>OX637536.1:51578712-52778712 GCA_951800035.1 Linnaemya tessellans
TAACCCCCTTTGCTAAAAATCAAATTTTTGGTTGAAACACAATTTTACCCAATTTTGCCCAAAAGGCGTTTATTTCTAATAACTGAGTATTGAAAGGAGTTTCAAATGCGAAGAAGCTTCCGAAAAAGCTTAAGTCGCATGCATTTAAGCCAAAAAAATTTTTGACCAATTTTTTAGGAAAGGCTAACCCCTTTGCTAAAAATCAAATTTTTGGTTGAAACACAATTTTACCCAATTTTGCCCAATAGGCGTTTAATTCTAATAACTGAGTATTGAAAGGAGTTTCAAATGCGAAGAAGCTTCCCAAAAAGCTTAAGTCGCATGCATTTAAGCAAAAAAAATTTTTGACCAATTTTTTAGGAAAGGCTAGCCCCTTGCTAAAATCAAATTTTTGGTTGAAACACAATTTTACTCAATTTTGCCCAAAAGGCGTTATTTCTAATAACTGAGTATGAAAGGAGTTTCAAATGCGAAGAAGCTTCCGCAAAGCTTAAGTCGCATGCATTTAAGCAAAAAAATGTTTGACCAATTTTTTAGGAAAGGCTAACCCCTTTGCTAAAAATCAATTTTTGGTTGAAACACAATTTTACCCAATTTTGCCCAAAAGGCGTTTATTTCTAATAACTGAGTATTGAAAGGAGTTTCAAATGCGAAGAAGCTTCCGAAAAGCTTAAGTCGCATGCATTTAAGCAAAAAAAATGTTTGACCAATTTTTTAGGAAAGGCTAACCCCTTTGCTAAAAATCAAATTTTTGGTTGAAACACAATTTTACCCAATTTTGCCCAAAAGGCGTTTATTTCTAATAACTGAGTATTGAAAGGAGTTTCAAATGCGAAGAAGCTTCCGAAAAAGCTTAAGTCGCATGCATTTAAGCAAAAAAAATTTTTGACCAATTTTTTAGGAAAGGCTAACCCCTTTGCTAAAAATCAAATTTTTGGTTGAAACACAATTTTACCCAATTTTGCCCAAAAGGCGTTTATTTCTAATAACTGAGTATTGAAAGGAGTTTCAAATGCGAAGAAGCTTCCGAAAAAGCTTAAGTCGCATGCATTTAGCAAAAAAAAATTTTGACCAATTTTTTAGGAAAGGCTAACTAACCCCTTTGCTAAAAATCAAATTTTTGGTTGAAACACAATTTTACCCAATTTTGCCCAAAAGGCGTTTATTTCTAATAACTGAGTATTGAAAGGAGTTTCAAATGCGAAGAAGCTTCCGAAAAAGCTTAAGTCGCATGCATTTAAGCAAAAAAAATTTTTGACCAATTTTTTAGGAAAGGCTATAACCCCTTTGCTAAAAACAAATTTTTGGTTGAAACACAATTTTACCCAATTTTGCCCAAAAGGCGTTTATTTCTAATAACTGAGTATTGAAAGGAATTTCAAATGCGAAGAAGCTTCCGAAAAAGCTTAAGTCGCATGCATTTAAGCAAAAAAAATTTTTGACCAATTTTTTAGGAAAGGCTAACTAAAAATCAAATTTTTGGTTGAAACACAATTTTACCCAATTTTGCCCAAAAGGCGTTTATTTCTAATAACTGAGTATTGAAAGGAGTTTCCAACGCGAAGAAGCTTCCGAAAAAGCTTAAGTCGCATGCATTTAAGCAAAAAAAATTTTTGACCAATTTTTTAGGAGAGGCTAACCCCTTTGCTAAAAATCAAATTTTTGGTTGAAACACAATTTTACCCAATTTTGTCCAAAAGGCGTTTATTTCTAATAACTGAGTATTGAAAGGAGTTTCAAATGCGAAGAAGCTTCCGAAAAAGCTTAAGTCGCATGCATTTAAGCAAAAAAAATTTTTGAACAATTTTTTAGGAAAGGCTAACCCCTTTGCTAAAAATCAAATTTTTGGTTGAAACACAATTTTACACAATTTTGCCCAAAAGGCGTTTATTTCTAATAACTGAGTATTGAAAGGAGTTTCAAATGCGAAGAAGCTTCCGAAAAAGCTCAAGTCGCATGCATTTAAGCAAAAAAAAAATTTTGACCAATTTTTTAGGAAAGGCTAACCCCTTTGCTAAAAATCAAATTTTTGGTTGAAACACAATTTTACCCAAAAGGCGTTTATTTCTAATAACTGAGTATTGAAAGGAGTTTCAAATGCGAAGAAGCTTCCGAAAAAGCTTAAGTCGCATGCATTTGGCTAACCCCTTTGCTAAAAATCAAATTTTTGGTTGAAACACAATTTTACCCAATTTTGCCCAAAGGCGTTTATTTCTAATAACTGAGTATTGAAAGGAATTTCAAATGCGAAGAAGCTTCCGAAAAAGCTTAAGTCGCATGCATTTAAGCAAAAAAAATTTTTGACCAATTTTTTAGGAAAGGCTAACTAAAAATCAAATTTTTGGTTGAAACACAATTTTACCCAATTTTGCCCAAAAGGCGTTTATTTCTAATAACTGAGTATTGAAAGGAGTTTCCAACGCGAAGAAGCTTCCGAAAAAGCTTAAGTCGCATGCATTTAAGCAAAAAAAATTTTTGACCAATTTTTTAGGAGAGGCTAACCCCTTTGCTAAAAATCAAATTTTTGGTTGAAACACAATTTTACCCAATTTTGCCCAAAAGGCGTTTATTTCTAATAACTGAGTATTGAAAGGAGTTTCAAATGCGAAGAAGCTTCCCAAAAAGTTTAAGTCGCATGCATTTAAGCAAAAAAAATTTTTGACCAATTTTTTAGGAAAGGCTAACTAAAAATCAAATTTTTGGTTGAAACACAATTTTACCCAATTTTGCCCAAAAGGCGTTTATTTCTAATAACGGAGTATTGAAAGGAGTTTCAAATGCGAAGAAGCTTCCGAAAAAGCTTAAGTCGCATGCATTTAAGCAAAAAAAATGTTTGACCAATTTTTTAGGAATGGCTAACCCCTTTGCTAAAAATCAAATTTTTGGTTGAAACACAATTTTACCCAATTTTGCCCAAAAGGCGTTTATTTCTAATAACTGAGTATTGAAAGGAGTTTCAAATGCGAAGAAGCTTCCGAAAAAGCTTAAGTCGCATGCACTTAAGCAAAAAAAATTTTTGACCAATTTTTTAGGAAAGGCTAACCCCTTTGCTAAAAATCAAATTTTTGGTTGAAACACAATTTTACCCAATTTTGCCCAAAAGGCGTTTATTTCTAATAACTGAGTATTGAAAGGAGTTTCAAATGCGAAGAAGCTTCCGAAAAAGCTTAAGTCGCATGCATTTAAGCCAAAAAAATTTTTGACCAATTTTTTAGGAAAGGCTAACCCCTTTGCTAAAAATCAAATTTTTGGTTGAAACACAATTTTACCCAATTTTGCCCAATAGGCGTTTAATTCTAATAACTGAGTATTGAAAGGAGTTTCAAATGCGAAGAAGCTTCCGAAAAAGCTTAAGTCGCATGCATTTAAGCAAAAAAAATTTTTGACCAATTTTTTAGGAAAGGCTAACCCCTTTGCTAAAAATCAAATTTTTGGTTGAAACACAATTTTACCCAATTTTGCCCAAAAGGCGTTTATTTCTAATAACTGAGTATTGAAAGGAGTTTCAAATGCGAAGAAGCTTCCGAAAAAGCTTAAGTCGCATGCATTTAAGCAAAAAAAATTTTTGACCAATTTTTTAGGAGAGGCTAACCCCTTTGCTAAAAATCAAATTTTTGGTTGAAACACAATTTTACCCAATTTTGCCCAAAAGGCGTTTATTTCTAATAACTGAGTATTGAAAGGAGTTTCAAATGCGAAGAAGCTTCCCAAAAAGCTTAAGTCGCATGCATTTAAGCAAAAAAAATTTTTGACCAATTTTTTAGGAAAGGCTAACTAACCCCTTTGCTAAAAATCAAATTTTTGGTTGAAACACAATTTTACCCAATTTTGCCCAAAAGGCGTTTATTTCTAATAACTGAGTATTGAAAGGAGTTTCAAATGCGAAGAAGCTTCCGAAAAAGCTTAAGTCGCATGCATTTAAGCAAAAAAAATTTTTGACCAATTTTTTAGGAAAGGCTAACTAACCCCTTTGCTAAAAATCAAATTTTTGGTTGAAACACAATTTTACCCAATTTTGCCCAAAAGGCGTTTATTTCTAATAACTGAGTATTGAAAGGAGTTTCAAATGCGAAGAAGCTTCCGAAAAAGCTTAAGTCGCATGCATTTAAGCAAAAAAAATTTTTGACCAATTTTTTAGGAAAGGCTAACCCCTTTGCTAAAAATCAAATTTTTGGTTGAAACACAATTTTACCCAATTTTGCCCAAAAGGCGTTTATTTCTAATAACTGAGTATTGAAAGGAGTTTCAAATGCGAAGAAGCTTCCCAAAAAGCTTAAGTCGCATGCATTTAAGCAAAAAAAATTTTTGACCAATTTTTTAGGAAAGGCTAACTAACCCCTTTGCTAAAAATCAAATTTTTGGTTGAAACACAATTTTACCCAATTTTGCCCAAAAGGCGTTTATTTCTAATAACTGAGTATTGAAAGGAGTTTCAAATGCGAAGAAGCTTCCGAAAAAGCTTAAGTCGCATGCATTTAAGCAAAAAAAATTTTTGACCAATTTTTTAGGAAAGGCTAACCCCTTTGCTAAAAATAAAATTTTTGGTTGAAACACAATTTTACCCAATTTTGCCCAAAAGACGTTTATTTCTAATAACTGAGTATTGAAAGGAGTTTCAAATGCGAAGAAGCTTCCGAAAAAGCTTAAGTCGCATGCATTTAAGCAAAAAAAATTTTTTACCAATTTTTTAGGAGAGGCTAACCCCTTTGCTAAAAATCAAATTTTTGGTTGAAACACAATTTTACCCAATTTTGCCCAAAAGGCGTTTATTTCTAATAACTGAGTATTGAAAGGAGTTTCAAATGCGAAGAAGCTTCCGAAAAAGCTTAAGTCGCATGCATTTAAGCAAAAAAAATTTTTGACCAATTTTTTAGGAAAGGCTAACTAACCCCTTTGCTAAAAATCAAATTTTTGGTTGAAACACAATTTTACCCAATTTTGCCCAAAAGGCGTTTATTTCTAATAACTGAGTATTGAAAGGAGTTTCAAATGCGAAGAAGCTTCCGAAAAAGCTTAAGTCGCATGCATTTGGCTAACCCCTTTGCTAAAAATAAAATTTTTGGTTGAAACACAATTTTACCCAATTTTGCCCAAAAGGCGTTTATTTCTAATAACTGAGTATTGAAAGGAGTTTCAAATGCGAAGAAGCTTCCGAAAAAGCTTAAGTCGCATGCATTTAAGCAAAAAAAATTTTTGACCAATTTTTTAGGAGAGGCTAACCCCTTTGCTAAAAATCAAATTTTTGGTTGAAACACAATTTTACCCAATTTTGCCCAAAAGGCGTTTATTTCTAATAACTGAGTATTGAAAGGAGTTTCAAATGCGAAGAAGCTTCCCAAAAAGTTTAAGTCGCATGCATTTAAGCAAAAAAAATTTTTGACCAATTTTTTAGGAGAGGCCAACCCCTTTGCTAAAAATCAAATTTTTGGTTGAAACACAATTTTACCCAATTTTGCCCAAAAGGCGTTTATTTCTAATAACTGAGTATTGAAAGGAGTTTCAAATGCGAAGAAGCTTCCGAAAAAGCTTAAGTCGCATGCATTTAAGCAAAAAAAATGTTTGACCAATTTTTTAGGAAAGGCTAATAACCCCTTTGCTAAAAATCAAATTTTTGGTTGAAACACAATTTTACCCAATTTTGCCCAAAAGGCGTTTATTTCTAATAACTGAGTATTGAAAGGAGTTTCAAATGCGAAGAAGCTTCCCAAAAAGTTTAAGTCGCATGCATTTAAGCAAAAAAAATTTTTGACCAATTTTTTAGGAGAGGCCAACCCCTTTGCTAAAAATCAAATTTTTGGTTGAAACACAATTTTACCCAATTTTGCCCAAAAGGCGTTTATTTCTAATAACTGAGTATTGAAAGGAGTTTCAAATGCGAAGAAGCTTCCCAAAAAGTTTAAGTCGCATGCATTTAAGCAAAAAAAATTTTTGACCAATTTTTTAGGAGAGGCCAACCCCTTTGCTAAAAATCAAATTTTTGGTTGAAACACAATTTTACCCAATTTTGCCCAAAAGGCGTTTATTTCTAATAACTGAGTATTGAAAGGAGTTTCAAATGCGAAGAAGCTTCCGAAAAAGCTTAAGTCGCATGCATTTAAGCAAAAAAAATGTTTGACCAATTTTTTAGGAAAGGCTAATAACCCCTTTGCTAAAAATCAAATTTTTGGTTGAAACACAATTTTACCCAATTTTGCCCAAAAGGCGTTTATTTCTAATAACTGAGTATTGAAAGGAGTTTCAAATGCGAAGAAGCTTCCCAAAAAGTTTAAGTCGCATGCATTTAAGCAAAAAAAATTTTTGACCAATTTTTTAGGAGAGGCCAACCCCTTTGCTAAAAATCAAATTTTTGGTTGAAACACAATTTTACCCAATTTTGCCCAAAAGGCGTTTATTTCTAATAACTGAGTATTGAAAGGAGTTTCAAATGCGAAGAAGCTTCCGAAAAAGCTTAAGTCGCATGCATTTAAGCAAAAAAAATGTTTGACCAATTTTTTAGGAAAGGTAACCCCTTTGCTAAAAATCAAATTTTTGGTTGAAACACAATTTTACCCAATTTTGCCCAAAAGGCGTTTATTTCTAATAACTGAGTATTGAAAGGAGTTTCAAATGCGAAGAAGCTTCCGAAAAAGCTTAAGTCGCATGCATTTAAGCAAAAAAAATTTTTTACCAATTTTTTAGGAGAGGCTAACCCCTTTGCTAAAAATCAAATTTTTGGTTGAAACACAATTTTACCCAGTTTTGCCCAAAAGGCGTTTATTTCTAATAACTGAGTATTGAAAGGAGTTTCAAATGCGAAGAAGCTTCCGAAAAAGCTTAAGTCGCATGCATTTAAGCAAAAAAAATTTTTTACCAATTTTTTAGGAGAGGCTAACCCCTTTGCTAAAAATCAAATTTTTGGTTGAAACACAATTTTACCCAGTTTTGCCCAAAAGGCGTTTATTTCTAATAACTGAGTATTGAAAGGAGTTTCAAATGCGAAGAAGCTTCCGAAAAAGCTTAAGTCGCATGCATTTAAGCAAAAAAAATTTTTGACCAATTTTTTAGGAAAGGCTAACTAACCCCTTTGCTAAAAATCAAATTTTTGGTTGAAACACAATTTTACCCAATTTTGCCCAAAAGGCGTTTATTTCTAATAACTGAGTATTGAAAGGAGTTTCAAATGCGAAGAAGCTTCCGAAAAAGCTTAAGTCGCATGCATTTAAGCAAAAAAAATTTTTGACCAATTTTTTAGGAAAGGCTAACTAACCCCTTTGCTAAAAATCAAATTTTTGGTTGAAACACAATTTTACCCAATTTTGCCCAAAAGGCGTTTATTTCTAATAACTGAGTATTGAAAGGAGTTTCAAATGCGAAGAAGCTTCCGAAAAAGCTTAAGTCGCATGCATTTAAGCAAAAAAAATTTTTGACCAATTTTTTAGGAAAGGCTAACCCCTTTGCTAAAAATCAAATTTTTGGTTGAAACACAATTTTACCCAATTTTGCCCAAAAGGCGTTTATTTCTAATAACTGAGTATTGAAAGGAGTTTCAAATGCGAAGAAGCTTCCGAAAAAGCTCAAGTCGCATGCATTTAAGCAAAAAAAATTTTTGACCAATTTTTTAGGAAAGGCTAACCCCTTTGCTAAAAATCAAATTTTTGGTTGAAACACAATTCTACCCAATTTTTCCCAAAAGGCGTTTATTTCTAATAACTGAGTATTGAAAGGAGTTTCAAATGCGAAGAAGCTTCCGAAAAAGCTTAAGTCGCATGCATTTAAGCAAAAAAAATTTTTGACCAATTTTTTGCTAAAAATCAAATGTTTGGTTGAAACACAATTTTACCCAATTTTGCCCAAAAGGCGTTTATTTCTAATAACTGAGTATTGAAAGGAGTTTCAAATGCCAAGAAGCTTCCGAAAAAGCTCAAGTCGCATGCATTTAAGCAAAAAAAAATTTTTGACCAATTTTTTAGGAAAGGCTAACCCCTTTGCTAAAAATCAAATTTTTGGTTGAAACACAATTTTACCCAATTTTGCCCAAAAGGCGTTTATTTCTAACAACTGAGTATTGAAAGGAGTTTCAAATGCGAAGAAGCTTCCGAAAAAGCTCAAGTCGCATGCATTTAAGCAAAAAAAATTTTTGACCAATTTTTTTTGCTAAATATCAAATTTTTGGTTGAAACACAATTTTACCCAATTTTGCCCAAAAGGCGTTTATTTCTAATAACTGAGTATTGAAAGGAGTTTCAAATGCGAAGAAGCTTCCCAAAAAGCTTAAGTCGCATGCATTTAAGCAAAAAAAATTTTTGACCAATTTTTTAGGAAAGGCTAACTAACCCCTTTGCTAAAAATCAAATTTTTGGTTGAAACACAATTTTACCCAATTTTGCCCAAAAGGCGTTTATTTCTAATAACTGAGTATTGAAAGGAGTTTCAAATGCGAAGAAGCTTCCGAAAAAGCTCAAGTCGCATGCATTTAAGCAAAAAAAATTTTTGACCAATTTTTTAGGAAAGGCTAACTAACCCCTTTGCTAAAAATCAAATTTTTGGTTGAAACACAATTTTACCCAATTTTGCCCAAAAGGCGTTTATTTCTAATAACTGAGTATTGAAAGGAGTTTCAAATGCGAAGAAGCTTCCGAAAAAGCTCAAGTCGCATGCATTTAAGCAAAAAAAATTTTTGACCAATTTTTTAGGAAAGGCTAACCCCTTTGCTAAAAATCAAATTTTTGGTTGAAACACAATTTTACCCAATTTTGCCCAAAAGGCGTTTATTTCTAATAACTGAGTATTGAAAGGAGTTTCAAATGCGAAGAAGCTTCCGAAAAAGCTTAAGTCGCATGCATTTAAGCAAAAAAAATTTTTTACCAATTTTTTAGGAGAGGCTAACCCCTTTGCTAAAAATCAAATTTTTGGTTGAAACACAATTTTACCCAATTTTGCCCAAAAGGTGTTTATTTCTAATAACTGAGTATTGAAAGGAGTTTCAAATGCGAAGAAGCTTCCGAAAAAGCTTAAGTCGCATGCATTTGAGCAAAAAAAATTTTTGACCAATTTTTTGCTAAAAATCAAATTTTTGGTTGAAACACAATTTTACCCAATTTTGCCCAAAAGGCGTTTATTTCTAATAACTGAGTATTGAAAGGAGTTTCAAATGCGAAGAAGCTTCCGAAAAAGCTCAAGTCGCATGCATTTAAGCAAAAAAAATTTTTGACCAATTTTTTAGGAAAGGCTAACCCCTTTGCTAAAAATCAAATTTTTGGTTGAAACACAATTTTACCCAATTTTGCCCAAAAGGCGTTTATTTCTAATAACTGAGTATTGAAAGGAGTTTCAAATGCGAAGAAGCTTCCGAAAAAGCTTAAGTCGCATGCATTTGAGCAAAAAAAAATTTTTGACCAATTTTTTGCTAAAAATCAAATTTTTGGTTGAAACACAATTTTACCCAATTTTGCCCAAAAGGCGTTTATTTCTAATAACTGAGTATTGAAAGGAGTTTCAAATGCGAAGAAGCTTCCGAAAAAGCTTAAGTCGCATGCATTTAAGCAAAAAAAATTTTTGACCAATTTTTTAGGAAAGGCTAACCCCTTTGCTAAAAATCAAATTTTTGGTTGAAACACAATTTTACCCAATTTTGCCCAAAAGGCGTTTATTTCTAATAACTGAGTATTGAAAGGAGTTTCAAATGCGAAGAAGCTTCCGAAAAAGCTTAAGTCGCATGCATTTAAGCAAAAAAAATTTTTGACCAATTTTTTGCTAAAAATCTCAAATTTTTGGTTGAAACACAATTTTACCCAATTTTGCCCAAAAGGCGTTTATTTCTAATAACTGAGTATTGAAAGGAGTTTCAAATGCGAAGAAGCTTCCGAAAAAGCTCAAGTCGCATGCATTTAAGCAAAAAAAATTTTTGACCAATTTTTTAGGAAAGGCTTTGCTAAAAATCAAATTTTTGGTTGAAACACAATTTTACCCAATTTTGCCCAAAAGGCGTTTATTTCTAATAACTGAGTATTGAAAGGAGTTTCAAATGCGAAGAAGCTTCCGAAAAAGCTTAAGTCGCATGCATTTAAGCAAAAAAAATTTTTGACCAATTTTTTAGGAAAGGCTAACCCCTTTGCTAAAAATCAAATTTTTGGTTGAAACACAATTTTACCCAATTTTGCCCAAAAGGCGTTTATTTCTAATAACTGAGTATTGAAAGGAGTTTCAAATGCGAAGAAGCTTCCGAAAAAGCTCAAGTCGCATGCATTTAAGCAAAAAAAATTTTTGACCAATTTTTTAGGAAAGGCTAACCCCTTTGCTAAAAATCAAATTTTTGGTTGAAACACAATTTTACCCAATTTTGCCCAAAAGGCGTTTATTTCTAATAACTGAGTATTGAAAGGAGTTTCAAATGCGAAGAAGCTTCCGAAAAAGCTCAAGTCGCATGCATTTAAGCAAAAAAAATTTTTGACCAATTTTTTAGGAAAGGCTAACCCCTTTGCTAAAAATCAAATTTTTGGTTGAAACACAATTTTACCCAATTTTGCCCAAAAGGCGTTTATTTCTAATAACTGAGTATTGAAAGGAGTTTCAAATGCGAAGAAGCTTCCGAAAAAGCTCAAGTCGCATGCATTTAAGCAAAAAAAATTTTTGACCAATTTTTTTTGCTAAAAATCAAATTTTTGGTTGAAACACAATTTTACCCAATTTTGCCCAAAAGGCGTTTATTTCTAATAACTGAGTATTGAAAGGAGTTTCAAATGCGAAGAAGCTTCCGAAAAAGCTTAAGTCGCATGCATTTAAGCAAAAAAAATTTTTGACCAATTTTTTAGGAAAGGCTAACCCCTTTGCTAAAAATCAAATTTTTGGTTGAAACACAATTTTACCCAATTTTGCCCAAAAGGCGTTTATTTCTAATAACTGAGTATTGAAAGGAGTTTCAAATGCGAAGAAGCTTCCGAAAAAGCTCAAGTCGCATGCATTTAAGCAAAAAAAATTTTTGACCAATTTTTTTTGCTAAAAATCAAATTTTTGGTTGAAACACAATTTTACCCAATTTTGCCCAAAAGGCGTTTATTTCTAATAACTGAGTATTGAAAGGAGTTTCAAATGCGAAGAAGCTTCCGAAAAAGCTTAAGTCGCATGCATTTAAGCAAAAAAAATTTTTGACCAATTTTTTTAGGAAAGGCTAACCCCTTTGCTAAAAATCAAATTTTTGGTTGAAACACAATTTTACCCAATTTTGCCCAAAAGGCGTTTATTTCTAATAACTGAGTATTGAAAGGAGTTTCAAATGCGAAGAAGCTTCCGAAAAAGCTCAAGTCGCATGCATTTAAGCAAAAAAAATTTTTGACCAATTTTTTAGGAAAGACCCCTTTGCTAAAAATGAAATTTTTGGTTGAAACACAATTTTACCCAATTTTGCCCAAAAGGCGTTTATTTCTAATAACTGAGTATTGAAAGGAGTTTCAAATGCGAAGAAGCTTCCGAAAAAGCTTAAGTCGCATGCATTTGAGCAAAAAAAATTTTTGACCAATTTTTTGCTAAAAATCTCAAATTTTTGGTTGAAACACAATTTTACCCAATTTTGCCCAAAAGGCGTTTATTTCTAATAACTGAGTATTGAAAGGAGTTTCAAATGCGAAGAAGCTTCCGAAAAAGCTCAAGTCGCATGCATTTAAGCAAAAAAAATTTTTGACCAATTTTTTTTGCTAAAAATCAAATTTTTGGTTGAAACACAATTTTACCCAATTTTGCCCAAAAGGCGTTTATTTCTAATAACTGAGTATTGAAAGGAGTTTCAAATGCGAAGAAGCTTCCGAAAAAGCTTAAGTCGCATGCATTTAAGCAAAAAAAATTTTTGACCAATTTTTTAGGAAAGGCTAACCCCTTTGCTAAAAATCAAATTTTTGGTTGAAACACAATTTTACCCAATTTTGCCCAAAAGGCGTTTATTTCTAATAACTGAGTATTGAAAGGAGTTTCAAATGCGAAGAAGCTTCCGAAAAAGCTTAAGTCGCATGCATTTAAGCAAAAAAAATTTTTGACCAATTTTTTAGGAAAGGCTAACCCCTTTGCTAAAAATCAAATTTTTGGTTGAAACACAATTTTACCCAATTTTGCCCAAAAGGCGTTTATTTCTAATAACTGAGTATTGAAAGGAGTTTCAAATGCGAAGAAGCTTCCGAAAAAGCTTAAGTCGCATGCATTTAAGCAAAAAAAATTTTTGACCAATTTTTTAGGAAAGGCTAACCCCTTTGCTAAAAATCAAATTTTTGGTTGAAACACAATTTTACCCAATTTTGCCCAAAAGGCGTTTATTTCTAATAACTGAGTATTGAAAGGAGTTTCAAATGCGAAGAAGCTTCCGAAAAAGCTTAAGTCGCATGCATTTAAGCAAAAAAAATGTTTGACCAATTTTTTAGGAAAGGCTAACCCCTTTGCTAAAAATCAAATTTTTGGTTGAAACACAATTTTACCCAATTTTGCCCAAAAGGCGTTTATTTCTAATAACTGAGTATTGAAAGGAGTTTCAAATGCGAAGAAGCTTCCGAAAAAGCTTAAGTCGCATGCATTTGAGCAAAAAAATTTTTGACCAATTTTTTAGGAAAGGCTAACCCCTTTGCTAAAAATCAAATTTTTGGTTGAAACACAATTTTACCCAATTTTGCCCAAAAGGCGTTTATTTCTAATAACTGAGTATTGAAAGGAGTTTCAAATGCGAAGAAGCTTCCGAAAAAGCTTAAGTCGCATGCATTTAAGCAAAAAAAATTTTTGACCAATTTTTTAGGAAAGGCTAACCCCTTTGCTAAAAATCAAATTTTTGGTTGAAACACAATTTTACCCAATTTTGCCCAAAAGGCGTTTATTTCTAATAACTGAGTATTGAAAGGAGTTTCAAATGCGAAGAAGCTTCCGAAAAAGCTTAAGTCGCATGCATTTAAGCAAAAAAAATTTTTGACCAATTTTTTAGGAAAGGCTAACCCCTTTGCTAAAAATCAAATTTTTGGTTGAAACACAATTTTACCCAATTTTGCCCAAAAGGCGTTTATTTCTAATAACTGAGTATTGAAAGGAGTTTCAAATGCGAAGAAGCTTCCGAAAAAGCTTAAGTCGCATGCATTTAAGCAAAAAAAATTTTTGACCAATTTTTTAGGAAAGGCTAACCCCTTTGCTAAAAATCAAATTTTTGGTTGAAACACAATTTTACCCAATTTTGCCCAAAAGGCGTTTATTTCTAATAACTGAGTATTGAAAGGAGTTTCAAATGCGAAGAAGCTTCCGAAAAAGCTTAAGTCGCATGCATTTGAGCAAAAAAAATTTTTGACCAATTTTTTGCTAAAAATCTCAAATTTTTGGTTGAAACACAATTTTACCCAATTTTGCCCAAAAGGCGTTTATTTCTAATAACTGAGTATTGAAAGGAGTTTCAAATGCGAAGAAGCTTCCGAAAAAGCTCAAGTCGCATGCATTTAAGCAAAAAAAATTTTTGACCAATTTTTTAGGAAAGACCCCTTTGCTAAAAATGAAATTTTTGGTTGAAACACAATTTTACCCAATTTTGCCCAAAAGGCGTTTATTTCTAATAACTGAGTATTGAAAGGAGTTTCAAATGCGAAGAAGCTTCCGAAAAAGCTTAAGTCGCATGCATTTGAGCAAAAAAAATTTTTGACCAATTTTTTGCTAAAAATCTCAAATTTTTGGTTGAAACACAATTTTACCCAATTTTGCCCAAAAGGCGTTTATTTCTAATAACTGAGTATTGAAAGGAGTTTCAAATGCGAAGAAGCTTCCGAAAAAGCTTAAGTCGCATGCATTTAAGCAAAAAAAATTTTTGACCAATTTTTTAGGAAAGGCTAACCCCTTTGCTAAAAATCAAATTTTTGGTTGAAACACAATTTTACCCAATTTTGCCCAAAAGGCGTTTATTTCTAATAACTGAGTATTGAAAGGAGTTTCAAATGCGAAGAAGCTTCCGAAAAAGCTTAAGTCGCATGCATTTAAGCAAAAAAAATGTTTGACCAATTTTTTAGGAAAGGCTAACCCCTTTGCTAAAAATCAAATTTTTGGTTGAAACACAATTTTACCCAATTTTGCCCAAAAGGCGTTTATTTCTAATAACTGAGTATTGAAAGGAGTTTCAAATGCGAAGAAGCTTCCGAAAAAGCTTAAGTCGCATGCATTTGAGCAAAAAAATTTTTGACCAATTTTTTAGGAAAGGCTAACCCCTTTGCTAAAAATCAAATTTTTGGTTGAAACACAATTTTACCCAATTTTGCCCAAAAGGCGTTTATTTCTAATAACTGAGTATTGAAAGGAGTTTCAAATGCGAAGAAGCTTCCGAAAAAGCTTAAGTCGCATGCATTTAAGCAAAAAAAATTTTTGACCAATTTTTTAGGAAAGGCTAACCCCTTTGCTAAAAATCAAATTTTTGGTTGAAACACAATTTTACCCAATTTTGCCCAAAAGGCGTTTATTTCTAATAACTGAGTATTGAAAGGAGTTTCAAATGCGAAGAAGCTTCCGAAAAAGCTTAAGTCGCATGCATTTAAGCAAAAAAAATTTTTGACCAATTTTTTAGGAAAGGCTAACCCCTTTGCTAAAAATCAAATTTTTGGTTGAAACACAATTTTACCCAATTTTGCCCAAAAGGCGTTTATTTCTAATAACTGAGTATTGAAAGGAGTTTCAAATGCGAAGAAGCTTCCGAAAAAGCTTAAGTCGCATGCATTTAAGCAAAAAAAATTTTTGACCAATTTTTTAGGAAAGGCTAACCCCTTTGCTAAAAATCAAATTTTTGGTTGAAACACAATTTTACCCAATTTTGCCCAAAAGGCGTTTATTTCTAATAACTGAGTATTGAAAGGAGTTTCAAATGCGAAGAAGCTTCCGAAAAAGCTTAAGTCGCATGCATTTGAGCAAAAAAAATTTTTGACCAATTTTTTGCTAAAAATCTCAAATTTTTGGTTGAAACACAATTTTACCCAATTTTGCCCAAAAGGCGTTTATTTCTAATAACTGAGTATTGAAAGGAGTTTCAAATGCGAAGAAGCTTCCGAAAAAGCTCAAGTCGCATGCATTTAAGCAAAAAAAATTTTTGACCAATTTTTTAGGAAAGACCCCTTTGCTAAAAATGAAATTTTTGGTTGAAACACAATTTTACCCAATTTTGCCCAAAAGGCGTTTATTTCTAATAACTGAGTATTGAAAGGAGTTTCAAATGCGAAGAAGCTTCCGAAAAAGCTTAAGTCGCATGCATTTGAGCAAAAAAAATTTTTGACCAATTTTTTGCTAAAAATCTCAAATTTTTGGTTGAAACACAATTTTACCCAATTTTGCCCAAAAGGCGTTTATTTCTAATAACTGAGTATTGAAAGGAGTTTCAAATGCGAAGAAGCTTCCGAAAAAGCTCAAGTCGCATGCATTTAAGCAAAAAAAATTTTTGACCAATTTTTTTTGCTAAAAATCAAATTTTTGGTTGAAACACAATTTTACCCAATTTTGCCCAAAAGGCGTTTATTTCTAATAACTGAGTATTGAAAGGAGTTTCAAATGCGAAGAAGCTTCCGAAAAAGCTTAAGTCGCATGCATTTAAGCAAAAAAAATTTTTGACCAATTTTTTAGGAAAGGCTAACCAATTTTTGACCAATTTTTTAGGAAAGGCTAACCCCTTTGCTAAAAATCAAATTTTTGGTTGAAACACAATTTTACCCAATTTTGCCCAAAAGGCGTTTATTTCTAATAACTGAGTATTGAAAGGAGTTTCAAATGCGAAGAAGCTTCCGAAAAAGCTCAAGTCGCATGCATTTAAGCAAAAAAAATTTTTGACCAATTTTTTTTGCTAAAAATCAAATTTTTGGTTGAAACACAATTTTACCCAATTTTGCCCAAAAGGCGTTTATTTCTAATAACTGAGTATTGAAAGGAGTTTCAAATGCGAAGAAGCTTCCGAAAAAGCTTAAGTCGCATGCATTTAAGCAAAAAAAATTTTTGACCAATTTTTTAGGAAAGACCCCTTTGCTAAAAATGAAATTTTTGGTTGAAACACAATTTTACCCAATTTTGCCCAAAAGGCGTTTATTTCTAATAACTGAGTATTGAAAGGAGTTTCAAATGCGAAGAAGCTTCCGAAAAAGCTTAAGTCGCATGCATTTGAGCAAAAAAAATTTTTGACCAATTTTTTAGGAAAGGCTAACCCCTTTGCTAAAAATCAAATTTTTGGTTGAAACACAATTTTACCCAATTTTGCCCAAAAGGCGTTTATTTCTAATAACTGAGTATTGAAAGGAGTTTCAAATGCGAAGAAGCTTCCGAAAAAGCTCAAGTCGCATGCATTTAAGCAAAAAAAATTTTTGACCAATTTTTTCTGCTAAAAATCAAATTTTTGGTTGAAACACAATTTTACCCAATTTTGCCCAAAAGGCGTTTATTTCTAATAACTGAGTATTGAAAGGAGTTTCAAATGCGAAGAAGCTTCCGAAAAAGCTTAAGTCGCATGCATTTAAGCAAAAAAAATTTTTGACCAATTTTTTAGGAAAGGCTAACCCCTTTGCTAAAAATCAAATTTTTGGTTGAAACACAATTTTACCCAATTTTGCCCAAAAGGCGTTTATTTCTAATAACTGAGTATTGAAAGGAGTTTCAAATGCGAAGAAGCTTCCGAAAAAGCTTAAGTCGCATGCATTTAAGCAAAAAAAATTTTTGACCAATTTTTTAGGAAAGGCTAACCCCTTTGCTAAAAATCAAATTTTTGGTTGAAACACAATTTTACCCAATTTTGCCCAAAAGGCGTTTATTTCTAATAACTGAGTATTGAAAGGAGTTTCAAATGCGAAGAAGCTTCCGAAAAAGCTCAAGTCGCATGCATTTAAGCAAAAAAAATTTTTGACCAATTTTTTAGGAAAGACCCCTTTGCTAAAAATGAAATTTTTGGTTGAAACACAATTTTACCCAATTTTGCCCAAAAGGCGTTTATTTCTAATAACTGAGTATTGAAAGGAGTTTCAAATGCGAAGAAGCTTCCGAAAAAGCTTAAGTCGCATGCATTTGAGCAAAAAAAATTTTTGACCAATTTTTTGCTAAAAATCTCAAATTTTTGGTTGAAACACAATTTTACCCAATTTTGCCCAAAAGGCGTTTATTTCTAATAACTGAGTATTGAAAGGAGTTTCAAATGCGAAGAAGCTTCCGAAAAAGCTCAAGTCACATGCATTTAAGCAAAAAAAATTTTTGACCAATTTTTTTTGCTAAAAATCAAATTTTTGGTTGAAACACAATTTTACCCAATTTTGCCCAAAAGGCGTTTATTTCTAATAACTGAGTATTGAAAGGAGTTTCAAATGCGAAGAAGCTTCCGAAAAAGCTTAAGTCGCATGCATTTAAGCAAAAAAAATTTTTGACCAATTTTTTAGGAAAGGCTAACCCCTTTGCTAAAAATCAAATTTTTGGTTGAAACACAATTTTACCCAATTTTGCCCAAAAGGCGTTTATTTCTAATAACTGAGTATTGAAAGGAGTTTCAAATGCGAAGAAGCTTCCGAAAAAGCTTAAGTCGCATGCATTTAAGCAAAAAAAATTTTTGACCAATTTTTTAGGAAAGGCTAACCCCTTTGCTAAAAATCAAATTTTTGGTTGAAACACAATTTTACCCAATTTTGCCCAAAAGGCGTTTATTTCTAATAACTGAGTATTGAAAGGAGTTTCAAATGCGAAGAAGCTTCCGAAAAAGCTCAAGTCGCATGCATTTAAGCAAAAAAAATTTTTGACCAATTTTTTAGGAAAGGCTAACCCCTTTGCTAAAAATCAAATTTTTGGTTGAAACACAATTTTACCCAATTTTGCCCAAAAGGCGTTTATTTCTAATAACTGAGTATTGAAAGGAGTTTCAAATGCGAAGAAGCTTCCGAAAAAGCTCAAGTCGCATGCATTTAAGCAAAAAAAATTTTTGACCAATTTTTTAGGAAAGGCTAACCCCTTTGCTAAAAATCAAATTTTTGGTTGAAACACAATTTTACCCAATTTTGCCCAAAAGGCGTTTATTTCTAATAACTGAGTATTGAAAGGAGTTTCAAATGCGAAGAAGCTTCCGAAAAAGCTCAAGTCGCATGCATTTAAGCAAAAAAAATTTTTGACCAATTTTTTTTGCTAAAAATCAAATTTTTGGTTGAAACACAATTTTACCCAATTTTGCCCAAAAGGCGTTTATTTCTAATAACTGAGTATTGAAAGGAGTTTCAAATGCGAAGAAGCTTCCGAAAAAGCTTAAGTCGCATGCATTTAAGCAAAAAAAATTTTTGACCAATTTTTTAGGAAAGGCTAACCCCTTTGCTAAAAATCAAATTTTTGGTTGAAACACAATTTTACCCAATTTTGCCCAAAAGGCGTTTATTTCTAATAACTGAGTATTGAAAGGAGTTTCAAATGCGAAGAAGCTTCCGAAAAAGCTTAAGTCGCATGCATTTAAGCAAAAAAAATTTTTGACCAATTTTTTAGGAAAGGCTAACCCCTTTGCTAAAAATCAAATTTTTGGTTGAAACACAATTTTACCCAATTTTGCCCAAAAGGCGTTTATTTCTAATAACTGAGTATTGAAAGGAGTTTCAAATGCGAAGAAGCTTCCGAAAAAGCTCAAGTCGCATGCATTTAAGCAAAAAAAATTTTTGACCAATTTTTTAGGAAAGACCCCTTTGCTAAAAATGAAATTTTTGGTTGAAACACAATTTTACCCAATTTTGCCCAAAAGGCGTTTATTTCTAATAACTGAGTATTGAAAGGAGTTTCAAATGCGAAGAAGCTTCCGAAAAAGCTTAAGTCGCATGCATTTGAGCAAAAAAAATTTTTGACCAATTTTTTGCTAAAAATCAAATTTTTGGTTGAAACACAATTTTACCCAATTTTTCCCAAAAGGCGTTTATTTCTAATAACTGAGTATTGAAAGGAGTTTCAAATGCGAAGAAGCTTCCGAAAAAGCTCAAGTCGCATGCATTTAAGCAAAAAAAATTTTTGACCAATTTTTTAGGAAAGGCTAACCCCTTTGCTAAAAATCAAATTTTTGGTTGAAACACAATTTTACCCAATTTTGCCCAAAAGGCGTTTATTTCTAATAACTGAGTATTGAAAGGAGTTTCAAATGCGAAGAAGCTTCCGAAAAAGCTTAAGTCGCATGCATTTGAGCAAAAAAAATTTTTGACCAATTTTTTGCTAAAAATCTCAAATTTTTGGTTGAAACACAATTTTACCCAATTTTGCCCAAAAGGCGTTTATTTCTAATAACTGAGTATTGAAAGGAGTTTCAAATGCGAAGAAGCTTCCGAAAAAGCTCAAGTCGCATGCATTTAAGCAAAAAAAATTTTTGACCAATTTTTTGCTAAAAATCAAATTTTTGGTTGAAACACAATTTTACCCAATTTTGCCCAAAAGGCGTTTATTTCTAATAACTGAGTATTGAAAGGAGTTTCAAATGCGAAGAAGCTTCCGAAAAAGCTCAAGTCGCATGCATTTAAGCAAAAAAATTTTTTTACCAATTTTTTTTGCTAAATATCAAATTTTTGGTTGAAACACAATTTTACCCAATTTTGCCCAAAAGGCGTTTATTTCTAATAACTGAGTATTGAAAGGAGTTTCAAATGCGAAGAAGCTTCCGAAAAAGCTCAAGTCGCATGCATTTAAGCAAAAAAAATTTTTGACCAATTTTTTTTGCTAAATATCAAATTTTTGGTTGAAACACAATTTTACCCAATTTTGCCCAAAAGGCGTTTATTTCTAATAACTGAGTATTGAAAGGAGTTTCAAATGCGAAGAAGCTTCCCAAAAAGCTTAAGTCACATGCATTTAAGCAAAAAAAATTTTTGACCAATTTTTTAGGAAAGGCTAACCCCTTTGCTAAAAATCAAATTTTTGGTTGAAACACAATTTTACCCAATTTTGCCCAAAAGGCGTTTATTTCTAATAACTGAGTATTGAAAGGAGTTTCAAATGCGAAGAAGCTTCCGAAAAAGCTCAAGTCGCATGCATTTAAGCAAAAAAAATTTTTGACCAATTTTTTTTGCTAAAAATCAAATTTTTGGTTGAAACACAATTTTACCCAATTTTGCCCAAAAGGCGTTTATTTCTAATAACTGAGTATTGAAAGGAGTTTCAAATGCGAAGAAGCTTCCGAAAAAGCTTAAGTCGCATGCATTTAAGCAAAAAAAATTTTTGACCAATTTTTTAGGAAAGGCTAACCCCTTTGCTAAAAATCAAATTTTTGGTTGAAACACAATTTTACCCAATTTTGCCCAAAAGGCGTTTATTTCTAATAACTGAGTATTGAAAGGAGTTTCAAATGCGAAGAAGCTTCCGAAAAAGCTTAAGTCGCATGCATTTAAGCAAAAAAAATTTTTGACCAATTTTTTAGGAAAGGCTAACCCCTTTGCTAAAAATCAAATTTTTGGTTGAAACACAATTTTACCCAATTTTGCCCAAAAGGCGTTTATTTCTAATAACTGAGTATTGAAAGGAGTTTCAAATGCGAAGAAGCTTCCGAAAAAGCTCAAGTCGCATGCATTTAAGCAAAAAAAATTTTTGACCAATTTTTTAGGAAAGACCCCTTTGCTAAAAATGAAATTTTTGGTTGAAACACAATTTTACCCAATTTTGCCCAAAAGGCGTTTATTTCTAATAACTGAGTATTGAAAGGAGTTTCAAATGCGAAGAAGCTTCCGAAAAAGCTTAAGTCGCATGCATTTGAGCAAAAAAAATTTTTGACCAATTTTTTGCTAAAAATCAAATTTTTGGTTGAAACACAATTTTACCCAATTTTTCCCAAAAGGCGTTTATTTCTAATAACTGAGTATTGAAAGGAGTTTCAAATGCGAAGAAGCTTCCGAAAAAGCTCAAGTCGCATGCATTTAAGCAAAAAAAATTTTTGACCAATTTTTTAGGAAAGGCTAACCCCTTTGCTAAAAATCAAATTTTTGGTTGAAACACAATTTTACCCAATTTTGCCCAAAAGGCGTTTATTTCTAATAACTGAGTATTGAAAGGAGTTTCAAATGCGAAGAAGCTTCCGAAAAAGCTTAAGTCGCATGCATTTGAGCAAAAAAAATTTTTGACCAATTTTTTGCTAAAAATCTCAAATTTTTGGTTGAAACACAATTTTACCCAATTTTGCCCAAAAGGCGTTTATTTCTAATAACTGAGTATTGAAAGGAGTTTCAAATGCGAAGAAGCTTCCGAAAAAGCTCAAGTCGCATGCATTTAAGCAAAAAAAATTTTTGACCAATTTTTTGCTAAAAATCAAATTTTTGGTTGAAACACAATTTTACCCAATTTTGCCCAAAAGGCGTTTATTTCTAATAACTGAGTATTGAAAGGAGTTTCAAATGCGAAGAAGCTTCCGAAAAAGCTCAAGTCGCATGCATTTAAGCAAAAAAAATTTTTTACCAATTTTTTTTGCTAAATATCAAATTTTTGGTTGAAACACAATTTTACCCAATTTTGCCCAAAAGGCGTTTATTTCTAATAACTGAGTATTGAAAGGAGTTTCAAATGCGAAGAAGCTTCCGAAAAAGCTCAAGTCGCATGCATTTAAGCAAAAAAAATTTTTGACCAATTTTTTTTGCTAAATATCAAATTTTTGGTTGAAACACAATTTTACCCAATTTTGCCCAAAAGGCGTTTATTTCTAATAACTGAGTATTGAAAGGAGTTTCAAATGCGAAGAAGCTTCCCAAAAAGCTTAAGTCACATGCATTTAAGCAAAAAAAATTTTTGACCAATTTTTTAGGAAAGGCTAACCCCTTTGCTAAAAATCAAATTTTTGGTTGAAACACAATTTTACCCAATTTTGCCCAAAAGGCGTTTATTTCTAATAACTGAGTATTGAAAGGAGTTTCAAATGCGAAGAAGCTTCCAAAAAAGCTCAAGTCGCATGCATTTAAGCAAAAAAAATTTTTGACCAATTTTTTAGGAAAGGCTAACCCCTTTGCTAAAAATCAAATTTTTGGTTGAAACACAATTTTACCCAATTTTGCCCAAAAGGCGTTTATTTCTAATAACTGAGTATTGAAAGGAGTTTCAAATGCGAAGAAGCTTCCGAAAAAGCTTAAGTCGCATGCATTTGAGCAAAAAAAATTTTTGACCAATTTTTTGCTAAAAATCAAATTTTTGGTTGAAACACAATTTTACCCAATTTTGCCCAAAAGGCGTTTATTTCTAATAACTGAGTATTGAAAGGAGTTTCAAATGCGAAGAAGCTTCCGAAAAAGCTCAAGTCGCATGCATTTAAGCAAAAAAAATTTTTGACCAATTTTTTTTGCTAAAAATCAAATTTTTGGTTGAAACACAATTTTACCCAATTTTGCCCAAAAGGTGTTTATTTCTAATAACTGAGTATTGAAAGGAGTTTCAAATGCGAAGAAGCTTCCGAAAAAGCTTAAGTCGCATGCATTTAAGCAAAAAAAATTTTTGACCAATTTTTTAGGAAAGGCTAACCCCTTTGCTAAAAATCAAATTTTTGGTTGAACTACAATTTTACCCAATTTTGCCCAAAAGGCGTTTATTTCTAATAACTGAGTATTGAAAGGAGTTTCAAATGCGAAGAAGCTTCCGAAAAAGCTCAAGTCGCATGCATTTAAGCAAAAAAAATTTTTGACCAATTTTTTAGGAAAGGCTAACCCCTTTGCTAAAAATCAAATTTTTGGTTGAAACACAATTTTACCCAATTTTGCCCAAAAGGCGTTTATTTCTAATAACTGAGTATTGAAAGGAGTTTCAAATGCGAAGAAGCTTCCGAAAAAGCTCAAGTCGCATGCATTTAAGCAAAAAAAATTTTTGACCAATTTTTTAGGAAAGACCCCTTTGCTAAAAATGAAATTTTTGGTTGAAACACAATTTTACCCAATTTTGCCCAAAAGGCGTTTATTTCTAATAACTGAGTATTGAAAGGAGTTTCAAATGCGAAGAAGCTTCCGAAAAAGCTTAAGTCGCATGCATTTGAGCAAAAAAAATTTTTGACCAATTTTTTGCTAAAAATCAAATTTTTGGTTGAAACACAATTTTACCCAATTTTTCCCAAAAGGCGTTTATTTCTAATAACTGAGTATTGAAAGGAGTTTCAAATGCGAAGAAGCTTCCGAAAAAGCTCAAGTCGCATGCATTTAAGCAAAAAAAATTTTTGACCAATTTTTTAGGAAAGGCTAAAAATCAAATTTTTGGTTGAAACACAATTTTACCCAATTTTGCCCAAAAGGCGTTTATTTCTAATAACTGAGTATTGAAAGGAGTTTCAAATGCGAAGAAGCTTCCGAAAAAGCTTAAGTCGCATGCATTTGAGCAAAAAAAATTTTTGACCAATTTTTTGCTAAAAATCTCAAATTTTTGGTTGAAACACAATTTTACCCAATTTTGCCCAAAAGGCGTTTATTTCTAATAACTGAGTATTGAAAGGAGTTTCAAATGCGAAGAAGCTTCCGAAAAAGCTCAAGTCGCATGCATTTAAGCAAAAAAAATTTTTGACCAATTTTTTGCTAAAAATCAAATTTTTGGTTGAAACACAATTTTACCCAATTTTGCCCAAAAGGCGTTTATTTCTAATAACTGAGTATTGAAAGGAGTTTCAAATGCGAAGAAGCTTCCGAAAAAGCTCAAGTCGCATGCATTTAAGCAAAAAAAATTTTTTACCAATTTTTTTTGCTAAATATCAAATTTTTGGTTGAAACACAATTTTACCCAATTTTGCCCAAAAGGCGTTTATTTCTAATAACTGAGTATTGAAAGGAGTTTCAAATGCGAAGAAGCTTCCGAAAAAGCTCAAGTCGCATGCATTTAAGCAAAAAAAATTGTTGACCAATTTTTTTTGCTAAATATCAAATTTTTGGTTGAAACACAATTTTACCCAATTTTGCCCAAAAGGCGTTTATTTCTAATAACTGAGTATTGAAAGGAGTTTCAAATGCGAAGAAGCTTCCCAAAAAGCTTAAGTCACATGCATTTAAGCAAAAAAAATTTTTGACCAATTTTTTAGGAAAGGCTAACCCCTTTGCTAAAAATCAAATTTTTGGTTGAAACACAATTTTACCCAATTTTGCCCAAAAGGCGTTTATTTCTAATAACTGAGTATTGAAAGGAGTTTCAAATGCGAAGAAGCTTCCAAAAAAGCTCAAGTCGCATGCATTTAAGCAAAAAAAATTTTTGACCAATTTTTTAGGAAAGGCTAACACCCCTTTGCTAAAAATCAAATTTTTGGTTGAAACACAATTTTACCCAATTTTGCCCAAAAGGCGTTTATTTCTAATAACTGAGTATTGAAAGGAGTTTCAAATGCGAAGAAGCTTCCGAAAAAGCTTAAGTCGCATGCATTTGAGCAAAAAAAATTTTTGACCAATTTTTTGCTAAAAATCAAATTTTTGGTTGAAACACAATTTTACCCAATTTTGCCCAAAAGGCGTTTATTTCTAATAACTGAGTATTGAAAGGAGTTTCAAATGCGAAGAAGCTTCCGAAAAAGCTCAAGTCGCATGCATTTAAGCAAAAAAAATTTTTGACCAATTTTTTTTGCTAAAAATCAAATTTTTGGTTGAAACACAATTTTACCCAATTTTGCCCAAAAGGTGTTTATTTCTAATAACTGAGTATTGAAAGGAGTTTCAAATGCGAAGAAGCTTCCGAAAAAGCTTAAGTCGCATGCATTTAAGCAAAAAAAATTTTTGACCAATTTTTTAGGAAAGGCTAACCCCTTTGCTAAAAATCAAATTTTTGGTTGAACTACAATTTTACCCAATTTTGCCCAAAAGGCGTTTATTTCTAATAACTGAGTATTGAAAGGAGTTTCAAATGCGAAGAAGCTTCCGAAAAAGCTCAAGTCGCATGCATTTAAGCAAAAAAAATTTTTGACCAATTTTTTAGGAAAGGCTAACCCCTTTGCTAAAAATCAAATTTTTGGTTGAAACACAATTTTACCCAATTTTGCCCAAAAGGCGTTTATTTCTAATAACTGAGTATTGAAAGGAGTTTCAAATGCGAAGAAGCTTCCGAAAAAGCTCAAGTCGCATGCATTTAAGCAAAAAAAATTTTTGACCAATTTTTTGCTAAAAATCAAATTTTTGGTTGAAACACAATTTTACCCAATTTTGCCCAAAAGGCGTTTATTTCTAATAACTGAGTATTGAAAGGAGTTTCAAATGCGAAGAAGCTTCCGAAAAAGCTTAAGTCGCATGCATTTAAGCAAAAAAAAATGTTCGACCAATTTTTTAGGAAAGGCTAACCCCTTTGCTAAAAATCAAATTTTTGGTTGAAACACAATTTTACCCAATTTTGCCCAAAAGGCGTTTATTTCTAATAACTGAGTATTGAAAGGAGTTTCAAATGCGAAGAAGCTTCCGAAAAAGCTCAAGTCGCATGCATTTAAGCAAAAAAAATTTTTGACCAATTTTTTGCTAAAAATCAAATTTTTGGTTGAAACACAATTTTACCCAATTTTGCCCAAAAGGCGTTTATTTCTAATAACTGAGTATTGAAAGGAGTTTCAAATGCGAAGAAGCTTCCGAAAAAGCTCAAGTCGCATGCATTTAAGCAAAAAAAATTTTTTACCAATTTTTTTTGCTAAATATCAAATTTTTGGTTGAAACACAATTTTACCCAATTTTGCCCAAAAGGCGTTTATTTCTAATAACTGAGTATTGAAAGGAGTTTCAAATGCGAAGAAGCTTCCGAAAAAGCTCAAGTCGCATGCATTTAAGCAAAAAAAATTTTTGACCAATTTTTTTTGCTAAATATCAAATTTTTGGTTGAAACACAATTTTACCCAATTTTGCCCAAAAGGCGTTTATTTCTAATAACTGAGTATTGAAAGGAGTTTCAAATGCGAAGAAGCTTCCCAAAAAGCTTAAGTCACATGCATTTAAGCAAAAAAAATTTTTGACCAATTTTTTAGGAAAGGCTAACCCCTTTGCTAAAAATCAAATTTTTGGTTGAAACACAATTTTACCCAATTTTGCCCAAAAGGCGTTTATTTCTAATAACTGAGTATTGAAAGGAGTTTCAAATGCGAAGAAGCTTCCAAAAAAGCTCAAGTCGCATGCATTTAAGCAAAAAAAATTTTTGACCAATTTTTTAGGAAAGGCTAACCCCTTTGCTAAAAATCAAATTTTTGGTTGAAACACAATTTTACCCAATTTTGCCCAAAAGGCGTTTATTTCTAATAACTGAGTATTGAAAGGAGTTTCAAATGCGAAGAAGCTTCCGAAAAAGCTCAAGTCGCATGCATTTAAGCAAAAAAAATTTTTGACCAATTTTTTAGGAAAGGCTAACCCCTTTGCTAAAAATCAAATTTTTGGTTGAAACACAATTTTACCCAATTTTGCCCAAAAGGCGTTTATTTCTAATAACTGAGTATTGAAAGGAGTTTCAAATGCGAAGAAGCTTCCGAAAAAGCTCAAGTCGCATGCATTTAAGCAAAAAAAATTTTTGACCAATTTTTTAGGAAAGGCTAACCCCTTTGCTAAAAATCAAATTTTTGGTTGAAACACAATTTTACCCAATTTTGCCCAAAAGGCGTTTATTTCTAATAACTGAGTATTGAAAGGAGTTTCAAATGCGAAGAAGCTTCCGAAAAAGCTTAAGTCGCATGCATTTGAGCAAAAAAAAATTTTTGACCAATTTTTTGCTAAAAATCAAATTTTTGGTTGAAACACAATTTTACCCAATTTTGCCCAAAAGGCGTTTATTTCTAATAACTGAGTATTGAAAGGAGTTTCAAATGCGAAGAAGCTTCCGAAAAAGCTCAAGTCGCATGCATTTAAGCAAAAAAAATTTTTGACCAATTTTTTAGGAAAGGCTAACCTCTTTGCTAAAAATCAAATTTTTGGTTGAAACACAATTCTACCCAATTTTTCCCAAAAGGCGTTTATTTCTAATAACTGAGTATTAAAAGGAGTTTCAAATGCGAAGAAGCTTCCGAAAAAGCTCAAGTCGCATGCATTTAAGAAAAGAAAATTTTTGACCAATTTTTTAGGAAAGGCTAACCCCTTTGCTAAAAATCAAATTTTTGGTTGAAACACAATTTTACCCAATTTTGCCCAAAAGGCGTTTATTTCTAATAACTGAGTATTGAAAGGAGTTTCAAATGCGAAGAAGCTTCCGAAAAAGCTCAAGTCGCATGCATTTAAGCAAAAAAAATTTTTGACCAATTTTTTAGGAAAGGCTATCCCCTTTGCTAAAAATCAAATTTTTGGTTGAAACACAATTTTACCCAATTTTGCCCAAAAGGCGTTTATTTCTAATAACTGAGTATTGAAAGGAGTTTCAAATGCGAAGAAGCTTCCGAAAAAGCTCAAGTCGCATGCATTTAAGCAAAAAAAATTTTTGACCAATTTTTTGCTAAAAATCTCAAATTTTTGGTTGAAACACAATTTTACCCAATTTTGCCCAAAAGGCGTTTATTTCTAATAACTGAGTATTGAAAGGAGTTTCAAATGCGAAGAAGCTTCCGAAAAAGCTCAAGTCGCATGCATTTAAGCAAAAAAAAAATTTTTGACCAATTTTTTTTCCTAAAAATCAAATTTTTGGTTGAAACACAATTTTACCCAATTTTGCCCAAAAGGCGTTTATTTCTAATAACTGAGTATTGAAAGGAGTTTCAAATGCGAAGAAGCTTCCGAAAAAGCTTAAGTCGCATGCATTTAAGCAAAAAAAATTTTTGACCAATTTTTTAGGAAAGGCTAACCCCTTTGCTAAAAATCAAATTTTTGGTTGAAACACAATTTTACCCAATTTTGCCCAAAAGGCGTTTATTTCTAATAACTGAGTATTGAAAGGAGTTTCAAATGCGAAGAAGCTTCCGAAAAAGCTCAAGTCGCATGCATTTAAGCAAAAAAAATTTTTGACCAATTTTTTAGGAAAGGCTAACAACCCCTTTGCTAAAAATCAAATTTTTGGTTGAAACACAATTTTACCCAATTTTGCCCAAAAGGCGTTTATTTCTAATAACTGAGTATTGAAAGGAGTTTCAAATGCGAAGAAGCTTCCGAAAAAGCTCAAGTCGCATGCATTTAAGCAAAAAAAATTTTTGACCAATTTTTTAGGAAAGGCTAACCCCTTTGCTAAAAATCAAATTTTTGGTTGAAACACAATTTTACCCAATTTTGCCCAAAAGGCGTTTATTTCTAATAACTGAGTATTGAAAGGAGTTTCAAATGCGAAGAAGCTTCCGAAAAAGCTCAAGTCGCATGCATTTAAGCAAAAAAAATTTTTGACCAATTTTTTAGGAAAGGCTAACCCCTTTGCTAAAAATCAAATTTTTGGTTGAAACACAATTTTACCCAATTTTGCCCAAAAGGCGTTTATTTCTAATAACTGAGTATTGAAAGGAGTTTCAAATGCGAAGAAGCTTCCGAAAAAGCTCAAGTCGCATGCATTTAAGCAAAAAAAATTTTTGACCAATTTTTTAGGAAAGGCTATCCCCTTTGCTAAAAATCAAATTTTTGGTTGAAACACAATTTTACCCAATTTTGCCCAAAAGGCGTTTATTTCTAATAACTGAGTATTGAAAGGAGTTTCAAATGCGAAGAAGCTTCCGAAAAAGCTCAAGTCGCATGCATTTAAGCAAAAAAAATTTTTGACCAATTTTTTAGGAAAGGCTAATAACCCCTTTGCTAAAAATCAAATTTTTGGTTGAAACACAATTTTACCCAATTTTGCCCAAAAGGCGTTTATTTCTAATAACTGAGTATTGAAAGGAGTTTCAAATGCGAAGAAGCTTCCGAAAAAGCTTAAGTCGCATGCATTTGAGCAAAAAAAATTTTTGACCAATTTTTTGCTAAAAATCTCAAATTTTTGGTTGAAACACAATTTTACCCAATTTTGCCCAAAAGGCGTTTATTTCTAATAACTGAGTATTGAAAGGAGTTTCAAATGCGAAGAAGCTTCCGAAAAAGCTCAAGTCGCATGCATTTAAGCAAAAAAATTTTTGACCAATTTTTTAGGAAAGGCTAACCCCTTTGCTAAAAATCAAATTTTTGGTTGAAACACAATTTTACCCAATTTTGCCCAAAAGGCGTTTATTTCTAATAACTGAGTATTGAAAGGAGTTTCAAATGCGAAGAAGCTTCCGAAAAAGCTTAAGTCGCATGCATTTGAGCAAAAAAAATTTTTGACCAATTTTTTGCTAAAAATCTCAAATTTTTGGTTGAAACACAATTTTACCCAATTTTGCCCAAAAGGCGTTTATTTCTAATAACTGAGTATTGAAAGGAGTTTCAAATGCGAAGAAGCTTCCGAAAAAGCTCAAGTCGCATGCATTTAAGCAAAAAAAATTTTTGACCAATTTTTTAGGAAAGGCTAACCCCTTTGCTAAAAATCAAATTTTTGGTTGAAACACAATTTTACCCAATTTTGCCCAAAAGGCGTTTATTTCTAATAACTGAGTATTGAAAGGAGTTTCAAATGCGAAGAAGCTTCCGAAAAAGCTCAAGTCGCATGCATTTAAGCAAAAAAAATTTTTGACCAATTTTTTAGGAAAGGCTAACCCCTTTGCTAAAAATCAAATTTTTGGTTGAAACACAATTTTACCCAATTTTGCCCAAAAGGCGTTTATTTCTAATAACTGAGTATTGAAAGGAGTTTCAAATGCGAAGAAGCTTCCGAAAAAGCTCAAGTCGCATGCATTTAAGCAAAAAAAATTTTTGACCAATTTTTTAGGAAAGGCTAACCCCTTTGCTAAAAATCAAATTTTTGGTTGAAACACAATTTTACCCAATTTTGCCCAAAAGGCGTTTATTTCTAATAACTGAGTATTGAAAGGAGTTTCAAATGCGAAGAAGCTTCCGAAAAAGCTCAAGTCGCATGCATTTAAGCAAAAAAAATTTTTGACCAATTTTTTAGGAAAGGCTAAAAATCAAATTTTTGGTTGAAACACAATTCTACCCAATTTTTCCCAAAAGGCGTTTATTTCTAATAACTGAGTATTGAAAGGAGTTTCAAATGCGAAGAAGCTTCCGAAAAAGCTCAAGTCGCATGCATTTAAGCAAAAAAAATTTTTGACCAATTTTTTAGGAAAGGCTAACCCCTTTGCTAAAAATCAAATTTTTGGTTGAAACACAATTTTACCCAATTTTGCCCAAAAGGCGTTTATTTCTAATAACTGAGTATTGAAAGGAGTTTCAAATGCGGAGAAGCTTCCGAAAAAGCTCAAGTCGCATGCATTTAAGCAAAAAAAATTTTTGACCAATTTTTTAGGAAAGGCTATCCCCTTTGCTAAAAATCAAATTTTTGGTTGAAACACAATTTTACCCAATTTTGCCCAAAAGGCGTTTATTTCTAATAACTGAGTATTGAAAGGAGTTTCAAATGCGAAGAAGCTTCCGAAAAAGCTTAAGTCGCATGCATTTGAGCAAAAAAAATTTTTGACCAATTTTTTGCTAAAAATCAAATTTTTGGTTGAAACACAATTTTACCCAATTTTGCCCAAAAGGCGTTTATTTCTAATAACTGAGTATTGAAAGGAGTTTCAAATGCGAAGAAGCTTCCGAAAAAGCTCAAGTCGCATGCATTTAAGCAAAAAAAATTTTTGACCAATTTTTTAGGAAAGGCTAACCTCTTTGCTAAAAATCAAATTTTTGGTTGAAACACAATTCTACCCAATTTTTCCCAAAAGGCGTTTATTTCTAATAACTGAGTATTGAAAGGAGTTTCAAATGCGAAGAAGCTTCCGAAAAAGCTCAAGTCGCATGCATTTAAGCAAAAAAAATTTTTGACCAATTTTTTAGGAAAGGCTAACCCCTTTGCTAAAAATCAAATTTTTGGTTGAAACACAATTTTACCCAATTTTGCCCAAAAGGCGTTTATTTCTAATAACTGAGTATTGAAAGGAGTTTCAAATGCGAAGAAGCTTCCGAAAAAGCTTAAGTCGCATGCATTTGAGCAAAAAAAATTTTTGACCAATTTTTTGCTAAAAATCTCAAATTTTTGGTTGAAACACAATTTTACCCAATTTTGCCCAAAAGGCGTTTATTTCTAATAACTGAGTATTGAAAGGAGTTTCAAATGCGAAGAAGCTTCCGAAAAAGCTCAAGTCGCATGCATTTAAGCAAAAAAAATTTTTGACCAATTTTTTAGGAAAGGCTAAAAATCAAATTTTTGGTTGAAACACAATTTTACCCAATTTTGCCCAAAAGGCGTTTATTTCTAATAACTGAGTATTGAAAGGAGTTTCAAATGCGAAGAAGCTTCCGAAAAAGCTCAAGTCGCATGCATTTAAGCAAAAAAAATTTTTGACCAATTTTTTAGGAAAGGCTAACCCCTTTGCTAAAAATCAAATTTTTGGTTGAAACACAATTTTACCCAATTTTGCCCAAAAGGCGTTTATTTCTAATAACTGAGTATTGAAAGGAGTTTCAAATGCGAAGAAGCTTCCGAAAAAGCTTAAGTCGCATGCATTTGAGCAAAAAAAATTTTTGACCAATTTTTTGCTAAAAATCTCAAATTTTTGGTTGAAACACAATTTTACCCAATTTTGCCCAAAAGGCGTTTATTTCTAATAACTGAGTATTGAAAGGAGTTTCAAATGCGAAGAAGCTTCCGAAAAAGCTCAAGTCGCATGCATTTAAGCAAAAAAAAAATTTTTGACCAATTTTTTTTTCCTAAAAATCAAATTTTTGGTTGAAACACAATTTTACCCAATTTTGCCCAAAAGGCGTTTATTTCTAATAACTGAGTATTGAAAGGAGTTTCAAATGCGAAGAAGCTTCCGAAAAAGCTTAAGTCGCATGCATTTAAGCAAAAAAAATTTTTGACCAATTTTTTAGGAAAGGCTAACCCCTTTGCTAAAAATCAAATTTTTGGTTGAAACACAATTTTACCCAATTTTGCCCAAAAGGCGTTTATTTCTAATAACTGAGTATTGAAAGGAGTTTCAAATGCGAAGAAGCTTCCGAAAAAGCTCAAGTCGCATGCATTTAAGCAAAAAAAATTTTTGACCAATTTTTTAGGAAAGGCTAACCCCTTTGCTAAAAATCAAATTTTTGGTTGAAACACAATTTTACCCAATTTTGCCCAAAAGGCGTTTATTTCTAATAACTGAGTATTGAAAGGAGTTTCAAATGCGAAGAAGCTTCCGAAAAAGCTCAAGTCGCATGCATTTAAGCAAAAAAAATTTTTGACCAATTTTTTAGGAAAGGCTAACCCCTTTGCTAAAAATCAAATTTTTGGTTGAAACACAATTTTACCCAATTTTGCCCAAAAGGCGTTTATTTCTAATAACTGAGTATTGAAAGGAGTTTCAAATGCGAAGAAGCTTCCGAAAAAGCTCAAGTCGCATGCATTTAAGCAAAAAAAATTTTTGACCAATTTTTTAGGAAAGGCTAACCCCTTTGCTAAAAATCAAATTTTTGGTTGAAACACAATTTTACCCAATTTTGCCCAAAAGGCGTTTATTTCTAATAACTGAGTATTGAAAGGAGTTTCAAATGCGAAGAAGCTTCCGAAAAAGCTTAAGTCGCATGCATTTGAGCAAAAAAAATTTTTGACCAATTTTTTGCTAAAAATCTCAAATTTTTGGTTGAAACACAATTTTACCCAATTTTGCCCAAAAGGCGTTTATTTCTAATAACTGAGTATTGAAAGGAGTTTCAAATGCGAAGAAGCTTCCGAAAAAGCTCAAGTCGCATGCATTTAAGCAAAAAAAATTTTTGACCAATTTTTTAGGAAAGGCTAACCCCTTTGCTAAAAATCAAATTTTTGGTTGAAACACAATTTTACCCAATTTTGCCCAAAAGGCGTTTATTTCTAATAACTGAGTATTGAAAGGAGTTTCAAATGCGAAGAAGCTTCCGAAAAAGCTTAAGTCGCATGCATTTGAGCAAAAAAAATTTTTGACCAATTTTTTGCTAAAAATCTCAAATTTTTGGTTGAAACACAATTTTACCCAATTTTGCCCAAAAGGCGTTTATTTCTAATAACTGAGTATTGAAAGGAGTTTCAAATGCGAAGAAGCTTCCGAAAAAGCTCAAGTCGCATGCATTTAAGCAAAAAAAATTTTTGACCAATTTTTTAGGAAAGGCTAACCCCTTTGCTAAAAATCAAATTTTTGGTTGAAACACAATTTTACCCAATTTTGCCCAAAAGGCGTTTATTTCTAATAACTGAGTATTGAAAGGAGTTTCAAATGCGAAGAAGCTTCCGAAAAAGCTTAAGTCGCATGCATTTGAGCAAAAAAAATTTTTGACCAATTTTTTGCTAAAAATCTCAAATTTTTGGTTGAAACACAATTTTACCCAATTTTGCCCAAAAGGCGTTTATTTCTAATAACTGAGTATTGAAAGGAGTTTCAAATGCGAAGAAGCTTCCGAAAAAGCTCAAGTCGCATGCATTTAAGCAAAAAAAATTTTTGACCAATTTTTTAGGAAAGGCTAACCCCTTTGCTAAAAATCAAATTTTTGGTTGAAACACAATTTTACCCAATTTTGCCCAAAAGGCGTTTATTTCTAATAACTGAGTATTGAAAGGAGTTTCAAATGCGAAGAAGCTTCCGAAAAAGCTCAAGTCGCATGCATTTAAGCAAAAAAAATTTTTGACCAATTTTTTAGGAAAGGCTAACCCCTTTGCTAAAAATCAAATTTTTGGTTGAAACACAATTTTACCCAATTTTGCCCAAAAGGCGTTTATTTCTAATAACTGAGTATTGAAAGGAGTTTCAAATGCGAAGAAGCTTCCGAAAAAGCTCAAGTCGCATGCATTTAAGCAAAAAAAATTTTTGACCAATTTTTTAGGAAAGGCTAACCCCTTTGCTAAAAATCAAATTTTTGGTTGAAACACAATTTTACCCAATTTTGCCCAAAAGGCGTTTATTTCTAATAACTGAGTATTGAAAGGAGTTTCAAATGCGAAGAAGCTTCCGAAAAAGCTCAAGTCGCATGCATTTAAGCAAAAAAAATTTTTGACCAATTTTTTAGGAAAGGCTAACCCCTTTGCTAAAAATCAAATTTTTGGTTGAAACACAATTTTACCCAATTTTGCCCAAAAGGCGTTTATTTCTAATAACTGAGTATTGAAAGGAGTTTCAAATGCGAAGAAGCTTCCGAAAAAGCTTAAGTCGCATGCATTTGAGCAAAAAAAATTTTTGACCAATTTTTTGCTAAAAATCAAATTTTTGGTTGAAACACAATTTTACCCAATTTTGCCCAAAAGGCGTTTATTTCTAATAACTGAGTATTGAAAGGAGTTTCAAATGCGAAGAAGCTTCCGAAAAAGCTCAAGTCGCATGCATTTAAGCAAAAAAAATTTTTGACCAATTTTTTAGGAAAGGCTAACCTCTTTGCTAAAAATCAAATTTTTGGTTGAAACACAATTCTACCCAATTTTTCCCAAAAGGCGTTTATTTCTAATAACTGAGTATTGAAAGGAGTTTCAAATGCGAAGAAGCTTCCGAAAAAGCTCAAGTCGCATGCATTTAAGCAAAAAAAATTTTTGACCAATTTTTGGTTGAAACACAATTTTACCCAATTTTGCCCAAAAGGCGTTTATTTCTAATAACTGAGTATTGAAAGGAGTTTCAAATGCGAAGAAGCTTCCGAAAAAGCTTAAGTCGCATGCATTTGAGCAAAAAAAATTTTTGACCAATTTTTTGCTAAAAATCTCAAATTTTTGGTTGAAACACAATTTTACCCAATTTTGCCCAAAAGGCGTTTATTTCTAATAACTGAGTATTGAAAGGAGTTTCAAATGCGAAGAAGCTTCCGAAAAAGCTCAAGTCGCATGCATTTAAGCAAAAAAAATTTTTGACCAATTTTTTAGGAAAGGCTAAAAATCAAATTTTTGGTTGAAACACAATTTTACCCAATTTTGCCCAAAAGGCGTTTATTTCTAATAACTGAGTATTGAAAGGAGTTTCAAATGCGAAGAAGCTTCCGAAAAAGCTCAAGTCGCATGCATTTAAGCAAAAAAAATTTTTGACCAATTTTTTAGGAAAGGCTAACCCCTTTGCTAAAAATCAAATTTTTGGTTGAAACACAATTTTACCCAATTTTGCCCAAAAGGCGTTTATTTCTAATAACTGAGTATTGAAAGGAGTTTCAAATGCGAAGAAGCTTCCGAAAAAGCTCAAGTCGCATGCATTTAAGCAAAAAAAATTTTTGACCAATTTTTTAGGAAAGGCTAACCCCTTTGCTTAAAAATCAAATATTTGGTTGAAACACAATTTTACCCAATTTTGCCCAAAAGGCGTTTATTACTAATAACTGAGTATTGAAAGGAGTTTCAAATGCGAAGAAGCTTCCGAAAAAGCTCAAGTCGCATGCATTTAAGCAAAAAAAATTTTTGACCAATTTTTTAGGAAAGGCTAACCCCTTTGCTAAAAATCAAATTTTTGGTTGAAACACAATTTTACCCAATTTTGCCCAAAAGGCGTTTATTTCTAATAACTGAGTATTGAAAGAAGTTTCAAATGCGAAGAAGCTTCCGAAAAAGCTTAAGTCGCATGCATTTGAGCAAAATAAATTTTTGACCAATTTTTTGCTAAAAATCTCAAATTTTTGGTTGAAACACAATTTTACCCAATTTTGCCCAAAAGGCGGTTATTTCTAATAACTGAGTATTGAAAGGAGTTTCAAATGCGAAGAAGCTTCCGAAAAATCTTAAGTCGCATGCATTTGAGCAAAAAAAATTTTTGACCAATTTTTTGCTAAAAATCTCAAATTTTTGGTTGAAACACAATTTTACCCAATTTTGCCCAAAAGGCGTTTATTTCTAATAACTGAGTATTGAAAGGAGTTTCAAATGCGAAGAAGCTTCCGAAAAAGCTCAAGTCGCATGCATTTAAGCAAAAAAAATTTTTGACCAATTTTTTAGGAAAGGCTAAAAATCAAATTTTTGGTTAAAACACAATTTTACCCAATTTTGCCCAAAAGGCGTTTATTTCTAATAACTGAGTATTGAAAGGAGTTTCAAATGCGAAGAAGCTTCCGAAAAAGCTCAAGTCGCATGCATTTAAGCAAAAAAAATTTTTGACCAATTTTTTAGGAAAGGCTAACCCCTTTGCTAAAAATCAAATTTTTGGTTGAAACACAATTTTACCCAATTTTGCCCAAAAGGCGTTTATTTCTAATAACTGAGTATTGAAAGGAGTTTCAAATGCGAAGAAGCTTCCGAAAAAGCTCAAGTCGCATGCATTTAAGCAAAAAAAATTTTTGACCAATTTTTTAGGAAAGGCTAACCCCTTTGCTAAAAATCAAATTTTTGGTTGAAACACAATTTTACCCAATTTTGCCCAAAAGGCGTTTATTTCTAATAACTGAGTATTGAAAGGAGTTTCAAATGCGAAGAAGCTTCCGAAAAAGCTCAAGTCGCATGCATTTAAGCAAAAAAAATTTTTGACCAATTTTTTAGGAAAGGCTAACCCCTTTGCTAAAAATCAAATTTTTGGTTGAAACACAATTTTACCCAATTTTGCCCAAAAGGCGTTTATTACTAATAACTGAGTATTGAAAGGAGTTTCAAATGCGAAGAAGCTTCCGAAAAAGCTCAAGTCGCATGCATTTAAGCAAAAAAAATTTTTGACCAATTTTTTAGGAAAGGCTAACCCCTTTGCTAAAAATCAAATTTTTGGTTGAAACACAATTTTACCCAATTTTGCCCAAAAGGCGTTTATTTCTAATAACTGAGTATTGAAAGGAGTTTCAAATGCGAAGAAGCTTCCGAAAAAGCTCAAGTCGCATGCATTTAAGCAAAAAAAATTTTTGACCAATTTTTTGCTAAAAATCTCAAATTTTTGGTTGAAACACAATTTTACCCAATTTTGCCCAAAAGGCGTTTATTTCTAATAACTGAGTATTGAAAGGAGTTTCAAATGCGAAGAAGCTTCCGAAAAAGCTCAAGTCGCATGCATTTAAGCAAAAAAAATTTTTGACCAATTTTTTTTGCTAAAAATCAAATTTTTGGTTGAAACACAATTTTACCCAATTTTGCCCAAAAGGCGTTTATTTCTAATAACTGAGTATTGAAAGGAGTTTCAAATGCGAAGAAGCTTCCGAAAAAGCTTAAGTCGCATGCATTTGAGCAAAAAAAATTTTTGACCAATTTTTTGCTAAAAATCTCAAATTTTTGGTTGAAACACAATTTTACCCAATTTTGCCCAAAAGGCGTTTATTTCTAATAACTGAGTATTGAAAGGAGTTTCAAATGCGAAGAAGCTTCCGAAAAAGCTCAAGTCGCATGCATTTAAGCAAAAAAAATTTTTGACCAATTTTTTTTGCTAAAAATCAAATTTTTGGTTGAAACACAATTTTACCCAATTTTGCCCAAAAGGCGTTTATTTCTAATAACTGAGTATTGAAAGGAGTTTCAAATGCGAAGAAGCTTCCGAAAAAGCTTAAGTCGCATGCATTTAAGCAAAAAAAATTTTTGACCAATTTTTTAGGAAAGGCTAACCCCTTTGCTAAAAATCAAATTTTTGGTTGAAACACAATTTTACCCAATTTTGCCCAAAAGGCGTTTATTTCTAATAACTGAGTATTGAAAGGAGTTTCAAATGCGAAGAAGCTTCCGAAAAAGCTTAAGTCGCATGCATTTAAGCAAAAAAAATTTTTGACCAATTTTTTGCTAAAAATCAAATTTTTGGTTGAAACACAATTTTACCCAATTTTGCCCAAAAGGCGTTTATTTCTAATAACTGAGTATTGAAAGGAGTTTCAAATGCGAAGAAGCTTCCGAAAAAGCTCAAGTCGCATGCATTTAAGCAAAAAAAATTTTTGACCAATTTTTTAGGAAAGGCTAACCCCTTTGCTAAAAATCAAATTTTTGGTTGAAACACAATTTTACCCAATTTTGCCCAAAAGGCGTTTATTTCTAATAACTGAGTATTGAAAGGAGTTTCAAATGCGAAGAAGCTTCCGAAAAAGCTCAAGTCGCATGCATTTAAGCAAAAAAAATTTTTGACCAATTTTTTAGGAAAGGCTAACCCCTTTGCTAAAAATCAAATTTTTGGTTGAAACACAATTTTACCCAATTTTGCCCAAAAGGCGTTTATTTCTAATAACTGAGTATTGAAAGGAGTTTCAAATGCGAAGAAGCTTCCGAAAAAGCTCAAGTCGCATGCATTTAAGCAAAAAAAATTTTTGACCAATTTTTTAGGAAAGGCTAACCCTTTTGCTAAAAATCAAATTTTTGGTTGAAACACAATTTTACCCAATTTTGCCCAAAAGGCGTTTATTTCTAATAACTGAGTATTGAAAGGAGTTTCAAATGCGAAGAAGCTTCCGAAAAAGCTCAAGTCGCATGCATTTAAGCAAAAAAAATTTTTGACCAATTTTTTAGGAAAGGCTAACCCCTTTGCTAAAAATCAAATTTTTGGTTGAAACACAATTTTACCCAATTTTGCCCAAAAGGCGTTTATTTCTAATAACTGAGTATTGAAAGGAGTTTCAAATGCGAAGAAGCTTCCGAAAAAGCTTAAGTCGCATGCATTTGAGCAAAAAAAATTTTTGACCAATTTTTTGCTAAAAATCTCAAATTTTTGGTTGAAACACAATTTTACCCAATTTTGCCCAAAAGGCGTTTATTTCTAATAACTGAGTATTGAAAGGAGTTTCAAATGCGAAGAAGCTTCCGAAAAAGCTCAAGTCGCATGCATTTAAGCAAAAAAAATTTTTGACCAATTTTTTAGGAAAGGCTAACCCCTTTGTTAAAAATCAAATTTTTTGTTGAAACACAATTTTACCCAATTTTGCCCAAAAGGCGTTTATTTCTAATAACTGAGTATTGAAAGGAGTTTCAAATGCGAAGAAGCTTCCGAAAAAGCTCAAGTCGCATGCATTTAAGCAAAAAAAATTTTTGACCAATTTTTTAGGAAAGGCTAACCCCTTTGCTAAAAATCAAATTTTTGGTTGAAACACAATTTTACCCAATTTTGCCCAAAAGGCGTTTATTTCTAATAACTGAGTATTGAAAGGAGTTTCAAATGCGAAGAAGCTTCCGAAAAAGCTTAAGTCGCATGCATTTGAGCAAAAAAAATTTTTGACCAATTTTTTGCTAAAAATCTCAAATTTTTGGTTGAAACACAATTTTACCCAATTTTGCCCAAAAGGCGTTTATTTCTAATAACTGAGTATTGAAAGGAGTTTCAAATGCGAAGAAGCTTCCGAAAAAGCTCAAGTCGCATGCATTTAAGCAAAAAAAATTTTTGACCAATTTTTTAGGAAAGGCTAACCCCTTTGCTAAAAATCAAATTTTTGGTTGAAACACAATTTTACCCAATTTTGCCCAAAAGGCGTTTATTTCTAATAACTGAGTATTGAAAGGAGTTTCAAATGCGAAGAAGCTTCCGAAAAAGCTCAAGTCGCATGCATTTGAGCAAAAAAAATTTTTGACCAATTTTTTGCTAAAAATCTCAAATTTTTGGTTGAAACACAATTTTACCCAATTTTGCCCAAAAGGCGTTTATTTCTAATAACTGAGTATTGAAAGGAGTTTCAAATGCGAAGAAGCTTCCGAAAAAGCTCAAGTCGCATGCATTTAAGCAAAAAAAATTTTTGACCAATTTTTTAGGAAAGGCTAACCCCTTTGCTAAAAATCAAATTTTTGGTTGAAACACAATTTTACCCAATTTTGCCCAAAAGGCGTTTATTTCTAATAACTGAGTATTGAAAGGAGTTTCAAATGCGAAGAAGCTTCCGAAAAAGCTCAAGTCGCATGCATTTGAGCAAAAAAAATTTTTGACCAATTTTTTGCTAAAAATCTCAAATTTTTGGTTGAAACACAATTTTACCCAATTTTGCCCAAAAGGCGTTTATTTCTAATAACTGAGTATTGAAAGGAGTTTCAAATGCGAAGAAGCTTCCGAAAAAGCTCAAGTCGCATGCATTTAAGCAAAAAAAATTTTTGACCAATTTTTTAGGAAAGGCTAACCCCTTTGCTAAAAATCAAATTTTTGGTTGAAACACAATTTTACCCAATTTTGCCCAAAAGGCGTTTATTTCTAATAACTGAGTATTGAAAGGAGTTTCAAATGCGAAGAAGCTTCCGAAAAAGCTCAAGTCGCATGCATTTGAGCAAAAAAAATTTTTGACCAATTTTTTGCTAAAAATCTCAAATTTTTGGTTGAAACACAATTTTACCCAATTTTGCCCAAAAGGCGGTTATTTCTAATAACTGAGTATTGAAAGGAGTTTCAAATGCGAAGAAGCTTCCGAAAAAGCTCAAGTCGCATGCATTTAAGCAAAAAAAATTTTTGACCAATTTTTTAGGAAAGGCTAACCCCTTTGCTAAAAATCAAATTTTTGGTTGAAACACAATTTTACCCAATTTTGCCCAAAAGGCGTTTATTTCTAATAACTGAGTATTGAAAGAAGTTTCAAATGCGAAGAAGCTTCCGAAAAAGCTTAAGTCGCATGCATTTGAGCAAAAAAAATTTTTGACCAATTTTTTGCTAAAAATCTCAAATTTTTGGTTGAAACACAATTTTACCCAATTTTGCCCAAAAGGCGGTTATTTCTAATAACTGAGTATTGAAAGGAGTTTCAAATGCGAAGAAGCTTCCGAAAAAGCTCAAGTCGCATGCATTTAAGCAAAAAAAATTTTTGACCAATTTTTTAGGAAAGGCTAACCCCTTTGCTAAAAATCAAATTTTTGGTTGAAACACAATTTTACCCAATTTTGCCCAAAAGGCGTTTATTTCTAATAACTGAGTATTGAAAGAAGTTTCAAATGCGAAGAAGCTTCCGAAAAAGCTTAAGTCGCATGCATTTGAGCAAAAAAAAATTTTGACCAATTTTTTGCTAAAAATCTCAAATTTTTGGTTGAAACACAATTTTACCCAATTTTGCCCAAAAGGCGGTTATTTCTAATAACTGAGTATTGAAAGGAGTTTCAAATGCGAAGAAGCTTCCGAAAAAGCTCAAGTCGCATGCATTTAAGCAAAAAAAATTTTTGACCAATTTTTTAGGAAAGGCTAACCCCTTTGCTAAAAATCAAATTTTTGGTTGAAACACAATTTTACCCAATTTTGCCCAAAAGGCGTTTATTTCTAATAACTGAGTATTGAAAGGAGTTTCAAATGCGAAGAAGCTTCCGAAAAAGCTTAAGTCGCATGCATTTGAGCAAAAAAAATTTTTGACCAATTTTTTGCTAAAAATCTCAAATTTTTGGTTGAAACACAATTTTACCCAATTTTGCCCAAAAGGCGTTTATTTCTAATAACTGAGTATTGAAAGGAGTTTCAAATGCGAAGAAGCTTCCGAAAAAGCTCAAGTCGCATGCATTTAAGCAAAAAAAATTTTTGACCAATTTTTTAGGAAAGGCTAACCCCTTTGCTAAAAATCAAATTTTTGGTTGAAACACAATTTTACCCAATTTTGCCCAAAAGGCGTTTATTTCTAATAACTGAGTATTGAAAGGAGTTTCAAATGCGAAGAAGCTTCCGAAAAAGCTTAAGTCGCATGCATTTGAGCAAAAAAAATTTTTGACCAATTTTTTGCTAAAAATCTCAAATTTTTGGTTGAAACACAATTTTACCCAATTTTGCCCAAAAGGCGTTTATTTCTAATAACTGAGTATTGAAAGGAGTTTCAAATGCGAAGAAGCTTCCGAAAAAGCTCAAGTCGCATGCATTTAAGCAAAAAAAATTTTTGACCAATTTTTTAGGAAAGGCTAAAAATCAAATTTTTGGTTGAAACACAATTTTACCCAATTTTGCCCAAAAGGCGTTTATTTCTAATAACTGAGTATTGAAAGGAGTTTCAAATGCGAAGAAGCTTCCGAAAAAGCTCAAGTCGCATGCATTTAAGCAAAAAAAATTTTTGACCAATTTTTTAGGAAAGGCTAACCCCTTTGCTAAAAATCAAATTTTTGGTTGAAACACAATTTTACCCAATTTTGCCCAAAAGGCGTTTATTTCTAATAACTGAGTATTGAAAGGAGTTTCAAATGCGAAGAAGCTTCCGAAAAAGCTCAAGTCGCATGCATTTAAGCAAAAAAAATTTTTGACCAATTTTTTAGGAAAGGCTAACCCCTTTGCTAAAAATCAAATTTTTGGTTGAAACACAATTTTACCCAATTTTGCCCAAAAGGCGTTTATTTCTAATAACTGAGTATTGAAAGGAGTTTCAAATGCGAAGAAGCTTCCGAAAAAGCTCAAGTCGCATGCATTTAAGCAAAAAAAATTTTTGACCAATTTTTTAGGAAAGGCTAACCCCTTTGCTAAAAATCTCAAATTTTTGGTTGAAACACAATTTTACCCAATTTTGCCCAAAAGGCGTTTATTTCTAATAACTGAGTATTGAAAGGAGTTTCAAATGCGAAGAAGCTTCCGAAAAAGCTCAAGTCGCATGCATTTAAGCAAAAAAAATTTTTGACCAATTTTTTAGGAAAGGCTAACCCCTTTGTTAAAAATCAAATTTTTTGTTGAAACACAATTTTACCCAATTTTGCCCAAAAGGCGTTTATTTCTAATAACTGAGTATTGAAAGGAGTTTCAAATGCGAAGAAGCTTCCGAAAAAGCTCAAGTCGCATGCATTTAAGCAAAAAAAATTTTTGACCAATTTTTTAGGAAAGGCTAACCCCTTTGCTAAAAATCAAATTTTTGGTTGAAACACAATTTTACCCAATTTTGCCCAAAAGGCGTTTATTTCTAATAACTGAGTATTGAAAGGAGTTTCAAATGCGAAGAAGCTTCCGAAAAAGCTTAAGTCGCATGCATTTGAGCAAAAAAAATTTTTGACCAATTTTTTGCTAAAAATCTCAAATTTTTGGTTGAAACACAATTTTACCCAATTTTGCCCAAAAGGCGTTTATTTCTAATAACTGAGTATTGAAAGGAGTTTCAAATGCGAAGAAGCTTCCGAAAAAGCTCAAGTCGCATGCATTTAAGCAAAAAAAATTTTTGACCAATTTTTTAGGAAAGGCTAACCCCTTTGCTAAAAATCAAATTTTTGGTTGAAACACAATTTTACCCAATTTTGCCCAAAAGGCGTTTATTTCTAATAACTGAGTATTGAAAGGAGTTTCAAATGCGAAGAAGCTTCCGAAAAAGCTCAAGTCGCATGCATTTGAGCAAAAAAAATTTTTGACCAATTTTTTGCTAAAAATCTCAAATTTTTGGTTGAAACACAATTTTACCCAATTTTGCCCAAAAGGCGTTTATTTCTAATAACTGAGTATTGAAAGGAGTTTCAAATGCGAAGAAGCTTCCGAAAAAGCTCAAGTCGCATGCATTTAAGCAAAAAAAATTTTTGACCAATTTTTTAGGAAAGGCTAACCCCTTTGCTAAAAATCAAATTTTTGGTTGAAACACAATTTTACCCAATTTTGCCCAAAAGGCGTTTATTTCTAATAACTGAGTATTGAAAGGAGTTTCAAATGCGAAGAAGCTTCCGAAAAAGCTCAAGTCGCATGCATTTGAGCAAAAAAAATTTTTGACCAATTTTTTGCTAAAAATCTCAAATTTTTGGTTGAAACACAATTTTACCCAATTTTGCCCAAAAGGCGTTTATTTCTAATAACTGAGTATTGAAAGGAGTTTCAAATGCGAAGAAGCTTCCGAAAAAGCTCAAGTCGCATGCATTTAAGCAAAAAAAATTTTTGACCAATTTTTTAGGAAAGGCTAACCCCTTTGCTAAAAATCAAATTTTTGGTTGAAACACAATTTTACCCAATTTTGCCCAAAAGGCGTTTATTTCTAATAACTGAGTATTGAAAGGAGTTTCAAATGCGAAGAAGCTTCCGAAAAAGCTCAAGTCGCATGCATTTGAGCAAAAAAAATTTTTGACCAATTTTTTGCTAAAAATCTCAAATTTTTGGTTGAAACACAATTTTACCCAATTTTGCCCAAAAGGCGGTTATTTCTAATAACTGAGTATTGAAAGGAGTTTCAAATGCGAAGAAGCTTCCGAAAAAGCTCAAGTCGCATGCATTTAAGCAAAAAAAATTTTTGACCAATTTTTTAGGAAAGGCTAACCCCTTTGCTAAAAATCAAATTTTTGGTTGAAACACAATTTTACCCAATTTTGCCCAAAAGGCGTTTATTTCTAATAACTGAGTATTGAAAGAAGTTTCAAATGCGAAGAAGCTTCCGAAAAAGCTTAAGTCGCATGCATTTGAGCAAAAAAAATTTTTGACCAATTTTTTGCTAAAAATCTCAAATTTTTGGTTGAAACACAATTTTACCCAATTTTGCCCAAAAGGCGGTTATTTCTAATAACTGAGTATTGAAAGGAGTTTCAAATGCGAAGAAGCTTCCGAAAAAGCTCAAGTCGCATGCATTTAAGCAAAAAAAATTTTTGACCAATTTTTTAGGAAAGGCTAACCCCTTTGCTAAAAATCAAATTTTTGGTTGAAACACAATTTTACCCAATTTTGCCCAAAAGGCGTTTATTTCTAATAACTGAGTATTGAAAGAAGTTTCAAATGCGAAGAAGCTTCCGAAAAAGCTTAAGTCGCATGCATTTGAGCAAAAAAAATTTTTGACCAATTTTTTGCTAAAAATCTCAAATTTTTGGTTGAAACACAATTTTACCCAATTTTGCCCAAAAGGCGGTTATTTCTAATAACTGAGTATTGAAAGGAGTTTCAAATGCGAAGAAGCTTCCGAAAAAGCTCAAGTCGCATGCATTTAAGCAAAAAAAATTTTTGACCAATTTTTTAGGAAAGGCTAACCCCTTTGCTAAAAATCAAATTTTTGGTTGAAACACAATTTTACCCAATTTTGCCCAAAAGGCGTTTATTTCTAATAACTGAGTATTGAAAGGAGTTTCAAATGCGAAGAAGCTTCCGAAAAAGCTTAAGTCGCATGCATTTGAGCAAAAAAAATTTTTGACCAATTTTTTGCTAAAAATCTCAAATTTTTGGTTGAAACACAATTTTACCCAATTTTGCCCAAAAGGCGTTTATTTCTAATAACTGAGTATTGAAAGGAGTTTCAAATGCGAAGAAGCTTCCGAAAAAGCTCAAGTCGCATGCATTTAAGCAAAAAAAATTTTTGACCAATTTTTTAGGAAAGGCTAACCCCTTTGCTAAAAATCAAATTTTTGGTTGAAACACAATTTTACCCAATTTTGCCCAAAAGGCGTTTATTTCTAATAACTGAGTATTGAAAGGAGTTTCAAATGCGAAGAAGCTTCCGAAAAAGCTTAAGTCGCATGCATTTGAGCAAAAAAAATTTTTGACCAATTTTTTGCTAAAAATCTCAAATTTTTGGTTGAAACACAATTTTACCCAATTTTGCCCAAAAGGCGTTTATTTCTAATAACTGAGTATTGAAAGGAGTTTCAAATGCGAAGAAGCTTCCGAAAAAGCTCAAGTCGCATGCATTTAAGCAAAAAAAATTTTTGACCAATTTTTTAGGAAAGGCTAAAAATCAAATTTTTGGTTGAAACACAATTTTACCCAATTTTGCCCAAAAGGCGTTTATTTCTAATAACTGAGTATTGAAAGGAGTTTCAAATGCGAAGAAGCTTCCGAAAAAGCTCAAGTCGCATGCATTTAAGCAAAAAAAATTTTTGACCAATTTTTTAGGAAAGGCTAACCCCTTTGCTAAAAATCAAATTTTTGGTTGAAACACAATTTTACCCAATTTTGCCCAAAAGGCGTTTATTTCTAATAACTGAGTATTGAAAGGAGTTTCAAATGCGAAGAAGCTTCCGAAAAAGCTCAAGTCGCATGCATTTAAGCAAAAAAAATTTTTGACCAATTTTTTAGGAAAGGCTAACCCCTTTGCTAAAAATCAAATTTTTGGTTGAAACACAATTTTACCCAATTTTGCCCAAAAGGCGTTTATTTCTAATAACTGAGTATTGAAAGGAGTTTCAAATGCGAAGAAGCTTCCGAAAAAGCTCAAGTCGCATGCATTTAAGCAAAAAAAATTTTTGACCAATTTTTTAGGAAAGGCTAACCCCTTTGCTAAAAATCAAATTTTTGGTTGAAACACAATTTTACCCAATTTTGCCCAAAAGGCGTTTATTTCTAATAACTGAGTATTGAAAGGAGTTTCAAATGCGAAGAAGCTTCCGAAAAAGCTCAAGTCGCATGCATTTAAGCAAAAAAAATTTTTTGACCAATTTTTTAGGAAAGGCTAACCCCTTTGCTAAAAATCAAATTTTTGGTTGAAACACAATTTTACCCAATTTTGCCCAAAAGGCGTTTATTTCTAATAACTGAGTATTGAAAGGAGTTTCAAATGCGAAGAAGCTTCCGAAAAAGCTCAAGTCGCATGCATTTAAGCAAAAAAAATTTTTGACCAATTTTTTAGGAAAGGCTAACCCCTTTGCTAAAAATCAAATTTTTGGTTGAAACACCATTTTACCCAATTTTGCCCAAAAGGCGTTTATTTCTAATAACTGAGTATTGAAAGGAGTTTCAAATGCGAAGAAGCTTCCGAAAAAGCTCAAGTCGCATGCATTTGAGCAAAAAAAATTTTTGACCAATTTTTTGCTAAAAATCTCAAATTTTTGGTTGAAACACAATTTTACCCAATTTTGCCCAAAAGGCGGTTATTTCTAATAACTGAGTATTGAAAGGAGTTTCAAATGCGAAGAAGCTTCCGAAAAAGCTCAAGTCGCATGCATTTAAGCAAAAAAAATTTTTGACCAATTTTTTAGGAAAGGCTAACCCCTTTGCTAAAAATCAAATTTTTGGTTGAAACACAATTTTACCCAATTTTGCCCAAAAGGCGTTTATTTCTAATAACTGAGTATTGAAAGGAGTTTCAAATGCGAAGAAGCTTCCGAAAAAGCTCCAGTCGCATGCATTTAAGCAAAAAAAATTTTTGACCAATTTTTTAGGAAAGGCTAACCCCTTTGCTAAAAATCAAATTTTTGGTTGAAACACAATTTTACCCAATTTTGCCCAAAAGGCGTTTATTTCTAATAACTGAGTATTGAAAGGAGTTTCAAATGCGAAGAAGCTTCCGAAAAAGCTTAAGTCGCATGCATTTGAGCAAAAAAAATTTTTGACCAATTTTTTGCTAAAAATCTCAAATTTTTGGTTGAAACACAATTTTACCCAATTTTGCCCAAAAGGCGTTTATTTCTAATAACTGAGTATTGAAAGGAGTTTCAAATGCGAAGAAGCTTCCGAAAAAGCTCAAGTCGCATGCATTTAAGCAAAAAAAATTTTTGACCAATTTTTTAGGAAAGGCTAACCCTATTGCTAAAAATCAAATTTTTGGTTGAAACACAATTTTACCCAATTTTGCCCAAAAGGCGTTTATTTCTAATAACTGAGTATTGAAAGAAGTTTCAAATGCGAAGAAGCTTCCGAAAAAGCTTAAGTCGCATGCATTTGAGCAAAAAAAATTTTTGACCAATTTTTTGCTAAAAATCTCAAATTTTTGGTTGAAACACAATTTTACCCAATTTTGCCCAAAAGGCGGTTATTTCTAATAACTGAGTATTGAAAGGAGTTTCAAATGCGAAGAAGCTTCCGAAAAAGCTCAAGTCGCATGCATTTAAGCAAAAAAAATTTTTGACCAATTTTTTAGGAAAGGCTAACCCCTTTGCTAAAAATCAAATTTTTGGTTGAAACACAATTTTACCCAATTTTGCCCAAAAGGCGTTTATTTCTAATAACTGAGTATTGAAAGGAGTTTCAAATGCGAAGAAGCTTCCGAAAAAGCTTAAGTCGCATGCATTTGAGCAAAAAAAATTTTTGACCAATTTTTTGCTAAAAATCTCAAATTTTTGGTTGAAACACAATTTTACCCAATTTTGCCCAAAAGGCGTTTATTTCTAATAACTGAGTATTGAAAGGAGTTTCAAATGCGAAGAAGCTTCCGAAAAAGCTCAAGTCGCATGCATTTAAGCAAAAAAAATTTTTGACCAATTTTTTAGGAAAGGCTAACCCCTTTGCTAAAAATCAAATTTTTGGTTGAAACACAATTTTACCCAATTTTGCCCAAAAGGCGTTTATTTCTAATAACTGAGTATTGAAAGAAGTTTCAAATGCGAAGAAGCTTCCGAAAAAGCTTAAGTCGCATGCATTTGAGCAAAAAAAATTTTTGACCAATTTTTTGCTAAAAATCTCAAATTTTTGGTTGAAACACAATTTTACCCAATTTTGCCCAAAAGGCGTTTATTTCTAATAACTGAGTATTGAAAGGAGTTTCAAATGCGAAGAAGCTTCCGAAAAAGCTCAAGTCGCATGCATTTAAGCAAAAAAAATTTTTGACCAATTTTTTAGGAAAGGCTAACCCCTTTGCTAAAAATCAAATTTTTGGTTGAAACACAATTTTACCCAATTTTGCCCAAAAGGCGTTTATTTCTAATAACTGAGTATTGAAAGGAGTTTCAAATGCGAAGAAGCTTCCGAAAAAGCTCAAGTCGCATGCATTTAAGCAAAAAAAATTTTTGACCAATTTTTTAGGAAAGGCTAACCCCTTTGCTAAAAATCAAATTTTTGGTTGAAACACAATTTTACCCAATTTTGCCCAAAAGGCGTTTATTTCTAATAACTGAGTATTGAAAGGAGTTTCAAATGCGAAGAAGCTTCCGAAAAAGCTCAAGTCGCATGCATTTAAGCAAAAAAAATTTTTGACCAATTTTTTAGGAAAGGCTAACCCCTTTGCTAAAAATCAAATTTTTGGTTGAAACACAATTTTACCCAATTTTGCCCAAAAGGCGTTTATTTCTAATAACTGAGTATTGAAAGGAGTTTCAAATGCGAAGAAGCTTCCGAAAAAGCTCAAGTCGCATGCATTTAAGCAAAAAAAATTTTTGACCAATTTTTTAGGAAAGGCTAACCCCTTTGCTAAAAATCAAATTTTTGGTTGAAACACAATTTTACCCAATTTTGCCCAAAAGGCGTTTATTTCTAATAACTGAGTATTGAAAGGAGTTTCAAATGCGAAGAAGCTTCCGAAAAAGCTCAAGTCGCATGCATTTAAGCAAAAAAAATTTTTGACCAATTTTTTTAGGAAAGGCTAACCCCTTTGCTAAAAATCAAATTTTTGGTTGAAACACAATTTTACCCAATTTTGCCCAAAAGGCGTTTATTTCTAATAACTGAGTATTGAAAGGAGTTTCAAATGCGAAGAAGCTTCCGAAAAAGCTCAAGTCGCATGCATTTAAGCAAAAAAAATTTTTTACCAATTTTTTAGGAAAGGCTAACCCCTTTGCTAAAAATCAAATTTTTGGTTGAAACACAATTTTACCCAATTTTGCCCAAAAGGCGTTTATTTCTAATAACTGAGTATTGAAAGGAGTTTCAAATGCGAAGAAGCTTCCGAAAAAGCTCAAGTCGCATGCATTTAAGCAAAAAAAATGTTTGACCAATTTTTTAGGAAAGGCTAACCCCTTTGCTAAAAATCAAATTTTTGGTTGAAACACAATTTTACCCAATTTTGCCCAAAAGGCGTTTATTTCTAATAACTGAGTATTGAAAGGAGTTTCAAATGCGAAGAAGCTTCCGAAAAAGCTCAAGTCGCATGCATTTAAGCAAACAAAATTTTTGACCAATTTTTTAGGAAAGGCTAACCCCTTTGCTAAAAATCAAATTTTTGGTTGAAACACAATTTTACCCAATTTTGCCCAAAAGGCGTTTATTTCTAATAACTGAGTATTGAAAGGAGTTTCAAATGCGAAGAAGCTTCCGAAAAAGCTTAAGTCGCATGCATTTGAGCAAAAAAAATTTTTGACCAATTTTTTGCTAAAAATCTCAAATTTTTGGTTGAAACACAATTTTACCCAATTTTGCCCAAAAGGCGTTTATTTCTAATAACTGAGTATTGAAAGGAGTTTCAAATGCGAAGAAGCTTCCGAAAAAGCTCAAGTCGCATGCATTTAAGCAAAAAAAATTTTTGACCAATTTTTTAGGAAAGGCTAACCCCTTTGCTAAAAATCAAATTTTTGGTTGAAACACAATTTTACCCAATTTTGCCCAAAAGGCGTTTATTTCTAATAACTGAGTATTGAAAGGAGTTTCAAATGCGAAGAAGCTTCCGAAAAAGCTTAAGTCGCATGCATTTGAGCAAAAAAATTTTTGACCAATTTTTTGCTAAAAATCTCAAATTTTTGGTTGAAACACAATTTTACTCAATTTTGCCCAAAAGGCGTTTATTTCTAATAACTGAGTATTGAAAGGAGTTTCAAATGCGAAGAAGCTTCCGAAAAAGCTCAAGTCGCATGCATTTAAGCAAAAAAATTTTTTGACCAATTTTTTAGGAAAGGCTAACCCCTTTGCTAAAAATCAAATTTTTGGTTGAAACACAATTTTACCCAATTTTGCCCAAAAGGCGTTTATTTCTAATAACTGAGTATTGAAAGGAGTTTCAAATGCGAAGAAGCTTCCGAAAAAGCTCAAGTCGCATGCATTTAAGCAAAAAAAATTTTTGACCAATTTTTTAGGAAAGGCTAACCCCTTTGCTAAAAATCAAATTTTTGGTTGAAACACAATTTTACCCAATTTTGCCCAAAAGGCGTTTATTTCTAATAACTGAGTATTGAAAGGAGTTTCAAATGCGAAGAAGCTTCCGAAAAAGCTTAAGTCGCATGCATTTGAGCAAAAAAAATTTTTGACCAATTTTTTGCTAAAAATCTCAAATTTTTGGTTGAAACACAATCTTACCCAATTTTGCCCAAAAGGCGTTTATTTCTAATAACTGAGTATTGAAAGGAGTTTCAAATGCGAAGAAGCTTCCGAAAAAGCTCAAGTCGCATGCATTTAAGCAAAAAAAATTTTTGACCAATTTTTTAGGAAAGGCTAACAACCCCTTTGCTAAAAATCAAATTTTTGGTTGAAACACAATTTTACCCAATTTTGCCCAAAAGGCGTTTATTTCTAATAACTGAGTATTGAAAGGAGTTTCAAATGCGAAGAAGCTTCCGAAAAAGCTCAAGTCGCATGCATTTAAGCAAAAAAAATTTTTGACCAATTTTTTAGGAAAGGCTAAAAATCAAATTTTTGGTTGAAACACAATTTTACCCAATTTTGCCCAAAAGGCGTTTATTTCTAATAACTGAGTATTGAAAGGAGTTTCAAATGCGAAGAAGCTTCCGAAAAAGCTCAAGTCGCATGCATTTAAGCAAAAAAATTTTTTGACCAATTTTTTAGGAAAGGCTAACCCCTTTGCTAAAAATAAAATTTTTGGTTGAAACACAATTTTACCCAATTTTGCCCAAAAGGCGTTTATTTCTAATAACTGAGTATTGAAAGGAGTTTCAAATGCGAAGAAGCGTCCGAAAAAGCTCAAGTCGCATGCATTTAAGCAAAAAAAATTTTTGACCAATTTTTTAGGAAAGGCTAACCCCTTTGCTAAAAATCAAATTTTTGGTTGAAACACAATTTTACCCAATTTTGCCCAAAAGGCGTTTATTTCTAATAACTGAGTATTGAAAGGAGTTTCAAATGCGAAGAAGCTTCCGAAAAAGCTTAAGTCGCATGCATTTGAGCAAAAAAAATTTTTGACCAATTTTTTGCTAAAAATCTCAAATTTTTGGTTGAAACACAATTTTACCCAATTTTGCCTAAAAGGCGTTTATTTCTAATAACTGAGTATTGAAAGGAGTTTCAAATGCGAAGAAGCTTCCGAAAAAGCTTAAGTCGCATGCATTTAAGCAAAAAAAATTTTTGACCAATTTTTTAGGAAAGGCTAACCCCTTTGCTAAAAATCAAATTTTTGGTTGAAACACAATTTTACCCAATTTTGCCCAAAAGGCGTTTATTTCTAATAACTGAGTATTGAAAGGAGTTTCAAATGCGAAGAAGCTTCCGAAAAAGCTTAAGTCGCATGCATTTAAGCAAAAAAAATTTTTGACCAATTTTTTAGGAAAGGCTAACCCCTTTGCTAAAAATCAAATTTTTGGTTGAAACACAATTTTACCCAATTTTGCCCAAAAGGCGTTTATTTCTAATAACTGAGTATTGAAAGGAGTTTCAAATGCGAAGAAGCTTCCGAAAAAGCTCAAGTCGCATGCATTTAAGCAAAAAAAATTTTTGACCAATTTTTTAGGAAAGGCTAACAACCCCTTTGCTAAAAATCAAATTTTTGGTTGAAACACAATTTTACCCAATTTTGCCCAAAAGGCGTTTATTTCTAATAACTGAGTATTGAAAGGAGTTTCAAATGCGAAGAAGCTTCCGAAAAAGCTCAAGTCGCATGCATTTAAGCAAAAAAAATTTTTGACCAATTTTTTAGGAAAGGCTAAAAATCAAATTTTTGGTTGAAACACAATTTTACCCAATTTTGCCCAAAAGGCGTTTATTTCTAATAACTGAGTATTGAAAGGAGTTTCAAATGCGAAGAAGCTTCCGAAAAAGCTTAAGTCGCATGCATTTGAGCAAAAAAAATTTTTGACCAATTTTTTGCTAAAAATCTCAAATTTTTGGTTGAAACACAATTTTACCCAATTTTGCCCAAAAGGCGTTTATTTCTAATAACTGAGTATTGAAAGGAGTTTCAAATGCGAAGAAGCTTCCGAAAAAGCTCAAGTCGCATGCATTTAAGCAAAAAAATTTTTTGACCAATTTTTTAGGAAAGGCTAACCCCTTTGCTAAAAATCAAATTTTTGGTTGAAACACAATTTTACCCAATTTTGCCCAAAAGGCGTTTAATAACTGAGTATTGAAAGGAGTTTCAAATGCGAAGAAGCTTCCGAAAAAGCTCAAGTCGCATGCATTTAAGCAAAAAAAATTTTTGACCAATTTTTTAGGAAAGACTAACCCCTTTGCTAAAAATCAAATTTTTGGTTGAAACACAATTTTGCCCAAAAGGCGTTTATTTCAAATAACTGAGTATTGAAAGGAGTTTCAAATGCGAAGAAGCTTCCGAAAAAGCTCAAGTCGCATGCATTTAAGCAAAAAAAATTTTTGACCAATTTTTTAGGAAAGGCTAACCCCTTTGCTAAAAATCAAATTTTTGGTTGAAACACAATTTTACCCAATTTTGCCCAAAAGGCGTTTATTTCTAATAACTGAGTATTGAAAGGAGTTTCAAATGCGAAGAAGCTTCCGAAAAAGCTCAAGTCGCATGCATTTAAGCAAAAAAAATTTTTGACCAATTTTTTAGGAAAGGCTAACCCCTTTGCTAAAAATCAAATTTTTGGTTGAAACACAATTTTACCCAATTTTGCCCAAAAGGCGTTTATTTCTAATAACTGAGTATTGAAAGGAGTTTCAAATGCGAAGAAGCTTCCGAAAAAGCTTAAGTCGCATGCATTTGAGCAAAAAAAATTTTTGACCAATTTTTTGCTAAAAATCTCAAATTTTTGGTTGAAACACAATTTTACCCAATTCTGCCCAAAAGGCGTTTATTTCTAATAACTGAGTATTGAAAGGAGTTTCAAATGCGAAGAAGCTTCCGAAAAAGCTCAAGTCGCATGCATTTAAGCAAAAAAAATTTTTGACCAATTTTTTAGGAAAGGCTAACCCCTTTGCTAAAAATCAAATTTTTGGTTGAAACACAATTTTACCCAATTTTGCCCAAAAGGCGTTTATTTCTAATAACTGAGTATTGAAAGGAGTTTCAAATGCGAAGAAGCTTCCGAAAAAGCTTAAGTCGCATGCATTTGAGCAAAAAAAATTTTTGACCAATTTTTTGCTAAAAATCTCAAATTTTTGGTTGAAACACAATTTTACCCAATTTTGCCCAAAAGGCGTTTATTTCTAATAACTGAGTATTGAAAGGAGTTTCAAATGCGAAGAAGCTTCCGAAAAAGCTCAAGTCGCATGCATTTAAGCAAAAAAAATTTTTGACCAATTTTTTAGGAAAGGCTAACCCCTTTGCTAAAAATCAAATTTTTGGTTGAAACACAATTTTACCCAATTTTGCCCAAAAGGCGTTTATTTCTAATAACTGAGTATTGAAAGGAGTTTCAAATGCGAAGAAGCTTCCGAAAAAGCTTAAGTCGCATGCATTTGAGCAAAAAAAATTTTTGACCAATTTTTTGCTAAAAATCTCAAATTTTTGGTTGAAACACAATTTTACCCAATTTTGCCCAAAAGGCGTTTATTTCTAATAACTGAGTATTGAAAGGAGTTTCAAATGCGAAGAAGCTTCCGAAAAAGCTCAAGTCGCATGCATTTAAGCAAAAAAAAATTTTGACCAATTTTTTAGGAAAGGCTAACCCCTTTGCTAAAAATCAAATTTTTGGTTGAAACACAATTTTACCCAATTTTGCCCAAAAGGCGTTTATTTCTAATAACTGAGTATTGAAAGGAGTTTCAAATGCGAAGAAGCTTCCGAAAAAGCTCAAGTCGCATGCATTTAAGCAAAAAAAAATTTTGACCAATTTTTTAGGAAAGGCTAACCCCTTTGCTAAAAATCAAATTTTTGGTTGAAACACAATTTTACCCAATTTTGCCCAAAAGGCGTTTATTTCTAATAACTGAGTATTGAAAGGAGTTTCAAATGCGAAGAAGCTTCCGAAAAAGCTCAAGTCGCATGCATTTAAGCAAAAAAAATTTTTGACCAATTTTTTAGGAAAGGCTAACCCTTTGCTAAAAATCAAATTTTTGGTTGAAACACAATTTTACCCAATTTTGCCCAAAAGGCGTTTATTTCTAATAACTGAGTATTGAAAGGAGTTTCAAATGCGAAGAAGCTTCCGAAAAAGCTTAAGTCGCATGCATTTGAGCAAAAAAAATTTTTGACCAATTTTTTGCTAAAAATCTCAAATTTTTGGTTGAAACACAATTTTACCCAATTCTGCCCAAAAGGCGTTTATTTCTAATAACTGAGTATTGAAAGGAGTTTCAAATGCGAAGAAGCTTCCGAAAAAGCTCAAGTCGCATGCATTTAAGCAAAAAAAATTTTTGACCAATTTTTTAGGAAAGGCTAACCCCTTTGCTAAAAATCAAATTTTTGGTTGAAACACAATTTTACCCAATTTTGCCCAAAAGGCGTTTATTTCTAATAACTGAGTATTGAAAGGAGTTTCAAATGCGAAGAAGCTTCCGAAAAAGCTTAAGTCGCATGCATTTGAGCAAAAAAAATTTTTGACCAATTTTTTGCTAAAAATCTCAAATTTTTGGTTGAAACACAATTTTACCCAATTTTGCCCAAAAGGCGTTTATTTCTAATAACTGAGTATTGAAAGGAGTTTCAAATGCGAAGAAGCTTCCGAAAAAGCTCAAGTCGCATGCATTTAAGCAAAAAAAATTTTTGACCAATTTTTTAGGAAAGGCTAACCCCTTTGCTAAAAATCAAATTTTTGGTTGAAACACAATTTTACCCAATTTTGCCCAAAAGGCGTTTATTTCTAATAACTGAGTATTGAAAGGAGTTTCAAATGCGAAGAAGCTTCCGAAAAAGCTCAAGTCGCATGTAAGCAAAAAAAATTTTTGACCAATTTTTTAGGAAAGGCTAACCCCTTTGCTAAAAATCAAATTTTTGGTTGAAACACAATTTTACCCAATTTTGCCCAAAAGGCGTTTATTTCTAATAACTGAGTATTGAAAGGAGTTTCAAATGCGAAGAAGCTTCCGAAAAAGCTTAAGTCGCATGCATTTGAGCAAAAAAAATTTTTGACCAATTTTTTGCTAAAAATCTCAAATTTTTGGTTGAAACACAATTTTACCCAATTTTGCCCAAAAGGCGTTTATTTCTAATAACTGAGTATTGAAAGGAGTTTCAAATGCGAAGAAGCTTCCGAAAAAGCTCAAGTCGCATGCATTTAAGCAAAAAAAATTTTTGACCAATTTTTTAGGAAAGGCTAACCCCTTTGCTAAAAATCAAATTTTTGGTTGAAACACAATTTTACCCAATTTTGCCCAAAAGGCGTTTATTTCTAATAACTGAGTATTGAAAGGAGTTTCAAATGCGAAGAAGCTTCCGAAAAAGCTCAAGTCGCATGCATTTAAGCAAAAAAAATTTTTGACCAATTTTTTAGGAAAGGCTAACCCCTTTGCTAAAAATCAAATTTTTGGTTGAAACACAATTTTACCCAATTTTGCCCAAAAGGCGTTTATTTCTAATAACTGAGTATTGAAAGGAGTTTCAAATGCGAAGAAGCTTCCGAAAAAGCTCAAGTCGCATGCATTTAAGCAAAAAAAATTTTTGACCAATTTTTTAGGAAAGGCTAACCCCTTTGCTAAAAATCAAATTTTTGGTTGAAACACAATTTTACCCAATTTTGCCCAAAAGGCGTTTATTTCTAATAACTGAGTATTGAAAGGAGTTTCAAATGCGAAGAAGCTTCCGAAAAAGCTTAAGTCGCATGCATTTGAGCAAAAAAAATTTTTGACCAATTTTTTAGGAAAGGCTAACCCCTTTGCTAAAAATCAAATTTTTGGTTGAAACACAATTTTACCCAATTTTGCCCAAAAGGCGTTTATTTCTAATAACTGAGTATTGAAAGGAGTTTCAAATGCGAAGAAGCTTCCGAAAAAGCTTAAGTCGCATGCATTTGAGCAAAAAAAATTTTTGACCAATTTTTTAGGAAAGGCTAACCCCTTTGCTAAAAATCAAATTTTTGGCTGAAACACAATTTTACCCAATTTTGCCCAAAAGGCGTTTATTTCTAATAACTGAGTATTGAAAGGAGTTTCAAATGCGAAGAAGCTTCCGAAAAAGCTCAAGTCGCATGCATTTAAGCAAAAAAAATTTTTGACCAATTTTTTAGGAAAGACTAACCCCTTTGCTAAAAATCAAATTTTTGGTTGAAACACAATTTTGCCCAAAAGGCGTTTATTTCAAATAACTGAGTATTGAAAGGAGTTTCAAATGCGAAGAAGCTTCCGAAAAAGCTCAAGTCGCATGCATTTAAGCAAAAAAAATTTTTGACCAATTTTTTAGGAAAGGCTAACCCCTTTGCTAAAAATCAAATTTTTGGTTGAAACACAATTTTACCCAATTTTGCCCAAAAGGCGTTTATTTCTAATAACTGAGTATTGAAAGGAGTTTCAAATGCGAAGAAGCTTCCGAAAAAGCTCAAGTCGCATGCATTTAAGCAAAAAAAATTTTTGACCAATTTTTTAGGAAAGGCTAACCCCTTTGCTAAAAATCAAATTTTTGGTTGAAACACAATTTTACCCAATTTTGCCCAAAAGGCGTTTATTTCTAATAACTGAGTATTGAAAGGAGTTTCAAATGCGAAGAAGCTTCCGAAAAAGCTTAAGTCGCATGCATTTGAGCAAAAAAAATTTTTGACCAATTTTTTGCTAAAAATCTCAAATTTTTGGTTGAAACACAATTTTACCCAATTCTGCCCAAAAGGCGTTTATTTCTAATAACTGAGTATTGAAAGGAGTTTCAAATGCGAAGAAGCTTCCGAAAAAGCTCAAGTCGCATGCATTTAAGCAAAAAAAATTTTTGACCAATTTTTTAGGAAAGGCTAACCCCTTTGCTAAAAATCAAATTTTTGGTTGAAACACAATTTTACCCAATTTTGCCCAAAAGGCGTTTATTTCTAATAACTGAGTATTGAAAGGAGTTTCAAATGCGAAGAAGCTTCCGAAAAAGCTTAAGTCGCATGCATTTGAGCAAAAAAAATTTTTGACCAATTTTTTGCTAAAAATCTCAAATTTTTGGTTGAAACACAATTTTACCCAATTTTGCCCAAAAGGCGTTTATTTCTAATAACTGAGTATTGAAAGGAGTTTCAAATGCGAAGAAGCTTCCGAAAAAGCTCAAGTCGCATGCATTTAAGCAAAAAAAATTTTTGACCAATTTTTTAGGAAAGGCTAACCCCTTTGCTAAAAATCAAATTTTTGGTTGAAACACAATTTTACCCAATTTTGCCCAAAAGGCGTTTATTTCTAATAACTGAGTATTGAAAGGAGTTTCAAATGCGAAGAAGCTTCCGAAAAAGCTCAAGTCGCATGCATTTAAGCAAAAAAAATTTTTGACCAATTTTTTAGGAAAGGCTAACCCCTTTGCTAAAAATCAAATTTTTGGTTGAAACACAATTTTACCCAATTTTGCCCAAAAGGCGTTTATTTCTAATAACTGAGTATTGAAAGGAGTTTCAAATGCGAAGAAGCTTCCGAAAAAGCTCAAGTCGCATGCATTTAAGCAAAAAAAATTTTTGACCAATTTTTTAGGAAAGGCTAACCCCTTTGCTAAAAATCAAATTTTTGGTTGAAACACAATTTTACCCAATTTTGCCCAAAAGGCGTTTATTTCTAATAACTGAGTATTGAAAGGAGTTTCAAATGCGAAGAAGCTTCCGAAAAAGCTTAAGTCGCATGCATTTGAGCAAAAAAAATTTTTGACCAATTTTTTGCTAAAAATCTCAAATTTTTGGTTGAAACACAATTTTACCCAATTCTGCCCAAAAGGCGTTTATTTCTAATAACTGAGTATTGAAAGGAGTTTCAAATGCGAAGAAGCTTCCGAAAAAGCTCAAGTCGCATGCATTTAAGCAAAAAAAATTTTTGACCAATTTTTTAGGAAAGGCTAACCCCTTTGCTAAAAATCAAATTTTTGGTTGAAACACAATTTTACCCAATTTTGCCCAAAAGGCGTTTATTTCTAATAACTGAGTATTGAAAGGAGTTTCAAATGCGAAGAAGCTTCCGAAAAAGCTTAAGTCGCATGCATTTGAGCAAAAAAAATTTTTGACCAATTTTTTGCTAAAAATCTCAAATTTTTGGTTGAAACACAATTTTACCCAATTTTGCCCAAAAGGCGTTTATTTCTAATAACTGAGTATTGAAAGGAGTTTCAAATGCGAAGAAGCTTCCGAAAAAGCTCAAGTCGCATGCATTTAAGCAAAAAAAATTTTTGACCAATTTTTTAGGAAAGGCTAACCCCTTTGCTAAAAATCAAATTTTTGGTTGAAACACAATTTTACCCAATTTTGCCCAAAAGGCGTTTATTTCTAATAACTGAGTATTGAAAGGAGTTTCAAATGCGAAGAAGCTTCCGAAAAAGCTCAAGTCGCATGCATTTAAGCAAAAAAAATTTTTGACCAATTTTTTAGGAAAGGCTAACCCCTTTGCTAAAAATCAAATTTTTGGTTGAAACACAATTTTACCCAATTTTGCCCAAAAGGCGTTTATTTCTAATAACTGAGTATTGAAAGGAGTTTCAAATGCGAAGAAGCTTCCGAAAAAGCTTAAGTCGCATGCATTTGAGCAAAAAAAATTTTTGACCAATTTTTTGCTAAAAATCTCAAATTTTTGGTTGAAACACAATTTTACCCAATTTTGCCCAAAAGGCGTTTATTTCTAATAACTGAGTATTGAAAGGAGTTTCAAATGCGAAGAAGCTTCCGAAAAAGCTCAAGTCGCATGCATTTAAGCAAAAAAAAATTTTGACCAATTTTTTAGGAAAGGCTAACCCCTTTGCTAAAAATCAAATTTTTGGTTGAAACACAATTTTACCCAATTTTGCCCAAAAGGCGTTTATTTCTAATAACTGAGTATTGAAAGGAGTTTCAAATGCGAAGAAGCTTCCGAAAAAGCTCAAGTCGCATGCATTTAAGCAAAAAAAAATTTTGACCAATTTTTTAGGAAAGGCTAACCCCTTTGCTAAAAATCAAATTTTTGGTTGAAACACAATTTTACCCAATTTTGCCCAAAAGGCGTTTATTTCTAATAACTGAGTATTGAAAGGAGTTTCAAATGCGAAGAAGCTTCCGAAAAAGCTCAAGTCGCATGCATTTAAGCAAAAAAAATTTTTGACCAATTTTTTAGGAAAGGCTAACCCTTTGCTAAAAATCAAATTTTTGGTTGAAACACAATTTTACCCAATTTTGCCCAAAAGGCGTTTATTTCTAATAACTGAGTATTGAAAGGAGTTTCAAATGCGAAGAAGCTTCCGAAAAAGCTTAAGTCGCATGCATTTGAGCAAAAAAAATTTTTGACCAATTTTTTGCTAAAAATCTCAAATTTTTGGTTGAAACACAATTTTACCCAATTCTGCCCAAAAGGCGTTTATTTCTAATAACTGAGTATTGAAAGGAGTTTCAAATGCGAAGAAGCTTCCGAAAAAGCTCAAGTCGCATGCATTTAAGCAAAAAAAAATTTTGACCAATTTTTTAGGAAAGGCTAACCCCTTTGCTAAAAATCAAATTTTTGGTTGAAACACAATTTTACCCAATTTTGCCCAAAAGGCGTTTATTTCTAATAACTGAGTATTGAAAGGAGTTTCAAATGCGAAGAAGCTTCCGAAAAAGCTTAAGTCGCATGCATTTGAGCAAAAAAAATTTTTGACCAATTTTTTGCTAAAAATCTCAAATTTTTGGTTGAAACACAATTTTACCCAATTTTGCCCAAAAGGCGTTTATTTCTAATAACTGAGTATTGAAAGGAGTTTCAAATGCGAAGAAGCTTCCGAAAAAGCTCAAGTCGCATGCATTTAAGCAAAAAAAAATTTTGACCAATTTTTTAGGAAAGGCTAACCCCTTTGCTAAAAATCAAATTTTTGGTTGAAACACAATTTTACCCAATTTTGCCCAAAAGGCGTTTATTTCTAATAACTGAGTATTGAAAGGAGTTTCAAATGCGAAGAAGCTTCCGAAAAAGCTCAAGTCGCATGCATTTAAGCAAAAAAAAATTTTGACCAATTTTTTAGGAAAGGCTAACCCCTTTGCTAAAAATCAAATTTTTGGTTGAAACACAATTTTACCCAATTTTGCCCAAAAGGCGTTTATTTCTAATAACTGAGTATTGAAAGGAGTTTCAAATGCGAAGAAGCTTCCGAAAAAGCTCAAGTCGCATGCATTTAAGCAAAAAAAATTTTTGACCAATTTTTTAGGAAAGGCTAACCCTTTGCTAAAAATCAAATTTTTGGTTGAAACACAATTTTACCCAATTTTGCCCAAAAGGCGTTTATTTCTAATAACTGAGTATTGAAAGGAGTTTCAAATGCGAAGAAGCTTCCGAAAAAGCTTAAGTCGCATGCATTTGAGCAAAAAAAATTTTTGACCAATTTTTTGCTAAAAATCTCAAATTTTTGGTTGAAACACAATTTTACCCAATTCTGCCCAAAAGGCGTTTATTTCTAATAACTGAGTATTGAAAGGAGTTTCAAATGCGAAGAAGCTTCCGAAAAAGCTCAAGTCGCATGCATTTAAGCAAAAAAAATTTTTGACCAATTTTTTAGGAAAGGCTAACCCCTTTGCTAAAAATCAAATTTTTGGTTGAAACACAATTTTACCCAATTTTGCCCAAAAGGCGTTTATTTCTAATAACTGAGTATTGAAAGGAGTTTCAAATGCGAAGAAGCTTCCGAAAAAGCTTAAGTCGCATGCATTTGAGCAAAAAAAATTTTTGACCAATTTTTTGCTAAAAATCTCAAATTTTTGGTTGAAACACAATTTTACCCAATTTTGCCCAAAAGGCGTTTATTTCTAATAACTGAGTATTGAAAGGAGTTTCAAATGCGAAGAAGCTTCCGAAAAAGCTCAAGTCGCATGCATTTAAGCAAAAAAAATTTTTGACCAATTTTTTAGGAAAGGCTAACCCCTTTGCTAAAAATCAAATTTTTGGTTGAAACACAATTTTACCCAATTTTGCCCAAAAGGCGTTTATTTCTAATAACTGAGTATTGAAAGGAGTTTCAAATGCGAAGAAGCTTCCGAAAAAGCTCAAGTCGCATGCATTTAAGCAAAAAAAATTTTTGACCAATTTTTTAGGAAAGGCTAACCCCTTTGCTAAAAATCAAATTTTTGGTTGAAACACAATTTTACCCAATTTTGCCCAAAAGGCGTTTATTTCTAATAACTGAGTATTGAAAGGAGTTTCAAATGCGAAGAAGCTTCCGAAAAAGCTTAAGTCGCATGCATTTGAGCAAAAAAAATTTTTGACCAATTTTTTGCTAAAAATCTCAAATTTTTGGTTGAAACACAATTTTACCCAATTTTGCCCAAAAGGCGTTTATTTCTAATAACTGAGTATTGAAAGGAGTTTCAAATGCGAAGAAGCTTCCGAAAAAGCTCAAGTCGCATGCATTTAAGCAAAAAAAATTTTTGACCAATTTTTTAGGAAAGACTAACCCCTTTGCTAAAAATCAAATTTTTGGTTGAAACACAATTTTGCCCAAAAGGCGTTTATTTCAAATAACTGAGTATTGAAAGGAGTTTCAAATGCGAAGAAGCTTCCGAAAAAGCTCAAGTCGCATGCATTTAAGCAAAAAAAATTTTTGACCAATTTTTTAGGAAAGGCTAACCCCTTTGCTAAAAATCAAATTTTTGGTTGAAACACAATTTTACCCAATTTTGCCCAAAAGGCGTTTATTTCTAATAACTGAGTATTGAAAGGAGTTTCAAATGCGAAGAAGCTTCCGAAAAAGCTCAAGTCGCATGCATTTAAGCAAAAAAAATTTTTGACCAATTTTTTAGGAAAGGCTAACCCCTTTGCTAAAAATCAAATTTTTGGTTGAAACACAATTTTACCCAATTTTGCCCAAAAGGCGTTTATTTCTAATAACTGAGTATTGAAAGGAGTTTCAAATGCGAAGAAGCTTCCGAAAAAGCTCAAGTCGCATGCATTTAAGCAAAAAAAATTTTTGACCAATTTTTTAGGAAAGACTAACCCCTTTGCTAAAAATCAAATTTTTGGTTGAAACACAATTTTGCCCAAAAGGCGTTTATTTCAAATAACTGAGTATTGAAAGGAGTTTCAAATGCGAAGAAGCTTCCGAAAAAGCTCAAGTCGCATGCATTTAAGCAAAAAAAATTTTTGACCAATTTTTTAGGAAAGGCTAACCCCTTTGCTAAAAATCAAATTTTTGGTTGAAACACAATTTTACCCAATTTTGCCCAAAAGGCGTTTATTTCTAATAACTGAGTATTGAAAGGAGTTTCAAATGCGAAGAAGCTTCCGAAAAAGCTCAAGTCGCATGCATTTAAGCAAAAAAAATTTTTGACCAATTTTTTAGGAAAGGCTAACCCCTTTGCTAAAAATCAAATTTTTGGTTGAAACACAATTTTACCCAATTTTGCCCAAAAGGCGTTTATTTCTAATAACTGAGTATTGAAAGGAGTTTCAAATGCGAAGAAGCTTCCGAAAAAGCTTAAGTCGCATGCATTTGAGCAAAAAAAATTTTTGACCAATTTTTTGCTAAAAATCTCAAATTTTTGGTTGAAACACAATTTTACCCAATTCTGCCCAAAAGGCGTTTATTTCTAATAACTGAGTATTGAAAGGAGTTTCAAATGCGAAGAAGCTTCCGAAAAAGCTCAAGTCGCATGCATTTAAGCAAAAAAAATTTTTGACCAATTTTTTAGGAAAGGCTAACCCCTTTGCTAAAAATCAAATTTTTGGTTGAAACACAATTTTACCCAATTTTGCCCAAAAGGCGTTTATTTCTAATAACTGAGTATTGAAAGGAGTTTCAAATGCGAAGAAGCTTCCGAAAAAGCTTAAGTCGCATGCATTTGAGCAAAAAAAATTTTGACCAATTTTTTGCTAAAAATCTCAAATTTTTGGTTGAAACACAATTTTACCCAATTTTGCCCAAAAGGCGTTTATTTCTAATAACTGAGTATTGAAAGGAGTTTCAAATGCGAAGAAGCTTCCGAAAAAGCTCAAGTCGCATGCATTTAAGCAAAAAAAATTTTTGACCAATTTTTTAGGAAAGGCTAACCCCTTTGCTAAAAATCAAATTTTTGGTTGAAACACAATTTTACCCAATTTTGCCCAAAAGGCGTTTATTTCTAATAACTGAGTATTGAAAGGAGTTTCAAATGCGAAGAAGCTTCCGAAAAAGCTCAAGTCGCATGCATTTAAGCAAAAAAAATTTTTGACCAATTTTTTAGGAAAGGCTAACCCCTTTGCTAAAAATCAAATTTTTGGTTGAAACACAATTTTACCCAATTTTGCCCAAAAGGCGTTTATTTCTAATAACTGAGTATTGAAAGGAGTTTCAAATGCGAAGAAGCTTCCGAAAAAGCTCAAGTCGCATGCATTTAAGCAAAAAAAATTTTTGACCAATTTTTTAGGAAAGGCTAACCCCTTTGCTAAAAATCAAATTTTTGGGTGAAACACAATTTTACCCAATTTTGCCCAAAAGGCGTTTATTTCTAATAACTGAGTATTGAAAGGAGTTTCAAATGCGAAGAAGCTTCCGAAAAAGCTTAAGTCGCATGCATTTGAGCAAAAAAAATTTTTGACCAATTTTTTGCTAAAAATCTCAAATTTTTGGTTGAAACACAATTTTACCCAATTCTGCCCAAAAGGCGTTTATTTCTAATAACTGAGTATTGAAAGGAGTTTCAAATGCGAAGAAGCTTCCGAAAAAGCTCAAGTCGCATGCATTTAAGCAAAAAAAATTTTTGACCAATTTTTTAGGAAAGGCTAACCCCTTTGCTAAAAATCAAATTTTTGGTTGAAACACAATTTTACCCAATTTTGCCCAAAAGGCGTTTATTTCTAATAACTGAGTATTGAAAGGAGTTTCAAATGCGAAGAAGCTTCCGAAAAAGCTTAAGTCGCATGCATTTGAGCAAAAAAAATTTTTGACCAATTTTTTGCTAAAAATCTCAAATTTTTGGTTGAAACACAATTTTACCCAATTTTGCCCAAAAGGCGTTTATTTCTAATAACTGAGTATTGAAAGGAGTTTCAAATGCGAAGAAGCTTCCGAAAAAGCTCAAGTCGCATGCATTTAAGCAAAAAAAATTTTTGACCAATTTTTTAGGAAAGGCTAACCCCTTTGCTAAAAATCAAATTTTTGGTTGAAACACAATGTTACCCAATTTTGCCCAAAAGGCGTTTATTTCTAATAACTGAGTATTGAAAGGAGTTTCAAATGCGAAGAAGCTTCCGAAAAAGCTCAAGTCGCATGCATTTAAGCAAAAAAAATTTTTGACCAATTTTTTAGGGAAAGGCTAACCCCTTTGCTAAAAATCAAATTTTTGGTTGAAACACAATTTTACCCAATTTTGCCCAAAAGGCGTTTATTTCTAATAACTGAGTATTGAAAGGAGTTTCAAATGCGAAGAAGCTTCCGAAAAAGCTTAAGTCGCATGCATTTGAGCAAAAAAAATTTTTGACCAATTTTTTGCTAAAAATCTCAAATTTTTGGTTGAAACACAATTTTACCCAATTTTGCCCAAAAGGCGTTTATTTCTAATAACTGAGTATTGAAAGGAGTTTCAAATGCGAAGAAGCTTCCGAAAAAGCTCAAGTCGCATGCATTTAAGCAAAAAAAAATTTTGACCAATTTTTTAGGAAAGGCTAACCCCTTTGCTAAAAATCAAATTTTTGGTTGAAACACAATTTTACCCAATTTTGCCCAAAAGGCGTTTATTTCTAATAACTGAGTATTGAAAGGAGTTTCAAATGCGAAGAAGCTTCCGAAAAAGCTCAAGTCGCATGCATTTAAGCAAAAAAAAATTTTGACCAATTTTTTAGGAAAGGCTAACCCCTTTGCTAAAAATCAAATTTTTGGTTGAAACACAATTTTACCCAATTTTGCCCAAAAGGCGTTTATTTCTAATAACTGAGTATTGAAAGGAGTTTCAAATGCGAAGAAGCTTCCGAAAAAGCTCAAGTCGCATGCATTTAAGCAAAAAAAATTTTTGACCAATTTTTTAGGAAAGGCTAACCCTTTGCTAAAAATCAAATTTTTGGTTGAAACACAATTTTACCCAATTTTGCCCAAAAGGCGTTTATTTCTAATAACTGAGTATTGAAAGGAGTTTCAAATGCGAAGAAGCTTCCGAAAAAGCTTAAGTCGCATGCATTTGAGCAAAAAAAATTTTTGACCAATTTTTTGCTAAAAATCTCAAATTTTTGGTTGAAACACAATTTTACCCAATTCTGCCCAAAAGGCGTTTATTTCTAATAACTGAGTATTGAAAGGAGTTTCAAATGCGAAGAAGCTTCCGAAAAAGCTCAAGTCGCATGCATTTAAGCAAAAAAAATTTTTGACCAATTTTTTAGGAAAGGCTAACCCCTTTGCTAAAAATCAAATTTTTGGTTGAAACACAATTTTACCCAATTTTGCCCAAAAGGCGTTTATTTCTAATAACTGAGTATTGAAAGGAGTTTCAAATGCGAAGAAGCTTCCGAAAAAGCTTAAGTCGCATGCATTTGAGCAAAAAAAAATTTTGACCAATTTTTTGCTAAAAATCTCAAATTTTTGGTTGAAACACAATTTTACCCAATTTTGCCCAAAAGGCGTTTATTTCTAATAACTGAGTATTGAAAGGAGTTTCAAATGCGAAGAAGCTTCCGAAAAAGCTCAAGTCGCATGCATTTAAGCAAAAAAAATTTTTGACCAATTTTTTAGGAAAGGCTAACCCCTTTGCTAAAAATCAAATTTTTGGTTGAAACACAATTTTACCCAATTTTGCCCAAAAGGCGTTTATTTCTAATAACTGAGTATTGAAAGGAGTTTCAAATGCGAAGAAGCTTCCGAAAAAGCTTAAGTCGCATGCATTTGAGCAAAAAAAATTTTTGACCAATTTTTTGCTAAAAATCTCAAATTTTTGGTTGAAACACAATTTTACCCAATTTTGCCCAAAAGGCGTTTATTTCTAATAACTGAGTATTGAAAGGAGTTTCAAATGCGAAGAAGCTTCCGAAAAAGCTCAAGTCGCATGCATTTAAGCAAAAAAAATTTTTGACCAATTTTTTGCTAAAAATCTCAAATTTTTGGTTGAAACACAATTTTACCCAATTTTGCCCAAAAGGCGTTTATTTCTAATAACTGAGTATTGAAAGGAGTTTCAAATGCGAAGAAGCTTCCGAAAAAGCTTAAGTCGCATGCATTTGAGCAAAAAAAAATTTTGACCAATTTTTTGCTAAAAATCTCAAATTTTTGGTTGAAACACAATTTTACCCAATTTTGCCCAAAAGGCGTTTATTTCTAATAACTGAGTATTGAAAGGAGTTTCAAATGCGAAGAAGCTTCCGAAAAAGCTCAAGTCGCATGCATTTAAGCAAAAAAAATTTTTGACCAATTTTTTAGGAAAGGCTAACCCCTTTGCTAAAAATCAAATTTTTGGTTGAAACACAATTTTACCCAATTTTGCCCAAAAGGCGTTTATTTCTAATAACTGAGTATTGAAAGGAGTTTCAAATGCGAAGAAGCTTCCGAAAAAGCTTAAGTCGCATGCATTTGAGCAAAAAAAATTTTTGACCAATTTTTTGCTAAAAATCTCAAATTTTTGGTTGAAACACAATTTTACCCAATTTTGCCCAAAAGGCGTTTATTTCTAATAACTGAGTATTGAAAGGAGTTTCAAATGCGAAGAAGCTTCCGAAAAAGCTCAAGTCGCATGCATTTAAGCAAAAAAAATTTTTGACCAATTTTTTAGGAAAGACTAACTAACCCCTTTGCTAAAAATCAAATTTTTGGTTGAAACACAATTTTGCCCAAAAGGCGTTTATTTCAAATAACTGAGTATTGAAAGGAGTTTCAAATGCGAAGAAGCTTCCGAAAAAGCTCAAGTCGCATGCATTTAAGCAAAAAAAATTTTTGACCAATTTTTTAGGAAAGGCTAACCCCTTTGCTAAAAATCAAATTTTTGGTTGAAACACAATTTTACCCAATTTTGCCCAAAAGGCGTTTATTTCTAATAACTGAGTATTGAAAGGAGTTTCAAATGCGAAGAAGCTTCCGAAAAAGCTTAAGTCGCATGCATTTGAGCAAAAAAAATTTTTGACCAATTTTTTAGGAAAGGCTAACCCCTTTGCTAAAAATCAAATTTTTGGTTGAAACACAATTTTACCCAATTTTGCCCAAAAGGCGTTTATTTCTAATAACTGAGTATTGAAAGGAGTTTCAAATGCGAAGAAGCTTCCGAAAAAGCTCAAGTCGCATGCATTTAAGCAAAAAAAATTTTTGACCAATTTTTTAGGAAAGGCTAACCCCTTTGCTAAAAATCAAATTTTTGGTTGAAACACAATTTTACCCAATTTTGCCCAAAAGGCGTTTATTTCTAATAACTGAGTATTGAAAGGAGTTTCAAATGCGAAGAAGCTTCCGAAAAAGCTCAAGTCGCATGCATTTAAGCAAAAAAAATTTTTGACCAATTTTTTAGGAAAGGCTAACCCCTTTGCTAAAAATCAAATTTTTGGTTGAAACACAATTTTACCCAATTTTGCCCAAAAGGCGTTTATTTCTAATAACTGAGTATTGAAAGGAGTTTCAAATGCGAAGAAGCTTCCGAAAAAGCTTAAGTCGCATGCATTTGAGCAAAAAAAATTTTTGACCAATTTTTTGCTAAAAATCTCAAATTTTTGGTTGAAACACAATTTTACCCAATTCTGCCCAAAAGGCGTTTATTTCTAATAACTGAGTATTGAAAGGAGTTTCAAATGCGAAGAAGCTTCCGAAAAAGCTCAAGTCGCATGCATTTAAGCAAAAAAAATTTTTGACCAATTTTTTAGGAAAGGCTAACCCCTTTGCTAAAAATCAAATTTTTGGTTGAAACACAATTTTACCCAATTTTGCCCAAAAGGCGTTTATTTCTAATAACTGAGTATTGAAAGGAGTTTCAAATGCGAAGAAGCTTCCGAAAAAGCTTAAGTCGCATGCATTTGAGCAAAAAAAATTTTTGACCAATTTTTTGCTAAAAATCTCAAATTTTTGGTTGAAACACAATTTTACCCAATTTTGCCCAAAAGGCGTTTATTTCTAATAACTGAGTATTGAAAGGAGTTTCAAATGCGAAGAAGCTTCCGAAAAAGCTCAAGTCGCATGCATTTAAGCAAAAAAAATTTTTGACCAATTTTTTAGGAAAGACTAACCCCTTTGCTAAAAATCAAATTTTTGGTTGAAACACAATTTTGCCCAAAAGGCGTTTATTTCAAATAACTGAGTATTGAAAGGAGTTTCAAATGCGAAGAAGCTTCCGAAAAAGCTCAAGTCGCATGCATTTAAGCAAAAAAAATTTTTGACCAATTTTTTAGGAAAGGCTAACCCCTTTGCTAAAAATCAAATTTTTGGTTGAAACACAATTTTACCCAATTTTGCCCAAAAGGCGTTTATTTCTAATAACTGAGTATTGAAAGGAGTTTCAAATGCGAAGAAGCTTCCGAAAAAGCTCAAGTCGCATGCATTTAAGCAAAAAAAATTTTTGACCAATTTTTTAGGAAAGGCTAACCCCTTTGCTAAAAATCAAATTTTTGGTTGAAACACAATTTTACCCAATTTTGCCCAAAAGGCGTTTATTTCTAATAACTGAGTATTGAAAGGAGTTTCAAATGCGAAGAAGCTTCCGAAAAAGCTTAAGTCGCATGCATTTGAGCAAAAAAAATTTTTGACCAATTTTTTAGGAAAGGCTAACCCCTTTGCTAAAAATCAAATTTTTGGTTGAAACACAATTTTACCCAATTTTGCCCAAAAGGCGTTTATTTCTAATAACTGAGTATTGAAAGGAGTTTCAAATGCGAAGAAGCTTCCGAAAAAGCTCAAGTCGCATGCATTTAAGCAAAAAAAATTTTTGACCAATTTTTTAGGAAAGGCTAACCCCTTTGCTAAAAATCAAATTTTTGGTTGAAACACAATTTTACCCAATTTTGCCCAAAAGGCGTTTATTTCTAATAACTGAGTATTGAAAGGAGTTTCAAATGCGAAGAAGCTTCCGAAAAAGCTCAAGTCGCATGCATTTAAGCAAAAAAAATTTTTGACCAATTTTTTAGGAAAGGCTAACCCCTTTGCTAAAAATCAAATTTTTGGTTGAAACACAATTTTACCCAATTTTGCCCAAAAGGCGTTTATTTCTAATAACTGAGTATTGAAAGGAGTTTCAAATGCGAAGAAGCTTCCGAAAAAGCTTAAGTCGCATGCATTTGAGCAAAAAAAATTTTTGACCAATTTTTTGCTAAAAATCTCAAATTTTTGGTTGAAACACAATTTTACCCAATTCTGCCCAAAAGGCGTTTATTTCTAATAACTGAGTATTGAAAGGAGTTTCAAATGCGAAGAAGCTTCCGAAAAAGCTCAAGTCGCATGCATTTAAGCAAAAAAAATTTTTGACCAATTTTTTAGGAAAGGCTAACCCCTTTGCTAAAAATCAAATTTTTGGTTGAAACACAATTTTACCCAATTTTGCCCAAAAGGCGTTTATTTCTAATAACTGAGTATTGAAAGGAGTTTCAAATGCGAAGAAGCTTCCGAAAAAGCTCAAGTCGCATGCATTTAAGCAAAAAAAATTTTTGACCAATTTTTTAGGAAAGGCTAACCCCTTTGCTAAAAATCAAATTTTTGGTTGAAACACAATTTTACCCAATTTTGCCCAAAAGGCGTTTATTTCTAATAACTGAGTATTGAAAGGAGTTTCAAATGCGAAGAAGCTTCCGAAAAAGCTCAAGTCGCATGCATTTAAGCAAAAAAAATTTTTGACCAATTTTTTAGGAAAGGCTAACCCCTTTGCTAAAAATCAAATTTTTGGTTGAAACACAATTTTACCCAATTTTGCCCAAAAGACGTTTATTTCTAATAACTGAGTATTGAAAGGAGTTTCAAATGCGAAGAAGCTTCCGAAAAAGCTTAAGTCGCATGCATTTGAGCAAAAAAAATTTTTGACCAATTTTTTGCTAAAAATCTCAAATTTTTGGTTGAAACACAATTTTACCCAATTCTGCCCAAAAGGCGTTTATTTCTAATAACTGAGTATTGAAAGGAGTTTCAAATGCGAAGAAGCTTCCGAAAAAGCTTAAGTCGCATGCATTTGAGCAAAAAAAATTTTTGACCAATTTTTTGCTAAAAATCTCAAATTTTTGGTTGAAACACAATTTTACCCAATTTTGCCCAAAAGGCGTTTATTTCTAATAACTGAGTATTGAAAGGAGTTTCAAATGCGAAGAAGCTTCCGAAAAAGCTCAAGTCGCATGCATTTAAGCAAAAAAAATTTTTGACCAATTTTTTAGGAAAGGCTAACCCCTTTGCTAAAAATCAAATTTTTGGTTGAAACACAATTTTACCCAATTTTGCCCAAAAGGCGTTTATTTCTAATAACTGAGTATTGAAAGGAGTTTCAAATGCGAAGAAGCTTCCGAAAAAGCTTAAGTCGCATGCATTTGAGCAAAAAAAATTTTTGACCAATTTTTTGCTAAAAATCTCAAATTTTTGGTTGAAACACAATTTTACCCAATTTTGCCCAAAAGGCGTTTATTTCTAATAACTGAGTATTGAAAGGAGTTTCAAATGCGAAGAAGCTTCCGAAAAAGCTCAAGTCGCATGCATTTAAGCAAAAAAAAATTTTGACCAATTTTTTAGGAAAGGCTAACCCCTTTGCTAAAAATCAAATTTTTGGTTGAAACACAATTTTACCCAATTTTGCCCAAAAGGCGTTTATTTCTAATAACTGAGTATTGAAAGGAGTTTCAAATGCGAAGAAGCTTCCGAAAAAGCTCAAGTCGCATGCATTTAAGCAAAAAAAAATTTTGACCAATTTTTTGCTAAAAATCTCAAATTTTTGGTTGAAACACAATTTTACCCAATTTTGCCCAAAAGGCGTTTATTTCTAATAACTGAGTATTGAAAGGAGTTTCAAATGCGAAGAAGCTTCCGAAAAAGCTCAAGTCGCATGCATTTAAGCAAAAAAAAATTTTGACCAATTTTTTAGGAAAGGCTAACCCCTTTGCTAAAAATCAAATTTTTGGTTGAAACACAATTTTACCCAATTTTGCCCAAAAGGCGTTTATTTCTAATAACTGAGTATTGAAAGGAGTTTCAAATGCGAAGAAGCTTCCGAAAAAGCTCAAGTCGCATGCATTTAAGCAAAAAAAATTTTTGACCAATTTTTTAGGAAAGGCTAACCCTTTGCTAAAAATCAAATTTTTGGTTGAAACACAATTTTACCCAATTTTGCCCAAAAGGCGTTTATTTCTAATAACTGAGTATTGAAAGGAGTTTCAAATGCGAAGAAGCTTCCGAAAAAGCTTAAGTCGCATGCATTTGAGCAAAAAAAAATTTTTGACCAATTTTTTGCTAAAAATCTCAAATTTTTGGTTGAAACACAATTTTACCCAATTTTGCCCAAAAGGCGTTTATTTCTAATAACTGAGTATTGAAAGGAGTTTCAAATGCGAAGAAGCTTCCGAAAAAGCTCAAGTCGCATGCATTTAAGCAAAAAAAATTTTTGACCAATTTTTTAGGAAAGGCCTTTGCTAAAAATCAAATTTTTGGTTGAAACACAATTTTACCCAATTTTGCCCAAAAGGCGTTTATTTCTAATAACTGAGTATTGAAAGGAGTTTCAAATGCGAAGAAGCTTCCGAAAAAGCTCAAGTCGCATGCATTTAAGCAAAAAAAATTTTTGACCAATTTTTTAGGAAAGACTAACCCCTTTGCTAAAAATCAAATTTTTGGTTGAAACACAATTTTGCCCAAAAGGCGTTTATTTCAAATAACTGAGTATTGAAAGGAGTTTCAAATGCGAAGAAGCTTCCGAAAAAGCTCAAGTCGCATGCATTTAAGCAAAAAAAATTTTTGACCAATTTTTTAGGAAAGGCTAACCCCTTTGCTAAAAATCAAATTTTTGGTTGAAACACAATTTTACCCAATTTTGCCCAAAAGGCGTTTATTTCTAATAACTGAGTATTGAAAGGAGTTTCAAATGCGAAGAAGCTTCCGAAAAAGCTCAAGTCGCATGCATTTAAGCAAAAAAAATTTTTGACCAATTTTTTAGGAAAGGCTAACCCCTTTGCTAAAAATCAAATTTTTGGTTGAAACACAATTTTACCCAATTTTGCCCAAAAGGCGTTTATTTCTAATAACTGAGTATTGAAAGGAGTTTCAAATGCGAAGAAGCTTCCGAAAAAGCTCAAGTCGCATGCATTTAAGCAAAAAAAAATTTTGACCAATTTTTTAGGAAAGGCTAACCCCTTTGCTAAAAATCAAATTTTTGGTTGAAACACAATTTTACCCAATTTTGCCCAAAAGGCGTTTATTTCTAATAACTGAGTATTGAAAGGAGTTTCAAATGCGAAGAAGCTTCCGAAAAAGCTCAAGTCGCATGCATTTAAGCAAAAAAAATTTTTGACCAATTTTTTAGGAAAGGCTAACCCTTTGCTAAAAATCAAATTTTTGGTTGAAACACAATTTTACCCAATTTTGCCCAAAAGGCGTTTATTTCTAATAACTGAGTATTGAAAGGAGTTTCAAATGCGAAGAAGCTTCCGAAAAAGCTTAAGTCGCATGCATTTGAGCAAAAAAAATTTTTGACCAATTTTTTGCTAAAAATCTCAAATTTTTGGTTGAAACACAATTTTACCCAATTCTGCCCAAAAGGCGTTTATTTCTAATAACTGAGTATTGAAAGGAGTTTCAAATGCGAAGAAGCTTCCGAAAAAGCTCAAGTCGCATGCATTTAAGCAAAAAAAATTTTTGACCAATTTTTTAGGAAAGGCTAACCCCTTTGCTAAAAATCAAATTTTTGGTTGAAACACAATTTTACCCAATTTTGCCCAAAAGGCGTTTATTTCTAATAACTGAGTATTGAAAGGAGTTTCAAATGCGAAGAAGCTTCCGAAAAAGCTTAAGTCGCATGCATTTGAGCAAAAAAAATTTTTGACCAATTTTTTGCTAAAAATCTCAAATTTTTGGTTGAAACACAATTTTACCCAATTTTGCCCAAAAGGCGTTTATTTCTAATAACTGAGTATTGAAAGGAGTTTCAAATGCGAAGAAGCTTCCGAAAAAGCTCAAGTCGCATGCATTTAAGCAAAAAAAATTTTTGACCAATTTTTTAGGAAAGGCTAACCCCTTTGCTAAAAATCAAATTTTTGGTTGAAACACAATTTTACCCAATTTTGCCCAAAAGGCGTTTATTTCTAATAACTGAGTATTGAAAGGAGTTTCAAATGCGAAGAAGCTTCCGAAAAAGCTCAAGTCGCATGCATTTAAGCAAAAAAAATTTTTGACCAATTTTTTAGGAAAGGCTAACCCCTTTGCTAAAAATCAAATTTTTGGTTGAAACACAATTTTACCCAATTTTGCCCAAAAGGCGTTTATTTCTAATAACTGAGTATTGAAAGGAGTTTCAAATGCGAAGAAGCTTCCGAAAAAGCTTAAGTCGCATGCATTTGAGCAAAAAAAATTTTTGACCAATTTTTTGCTAAAAATCTCAAATTTTTGGTTGAAACACAATTTTACCCAATTCTGCCCAAAAGGCGTTTATTTCTAATAACTGAGTATTGAAAGGAGTTTCAAATGCGAAGAAGCTTCCGAAAAAGCTCAAGTCGCATGCATTTAAGCAAAAAAAATTTTTGACCAATTTTTTAGGAAAGGCTAACCCCTTTGCTAAAAATCAAATTTTTGGTTGAAACACAATTTTACCCAATTTTGCCCAAAAGGCGTTTATTTCTAATAACTGAGTATTGAAAGGAGTTTCAAATGCGAAGAAGCTTCCGAAAAAGCTTAAGTCGCATGCATTTGAGCAAAAAAAATTTTTGACCAATTTTTTGCTAAAAATCTCAAATTTTTGGTTGAAACACAATTTTACCCAATTTTGCCCAAAAGGCGTTTATTTCTAATAACTGAGTATTGAAAGGAGTTTCAAATGCGAAGAAGCTTCCGAAAAAGCTCAAGTCGCATGCATTTAAGCAAAAAAAATTTTTGACCAATTTTTTAGGAAAGGCTAACCCCTTTGCTAAAAATCAAATTTTTGGTTGAAACACAATTTTACCCAATTTTGCCCAAAAGGCGTTTATTTCTAATAACTGAGTATTGAAAGGAGTTTCAAATGCGAAGAAGCTTCCGAAAAAGCTCAAGTCGCATGCATTTAAGCAAAAAAAATTTTTGACCAATTTTTTAGGAAAGGCTAACCCCTTTGCTAAAAATCAAATTTTTGGTTGAAACACAATTTTACCCAATTTTGCCCAAAAGGCGTTTATTTCTAATAACTGAGTATTGAAAGGAGTTTCAAATGCGAAGAAGCTTCCGAAAAAGCTCAAGTCGCATGCATTTAAGCAAAAAAAATTTTTGACCAATTTTTTGCTAAAAATCTCAAATTTTTGGTTGAAACACAATTTTACCCAATTTTGCCCAAAAGGCGTTTATTTCTAATAACTGAGTATTGAAAGGAGTTTCAAATGCGAAGAAGCTTCCGAAAAAGCTCAAGTCGCATGCATTTAAGCAAAAAAAATTTTTGACCAATTTTTTAGGAAAGGCTAACCCCTTTGCTAAAAATCAAATTTTTGGTTGAAACACAATTTTACCCAATTTTGCCCAAAAGGCGTTTATTTCTAATAACTGAGTATTGAAAGGAGTTTCAAATGCGAAGAAGCTTCCGAAAAAGCTTAAGTCGCATGCATTTGAGCAAAAAAAATTTTTGACCAATTTTTTAGGAAAGGCTAACCCCTTTGCTAAAAATCAAATTTTTGGTTGAAACACAATTTTACCCAATTTTGCCCAAAAGGCGTTTATTTCTAATAACTGAGTATTGAAAGGAGTTTCAAATGCGAAGAAGCTTCCGAAAAAGCTCAAGTCGCATGCATTTAAGCAAAAAAAATTTTTGACCAATTTTTTAGGAAAGGCTAACCCTTTGCTAAAAATCAAATTTTTGGTTGAAACACAATTTTACCCAATTTTGCCCAAAAGGCGTTTATTTCTAATAACTGAGTATTGAAAGGAGTTTCAAATGCGAAGAAGCTTCCGAAAAAGCTTAAGTCGCATGCATTTGAGCAAAAAAAATTTTTGACCAATTTTTTGCTAAAAATCTCAAATTTTTGGTTGAAACACAATTTTACCCAATTCTGCCCAAAAGGCGTTTATTTCTAATAACTGAGTATTGAAAGGAGTTTCAAATGCGAAGAAGCTTCCGAAAAAGCTCAAGTCGCATGCATTTAAGCAAAAAAAATTTTTGACCAATTTTTTAGGAAAGGCTAACCCCTTTGCTAAAAATCAAATTTTTGGTTGAAACACAATTTTACCCAATTTTGCCCAAAAGGCGTTTATTTCTAATAACTGAGTATTGAAAGGAGTTTCAAATGCGAAGAAGCTTCCGAAAAAGCTTAAGTCGCATGCATTTGAGCAAAAAAAATTTTTGACCAATTTTTTGCTAAAAATCTCAAATTTTTGGTTGAAACACAATTTTACCCAATTTTGCCCAAAAGGCGTTTATTTCTAATAACTGAGTATTGAAAGGAGTTTCAAATGCGAAGAAGCTTCCGAAAAAGCTCAAGTCGCATGCATTTAAGCAAAAAAAATTTTTGACCAATTTTTTAGGAAAGGCTAACCCCTTTGCTAAAAATCAAATTTTTGGTTGAAACACAATTTTACCCAATTTTGCCCAAAAGGCGTTTATTTCTAATAACTGAGTATTGAAAGGAGTTTCAAATGCGAAGAAGCTTCCGAAAAAGCTCAAGTCGCATGCATTTAAGCAAAAAAAATTTTTGACCAATTTTTTAGGAAAGGCTAACCCCTTTGCTAAAAATCAAATTTTTGGTTGAAACACAATTTTACCCAATTTTGCCCAAAAGGCGTTTATTTCTAATAACTGAGTATTGAAAGGAGTTTCAAATGCGAAGAAGCTTCCGAAAAAGCTTAAGTCGCATGCATTTGAGCAAAAAAAATTTTTGACCAATTTTTTGCTAAAAATCTCAAATTTTTGGTTGAAACACAATTTTACCCAATTTTGCCCAAAAGGCGTTTATTTCTAATAACTGAGTATTGAAAGGAGTTTCAAATGCGAAGAAGCTTCCGAAAAAGCTCAAGTCGCATGCATTTAAGCAAAAAAAAATTTTGACCAATTTTTTAGGAAAGGCTAACCCCTTTGCTAAAAATCAAATTTTTGGTTGAAACACAATTTTACCCAATTTTGCCCAAAAGGCGTTTATTTCTAATAACTGAGTATTGAAAGGAGTTTCAAATGCGAAGAAGCTTCCGAAAAAGCTCAAGTCGCATGCATTTAAGCAAAAAAAATTTTTGACCAATTTTTTAGGAAAGGCTAACCCTTTGCTAAAAATCAAATTTTTGGTTGAAACACAATTTTACCCAATTTTGCCCAAAAGGCGTTTATTTCTAATAACTGAGTATTGAAAGGAGTTTCAAATGCGAAGAAGCTTCCGAAAAAGCTTAAGTCGCATGCATTTGAGCAAAAAAAAATTTTTGACCAATTTTTTGCTAAAAATCTCAAATTTTTGGTTGAAACACAATTTTACCCAATTTTGCCCAAAAGGCGTTTATTTCTAATAACTGAGTATTGAAAGGAGTTTCAAATGCGAAGAAGCTTCCGAAAAAGCTCAAGTCGCATGCATTTAAGCAAAAAAAATTTTTGACCAATTTTTTAGGAAAGGCCTTTGCTAAAAATCAAATTTTTGGTTGAAACACAATTTTACCCAATTTTGCCCAAAAGGCGTTTATTTCTAATAACTGAGTATTGAAAGGAGTTTCAAATGCGAAGAAGCTTCCGAAAAAGCTCAAGTCGCATGCATTTAAGCAAAAAAAATTTTTGACCAATTTTTTAGGAAAGACTAACCCCTTTGCTAAAAATCAAATTTTTGGTTGAAACACAATTTTACCCAATTTTGCCCAAAAGGCGTTTATTTCTAATAACTGAGTATTGAAAGGAGTTTCAAATGCGAAGAAGCTTCCGAAAAAGCTCAAGTCGCATGCATTTAAGCAAAAAAAATTTTTGACCAATTTTTTAGGAAAGGCTAACCCCTTTGCTAAAAATCAAATTTTTGGTTGAAACACAATTTTACCCAATTTTGCCCAAAAGGCGTTTATTTCTAATAACTGAGTATTGAAAGGAGTTTCAAATGCGAAGAAGCTTCCGAAAAAGCTTAAGTCGCATGCATTTGAGCAAAAAAAATTTTTGACCAATTTTTTGCTAAAAATCTCAAATTTTTGGTTGAAACACAATTTTACCCAATTCTGCCCAAAAGGCGTTTATTTCTAATAACTGAGTATTGAAAGGAGTTTCAAATGCGAAGAAGCTTCCGAAAAAGCTCAAGTCGCATGCATTTAAGCAAAAAAAATTTTTGACCAATTTTTTAGGAAAGGCTAACCCCTTTGCTAAAAATCAAATTTTTGGTTGAAACACAATTTTACCCAATTTTGCCCAAAAGGCGTTTATTTCTAATAACTGAGTATTGAAAGGAGTTTCAAATGCGAAGAAACTTCCGAAAAAGCTTAAGTCGCATGCATAACCCCTTTGCTAAAAATCAAATTTTTGGTTGAAACACAATTTTACCCAATTTTGCCCAAAAGGCGTTTATTTCTAATAACTGAGTATTGAAAGGAGTTTCAAATGCGAAGAAGCTTCCGAAAAAGCTCAAGTCGCATGCATTTAAGCAAAAAAAATTTTTGACCAATTTTTTAGGAAAGGCTAACCCCTTTGCTAAAAATCAAATTTTTGGTTGAAACACAATTTTACCCAATTTTGCCCAAAAGGCGTTTATTTCTAATAACTGAGTATTGAAAGGAGTTTCAAATGCGAAGAAGCTTCCGAAAAAGCTCAAGTCGCATGCATTTAAGCAAAAAAAATTTTTGACCAATTTTTTAGGAAAGGCTAACCCCTTTGCTAAAAATCAAATTTTTGGTTGAAACACAATTTTACCCAATTTTGCCCAAAAGGCGTTTATTTCTAATAACTGAGTATTGAAAGGAGTTTCAAATGCGAAGAAGCTTCCGAAAAAGCTTAAGTCGCATGCATTTGAGCAAAAAAAATTTTTGACCAATTTTTTGCTAAAAATCTCAAATTTTTGGTTGAAACACAATTTTACCCAATTTTGCCCAAAAGGCGTTTATTTCTAATAACTGAGTATTGAAAGGAGTTTCAAATGCGAAGAAGCTTCCGAAAAAGCTCAAGTCGCATGCATTTAAGCAAAAAAAAATTTTGACCAATTTTTTAGGAAAGGCTAACCCCTTTGCTAAAAATCAAATTTTTGGTTGAAACACAATTTTACCCAATTTTGCCCAAAAGGCGTTTATTTCTAATAACTGAGTATTGAAAGGAGTTTCAAATGCGAAGAAGCTTCCGAAAAAGCTCAAGTCGCATGCATTTAAGCAAAAAAAATTTTTGACCATTTTTTTAGGAAAGGCTAACCCTTTGCTAAAAATCAAATTTTTGGTTGAAACACAATTTTACCCAATTTTGCCCAAAAGGCGTTTATTTCTAATAACTGAGTATTGAAAGGAGTTTCAAATGCGAAGAAGCTTCCGAAAAAGCTTAAGTCGCATGCATTTGAGCAAAAAAAAATTTTTGACCAATTTTTTGCTAAAAATCTCAAATTTTTGGTTGAAACACAATTTTACCCAATTTTGCCCAAAAGGCGTTTATTTCTAATAACTGAGTATTGAAAGGAGTTTCAAATGCGAAGAAGCTTCCGAAAAAGCTCAAGTCGCATGCATTTAAGCAAAAAAAATTTTTGACCAATTTTTTAGGAAAGGCCTTTGCTAAAAATCAAATTTTTGGTTGAAACACAATTTTACCCAATTTTGCCCAAAAGGCGTTTATTTCTAATAACTGAGTATTGAAAGGAGTTTCAAATGCGAAGAAGCTTCCGAAAAAGCTCAAGTCGCATGCATTTAAGCAAAAAAAATTTTTGACCAATTTTTTAGGAAAGACTAACCCCTTTGCTAAAAATCAAATTTTTGGTTGAAACACAATTTTGCCCAAAAGGCGTTTATTTCAAATAACTGAGTATTGAAAGGAGTTTCAAATGCGAAGAAGCTTCCGAAAAAGCTCAAGTCGCATGCATTTAAGCAAAAAAAATTTTTGACCAATTTTTTAGGAAAGGCTAACCCCTTTGCTAAAAATCAAATTTTTGGTTGAAACACAATTTTACCCAATTTTGCCCAAAAGGCGTTTATTTCTAATAACTGAGTATTGAAAGGAGTTTCAAATGCGAAGAAGCTTCCGAAAAAGCTCAAGTCGCATGCATTTAAGCAAAAAAAATTTTTGACCAATTTTTTAGGAAAGGCTAACCCCTTTGCTAAAAATCAAATTTTTGGTTGAAACACAATTTTACCCAATTTTGCCCAAAAGGCGTTTATTTCTAATAACTGAGTATTGAAAGGAGTTTCAAATGCGAAGAAGCTTCCGAAAAAGCTTAAGTCGCATGCATTTGAGCAAAAAAAATTTTTGACCAATTTTTTGCTAAAAATCTCAAATTTTTGGTTGAAACACAATTTTACCCAATTCTGCCCAAAAGGCGTTTATTTCTAATAACTGAGTATTGAAAGGAGTTTCAAATGCGAAGAAGCTTCCGAAAAAGCTCAAGTCGCATGCATTTAAGCAAAAAAAATTTTTGACCAATTTTTTAGGAAAGGCTAACCCCTTTGCTAAAAATCAAATTTTTGGTTGAAACACAATTTTACCCAATTTTGCCCAAAAGGCGTTTATTTCTAATAACTGAGTATTGAAAGGAGTTTCAAATGCGAAGAAACTTCCGAAAAAGCTTAAGTCGCATGCATAACCCCTTTGCTAAAAATCAAATTTTTGGTTGAAACACAATTTTACCCAATTTTGCCCAAAAGGCGTTTATTTCTAATAACTGAGTATTGAAAGGAGTTTCAAATGCGAAGAAGCTTCCGAAAAAGCTTAAGTCGCATGCATTTAAGCAAAAAAAATTTTTGACCAATTTTTTAGGAAAGGCTAACCCCTTTGCTAAAAATCAAATTTTTGGTTGAAACACAATTTTACCCAATTTTGCCCAAAAGGCGTTTATTTCTAATAACTGAGTATTGAAAGGAGTTTCAAATGCGAAGAAGCTTCCGAAAAAGCTCAAGTCGCATGCATTTAAGCAAAAAAAATTTTTGACCAATTTTTTAGGAAAGGCTAACCCCTTTGCTAAAAATCAAATTTTTGGTTGAAACACAATTTTACCCAATTTTGCCCAAAAGGCGTTTATTTCTAATAACTGAGTATTGAAAGGAGTTTCAAATGCGAAGAAGCTTCCGAAAAAGCTTAAGTCGCATGCATTTGAGCAAAAAAAATTTTTGACCAATTTTTTGCTAAAAATCTCAAATTTTTGGTTGAAACACAATTTTACCCAATTTTGCCCAAAAGGCGTTTATTTCTAATAACTGAGTATTGAAAGGAGTTTCAAATGCGAAGAAGCTTCCGAAAAAGCTCAAGTCGCATGCATTTAAGCAAAAAAAATTTTTGACCAATTTTTTAGGAAAGACTAACCCCTTTGCTAAAAATCAAATTTTTGGTTGAAACACAATTTTGCCCAAAAGGCGTTTATTTCAAATAACTGAGTATTGAAAGGAGTTTCAAATGCGAAGAAGCTTCCGAAAAAGCTCAAGTCGCATGCATTTAAGCAAAAAAAATTTTTGACCAATTTTTTAGGAAAGGCTAACCCCTTTGCTAAAAATCAAATTTTTGGTTGAAACACAATTTTACCCAATTTTGCCCAAAAGGCGTTTATTTCTAATAACTGAGTATTGAAAGGAGTTTCAAATGCGAAGAAGCTTCCGAAAAAGCTTAAGTCGCATGCATTTGAGCAAAAAAAATTTTTGACCAATTTTTTGCTAAAAATCTCAAATTTTTGGTTGAAACACAATTTTACCCAATTTTGCCCAAAAGGCGTTTATTTCTAATAACTGAGTATTGAAAGGAGTTTCAAATGCGAAGAAGCTTCCGAAAAAGCTCAAGTCGCATGCATTTAAGCAAAAAAAATTTTTGACCAATTTTTTAGGAAAGACTAACCCCTTTGCTAAAAATCAAATTTTTGGTTGAAACACAATTTTGCCCAAAAGGCGTTTATTTCAAATAACTGAGTATTGAAAGGAGTTTCAAATGCGAAGAAGCTTCCGAAAAAGCTCAAGTCGCATGCATTTAAGCAAAAAAAATTTTTGACCAATTTTTTAGGAAAGGCTAACCCCTTTGCTAAAAATCAAATTTTTGGTTGAAACACAATTTTACCCAATTTTGCCCAAAAGGCGTTTATTTCTAATAACTGAGTATTGAAAGGAGTTTCAAATGCGAAGAAGCTTCCGAAAAAGCTCAAGTCGCATGCATTTAAGCAAAAAAAATTTTTGACCAATTTTTTAGGAAAGACTAACCCCTTTGCTAAAAATCAAATTTTTGGTTGAAACACAATTTTGCCCAAAAGGCGTTTATTTCAAATAACTGAGTATTGAAAGGAGTTTCAAATGCGAAGAAGCTTCCGAAAAAGCTTAAGTCGCATGCATTTGAGCAAAAAAAATTTTTGACCAATTTTTTGCTAAAAATCTCAAATTTTTGGTTGAAACACAATTTTACCCAATTTTGCCCAAAAGGCGTTTATTTCTAATAACTGAGTATTGAAAGGAGTTTCAAATGCGAAGAAGCTTCCGAAAAAGCTCAAGTCGCATGCATTTAAGCAAAAAAAAATTTTGACCAATTTTTTAGGAAAGGCTAACCCCTTTGCTAAAAATCAAATTTTTGGTTGAAACACAATTTTACCCAATTTTGCCCAAAAGGCGTTTATTTCTAATAACTGAGTATTGAAAGGAGTTTCAAATGCGAAGAAGCTTCCGAAAAAGCTCAAGTCGCATGCATTTAAGCAAAAAAAATTTTTGACCAATTTTTTAGGAAAGGCTAACCCTTTGCTAAAAATCAAATTTTTGGTTGAAACACAATTTTACCCAATTTTGCCCAAAAGGCGTTTATTTCTAATAACTGAGTATTGAAAGGAGTTTCAAATGCGAAGAAGCTTCCGAAAAAGCTTAAGTCGCATGCATTTGAGCAAAAAAAAATTTTTGACCAATTTTTTGCTAAAAATCTCAAATTTTTGGTTGAAACACAATTTTACCCAATTTTGCCCAAAAGGCGTTTATTTCTAATAACTGAGTATTGAAAGGAGTTTCAAATGCGAAGAAGCTTCCGAAAAAGCTCAAGTCGCATGCATTTAAGCAAAAAAAATTTTTGACCAATTTTTTAGGAAAGGCCTTTGCTAAAAATCAAATTTTTGGTTGAAACACAATTTTACCCAATTTTGCCCAAAAGGCGTTTATTTCTAATAACTGAGTATTGAAAGGAGTTTCAAATGCGAAGAAGCTTCCGAAAAAGCTCAAGTCGCATGCATTTAAGCAAAAAAAATTTTTGACCAATTTTTTAGGAAAGACTAACCCCTTTGCTAAAAATCAAATTTTTGGTTGAAACACAATTTTGCCCAAAAGGCGTTTATTTCAAATAACTGAGTATTGAAAGGAGTTTCAAATGCGAAGAAGCTTCCGAAAAAGCTCAAGTCGCATGCATTTAAGCAAAAAAAATTTTTGACCAATTTTTTAGGAAAGGCTAACCCCTTTGCTAAAAATCAAATTTTTGGTTGAAACACAATTTTACCCAATTTTGCCCAAAAGGCGTTTATTTCTAATAACTGAGTATTGAAAGGAGTTTCAAATGCGAAGAAGCTTCCGAAAAAGCTCAAGTCGCATGCATTTAAGCAAAAAAAATTTTTGACCAATTTTTTAGGAAAGGCTAACCCCTTTGCTAAAAATCAAATTTTTGGTTGAAACACAATTTTACCCAATTTTGCCCAAAAGGCGTTTATTTCTAATAACTGAGTATTGAAAGGAGTTTCAAATGCGAAGAAGCTTCCGAAAAAGCTTAAGTCGCATGCATTTGAGCAAAAAAAATTTTTGACCAATTTTTTGCTAAAAATCTCAAATTTTTGGTTGAAACACAATTTTACCCAATTCTGCCCAAAAGGCGTTTATTTCTAATAACTGAGTATTGAAAGGAGTTTCAAATGCGAAGAAGCTTCCGAAAAAGCTCAAGTCGCATGCATTTAAGCAAAAAAAATTTTTGACCAATTTTTTAGGAAAGGCTAACCCCTTTGCTAAAAATCAAATTTTTGGTTGAAACACAATTTTACCCAATTTTGCCCAAAAGGCGTTTATTTCTAATAACTGAGTATTGAAAGGAGTTTCAAATGCGAAGAAACTTCCGAAAAAGCTTAAGTCGCATGCATAACCCCTTTGCTAAAAATCAAATTTTTGGTTGAAACACAATTTTACCCAATTTTGCCCAAAAGGCGTTTATTTCTAATAACTGAGTATTGAAAGGAGTTTCAAATGCGAAGAAGCTTCCGAAAAAGCTTAAGTCGCATGCATTTAAGCAAAAAAAATTTTTGACCAATTTTTTAGGAAAGGCTAACCCCTTTGCTAAAAATCAAATTTTTGGTTGAAACACAATTTTACCCAATTTTGCCCAAAAGGCGTTTATTTCTAATAACTGAGTATTGAAAGGAGTTTCAAATGCGAAGAAGCTTCCGAAAAAGCTCAAGTCGCATGCATTTAAGCAAAAAAAATTTTTGACCAATTTTTTAGGAAAGGCTAACCCTTTGCTAAAAATCAAATTTTTGGTTGAAACACAATTTTACCCAATTTTGCCCAAAAGGCGTTTATTTCTAATAACTGAGTATTGAAAGGAGTTTCAAATGCGAAGAAGCTTCCGAAAAAGCTTAAGTCGCATGCATTTGAGCAAAAAAAAATTTTTGACCAATTTTTTGCTAAAAATCTCAAATTTTTGGTTGAAACACAATTTTACCCAATTTTGCCCAAAAGGCGTTTATTTCTAATAACTGAGTATTGAAAGGAGTTTCAAATGCGAAGAAGCTTCCGAAAAAGCTCAAGTCGCATGCATTTAAGCAAAAAAAATTTTTGACCAATTTTTTAGGAAAGGCCTTTGCTAAAAATCAAATTTTTGGTTGAAACACAATTTTACCCAATTTTGCCCAAAAGGCGTTTATTTCTAATAACTGAGTATTGAAAGGAGTTTCAAATGCGAAGAAGCTTCCGAAAAAGCTCAAGTCGCATGCATTTAAGCAAAAAAAATTTTTGACCAATTTTTTAGGAAAGACTAACCCCTTTGCTAAAAATCAAATTTTTGGTTGAAACACAATTTTGCCCAAAAGGCGTTTATTTCAAATAACTGAGTATTGAAAGGAGTTTCAAATGCGAAGAAGCTTCCGAAAAAGCTCAAGTCGCATGCATTTAAGCAAAAAAAATTTTTGACCAATTTTTTAGGAAAGGCTAACCCCTTTGCTAAAAATCAAATTTTTGGTTGAAACACAATTTTACCCAATTTTGCCCAAAAGGCGTTTATTTCTAATAACTGAGTATTGAAAGGAGTTTCAAATGCGAAGAAGCTTCCGAAAAAGCTCAAGTCGCATGCATTTAAGCAAAAAAAATTTTTGACCAATTTTTTAGGAAAGGCTAACCCCTTTGCTAAAAATCAAATTTTTGGTTGAAACACAATTTTACCCAATTTTGCCCAAAAGGCGTTTATTTCTAATAACTGAGTATTGAAAGGAGTTTCAAATGCGAAGAAGCTTCCGAAAAAGCTCAAGTCGCATGCATTTAAGCAAAAAAAATTTTTGACCAATTTTTTAGGAAAGACTAACCCCTTTGCTAAAAATCAAATTTTTGGTTGAAACACAATTTTGCCCAAAAGGCGTTTATTTCAAATAACTGAGTATTGAAAGGAGTTTCAAATGCGAAGAAGCTTCCGAAAAAGCTCAAGTCGCATGCATTTAAGCAAAAAAAATTTTTGACCAATTTTTTAGGAAAGGCTAACCCCTTTGCTAAAAATCAAATTTTTGGTTGAAACACAATTTTACCCAATTTTGCCCAAAAGGCGTTTATTTCTAATAACTGAGTATTGAAAGGAGTTTCAAATGCGAAGAAGCTTCCGAAAAAGCTTAAGTCGCATGCATTTGAGCAAAAAAAATTTTTGACCAATTTTTTGCTAAAAATCTCAAATTTTTGGTTGAAACACAATTTTACCCAATTCTGCCCAAAAGGCGTTTATTTCTAATAACTGAGTATTGAAAGGAGTTTCAAATGCGAAGAAGCTTCCGAAAAAGCTCAAGTCGCATGCATTTAAGCAAAAAAAATTTTTGACCAATTTTTTAGGAAAGGCTAACCCCTTTGCTAAAAATCAAATTTTTGGTTGAAACACAATTTTACCCAATTTTGCCCAAAAGGCGTTTATTTCTAATAACTGAGTATTGAAAGGAGTTTCAAATGCGAAGAAACTTCCGAAAAAGCTTAAGTCGCATGCATAACCCCTTTGCTAAAAATCAAATTTTTGGTTGAAACACAATTTTACCCAATTTTGCCCAAAAGGCGTTTATTTCTAATAACTGAGTATTGAAAGGAGTTTCAAATGCGAAGAAGCTTCCGAAAAAGCTTAAGTCGCATGCATTTAAGCAAAAAAAATTTTTGACCAATTTTTTAGGAAAGGCTAACCCCTTTGCTAAAAATCAAATTTTTGGTTGAAACACAATTTTACCCAATTTTGCCCAAAAGGCGTTTATTTCTAATAACTGAGTATTGAAAGGAGTTTCAAATGCGAAGAAGCTTCCGAAAAAGCTCAAGTCGCATGCATTTAAGCAAAAAAAATTTTTGACCAATTTTTTAGGAAAGGCTAACCCCTTTGCTAAAAATCAAATTTTTGGTTGAAACACAATTTTACCCAATTTTGCCCAAAAGGCGTTTATTTCTAATAACTGAGTATTGAAAGGAGTTTCAAATGCGAAGAAGCTTCCGAAAAAGCTTAAGTCGCATGCATTTGAGCAAAAAAAATTTTTGACCAATTTTTTGCTAAAAATCTCAAATTTTTGGTTGAAACACAATTTTACCCAATTTTGCCCAAAAGGCGTTTATTTCTAATAACTGAGTATTGAAAGGAGTTTCAAATGCGAAGAAGCTTCCGAAAAAGCTCAAGTCGCATGCATTTAAGCAAAAAAAATTTTTGACCAATTTTTTAGGAAAGACTAACCCCTTTGCTAAAAATCAAATTTTTGGTTGAAACACAATTTTGCCCAAAAGGCGTTTATTTCAAATAACTGAGTATTGAAAGGAGTTTCAAATGCGAAGAAGCTTCCGAAAAAGCTTAAGTCGCATGCATTTGAGCAAAAAAAATTTTTGACCAATTTTTTGCTAAAAATCTCAAATTTTTGGTTGAAACACAATTTTACCCAATTTTGCCCAAAAGGCGTTTATTTCTAATAACTGAGTATTGAAAGGAGTTTCAAATGCGAAGAAGCTTCCGAAAAAGCTTAAGTCGCATGCATTTGAGCAAAAAAAATTTTTGACCAATTTTTTGCTAAAAATCTCAAATTTTTGGTTGAAACACAATTTTACCCAATTCTGCCCAAAAGGCGTTTATTTCTAATAACTGAGTATTGAAAGGAGTTTCAAATGCGAAGAAGCTTCCGAAAAAGCTCAAGTCGCATGCATTTAAGCAAAAAAAATTTTTGACCAATTTTTTAGGAAAGGCTAACCCCTTTGCTAAAAATCAAATTTTTGGTTGAAACACAATTTTACCCAATTTTGCCCAAAAGGCGTTTATTTCTAATAACTGAGTATTGAAAGGAGTTTCAAATGCGAAGAAGCTTCCGAAAAAGCTTAAGTCGCATGCATTTGAGCAAAAAAAATTTTTGACCAATTTTTTGCTAAAAATCTCAAATTTTTGGTTGAAACACAATTTTACCCAATTTTGCCCAAAAGGCGTTTATTTCTAATAACTGAGTATTGAAAGGAGTTTCAAATGCGAAGAAGCTTCCGAAAAAGCTCAAGTCGCATGCATTTAAGCAAAAAAAATTTTTGACCAATTTTTTAGGAAAGGCTAACCCCTTTGCTAAAAATCAAATTTTTGGTTGAAACACAATTTTACCCAATTTTGCCCAAAAGGCGTTTATTTCTAATAACTGAGTATTGAAAGGAGTTTCAAATGCGAAGAAGCTTCCGAAAAAGCTCAAGTCGCATGCATTTAAGCAAAAAAAATTTTTGACCAATTTTTTAGGAAAGGCTAACCCCTTTGCTAAAAATCAAATTTTTGGTTGAAACACAATTTTACCCAATTTTGCCCAAAAGGCGTTTATTTCTAATAACTGAGTATTGAAAGGAGTTTCAAATGCGAAGAAGCTTCCGAAAAAGCTTAAGTCGCATGCATTTGAGCAAAAAAAATTTTTGACCAATTTTTTGCTAAAAATCTCAAATTTTTGGTTGAAACACAATTTTACCCAATTTTGCCCAAAAGGCGTTTATTTCTAATAACTGAGTATTGAAAGGAGTTTCAAATGCGAAGAAGCTTCCGAAAAAGCTCAAGTCGCATGCATTTAAGCAAAAAAAATTTTTGACCAATTTTTTAGGAAAGGCTAACCCCTTTGCTAAAAATCAAATTTTTGGTTGAAACACAATTTTACCCAATTTTGCCCAAAAGGCGTTTATTTCTAATAACTGAGTATTGAAAGGAGTTTCAAATGCGAAGAAGCTTCCGAAAAAGCTTAAGTCGCATGCATTTGAGCAAAAAAAATTTTTGACCAATTTTTTGCTAAAAATCTCAAATTTTTGGTTGAAACACAATTTTACCCAATTTTGCCCAAAAGGCGTTTATTTCTAATAACTGAGTATTGAAAGGAGTTTCAAATGCGAAGAAGCTTCCGAAAAAGCTCAAGTCGCATGCATTTAAGCAAAAAAAATTTTTGACCAATTTTTTAGGAAAGGCTAACCCCTTTGCTAAAAATCAAATTTTTGGTTGAAACACAATTTTACCCAATTTTGCCCAAAAGGCGTTTATTTCTAATAACTGAGTATTGAAAGGAGTTTCAAATGCGAAGAAGCTTCCGAAAAAGCTCAAGTCGCATGCATTTAAGCAAAAAAAATTTTTGACCAATTTTTTAGGAAAGGCTAACCCCTTTGCTAAAAATCAAATTTTTGGTTGAAACACAATTTTACCCAATTTTGCCCAAAAGGCGTTTATTTCTAATAACTGAGTATTGAAAGGAGTTTCAAATGCGAAGAAGCTTCCGAAAAAGCTTAAGTCGCATGCATTTGAGCAAAAAAAATTTTTGACCAATTTTTTGCTAAAAATCTCAAATTTTTGGTTGAAACACAATTTTACCCAATTCTGCCCAAAAGGCGTTTATTTCTAATAACTGAGTATTGAAAGGAGTTTCAAATGCGAAGAAGCTTCCGAAAAAGCTCAAGTCGCATGCATTTAAGCAAAAAAAATTTTTGACCAATTTTTTAGGAAAGGCTAACCCCTTTGCTAAAAATCAAATTTTTGGTTGAAACACAATTTTACCCAATTTTGCCCAAAAGGCGTTTATTTCTAATAACTGAGTATTGAAAGGAGTTTCAAATGCGAAGAAGCTTCCGAAAAAGCTTAAGTCGCATGCATTTGAGCAAAAAAAATTTTTGACCAATTTTTTGCTAAAAATCTCAAATTTTTGGTTGAAACACAATTTTACCCAATTTTGCCCAAAAGGCGTTTATTTCTAATAACTGAGTATTGAAAGGAGTTTCAAATGCGAAGAAGCTTCCGAAAAAGCTCAAGTCGCATGCATTTAAGCAAAAAAAATTTTTGACCAATTTTTTAGGAAAGGCTAACCCCTTTGCTAAAAATCAAATTTTTGGTTGAAACACAATTTTACCCAATTTTGCCCAAAAGGCGTTTATTTCTAATAACTGAGTATTGAAAGGAGTTTCAAATGCGAAGAAGCTTCCGAAAAAGCTCAAGTCGCATGCATTTAAGCAAAAAAAATTTTTGACCAATTTTTTAGGAAAGGCTAACCCCTTTGCTAAAAATCAAATTTTTGGTTGAAACACAATTTTACCCAATTTTGCCCAAAAGGCGTTTATTTCTAATAACTGAGTATTGAAAGGAGTTTCAAATGCGAAGAAGCTTCCGAAAAAGCTTAAGTCGCATGCATTTGAGCAAAAAAAATTTTTGACCAATTTTTTGCTAAAAATCTCAAATTTTTGGTTGAAACACAATTTTACCCAATTTTGCCCAAAAGGCGTTTATTTCTAATAACTGAGTATTGAAAGGAGTTTCAAATGCGAAGAAGCTTCCGAAAAAGCTCAAGTCGCATGCATTTAAGCAAAAAAAAATTTTGACCAATTTTTTAGGAAAGGCTAACCCCTTTGCTAAAAATCAAATTTTTGGTTGAAACACAATTTTACCCAATTTTGCCCAAAAGGCGTTTATTTCTAATAACTGAGTATTGAAAGGAGTTTCAAATGCGAAGAAGCTTCCGAAAAAGCTCAAGTCGCATGCATTTAAGCAAAAAAAAATTTTGACCAATTTTTTAGGAAAGGCTAACCCCTTTGCTAAAAATCAAATTTTTGGTTGAAACACAATTTTACCCAATTTTGCCCAAAAGGCGTTTATTTCTAATAACTGAGTATTGAAAGGAGTTTCAAATGCGAAGAAGCTTCCGAAAAAGCTCAAGTCGCATGCATTTAAGCAAAAAAAATTTTTGACCAATTTTTTAGGAAAGGCTAACCCTTTGCTAAAAATCAAATTTTTGGTTGAAACACAATTTTACCCAATTTTGCCCAAAAGGCGTTTATTTCTAATAACTGAGTATTGAAAGGAGTTTCAAATGCGAAGAAGCTTCCGAAAAAGCTTAAGTCGCATGCATTTGAGCAAAAAAAATTTTTGACCAATTTTTTGCTAAAAATCTCAAATTTTTGGTTGAAACACAATTTTACCCAATTCTGCCCAAAAGGCGTTTATTTCTAATAACTGAGTATTGAAAGGAGTTTCAAATGCGAAGAAGCTTCCGAAAAAGCTCAAGTCGCATGCATTTAAGCAAAAAAAATTTTTGACCAATTTTTTAGGAAAGGCTAACCCCTTTGCTAAAAATCAAATTTTTGGTTGAAACACAATTTTACCCAATTTTGCCCAAAAGGCGTTTATTTCTAATAACTGAGTATTGAAAGGAGTTTCAAATGCGAAGAAGCTTCCGAAAAAGCTCAAGTCGCATGCATTTAAGCAAAAAAAATTTTTGACCAATTTTTTAGGAAAGGCTAACCCCTTTGCTAAAAATCAAATTTTTGGTTGAAACACAATTTTACCCAATTTTGCCCAAAAGGCGTTTATTTCTAATAACTGAGTATTGAAAGGAGTTTCAAATGCGAAGAAGCTTCCGAAAAAGCTCAAGTCGCATGCATTTAAGCAAAAAAAATTTTTGACCAATTTTTTAGGAAAGGCTAACCCCTTTGCTAAAAATCAAATTTTTGGTTGAAACACAATTTTACCCAATTTTGCCCAAAAGGCGTTTATTTCTAATAACTGAGTATTGAAAGGAGTTTCAAATGCGAAGAAGCTTCCGAAAAAGCTTAAGTCGCATGCATTTGAGCAAAAAAAATTTTTGACCAATTTTTTAGGAAAGGCTAACCCCTTTGCTAAAAATCAAATTTTTGGTTGAAACACAATTTTACCCAATTTTGCCCAAAAGGCGTTTATTTCTAATAACTGAGTATTGAAAGGAGTTTCAAATGCGAAGAAGCTTCCGAAAAAGCTCAAGTCGCATGCATTTAAGCAAAAAAAATTTTTGACCAATTTTTTAGGAAAGGCTAACCCTTTGCTAAAAATCAAATTTTTGGTTGAAACACAATTTTACCCAATTTTGCCCAAAAGGCGTTTATTTCTAATAACTGAGTATTGAAAGGAGTTTCAAATGCGAAGAAGCTTCCGAAAAAGCTTAAGTCGCATGCATTTGAGCAAAAAAAATTTTTGACCAATTTTTTGCTAAAAATCTCAAATTTTTGGTTGAAACACAATTTTACCCAATTCTGCCCAAAAGGCGTTTATTTCTAATAACTGAGTATTGAAAGGAGTTTCAAATGCGAAGAAGCTTCCGAAAAAGCTCAAGTCGCATGCATTTAAGCAAAAAAAATTTTTGACCAATTTTTTAGGAAAGGCTAACCCCTTTGCTAAAAATCAAATTTTTGGTTGAAACACAATTTTACCCAATTTTGCCCAAAAGGCGTTTATTTCTAATAACTGAGTATTGAAAGGAGTTTCAAATGCGAAGAAGCTTCCGAAAAAGCTTAAGTCGCATGCATTTGAGCAAAAAAAATTTTTGACCAATTTTTTGCTAAAAATCTCAAATTTTTGGTTGAAACACAATTTTACCCAATTTTGCCCAAAAGGCGTTTATTTCTAATAACTGAGTATTGAAAGGAGTTTCAAATGCGAAGAAGCTTCCGAAAAAGCTCAAGTCGCATGCATTTAAGCAAAAAAAATTTTTGACCAATTTTTTAGGAAAGGCTAACCCCTTTGCTAAAAATCAAATTTTTGGTTGAAACACAATTTTACCCAATTTTGCCCAAAAGGCGTTTATTTCTAATAACTGAGTATTGAAAGGAGTTTCAAATGCGAAGAAGCTTCCGAAAAAGCTCAAGTCGCATGCATTTAAGCAAAAAAAATTTTTGACCAATTTTTTAGGAAAGGCTAACCCCTTTGCTAAAAATCAAATTTTTGGTTGAAACACAATTTTACCCAATTTTGCCCAAAAGGCGTTTATTTCTAATAACTGAGTATTGAAAGGAGTTTCAAATGCGAAGAAGCTTCCGAAAAAGCTTAAGTCGCATGCATTTGAGCAAAAAAAATTTTTGACCAATTTTTTGCTAAAAATCTCAAATTTTTGGTTGAAACACAATTTTACCCAATTTTGCCCAAAAGGCGTTTATTTCTAATAACTGAGTATTGAAAGGAGTTTCAAATGCGAAGAAGCTTCCGAAAAAGCTCAAGTCGCATGCATTTAAGCAAAAAAAATTTTTGACCAATTTTTTAGGAAAGACTAACCCCTTTGCTAAAAATCAAATTTTTGGTTGAAACACAATTTTGCCCAAAAGGCGTTTATTTCAAATAACTGAGTATTGAAAGGAGTTTCAAATGCGAAGAAGCTTCCGAAAAAGCTTAAGTCGCATGCATTTGAGCAAAAAAAATTTTTGACCAATTTTTTGCTAAAAATCTCAAATTTTTGGTTGAAACACAATTTTACCCAATTTTGCCCAAAAGGCGTTTATTTCTAATAACTGAGTATTGAAAGGAGTTTCAAATGCGAAGAAGCTTCCGAAAAAGCTCAAGTCGCATGCATTTAAGCAAAAAAAATTTTTGACCAATTTTTTAGGAAAGGCTAACCCCTTTGCTAAAAATCAAATTTTTGGTTGAAACACAATTTTACCCAATTTTGCCCAAAAGGCGTTTATTTCTAATAACTGAGTATTGAAAGGAGTTTCAAATGCGAAGAAGCTTCCGAAAAAGCTTAAGTCGCATGCATTTGAGCAAAAAAAATTTTTGACCAATTTTTTAGGAAAGGCTAACCCCTTTGCTAAAAATCAAATTTTTGGTTGAAACACAATTTTACCCAATTTTGCCCAAAAGGCGTTTATTTCTAATAACTGAGTATTGAAAGGAGTTTCAAATGCGAAGAAGCTTCCGAAAAAGCTCAAGTCGCATGCATTTAAGCAAAAAAAATTTTTGACCAATTTTTTAGGAAAGGCTAACCCTTTGCTAAAAATCAAATTTTTGGTTGAAACACAATTTTACCCAATTTTGCCCAAAAGGCGTTTATTTCTAATAACTGAGTATTGAAAGGAGTTTCAAATGCGAAGAAGCTTCCGAAAAAGCTTAAGTCGCATGCATTTGAGCAAAAAAAATTTTTGACCAATTTTTTGCTAAAAATCTCAAATTTTTGGTTGAAACACAATTTTACCCAATTCTGCCCAAAAGGCGTTTATTTCTAATAACTGAGTATTGAAAGGAGTTTCAAATGCGAAGAAGCTTCCGAAAAAGCTCAAGTCGCATGCATTTAAGCAAAAAAAATTTTTGACCAATTTTTTAGGAAAGGCTAACCCCTTTGCTAAAAATCAAATTTTTGGTTGAAACACAATTTTACCCAATTTTGCCCAAAAGGCGTTTATTTCTAATAACTGAGTATTGAAAGGAGTTTCAAATGCGAAGAAGCTTCCGAAAAAGCTCAAGTCGCATGCATTTAAGCAAAAAAAATTTTTGACCAATTTTTTAGGAAAGGCTAACCCCTTTGCTAAAAATCAAATTTTTGGTTGAAACACAATTTTACCCAATTTTGCCCAAAAGGCGTTTATTTCTAATAACTGAGTATTGAAAGGAGTTTCAAATGCGAAGAAGCTTCCGAAAAAGCTCAAGTCGCATGCATTTAAGCAAAAAAAATTTTTGACCAATTTTTTAGGAAAGGCTAACCCCTTTGCTAAAAATCAAATTTTTGGTTGAAACACAATTTTACCCAATTTTGCCCAAAAGGCGTTTATTTCTAATAACTGAGTATTGAAAGGAGTTTCAAATGCGAAGAAGCTTCCGAAAAAGCTTAAGTCGCATGCATTTGAGCAAAAAAAATTTTTGACCAATTTTTTGCTAAAAATCTCAAATTTTTGGTTGAAACACAATTTTACCCAATTCTGCCCAAAAGGCGTTTATTTCTAATAACTGAGTATTGAAAGGAGTTTCAAATGCGAAGAAGCTTCCGAAAAAGCTCAAGTCGCATGCATTTAAGCAAAAAAAATTTTTGACCAATTTTTTAGGAAAGGCTAACCCCTTTGCTAAAAATCAAATTTTTGGTTGAAACACAATTTTACCCAATTTTGCCCAAAAGGCGTTTATTTCTAATAACTGAGTATTGAAAGGAGTTTCAAATGCGAAGAAGCTTCCGAAAAAGCTTAAGTCGCATGCATTTGAGCAAAAAAAATTTTTGACCAATTTTTTGCTAAAAATCTCAAATTTTTGGTTGAAACACAATTTTACCCAATTTTGCCCAAAAGGCGTTTATTTCTAATAACTGAGTATTGAAAGGAGTTTCAAATGCGAAGAAGCTTCCGAAAAAGCTCAAGTCGCATGCATTTAAGCAAAAAAAATTTTTGACCAATTTTTTAGGAAAGGCTAACCCCTTTGCTAAAAATCAAATTTTTGGTTGAAACACAATTTTACCCAATTTTGCCCAAAAGGCGTTTATTTCTAATAACTGAGTATTGAAAGGAGTTTCAAATGCGAAGAAGCTTCCGAAAAAGCTTAAGTCGCATGCATTTGAGCAAAAAAAATTTTTGACCAATTTTTTAGGAAAGGCTAACCCCTTTGCTAAAAATCAAATTTTTGGTTGAAACACAATTTTACCCAATTTTGCCCAAAAGGCGTTTATTTCTAATAACTGAGTATTGAAAGGAGTTTCAAATGCGAAGAAGCTTCCGAAAAAGCTCAAGTCGCATGCATTTAAGCAAAAAAAATTTTTGACCAATTTTTTAGGAAAGGCTAACCCTTTGCTAAAAATCAAATTTTTGGTTGAAACACAATTTTACCCAATTTTGCCCAAAAGGCGTTTATTTCTAATAACTGAGTATTGAAAGGAGTTTCAAATGCGAAGAAGCTTCCGAAAAAGCTTAAGTCGCATGCATTTGAGCAAAAAAAATTTTTGACCAATTTTTTGCTAAAAATCTCAAATTTTTGGTTGAAACACAATTTTACCCAATTCTGCCCAAAAGGCGTTTATTTCTAATAACTGAGTATTGAAAGGAGTTTCAAATGCGAAGAAGCTTCCGAAAAAGCTCAAGTCGCATGCATTTAAGCAAAAAAAATTTTTGACCAATTTTTTAGGAAAGGCTAACCCCTTTGCTAAAAATCAAATTTTTGGTTGAAACACAATTTTACCCAATTTTGCCCAAAAGGCGTTTATTTCTAATAACTGAGTATTGAAAGGAGTTTCAAATGCGAAGAAGCTTCCGAAAAAGCTCAAGTCGCATGCATTTAAGCAAAAAAAATTTTTGACCAATTTTTTAGGAAAGGCTAACCCCTTTGCTAAAAATCAAATTTTTGGTTGAAACACAATTTTACCCAATTTTGCCCAAAAGGCGTTTATTTCTAATAACTGAGTATTGAAAGGAGTTTCAAATGCGAAGAAGCTTCCGAAAAAGCTCAAGTCGCATGCATTTAAGCAAAAAAAATTTTTGACCAATTTTTTAGGAAAGGCTAACCCCTTTGCTAAAAATCAAATTTTTGGTTGAAACACAATTTTACCCAATTTTGCCCAAAAGGCGTTTATTTCTAATAACTGAGTATTGAAAGGAGTTTCAAATGCGAAGAAGCTTCCGAAAAAGCTTAAGTCGCATGCATTTGAGCAAAAAAAATTTTTGACCAATTTTTTGCTAAAAATCTCAAATTTTTGGTTGAAACACAATTTTACCCAATTCTGCCCAAAAGGCGTTTATTTCTAATAACTGAGTATTGAAAGGAGTTTCAAATGCGAAGAAGCTTCCGAAAAAGCTCAAGTCGCATGCATTTAAGCAAAAAAAATTTTTGACCAATTTTTTAGGAAAGGCTAACCCCTTTGCTAAAAATCAAATTTTTGGTTGAAACACAATTTTACCCAATTTTGCCCAAAAGGCGTTTATTTCTAATAACTGAGTATTGAAAGGAGTTTCAAATGCGAAGAAGCTTCCGAAAAAGCTTAAGTCGCATGCATTTGAGCAAAAAAAATTTTTGACCAATTTTTTGCTAAAAATCTCAAATTTTTGGTTGAAACACAATTTTACCCAATTTTGCCCAAAAGGCGTTTATTTCTAATAACTGAGTATTGAAAGGAGTTTCAAATGCGAAGAAGCTTCCGAAAAAGCTCAAGTCGCATGCATTTAAGCAAAAAAAATTTTTGACCAATTTTTTAGGAAAGGCTAACCCCTTTGCTAAAAATCAAATTTTTGGTTGAAACACAATTTTACCCAATTTTGCCCAAAAGGCGTTTATTTCTAATAACTGAGTATTGAAAGGAGTTTCAAATGCGAAGAAGCTTCCGAAAAAGCTCAAGTCGCATGCATTTAAGCAAAAAAAATTTTTGACCAATTTTTTAGGAAAGGCTAACCCCTTTGCTAAAAATCAAATTTTTGGTTGAAACACAATTTTACCCAATTTTGCCCAAAAGGCGTTTATTTCTAATAACTGAGTATTGAAAGGAGTTTCAAATGCGAAGAAGCTTCCGAAAAAGCTCAAGTCGCATGCATTTAAGCAAAAAAAATTTTTGACCAATTTTTTAGGAAAGGCTAACCCCTTTGCTAAAAATCAAATTTTTGGTTGAAACACAATTTTACCCAATTTTGCCAAAAGGCGTTTTATTTCTAATAACTGAGTATTGAAAGGAGTTTCAAATGCGAAGAAGCTTCCGAAAAAGCTTAAGTCGCATGCATTTGAGCAAAAAAAATTTTTGACCAATTTTTTGCTAAAAATCTCAAATTTTTGGTTGAAACACAATTTTACCCAATTCTGCCCAAAAGGCGTTTATTTCTAATAACTGAGTATTGAAAGGAGTTTCAAATGCGAAGAAGCTTCCGAAAAAGCTCAAGTCGCATGCATTTAAGCAAAAAAAATTTTTGACCAATTTTTTAGGAAAGGCTAACCCCTTTGCTAAAAATCAAATTTTTGGTTGAAACACAATTTTACCCAATTTTGCCCAAAAGGCGTTTATTTCTAATAACTGAGTATTGAAAGGAGTTTCAAATGCGAAGAAGCTTCCGAAAAAGCTTAAGTCGCATGCATTTGAGCAAAAAAAATTTTTGACCAATTTTTTGCTAAAAATCTCAAATTTTTGGTTGAAACACAATTTTACCCAATTTTGCCCAAAAGGCGTTTATTTCTAATAACTGAGTATTGAAAGGAGTTTCAAATGCGAAGAAGCTTCCGAAAAAGCTCAAGTCGCATGCATTTAAGCAAAAAAAATTTTTGACCAATTTTTTAGGAAAGGCTAACCCCTTTGCTAAAAATCAAATTTTTGGTTGAAACACAATTTTACCCAATTTTGCCCAAAAGGCGTTTATTTCTAATAACTGAGTATTGAAAGGAGTTTCAAATGCGAAGAAGCTTCCGAAAAAGCTTAAGTCGCATGCATTTGAGCAAAAAAAATTTTTGACCAATTTTTTAGGAAAGGCTAACCCCTTTGCTAAAAATCAAATTTTTGGTTGAAACACAATTTTACCCAATTTTGCCCAAAAGGCGTTTATTTCTAATAACTGAGTATTGAAAGGAGTTTCAAATGCGAAGAAGCTTCCGAAAAAGCTCAAGTCGCATGCATTTAAGCAAAAAAAATTTTTGACCAATTTTTTAGGAAAGGCTAACCCTTTGCTAAAAATCAAATTTTTGGTTGAAACACAATTTTACCCAATTTTGCCCAAAAGGCGTTTATTTCTAATAACTGAGTATTGAAAGGAGTTTCAAATGCGAAGAAGCTTCCGAAAAAGCTTAAGTCGCATGCATTTGAGCAAAAAAAATTTTTGACCAATTTTTTGCTAAAAATCTCAAATTTTTGGTTGAAACACAATTTTACCCAATTCTGCCCAAAAGGCGTTTATTTCTAATAACTGAGTATTGAAAGGAGTTTCAAATGCGAAGAAGCTTCCGAAAAAGCTCAAGTCGCATGCATTTAAGCAAAAAAAATTTTTGACCAATTTTTTAGGAAAGGCTAACCCCTTTGCTAAAAATCAAATTTTTGGTTGAAACACAATTTTACCCAATTTTGCCCAAAAGGCGTTTATTTCTAATAACTGAGTATTGAAAGGAGTTTCAAATGCGAAGAAGCTTCCGAAAAAGCTCAAGTCGCATGCATTTAAGCAAAAAAAATTTTTGACCAATTTTTTAGGAAAGGCTAACCCCTTTGCTAAAAATCAAATTTTTGGTTGAAACACAATTTTACCCAATTTTGCCCAAAAGGCGTTTATTTCTAATAACTGAGTATTGAAAGGAGTTTCAAATGCGAAGAAGCTTCCGAAAAAGCTCAAGTCGCATGCATTTAAGCAAAAAAAATTTTTGACCAATTTTTTAGGAAAGGCTAACCCCTTTGCTAAAAATCAAATTTTTGGTTGAAACACAATTTTACCCAATTTTGCCCAAAAGGCGTTTATTTCTAATAACTGAGTATTGAAAGGAGTTTCAAATGCGAAGAAGCTTCCGAAAAAGCTTAAGTCGCATGCATTTGAGCAAAAAAAATTTTTGACCAATTTTTTGCTAAAAATCTCAAATTTTTGGTTGAAACACAATTTTACCCAATTCTGCCCAAAAGGCGTTTATTTCTAATAACTGAGTATTGAAAGGAGTTTCAAATGCGAAGAAGCTTCCGAAAAAGCTCAAGTCGCATGCATTTAAGCAAAAAAAATTTTTGACCAATTTTTTAGGAAAGGCTAACCCCTTTGCTAAAAATCAAATTTTTGGTTGAAACACAATTTTACCCAATTTTGCCCAAAAGGCGTTTATTTCTAATAACTGAGTATTGAAAGGAGTTTCAAATGCGAAGAAGCTTCCGAAAAAGCTTAAGTCGCATGCATTTGAGCAAAAAAAATTTTTGACCAATTTTTTGCTAAAAATCTCAAATTTTTGGTTGAAACACAATTTTACCCAATTTTGCCCAAAAGGCGTTTATTTCTAATAACTGAGTATTGAAAGGAGTTTCAAATGCGAAGAAGCTTCCGAAAAAGCTCAAGTCGCATGCATTTAAGCAAAAAAAATTTTTGACCAATTTTTTAGGAAAGGCTAACCCCTTTGCTAAAAATCAAATTTTTGGTTGAAACACAATTTTACCCAATTTTGCCCAAAAGGCGTTTATTTCTAATAACTGAGTATTGAAAGGAGTTTCAAATGCGAAGAAGCTTCCGAAAAAGCTCAAGTCGCATGCATTTAAGCAAAAAAAATTTTTGACCAATTTTTTAGGAAAGGCTAACCCCTTTGCTAAAAATCAAATTTTTGGTTGAAACACAATTTTACCCAATTTTGCCCAAAAGGCGTTTATTTCTAATAACTGAGTATTGAAAGGAGTTTCAAATGCGAAGAAGCTTCCGAAAAAGCTCAAGTCGCATGCATTTAAGCAAAAAAAATTTTTGACCAATTTTTTAGGAAAGGCTAACCCCTTTGCTAAAAATCAAATTTTTGGTTGAAACACAATTTTACCCAATTTTGCCCAAAAGGCGTTTATTTCTAATAACTGAGTATTGAAAGGAGTTTCAAATGCGAAGAAGCTTCCGAAAAAGCTCAAGTCGCATGCATTTGAGCAAAAAAAATTTTTGACCAATTTTTTAGGAAAGGCTAACCCCTTTGCTAAAAATCAAATTTTTGGTTGAAACACAATTTTACCCAATTTTGCCCAAAAGGCGTTTATTTCTAATAACTGAGTATTGAAAGGAGTTTCAAATGCGAAGAAGCTTCCGAAAAAGCTCAAGTCGCATGCATTTAAGCAAAAAAAATTTTTGACCAATTTTTTAGGAAAGGCTAACCCTTTGCTAAAAATCAAATTTTTGGTTGAAACACAATTTTACCCAATTTTGCCCAAAAGGCGTTTATTTCTAATAACTGAGTATTGAAAGGAGTTTCAAATGCGAAGAAGCTTCCGAAAAAGCTTAAGTCGCATGCATTTGAGCAAAAAAAATTTTTGACCAATTTTTTGCTAAAAATCTCAAATTTTTGGTTGAAACACAATTTTACCCAATTCTGCCCAAAAGGCGTTTATTTCTAATAACTGAGTATTGAAAGGAGTTTCAAATGCGAAGAAGCTTCCGAAAAAGCTCAAGTCGCATGCATTTAAGCAAAAAAAATTTTTGACCAATTTTTTAGGAAAGGCTAACCCCTTTGCTAAAAATCAAATTTTTGGTTGAAACACAATTTTACCCAATTTTGCCCAAAAGGCGTTTATTTCTAATAACTGAGTATTGAAAGGAGTTTCAAATGCGAAGAAGCTTCCGAAAAAGCTTAAGTCGCATGCATTTGAGCAAAAAAAATTTTTGACCAATTTTTTGCTAAAAATCTCAAATTTTTGGTTGAAACACAATTTTACCCAATTTTGCCCAAAAGGCGTTTATTTCTAATAACTGAGTATTGAAAGGAGTTTCAAATGCGAAGAAGCTTCCGAAAAAGCTCAAGTCGCATGCATTTAAGCAAAAAAAATTTTTGACCAATTTTTTAGGAAAGGCTAACCCCTTTGCTAAAAATCAAATTTTTGGTTGAAACACAATTTTACCCAATTTTGCCCAAAAGGCGTTTATTTCTAATAACTGAGTATTGAAAGGAGTTTCAAATGCGAAGAAGCTTCCGAAAAAGCTCAAGTCGCATGCATTTAAGCAAAAAAAATTTTTGACCAATTTTTTAGGAAAGGCTAACCCCTTTGCTAAAAATCAAATTTTTGGTTGAAACACAATTTTACCCAATTTTGCCCAAAAGGCGTTTATTTCTAATAACTGAGTATTGAAAGGAGTTTCAAATGCGAAGAAGCTTCCGAAAAAGCTTAAGTCGCATGCATTTGAGCAAAAAAAATTTTTGACCAATTTTTTGCTAAAAATCTCAAATTTTTGGTTGAAACACAATTTTACCCAATTTTGCCCAAAAGGCGTTTATTTCTAATAACTGAGTATTGAAAGGAGTTTCAAATGCGAAGAAGCTTCCGAAAAAGCTCAAGTCGCATGCATTTAAGCAAAAAAAATTTTTGACCAATTTTTTAGGAAAGACTAACCCCTTTGCTAAAAATCAAATTTTTGGTTGAAACACAATTTTGCCCAAAAGGCGTTTATTTCAAATAACTGAGTATTGAAAGGAGTTTCAAATGCGAAGAAGCTTCCGAAAAAGCTTAAGTCGCATGCATTTGAGCAAAAAAAATTTTTGACCAATTTTTTGCTAAAAATCTCAAATTTTTGGTTGAAACACAATTTTACCCAATTTTGCCCAAAAGGCGTTTATTTCTAATAACTGAGTATTGAAAGGAGTTTCAAATGCGAAGAAGCTTCCGAAAAAGCTTAAGTCGCATGCATTTGAGCAAAAAAAATTTTTGACCAATTTTTTGCTAAAAATCTCAAATTTTTGGTTGAAACACAATTTTACCCAATTCTGCCCAAAAGGCGTTTATTTCTAATAACTGAGTATTGAAAGGAGTTTCAAATGCGAAGAAGCTTCCGAAAAAGCTCAAGTCGCATGCATTTAAGCAAAAAAAATTTTTGACCAATTTTTTAGGAAAGGCTAACCCCTTTGCTAAAAATCAAATTTTTGGTTGAAACACAATTTTACCCAATTTTGCCCAAAAGGCGTTTATTTCTAATAACTGAGTATTGAAAGGAGTTTCAAATGCGAAGAAGCTTCCGAAAAAGCTTAAGTCGCATGCATTTGAGCAAAAAAAATTTTTGACCAATTTTTTGCTAAAAATCTCAAATTTTTGGTTGAAACACAATTTTACCCAATTTTGCCCAAAAGGCGTTTATTTCTAATAACTGAGTATTGAAAGGAGTTTCAAATGCGAAGAAGCTTCCGAAAAAGCTCAAGTCGCATGCATTTAAGCAAAAAAAATTTTTGACCAATTTTTTAGGAAAGGCTAACCCCTTTGCTAAAAATCAAATTTTTGGTTGAAACACAATTTTACCCAATTTTGCCCAAAAGGCGTTTATTTCTAATAACTGAGTATTGAAAGGAGTTTCAAATGCGAAGAAGCTTCCGAAAAAGCTCAAGTCGCATGCATTTAAGCAAAAAAAATTTTTGACCAATTTTTTAGGAAAGGCTAACCCCTTTGCTAAAAATCAAATTTTTGGTTGAAACACAATTTTACCCAATTTTGCCCAAAAGGCGTTTATTTCTAATAACTGAGTATTGAAAGGAGTTTCAAATGCGAAGAAGCTTCCGAAAAAGCTTAAGTCGCATGCATTTGAGCAAAAAAAATTTTTGACCAATTTTTTGCTAAAAATCTCAAATTTTTGGTTGAAACACAATTTTACCCAATTTTGCCCAAAAGGCGTTTATTTCTAATAACTGAGTATTGAAAGGAGTTTCAAATGCGAAGAAGCTTCCGAAAAAGCTCAAGTCGCATGCATTTAAGCAAAAAAAATTTTTGACCAATTTTTTAGGAAAGGCTAACCCCTTTGCTAAAAATCAAATTTTTGGTTGAAACACAATTTTACCCAATTTTGCCCAAAAGGCGTTTATTTCTAATAACTGAGTATTGAAAGGAGTTTCAAATGCGAAGAAGCTTCCGAAAAAGCTTAAGTCGCATGCATTTGAGCAAAAAAAATTTTTGACCAATTTTTTGCTAAAAATCTCAAATTTTTGGTTGAAACACAATTTTACCCAATTTTGCCCAAAAGGCGTTTATTTCTAATAACTGAGTATTGAAAGGAGTTTCAAATGCGAAGAAGCTTCCGAAAAAGCTCAAGTCGCATGCATTTAAGCAAAAAAAATTTTTGACCAATTTTTTAGGAAAGGCTAACCCCTTTGCTAAAAATCAAATTTTTGGTTGAAACACAATTTTACCCAATTTTGCCCAAAAGGCGTTTATTTCTAATAACTGAGTATTGAAAGGAGTTTCAAATGCGAAGAAGCTTCCGAAAAAGCTCAAGTCGCATGCATTTAAGCAAAAAAAATTTTTGACCAATTTTTTAGGAAAGGCTAACCCCTTTGCTAAAAATCAAATTTTTGGTTGAAACACAATTTTACCCAATTTTGCCCAAAAGGCGTTTATTTCTAATAACTGAGTATTGAAAGGAGTTTCAAATGCGAAGAAGCTTCCGAAAAAGCTCAAGTCGCATGCATTTAAGCAAAAAAAATTTTTGACCAATTTTTTAGGAAAGGCTAACCCCTTTGCTAAAAATCAAATTTTTGGTTGAAACACAATTTTACCCAATTTTGCCCAAAAGGCGTTTATTTCTAATAACTGAGTATTGAAAGGAGTTTCAAATGCGAAGAAGCTTCCGAAAAAGCTTAAGTCGCATGCATTTGAGCAAAAAAAATTTTTGACCAATTTTTTGCTAAAAATCTCAAATTTTTGGTTGAAACACAATTTTACCCAATTCTGCCCAAAAGGCGTTTATTTCTAATAACTGAGTATTGAAAGGAGTTTCAAATGCGAAGAAGCTTCCGAAAAAGCTCAAGTCGCATGCATTTAAGCAAAAAAAATTTTTGACCAATTTTTTAGGAAAGGCTAACCCCTTTGCTAAAAATCAAATTTTTGGTTGAAACACAATTTTACCCAATTTTGCCCAAAAGGCGTTTATTTCTAATAACTGAGTATTGAAAGGAGTTTCAAATGCGAAGAAGCTTCCGAAAAAGCTTAAGTCGCATGCATTTGAGCAAAAAAAATTTTTGACCAATTTTTTGCTAAAAATCTCAAATTTTTGGTTGAAACACAATTTTACCCAATTTTGCCCAAAAGGCGTTTATTTCTAATAACTGAGTATTGAAAGGAGTTTCAAATGCGAAGAAGCTTCCGAAAAAGCTCAAGTCGCATGCATTTAAGCAAAAAAAATTTTTGACCAATTTTTTAGGAAAGGCTAACCCCTTTGCTAAAAATCAAATTTTTGGTTGAAACACAATTTTACCCAATTTTGCCCAAAAGGCGTTTATTTCTAATAACTGAGTATTGAAAGGAGTTTCAAATGCGAAGAAGCTTCCGAAAAAGCTTAAGTCGCATGCATTTGAGCAAAAAAAATTTTTGACCAATTTTTTGCTAAAAATCAAATTTTTGGTTGAAACACAATTTTACCCAATTTTGCCCAAAAGGCGTTTATTTCTAATAACTGAGTATTGAAAGGAGTTTCAAATGCGAAGAAGCTTCCGAAAAAGCTCAAGTCGCATGCATTTAAGCAAAAAAAAATTTTGACCAATTTTTTAGGAAAGGCTAACCCCTTTGCTAAAAATCAAATTTTTGGTTGAAACACAATTTTACCCAATTTTGCCCAAAAGGCGTTTATTTCTAATAACTGAGTATTGAAAGGAGTTTCAAATGCGAAGAAGCTTCCGAAAAAGCTCAAGTCGCATGCATTTAAGCAAAAAAAATTTTTGACCAATTTTTTAGGAAAGACTAACCCCTTTGCTAAAAATCAAATTTTTGGTTGAAACACAATTTTGCCCAAAAGGCGTTTATTTCAAATAACTGAGTATTGAAAGGAGTTTCAAATGCGAAGAAGCTTCCGAAAAAGCTTAAGTCGCATGCATTTGAGCAAAAAAAATTTTTGACCAATTTTTTGCTAAAAATCTCAAATTTTTGGTTGAAACACAATTTTACCCAATTTTGCCCAAAAGGCGTTTATTTCTAATAACTGAGTATTGAAAGGAGTTTCAAATGCGAAGAAGCTTCCGAAAAAGCTTAAGTCGCATGCATTTGAGCAAAAAAAATTTTTGACCAATTTTTTGCTAAAAATCTCAAATTTTTGGTTGAAACACAATTTTACCCAATTCTGCCCAAAAGGCGTTTATTTCTAATAACTGAGTATTGAAAGGAGTTTCAAATGCGAAGAAGCTTCCGAAAAAGCTCAAGTCGCATGCATTTAAGCAAAAAAAATTTTTGACCAATTTTTTAGGAAAGGCTAACCCCTTTGCTAAAAATCAAATTTTTGGTTGAAACACAATTTTACCCAATTTTGCCCAAAAGGCGTTTATTTCTAATAACTGAGTATTGAAAGGAGTTTCAAATGCGAAGAAGCTTCCGAAAAAGCTTAAGTCGCATGCATTTGAGCAAAAAAAATTTTTGACCAATTTTTTGCTAAAAATCTCAAATTTTTGGTTGAAACACAATTTTACCCAATTTTGCCCAAAAGGCGTTTATTTCTAATAACTGAGTATTGAAAGGAGTTTCAAATGCGAAGAAGCTTCCGAAAAAGCTCAAGTCGCATGCATTTAAGCAAAAAAAATTTTTGACCAATTTTTTAGGAAAGGCTAACCCCTTTGCTAAAAATCAAATTTTTGGTTGAAACACAATTTTACCCAATTTTGCCCAAAAGGCGTTTATTTCTAATAACTGAGTATTGAAAGGAGTTTCAAATGCGAAGAAGCTTCCGAAAAAGCTCAAGTCGCATGCATTTAAGCAAAAAAAATTTTTGACCAATTTTTTAGGAAAGGCTAACCCCTTTGCTAAAAAGCAAATTTTTGGTTGAAACACAATTTTACCCAATTTTGCCCAAAAGGCGTTTATTTCTAATAACTGAGTATTGAAAGGAGTTTCAAATGCGAAGAAGCTTCCGAAAAAGCTTAAGTCGCATGCATTTGAGCAAAAAAAATTTTTGACCAATTTTTTGCTAAAAATCTCAAATTTTTGGTTGAAACACAATTTTACCCAATTTTGCCCAAAAGGCGTTTATTTCTAATAACTGAGTATTGAAAGGAGTTTCAAATGCGAAGAAGCTTCCGAAAAAGCTCAAGTCGCATGCATTTAAGCAAAAAAAATTTTTGACCAATTTTTTAGGAAAGACTAACCCCTTTGCTAAAAATCAAATTTTTGGTTGAAACACAATTTTCCCCAAAAGGCGTTTATTTCAAATAACTGAGTATTGAAAGGAGTTTCAAATGCGAAGAAGCTTCCGAAAAAGCTCAAGTCGCATGCATTTAAGCAAAAAAAATTTTTGACCAATTTTTTAGGAAAGGCTAACCCCTTTGCTAAAAATCTCAAATTTTTGGTTGAAACACAATTTTACCCAATTTTGCCCAAAAGGCGTTTATTTCTAATAACTGAGTATTGAAAGGAGTTTCAAATGCGAAGAAGCTTCCGAAAAAGCTCAAGTCGCATGCATTTAAGCAAAAAAAATTTTTGACCAATTTTTTAGGAAAGACTAACCCCTTTGCTAAAAATCAAATTTTTGGTTGAAACACAATTTTGCCCAAAAGGCGTTTATTTCAAATAACTGAGTATTGAAAGGAGTTTCAAATGCGAAGAAGCTTCCGAAAAAGCTCAAGTCGCATGCATTTAAGCAAAAAAAATTTTTGACCAATTTTTTAGGAAAGGCTAACCCCTTTGCTAAAAATCAAATTTTTGGTTGAAACACAATTTTACCCAATTTTGCCCAAAAGGCGTTTATTTCTAATAACTGAGTATTGAAAGGAGTTTCAAATGCGAAGAAGCTTCCGAAAAAGCTCAAGTCGCATGCATTTAAGCAAAAAAAATTTTTGACCAATTTTTTAGGAAAGACTAACCCCTTTGCTAAAAATCAAATTTTTGGTTGAAACACAATTTTGCCCAAAAGGCGTTTATTTCAAATAACTGAGTATTGAAAGGAGTTTCAAATGCGAAGAAGCTTCCGAAAAAGCTTAAGTCGCATGCATTTGAGCAAAAAAAATTTTTGACCAATTTTTTGCTAAAAATCTCAAATTTTTGGTTGAAACACAATTTTACCCAATTTTGCCCAAAAGGCGTTTATTTCTAATAACTGAGTATTGAAAGGAGTTTCAAATGCGAAGAAGCTTCCGAAAAAGCTCAAGTCGCATGCATTTAAGCAAAAAAAATTTTTGACCAATTTTTTAGGAAAGACTAACCCCTTTGCTAAAAATCAAATTTTTGGTTGAAACACAATTTTGCCCAAAAGGCGTTTATTTCAAATAACTGAGTATTGAAAGGAGTTTCAAATGCGAAGAAGCTTCCGAAAAAGCTTAAGTCGCATGCATTTGAGCAAAAAAAATTTTTGACCAATTTTTTGCTAAAAATCTCAAATTTTTGGTTGAAACACAATTTTACCCAATTTTGCCCAAAAGGCGTTTATTTCTAATAACTGAGTATTGAAAGGAGTTTCAAATGCGAAGAAGCTTCCGAAAAAGCTTAAGTCGCATGCATTTGAGCAAAAAAAATTTTTGACCAATTTTTTGCTAAAAATCTCAAATTTTTGGTTGAAACACAATTTTACCCAATTCTGCCCAAAAGGCGTTTATTTCTAATAACTGAGTATTGAAAGGAGTTTCAAATGCGAAGAAGCTTCCGAAAAAGCTCAAGTCGCATGCATTTAAGCAAAAAAAATTTTTGACCAATTTTTTAGGAAAGGCTAACCCCTTTGCTAAAAATCAAATTTTTGGTTGAAACACAATTTTACCCAATTTTGCCCAAAAGGCGTTTATTTCTAATAACTGAGTATTGAAAGGAGTTTCAAATGCGAAGAAGCTTCCGAAAAAGCTTAAGTCGCATGCATTTGAGCAAAAAAAATTTTTGACCAATTTTTTGCTAAAAATCTCAAATTTTTGGTTGAAACACAATTTTACCCAATTTTGCCCAAAAGGCGTTTATTTCTAATAACTGAGTATTGAAAGGAGTTTCAAATGCGAAGAAGCTTCCGAAAAAGCTCAAGTCGCATGCATTTAAGCAAAAAAAATTTTTGACCAATTTTTTAGGAAAGGCTAACCCCTTTGCTAAAAATCAAATTTTTGGTTGAAACACAATTTTACCCAATTTTGCCCAAAAGGCGTTTATTTCTAATAACTGAGTATTGAAAGGAGTTTCAAATGCGAAGAAGCTTCCGAAAAAGCTCAAGTCGCATGCATTTAAGCAAAAAAAATTTTTGACCAATTTTTTAGGAAAGGCTAACCCCTTTGCTAAAAATCAAATTTTTGGTTGAAACACAATTTTACCCAATTTTGCCCAAAAGGCGTTTATTTCTAATAACTGAGTATTGAAAGGAGTTTCAAATGCGAAGAAGCTTCCGAAAAAGCTTAAGTCGCATGCATTTGAGCAAAAAAAATTTTTGACCAATTTTTTGCTAAAAATCTCAAATTTTTGGTTGAAACACAATTTTACCCAATTTTGCCCAAAAGGCGTTTATTTCTAATAACTGAGTATTGAAAGGAGTTTCAAATGCGAAGAAGCTTCCGAAAAAGCTCAAGTCGCATGCATTTAAGCAAAAAAAATTTTTGACCAATTTTTTAGGAAAGGCTAACCCCTTTGCTAAAAATCAAATTTTTGGTTGAAACACAATTTTACCCAATTTTGCCCAAAAGGCGTTTATTTCTAATAACTGAGTATTGAAAGGAGTTTCAAATGCGAAGAAGCTTCCGAAAAAGCTCAAGTCGCATGCATTTAAGCAAAAAAAATTTTTGACCAATTTTTTAGGAAAGGCTAACCCCTTTGCTAAAAATCAAATTTTTGGTTGAAACACAATTTTACCCAATTTTGCCCAAAAGGCGTTTATTTCTAATAACTGAGTATTGAAAGGAGTTTCAAATGCGAAGAAGCTTCCGAAAAAGCTTAAGTCGCATGCATTTGAGCAAAAAAAATTTTTGACCAATTTTTTGCTAAAAATCTCAAATTTTTGGTTGAAACACAATTTTACCCAATTCTGCCCAAAAGGCGTTTATTTCTAATAACTGAGTATTGAAAGGAGTTTCAAATGCGAAGAAGCTTCCGAAAAAGCTTAAGTCGCATGCATTTGAGCAAAAAAAATTTTTGACCAATTTTTTGCTAAAAATCTCAAATTTTTGGTTGAAACACAATTTTACCCAATTTTGCCCAAAAGGCGTTTATTTCTAATAACTGAGTATTGAAAGGAGTTTCAAATGCGAAGAAGCTTCCGAAAAAGCTCAAGTCGCATGCATTTAAGCAAAAAAAATTTTTGACCAATTTTTTAGGAAAGGCTAACCCCTTTGCTAAAAATCAAATTTTTGGTTGAAACACAATTTTACCCAATTTTGCCCAAAAGGCGTTTATTTCTAATAACTGAGTATTGAAAGGAGTTTCAAATGCGAAGAAGCTTCCGAAAAAGCTCAAGTCGCATGCATTTAAGCAAAAAAAATTTTTGACCAATTTTTTAGGAAAGGCTAACCCCTTTGCTAAAAATCAAATTTTTGGTTGAAACACAATTTTACCCAATTTTGCCCAAAAGGCGTTTATTTCTAATAACTGAGTATTGAAAGGAGTTTCAAATGCGAAGAAGCTTCCGAAAAAGCTTAAGTCGCATGCATTTGAGCAAAAAAAATTTTTGACCAATTTTTTGCTAAAAATCTCAAATTTTTGGTTGAAACACAATTTTACCCAATTTTGCCCAAAAGGCGTTTATTTCTAATAACTGAGTATTGAAAGGAGTTTCAAATGCGAAGAAGCTTCCGAAAAAGCTCAAGTCGCATGCATTTAAGCAAAAAAAATTTTTGACCAATTTTTTAGGAAAGGCTAACCCCTTTGCTAAAAATCAAATTTTTGGTTGAAACACAATTTTACCCAATTTTGCCCAAAAGGCGTTTATTTCTAATAACTGAGTATTGAAAGGAGTTTCAAATGCGAAGAAGCTTCCGAAAAAGCTCAAGTCGCATGCATTTAAGCAAAAAAAATTTTTGACCAATTTTTTAGGAAAGGCTAACCCCTTTGCTAAAAATCAAATTTTTGGTTGAAACACAATTTTACCCAATTTTGCCCAAAAGGCGTTTATTTCTAATAACTGAGTATTGAAAGGAGTTTCAAATGCGAAGAAGCTTCCGAAAAAGCTTAAGTCGCATGCATTTGAGCAAAAAAAATTTTTGACCAATTTTTTGCTAAAAATCTCAAATTTTTGGTTGAAACACAATTTTACCCAATTCTGCCCAAAAGGCGTTTATTTCTAATAACTGAGTATTGAAAGGAGTTTCAAATGCGAAGAAGCTTCCGAAAAAGCTTAAGTCGCATGCATTTGAGCAAAAAAAATTTTTGACCAATTTTTTGCTAAAAATCTCAAATTTTTGGTTGAAACACAATTTTACCCAATTTTGCCCAAAAGGCGTTTATTTCTAATAACTGAGTATTGAAAGGAGTTTCAAATGCGAAGAAGCTTCCGAAAAAGCTCAAGTCGCATGCATTTAAGCAAAAAAAATTTTTGACCAATTTTTTAGGAAAGGCTAACCCCTTTGCTAAAAATCAAATTTTTGGTTGAAACACAATTTTACCCAATTTTGCCCAAAAGGCGTTTATTTCTAATAACTGAGTATTGAAAGGAGTTTCAAATGCGAAGAAGCTTCCGAAAAAGCTCAAGTCGCATGCATTTAAGCAAAAAAAATTTTTGACCAATTTTTTAGGAAAGGCTAACCCCTTTGCTAAAAATCAAATTTTTGGTTGAAACACAATTTTACCCAATTTTGCCCAAAAGGCGTTTATTTCTAATAACTGAGTATTGAAAGGAGTTTCAAATGCGAAGAAGCTTCCGAAAAAGCTTAAGTCGCATGCATTTGAGCAAAAAAAATTTTTGACCAATTTTTTGCTAAAAATCTCAAATTTTTGGTTGAAACACAATTTTACCCAATTCTGCCCAAAAGGCGTTTATTTCTAATAACTGAGTATTGAAAGGAGTTTCAAATGCGAAGAAGCTTCCGAAAAAGCTCAAGTCGCATGCATTTAAGCAAAAAAAATTTTTGACCAATTTTTTAGGAAAGGCTAACCCCTTTGCTAAAAATCAAATTTTTGGTTGAAACACAATTTTACCCAATTTTGCCCAAAAGGCGTTTATTTCTAATAACTGAGTATTGAAAGGAGTTTCAAATGCGAAGAAGCTTCCGAAAAAGCTTAAGTCGCATGCATTTGAGCAAAAAAAATTTTTGACCAATTTTTTGCTAAAAATCTCAAATTTTTGGTTGAAACACAATTTTACCCAATTTTGCCCAAAAGGCGTTTATTTCTAATAACTGAGTATTGAAAGGAGTTTCAAATGCGAAGAAGCTTCCGAAAAAGCTCAAGTCGCATGCATTTAAGCAAAAAAAATTTTTGACCAATTTTTTAGGAAAGGCTAACCCCTTTGCTAAAAATCAAATTTTTGGTTGAAACACAATTTTACCCAATTTTGCCCAAAAGGCGTTTATTTCTAATAACTGAGTATTGAAAGGAGTTTCAAATGCGAAGAAGCTTCCGAAAAAGCTCAAGTCGCATGCATTTAAGCAAAAAAAATTTTTGACCAATTTTTTAGGAAAGGCTAACCCCTTTGCTAAAAATCAAATTTTTGGTTGAAACACAATTTTACCCAATTTTGCCCAAAAGGCGTTTATTTCTAATAACTGAGTATTGAAAGGAGTTTCAAATGCGAAGAAGCTTCCGAAAAAGCTTAAGTCGCATGCATTTGAGCAAAAAAAATTTTTGACCAATTTTTTGCTAAAAATCTCAAATTTTTGGTTGAAACACAATTTTACCCAATTTTGCCCAAAAGGCGTTTATTTCTAATAACTGAGTATTGAAAGGAGTTTCAAATGCGAAGAAGCTTCCGAAAAAGCTCAAGTCGCATGCATTTAAGCAAAAAAAATTTTTGACCAATTTTTTAGGAAAGACTAACCCCTTTGCTAAAAATCAAATTTTTGGTTGAAACACAATTTTGCCCAAAAGGCGTTTATTTCAAATAACTGAGTATTGAAAGGAGTTTCAAATGCGAAGAAGCTTCCGAAAAAGCTCAAGTCGCATGCATTTAAGCAAAAAAAATTTTTGACCAATTTTTTAGGAAAGGCTAACCCCTTTGCTAAAAATCTCAAATTTTTGGTTGAAACACAATTTTACCCAATTTTGCCCAAAAGGCGTTTATTTCTAATAACTGAGTATTGAAAGGAGTTTCAAATGCGAAGAAGCTTCCGAAAAAGCTCAAGTCGCATGCATTTAAGCAAAAAAAATTTTTGACCAATTTTTTAGGAAAGACTAACCCCTTTGCTAAAAATCAAATTTTTGGTTGAAACACAATTTTGCCCAAAAGGCGTTTATTTCAAATAACTGAGTATTGAAAGGAGTTTCAAATGCGAAGAAGCTTCCGAAAAAGCTCAAGTCGCATGCATTTAAGCAAAAAAAATTTTTGACCAATTTTTTAGGAAAGGCTAACCCCTTTGCTAAAAATCAAATTTTTGGTTGAAACACAATTTTACCCAATTTTGCCCAAAAGGCGTTTATTTCTAATAACTGAGTATTGAAAGGAGTTTCAAATGCGAAGAAGCTTCCGAAAAAGCTCAAGTCGCATGCATTTAAGCAAAAAAAATTTTTGACCAATTTTTTAGGAAAGACTAACCCCTTTGCTAAAAATCAAATTTTTGGTTGAAACACAATTTTGCCCAAAAGGCGTTTATTTCAAATAACTGAGTATTGAAAGGAGTTTCAAATGCGAAGAAGCTTCCGAAAAAGCTTAAGTCGCATGCATTTGAGCAAAAAAAATTTTTGACCAATTTTTTGCTAAAAATCTCAAATTTTTGGTTGAAACACAATTTTACCCAATTTTGCCCAAAAGGCGTTTATTTCTAATAACTGAGTATTGAAAGGAGTTTCAAATGCGAAGAAGCTTCCGAAAAAGCTCAAGTCGCATGCATTTAAGCAAAAAAAATTTTTGACCAATTTTTTAGGAAAGACTAACCCCTTTGCTAAAAATCAAATTTTTGGTTGAAACACAATTTTGCCCAAAAGGCGTTTATTTCAAATAACTGAGTATTGAAAGGAGTTTCAAATGCGAAGAAGCTTCCGAAAAAGCTCAAGTCGCATGCATTTAAGCAAAAAAAATTTTTGACCAATTTTTTAGGAAAGGCTAACCCCTTTGCTAAAAATCAAATTTTTGGTTGAAACACAATTTTACCCAATTTTGCCCAAAAGGCGTTTATTTCTAATAACTGAGTATTGAAAGGAGTTTCAAATGCGAAGAAGCTTCCGAAAAAGCTCAAGTCGCATGCATTTAAGCAAAAAAAATTTTTGACCAATTTTTTAGGAAAGACTAACCCCTTTGCTAAAAATCAAATTTTTGGTTGAAACACAATTTTGCCCAAAAGGCGTTTATTTCAAATAACTGAGTATTGAAAGGAGTTTCAAATGCGAAGAAGCTTCCGAAAAAGCTTAAGTCGCATGCATTTGAGCAAAAAAAATTTTTGACCAATTTTTTGCTAAAAATCTCAAATTTTTGGTTGAAACACAATTTTACCCAATTTTGCCCAAAAGGCGTTTATTTCTAATAACTGAGTATTGAAAGGAGTTTCAAATGCGAAGAAGCTTCCGAAAAAGCTCAAGTCGCATGCATTTAAGCAAAAAAAATTTTTGACCAATTTTTTAGGAAAGACTAACCCCTTTGCTAAAAATCAAATTTTTGGTTGAAACACAATTTTGCCCAAAAGGCGTTTATTTCAAATAACTGAGTATTGAAAGGAGTTTCAAATGCGAAGAAGCTTCCGAAAAAGCTTAAGTCGCATGCATTTGAGCAAAAAAAATTTTTGACCAATTTTTTGCTAAAAATCTCAAATTTTTGGTTGAAACACAATTTTACCCAATTTTGCCCAAAAGGCGTTTATTTCTAATAACTGAGTATTGAAAGGAGTTTCAAATGCGAAGAAGCTTCCGAAAAAGCTTAAGTCGCATGCATTTGAGCAAAAAAAATTTTTGACCAATTTTTTGCTAAAAATCTCAAATTTTTGGTTGAAACACAATTTTACCCAATTCTGCCCAAAAGGCGTTTATTTCTAATAACTGAGTATTGAAAGGAGTTTCAAATGCGAAGAAGCTTCCGAAAAAGCTCAAGTCGCATGCATTTAAGCAAAAAAAATTTTTGACCAATTTTTTAGGAAAGGCTAACCCCTTTGCTAAAAATCAAATTTTTGGTTGAAACACAATTTTACCCAATTTTGCCCAAAAGGCGTTTATTTCTAATAACTGAGTATTGAAAGGAGTTTCAAATGCGAAGAAGCTTCCGAAAAAGCTTAAGTCGCATGCATTTGAGCAAAAAAAATTTTTGACCAATTTTTTGCTAAAAATCTCAAATTTTTGGTTGAAACACAATTTTACCCAATTTTGCCCAAAAGGCGTTTATTTCTAATAACTGAGTATTGAAAGGAGTTTCAAATGCGAAGAAGCTTCCGAAAAAGCTCAAGTCGCATGCATTTAAGCAAAAAAAATTTTTGACCAATTTTTTAGGAAAGGCTAACCCCTTTGCTAAAAATCAAATTTTTGGTTGAAACACAATTTTACCCAATTTTGCCCAAAAGGCGTTTATTTCTAATAACTGAGTATTGAAAGGAGTTTCAAATGCGAAGAAGCTTCCGAAAAAGCTCAAGTCGCATGCATTTAAGCAAAAAAAATTTTTGACCAATTTTTTAGGAAAGGCTAACCCCTTAGCTAAAAATCAAATTTTTGGTTGAAACACAATTTTACCCAATTTTGCCCAAAAGGCGTTTATTTCAAATAACTGAGTATTGAAAGGAGTTTCAAATGCGAAGAAGCTTCCGAAAAAGCTTAAGTCGCATGCATTTGAGCAAAAAAAATTTTTGACCAATTTTTTGCTAAAAATCTCAAATTTTTGGTTGAAACACAATTTTACCCAATTTTGCCCAAAAGGCGTTTATTTCTAATAACTGAGTATTGAAAGGAGTTTCAAATGCGAAGAAGCTTCCGAAAAAGCTCAAGTCGCATGCATTTAAGCAAAAAAAATTTTTGACCAATTTTTTAGGAAAGACTAACCCCTTTGCTAAAAATCAAATTTTTGGTTGAAACACAATTTTGCCCAAAAGGCGTTTATTTCAAATAACTGAGTATTGAAAGGAGTTTCAAATGCGAAGAAGCTTCCGAAAAAGCTCAAGTCGCATGCATTTAAGCAAAAAAAATTTTTGACCAATTTTTTAGGAAAGGCTAACCCCTTTGCTAAAAATCAAATTTTTGGTTGAAACACAATTTTACCCAATTTTGCCCAAAAGGCGTTTATTTCTAATAACTGAGTATTGAAAGGAGTTTCAAATGCGAAGAAGCTTCCGAAAAAGCTCAAGTCGCATGCATTTAAGCAAAAAAAATTTTTGACCAATTTTTTAGGAAAGACTAACCCCTTTGCTAAAAATCAAATTTTTGGTTGAAACACAATTTTGCCCAAAAGGCGTTTATTTCAAATAACTGAGTATTGAAAGGAGTTTCAAATGCGAAGAAGCTTCCGAAAAAGCTTAAGTCGCATGCATTTGAGCAAAAAAAATTTTTGACCAATTTTTTGCTAAAAATCTCAAATTTTTGGTTGAAACACAATTTTACCCAATTTTGCCCAAAAGGCGTTTATTTCTAATAACTGAGTATTGAAAGGAGTTTCAAATGCGAAGAAGCTTCCGAAAAAGCTCAAGTCGCATGCATTTAAGCAAAAAAAATTTTTGACCAATTTTTTAGGAAAGACTAACCCCTTTGCTAAAAATCAAATTTTTGGTTGAAACACAATTTTGCCCAAAAGGCGTTTATTTCAAATAACTGAGTATTGAAAGGAGTTTCAAATGCGAAGAAGCTTCCGAAAAAGCTTAAGTCGCATGCATTTGAGCAAAAAAAATTTTTGACCAATTTTTTGCTAAAAATCTCAAATTTTTGGTTGAAACACAATTTTACCCAATTTTGCCCAAAAGGCGTTTATTTCTAATAACTGAGTATTGAAAGGAGTTTCAAATGCGAAGAAGCTTCCGAAAAAGCTTAAGTCGCATGCATTTGAGCAAAAAAAATTTTTGACCAATTTTTTGCTAAAAATCTCAAATTTTTGGTTGAAACACAATTTTACCCAATTCTGCCCAAAAGGCGTTTATTTCTAATAACTGAGTATTGAAAGGAGTTTCAAATGCGAAGAAGCTTCCGAAAAAGCTCAAGTCGCATGCATTTAAGCAAAAAAAATTTTTGACCAATTTTTTAGGAAAGGCTAACCCCTTTGCTAAAAATCAAATTTTTGGTTGAAACACAATTTTACCCAATTTTGCCCAAAAGGCGTTTATTTCTAATAACTGAGTATTGAAAGGAGTTTCAAATGCGAAGAAGCTTCCGAAAAAGCTTAAGTCGCATGCATTTGAGCAAAAAAAATTTTTGACCAATTTTTTGCTAAAAATCTCAAATTTTTGGTTGAAACACAATTTTACCCAATTTTGCCCAAAAGGCGTTTATTTCTAATAACTGAGTATTGAAAGGAGTTTCAAATGCGAAGAAGCTTCCGAAAAAGCTCAAGTCGCATGCATTTAAGCAAAAAAAATTTTTGACCAATTTTTTAGGAAAGGCTAACCCCTTTGCTAAAAATCAAATTTTTGGTTGAAACACAATTTTACCCAATTTTGCCCAAAAGGCGTTTATTTCTAATAACTGAGTATTGAAAGGAGTTTCAAATGCGAAGAAGCTTCCGAAAAAGCTCAAGTCGCATGCATTTAAGCAAAAAAAATTTTTGACCAATTTTTTAGGAAAGGCTAACCCCTTTGCTAAAAATCAAATTTTTGGTTGAAACACAATTTTACCCAATTTTGCCCAAAAGGCGTTTATTTCTAATAACTGAGTATTGAAAGGAGTTTCAAATGCGAAGAAGCTTCCGAAAAAGCTTAAGTCGCATGCATTTGAGCAAAAAAAATTTTTGACCAATTTTTTGCTAAAAATCTCAAATTTTTGGTTGAAACACAATTTTACCCAATTTTGCCCAAAAGGCGTTTATTTCTAATAACTGAGTATTGAAAGGAGTTTCAAATGCGAAGAAGCTTCCGAAAAAGCTCAAGTCGCATGCATTTAAGCAAAAAAAATTTTTGACCAATTTTTTAGGAAAGGCTAACCCCTTTGCTAAAAATCAAATTTTTGGTTGAAACACAATTTTACCCAATTTTGCCCAAAAGGCGTTTATTTCTAATAACTGAGTATTGAAAGGAGTTTCAAATGCGAAGAAGCTTCCGAAAAAGCTTAAGTCGCATGCATTTGAGCAAAAAAAATTTTTGACCAATTTTTTGCTAAAAATCTCAAATTTTTGGTTGAAACACAATTTTACCCAATTTTGCCCAAAAGGCGTTTATTTCTAATAACTGAGTATTGAAAGGAGTTTCAAATGCGAAGAAGCTTCCGAAAAAGCTCAAGTCGCATGCATTTAAGCAAAAAAAATTTTTGACCAATTTTTTAGGAAAGGCTAACCCCTTTGCTAAAAATCAAATTTTTGGTTGAAACACAATTTTACCCAATTTTGCCCAAAAGGCGTTTATTTCTAATAACTGAGTATTGAAAGGAGTTTCAAATGCGAAGAAGCTTCCGAAAAAGCTTAAGTCGCATGCATTTGAGCAAAAAAAATTTTTGACCAATTTTTTGCTAAAAATCTCAAATTTTTGGTTGAAACACAATTTTACCCAATTTTGCCCAAAAGGCGTTTATTTCTAATAACTGAGTATTGAAAGGAGTTTCAAATGCGAAGAAGCTTCCGAAAAAGCTCAAGTCGCATGCATTTAAGCAAAAAAAATTTTTGACCAATTTTTTAGGAAAGGCTAACCCCTTTGCTAAAAATCAAATTTTTGGTTGAAACACAATTTTACCCAATTTTGCCCAAAAGGCGTTTATTTCTAATAACTGAGTATTGAAAGGAGTTTCAAATGCGAAGAAGCTTCCGAAAAAGCTCAAGTCGCATGCATTTAAGCAAAAAAAATTTTTGACCAATTTTTTAGGAAAGGCTAACCCCTTTGCTAAAAATCAAATTTTTGGTTGAAACACAATTTTACCCAATTTTGCCCAAAAGGCGTTTATTTCTAATAACTGAGTATTGAAAGGAGTTTCAAATGCGAAGAAGCTTCCGAAAAAGCTTAAGTCGCATGCATTTGAGCAAAAAAAATTTTTGACCAATTTTTTGCTAAAAATCTCAAATTTTTGGTTGAAACACAATTTTACCCAATTTTGCCCAAAAGGCGTTTATTTCTAATAACTGAGTATTGAAAGGAGTTTCAAATGCGAAGAAGCTTCCGAAAAAGCTCAAGTCGCATGCATTTAAGCAAAAAAAATTTTTGACCAATTTTTTAGGAAAGGCTAACCCCTTTGCTAAAAATCAAATTTTTGGTTGAAACACAATTTTACCCAATTTTGCCCAAAAGGCGTTTATTTCTAATAACTGAGTATTGAAAGGAGTTTCAAATGCGAAGAAGCTTCCGAAAAAGCTCAAGTCGCATGCATTTAAGCAAAAAAAATTTTTGACCAATTTTTTAGGAAAGGCTAACCCCTTTGCTAAAAATCAAATTTTTGGTTGAAACACAATTTTACCCAATTTTGCCCAAAAGGCGTTTATTTCTAATAACTGAGTATTGAAAGGAGTTTCAAATGCGAAGAAGCTTCCGAAAAAGCTTAAGTCGCATGCATTTGAGCAAAAAAAATTTTTGACCAATTTTTTGCTAAAAATCTCAAATTTTTGGTTGAAACACAATTTTACCCAATTTTGCCCAAAAGGCGTTTATTTCTAATAACTGAGTATTGAAAGGAGTTTCAAATGCGAAGAAGCTTCCGAAAAAGCTCAAGTCGCATGCATTTAAGCAAAAAAAATTTTTGACCAATTTTTTAGGAAAGGCTAACCCCTTTGCTAAAAATCAAATTTTTGGTTGAAACACAATTTTACCCAATTTTGCCCAAAAGGCGTTTATTTCTAATAACTGAGTATTGAAAGGAGTTTCAAATGCGAAGAAGCTTCCGAAAAAGCTTAAGTCGCATGCATTTGAGCAAAAAAAATTTTTGACCAATTTTTTGCTAAAAATCTCAAATTTTTGGTTGAAACACAATTTTACCCAATTTTGCCCAAAAGGCGTTTATTTCTAATAACTGAGTATTGAAAGGAGTTTCAAATGCGAAGAAGCTTCCGAAAAAGCTCAAGTCGCATGCATTTAAGCAAAAAAAATTTTTGACCAATTTTTTAGGAAAGGCTAACCCCTTTGCTAAAAATCAAATTTTTGGTTGAAACACAATTTTACCCAATTTTGCCCAAAAGGCGTTTATTTCTAATAACTGAGTATTGAAAGGAGTTTCAAATGCGAAGAAGCTTCCGAAAAAGCTCAAGTCGCATGCATTTAAGCAAAAAAAATTTTTGACCAATTTTTTAGGAAAGGCTAACCCCTTTGCTAAAAATCAAATTTTTGGTTGAAACACAATTTTACCCAATTTTGCCCAAAAGGCGTTTATTTCTAATAACTGAGTATTGAAAGGAGTTTCAAATGCGAAGAAGCTTCCGAAAAAGCTTAAGTCGCATGCATTTGAGCAAAAAAAATTTTTGACCAATTTTTTGCTAAAAATCTCAAATTTTTGGTTGAAACACAATTTTACCCAATTTTGCCCAAAAGGCGTTTATTTCTAATAACTGAGTATTGAAAGGAGTTTCAAATGCGAAGAAGCTTCCGAAAAAGCTCAAGTCGCATGCATTTAAGCAAAAAAAATTTTTGACCAATTTTTTAGGAAAGACTAACCCCTTTGCTAAAAATCAAATTTTTGGTTGAAACACAATTTTGCCCAAAAGGCGTTTATTTCAAATAACTGAGTATTGAAAGGAGTTTCAAATGCGAAGAAGCTTCCGAAAAAGCTCAAGTCGCATGCATTTAAGCAAAAAAAATTTTTGACCAATTTTTTAGGAAAGGCTAACCCCTTTGCTAAAAATCTCAAATTTTTGGTTGAAACACAATTTTACCCAATTTTGCCCAAAAGGCGTTTATTTCTAATAACTGAGTATTGAAAGGAGTTTCAAATGCGAAGAAGCTTCCGAAAAAGCTCAAGTCGCATGCATTTAAGCAAAAAAAATTTTTGACCAATTTTTTAGGAAAGACTAACCCCTTTGCTAAAAATCAAATTTTTGGTTGAAACACAATTTTGCCCAAAAGGCGTTTATTTCAAATAACTGAGTATTGAAAGGAGTTTCAAATGCGAAGAAGCTTCCGAAAAAGCTCAAGTCGCATGCATTTAAGCAAAAAAAATTTTTGACCAATTTTTTAGGAAAGGCTAACCCCTTTGCTAAAAATCAAATTTTTGGTTGAAACACAATTTTACCCAATTTTGCCCAAAAGGCGTTTATTTCTAATAACTGAGTATTGAAAGGAGTTTCAAATGCGAAGAAGCTTCCGAAAAAGCTCAAGTCGCATGCATTTAAGCAAAAAAAATTTTTGACCAATTTTTTAGGAAAGACTAACCCCTTTGCTAAAAATCAAATTTTTGGTTGAAACACAATTTTGCCCAAAAGGCGTTTATTTCAAATAACTGAGTATTGAAAGGAGTTTCAAATGCGAAGAAGCTTCCGAAAAAGCTTAAGTCGCATGCATTTGAGCAAAAAAAATTTTTGACCAATTTTTTGCTAAAAATCTCAAATTTTTGGTTGAAACACAATTTTACCCAATTTTGCCCAAAAGGCGTTTATTTCTAATAACTGAGTATTGAAAGGAGTTTCAAATGCGAAGAAGCTTCCGAAAAAGCTCAAGTCGCATGCATTTAAGCAAAAAAAATTTTTGACCAATTTTTTAGGAAAGACTAACCCCTTTGCTAAAAATCAAATTTTTGGTTGAAACACAATTTTGCCCAAAAGGCGTTTATTTCAAATAACTGAGTATTGAAAGGAGTTTCAAATGCGAAGAAGCTTCCGAAAAAGCTTAAGTCGCATGCATTTGAGCAAAAAAAATTTTTGACCAATTTTTTGCTAAAAATCTCAAATTTTTGGTTGAAACACAATTTTACCCAATTTTGCCCAAAAGGCGTTTATTTCTAATAACTGAGTATTGAAAGGAGTTTCAAATGCGAAGAAGCTTCCGAAAAAGCTTAAGTCGCATGCATTTGAGCAAAAAAAATTTTTGACCAATTTTTTGCTAAAAATCTCAAATTTTTGGTTGAAACACAATTTTACCCAATTCTGCCCAAAAGGCGTTTATTTCTAATAACTGAGTATTGAAAGGAGTTTCAAATGCGAAGAAGCTTCCGAAAAAGCTCAAGTCGCATGCATTTAAGCAAAAAAAATTTTTGACCAATTTTTTAGGAAAGGCTAACCCCTTTGCTAAAAATCAAATTTTTGGTTGAAACACAATTTTACCCAATTTTGCCCAAAAGGCGTTTATTTCTAATAACTGAGTATTGAAAGGAGTTTCAAATGCGAAGAAGCTTCCGAAAAAGCTTAAGTCGCATGCATTTGAGCAAAAAAAATTTTTGACCAATTTTTTGCTAAAAATCTCAAATTTTTGGTTGAAACACAATTTTACCCAATTTTGCCCAAAAGGCGTTTATTTCTAATAACTGAGTATTGAAAGGAGTTTCAAATGCGAAGAAGCTTCCGAAAAAGCTCAAGTCGCATGCATTTAAGCAAAAAAAATTTTTGACCAATTTTTTAGGAAAGGCTAACCCCTTTGCTAAAAATCAAATTTTTGGTTGAAACACAATTTTACCCAATTTTGCCCAAAAGGCGTTTATTTCTAATAACTGAGTATTGAAAGGAGTTTCAAATGCGAAGAAGCTTCCGAAAAAGCTCAAGTCGCATGCATTTAAGCAAAAAAAATTTTTGACCAATTTTTTAGGAAAGGCTAACCCCTTTGCTAAAAATCAAATTTTTGGTTGAAACACAATTTTACCCAATTTTGCCCAAAAGGCGTTTATTTCTAATAACTGAGTATTGAAAGGAGTTTCAAATGCGAAGAAGCTTCCGAAAAAGCTTAAGTCGCATGCATTTGAGCAAAAAAAATTTTTGACCAATTTTTTGCTAAAAATCTCAAATTTTTGGTTGAAACACAATTTTACCCAATTTTGCCCAAAAGGCGTTTATTTCTAATAACTGAGTATTGAAAGGAGTTTCAAATGCGAAGAAGCTTCCGAAAAAGCTCAAGTCGCATGCATTTAAGCAAAAAAAATTTTTGACCAATTTTTTAGGAAAGACTAACCCCTTTGCTAAAAATCAAATTTTTGGTTGAAACACAATTTTGCCCAAAAGGCGTTTATTTCAAATAACTGAGTATTGAAAGGAGTTTCAAATGCGAAGAAGCTTCCGAAAAAGCTCAAGTCGCATGCATTTAAGCAAAAAAAATTTTTGACCAATTTTTTAGGAAAGGCTAACCCCTTTGCTAAAAATCTCAAATTTTTGGTTGAAACACAATTTTACCCAATTTTGCCCAAAAGGCGTTTATTTCTAATAACTGAGTATTGAAAGGAGTTTCAAATGCGAAGAAGCTTCCGAAAAAGCTCAAGTCGCATGCATTTAAGCAAAAAAAATTTTTGACCAATTTTTTAGGAAAGACTAACCCCTTTGCTAAAAATCAAATTTTTGGTTGAAACACAATTTTGCCCAAAAGGCGTTTATTTCAAATAACTGAGTATTGAAAGGAGTTTCAAATGCGAAGAAGCTTCCGAAAAAGCTCAAGTCGCATGCATTTAAGCAAAAAAAATTTTTGACCAATTTTTTAGGAAAGGCTAACCCCTTTGCTAAAAATCAAATTTTTGGTTGAAACACAATTTTACCCAATTTTGCCCAAAAGGCGTTTATTTCTAATAACTGAGTATTGAAAGGAGTTTCAAATGCGAAGAAGCTTCCGAAAAAGCTCAAGTCGCATGCATTTAAGCAAAAAAAATTTTTGACCAATTTTTTAGGAAAGACTAACCCCTTTGCTAAAAATCAAATTTTTGGTTGAAACACAATTTTACCCAATTTTGCCCAAAAGGCGTTTATTTCTAATAACTGAGTATTGAAAGGAGTTTCAAATGCGAAGAAGCTTCCGAAAAAGCTTAAGTCGCATGCATTTGAGCAAAAAAAATTTTTGACCAATTTTTTGCTAAAAATCTCAAATTTTTGGTTGAAACACAATTTTACCCAATTTTGCCCAAAAGGCGTTTATTTCTAATAACTGAGTATTGAAAGGAGTTTCAAATGCGAAGAAGCTTCCGAAAAAGCTCAAGTCGCATGCATTTAAGCAAAAAAAATTTTTGACCAATTTTTTAGGAAAGGCTAACCCCTTTGCTAAAAATCAAATTTTTGGTTGAAACACAATTTTACCCAATTTTGCCCAAAAGGCGTTTATTTCTAATAACTGAGTATTGAAAGGAGTTTCAAATGCGAAGAAGCTTCCGAAAAAGCTCAAGTCGCATGCATTTAAGCAAAAAAAATTTTTGACCAATTTTTTAGGAAAGGCTAACCCCTTTGCTAAAAATCAAATTTTTGGTTGAAACACAATTTTACCCAATTTTGCCCAAAAGGCGTTTATTTCTAATAACTGAGTATTGAAAGGAGTTTCAAATGCGAAGAAGCTTCCGAAAAAGCTTAAGTCGCATGCATTTGAGCAAAAAAAATTTTTGACCAATTTTTTGCTAAAAATCTCAAATTTTTGGTTGAAACACAATTTTACCCAATTTTGCCCAAAAGGCGTTTATTTCTAATAACTGAGTATTGAAAGGAGTTTCAAATGCGAAGAAGCTTCCGAAAAAGCTCAAGTCGCATGCATTTAAGCAAAAAAAATTTTTGACCAATTTTTTAGGAAAGGCTAACCCCTTTGCTAAAAATCAAATTTTTGGTTGAAACACAATTTTACCCAATTTTGCCCAAAAGGCGTTTATTTCTAATAACTGAGTATTGAAAGGAGTTTCAAATGCGAAGAAGCTTCCGAAAAAGCTCAAGTCGCATGCATTTAAGCAAAAAAAATTTTTGACCAATTTTTTAGGAAAGGCTAACCCTTTGCTAAAAATCAAATTTTTGGTTGAAACACAATTTTACCCAATTTTGCCCAAAAGGCGTTTATTTCTAATAACTGAGTATTGAAAGGAGTTTCAAATGCGAAGAAGCTTCCGAAAAAGCTTAAGTCGCATGCATTTGAGCAAAAAAAATTTTTGACCAATTTTTTGCTAAAAATCTCAAATTTTTGGTTGAAACACAATTTTACCCAATTTTGCCCAAAAGGCGTTTATTTCTAATAACTGAGTATTGAAAGGAGTTTCAAATGCGAAGAAGCTTCCGAAAAAGCTCAAGTCGCATGCATTTAAGCAAAAAAAATTTTTGACCAATTTTTTAGGAAAGGCTAACAACCCCTTTGCTAAAAATCAAATTTTTGGTTGAAACACAATTTTACCCAATTTTGCCCAAAAGGCGTTTATTTCTAATAACTGAGTATTGAAAGGAGTTTCAAATGCGAAGAAGCTTCCGAAAAAGCTCAAGTCGCATGCATTTAAGCAAAAAAAATTTTTGACCAATTTTTTAGGAAAGGCTAAAAATCAAATTTTTGGTTGAAACACAATTTTACCCAATTTTGCCCAAAAGGCGTTTATTTCTAATAACTGAGTATTGAAAGGAGTTTCAAATGCGAAGAAGCTTCCGAAAAAGCTCAAGTCGCATGCATTTAAGCAAAAAAATTTTTTGACCAATTTTTTAGGAAAGGCTAACCCCTTTGCTAAAAATAAAATTTTTGGTTGAAACACAATTTTACCCAATTTTGCCCAAAAGGCGTTTATTTCTAATAACTGAGTATTGAAAGGAGTTTCAAATGCGAAGAAGCGTCCGAAAAAGCTCAAGTCGCATGCATTTAAGCAAAAAAAATTTTTGACCAATTTTTTAGGAAAGGCTAACCCCTTTGCTAAAAATCAAATTTTTGGTTGAAACACAATTTTACCCAATTTTGCCCAAAAGGCGTTTATTTCTAATAACTGAGTATTGAAAGGAGTTTCAAATGCGAAGAAGCTTCCGAAAAAGCTTAAGTCGCATGCATTTGAGCAAAAAAAATTTTTGACCAATTTTTTGCTAAAAATCTCAAATTTTTGGTTGAAACACAATTTTACCCAATTTTGCCTAAAAGGCGTTTATTTCTAATAACTGAGTATTGAAAGGAGTTTCAAATGCGAAGAAGCTTCCGAAAAAGCTTAAGTCGCATGCATTTAAGCAAAAAAAATTTTTGACCAATTTTTTAGGAAAGGCTAACCCCTTTGCTAAAAATCAAATTTTTGGTTGAAACACAATTTTACCCAATTTTGCCCAAAAGGCGTTTATTTCTAATAACTGAGTATTGAAAGGAGTTTCAAATGCGAAGAAGCTTCCGAAAAAGCTTAAGTCGCATGCATTTAAGCAAAAAAAATTTTTGACCAATTTTTTAGGAAAGGCTAACCCCTTTGCTAAAAATCAAATTTTTGGTTGAAACACAATTTTACCCAATTTTGCCCAAAAGGCGTTTATTTCTAATAACTGAGTATTGAAAGGAGTTTCAAATGCGAAGAAGCTTCCGAAAAAGCTCAAGTCGCATGCATTTAAGCAAAAAAAATTTTTGACCAATTTTTTAGGAAAGGCTAACAACCCCTTTGCTAAAAATCAAATTTTTGGTTGAAACACAATTTTACCCAATTTTGCCCAAAAGGCGTTTATTTCTAATAACTGAGTATTGAAAGGAGTTTCAAATGCGAAGAAGCTTCCGAAAAAGCTCAAGTCGCATGCATTTAAGCAAAAAAAATTTTTGACCAATTTTTTAGGAAAGGCTAACAACCCCTTTGCTAAAAATCAAATTTTTGGTTGAAACACAATTTTACCCAATTTTGCCTAAAAGGCGTTTATTTCTAATAACTGAGTATTGAAAGGAGTTTCAAATGCGAAGAAGCTTCCGAAAAAGCTTAAGTCGCATGCATTTGAGCAAAAAAAATTTTTGACCAATTTTTTGCTAAAAATCTCAAATTTTTGGTTGAAACACAATTTTACCCAATTTTGCCCAAAAGGCGTTTATTTCTAATAACTGAGTATTGAAAGGAGTTTCAAATGCGAAGAAGCTTCCGAAAAAGCTTAAGTCGCATGCATTTGAGCAAAAAAAATTTTTGACCAATTTTTTGCTAAAAATCTCAAATTTTTGGTTGAAACACAATTTTACCCAATTTTGCCTAAAAGGCGTTTATTTCTAATAACTGAGTATTGAAAGGAGTTTCAAATGCGAAGAAGCTTCCGAAAAAGCTCAAGTCGCATGCATTTAAGCAAAAAAAATTTTTGACCAATTTTTTAGGAAAGGCTAACTAACCCCTTTGCTAAAAATCAAATTTTTGGTTGAAACACAATTTTACCCAATTTTGCCCAAAAGGCGTTTATTTCTAATAACTGAGTATTGAAAGGAGTTTCAAATGCGAAGAAGCTTCCGAAAAAGCTTAAGTCGCATGCATTTAAGCAAAAAAAATTTTTGACCAATTTTTTAGGAAAGGCTAACCCCTTTGCTAAAAATCAAATTTTTGGTTGAAACACAATTTTACCCAATTTTGCCCAAAAGGCGTTTATTTCTAATAACTGAGTATTGAAAGGAGTTTCAAATGCGAAGAAGCTTCCGAAAAAGCTCAAGTCGCATGCATTTAAGCAAAAAAAATTTTTGACCAATTTTTTAGGAAAGGCTAACAACCCCTTTGCTAAAAATCAAATTTTTGGTTGAAACACAATTTTACCCAATTTTGCCCAAAAGGCGTTTATTTCTAATAACTGAGTATTGAAAGGAGTTTCAAATGCGAAGAAGCTTCCGAAAAAGCTCAAGTCGCATGCATTTAAGCAAAAAAAATTTTTGACCAATTTTTTAGGAAAGGCTAAAAATCAAATTTTTGGTTGAAACACAATTTTACCCAATTTTGCCCAAAAGGCGTTTATTTCTAATAACTGAGTATTGAAAGGAGTTTCAAATGCGAAGAAGCTTCCGAAAAAGCTTAAGTCGCATGCATTTGAGCAAAAAAAATTTTTGACCAATTTTTTGCTAAAAATCTCAAATTTTTGGTTGAAACACAATTTTACCCAATTTTGCCCAAAAGGCGTTTATTTCTAATAACTGAGTATTGAAAGGAGTTTCAAATGCGAAGAAGCTTCCGAAAAAGCTCAAGTCGCATGCATTTAAGCAAAAAAATTTTTTGACCAATTTTTTAGGAAAGGCTAACCCCTTTGCTAAAAATCAAATTTTTGGTTGAAACACAATTTTACCCAATTTTGCCCAAAAGGCGTTTATTTCTAATAACTGAGTATTGAAAGGAGTTTCAAATGCGAAGAAGCTTCCGAAAAAGCTTAAGTCGCATGCATTTGAGCAAAAAAAATTTTTGACCAATTTTTTGCTAAAAATCTCAAATTTTTGGTTGAAACACAATTTTACCCAATTTTGCCCAAAAGGCGTTTATTTCTAATAACTGAGTATTGAAAGGAGTTTCAAATGCGAAGAAGCTTCCGAAAAAGCTTAAGTCGCATGCATTTAAGCAAAAAAAATTTTTGACCAATTTTTTAGGAAAGGCTAACCCCTTTGCTAAAAATCAAATTTTTGGTTGAAACACAATTTTACCCAATTTTGCCCAAAAGGCGTTTATTTCTAATAACTGAGTATTGAAAGGAGTTTCAAATGCGAAGAAGCTTCCGAAAAAGCTTAAGTCGCATGCATTTAAGCAAAAAAAATTTTTGACCAATTTTTTAGGAAAGGCTAACCCCTTTGCTAAAAATCAAATTTTTGGTTGAAACACAATTTTACCCAATTTTGCCCAAAAGGCGTTTATTTCTAATAACTGAGTATTGAAAGGAGTTTCAAATGCGAAGAAGCTTCCGAAAAAGCTCAAGTCGCATGCATTTAAGCAAAAAAAATTTTTGACCAATTTTTTAGGAAAGGCTAACCCCTTTGCTAAAAATCAAATTTTTGGTTGAAACACAATTTTACCCAATTTTGCCCAAAAGGCGTTTATTTCTAATAACTGAGTATTGAAAGGAGTTTCAAATGCGAAGAAGCTTCCGAAAAAGCTCAAGTCGCATGCATTTAAGCAAAAAAAATTTTTGACCAATTTTTTAGGAAAGGCTTTGCTAAAAATCAAATTTTTGGTTGAAACACAATTTTACCCAATTTTGCCCAAAAGGCGTTTATTTCTAATAACTGAGTATTGAAAGGAGTTTCAAATGCGAAGAAGCTTCCGAAAAAGCTCAAGTCGCATGCATTTAAGCAAAAAAAATTTTTGACCAATTTTTTAGGAAAGGCTAACCCCTTTGCTAAAAATCAAATTTTTGGTTGAAACACAATTTTACCCAATTTTGCCCAAAAGGCGTTTATTTCTAATAACTGAGTATTGAAAGGAGTTTCAAATGCGAAGAAGCTTCCGAAAAAGCTCAAGTCGCATGCATTTAAGCAAAAAAAATTTTTGACCAATTTTTTAGGAAAGGCTAACCCCTTTGCTAAAAATCAAATTTTTGGTTGAAACACAATTTTACCCAATTTTGCCCAAAAGGCGTTTATTTCTAATAACTGAGTATTGAAAGGAGTTTCAAATGCGAAGAAGCTTTCGAAAAAGCTCAAGTCGCATGCATTTAAGCAAAAAAAATTTTTGACCAATTTTTTAGGAAAGGCTAACCCCTTTGCTAAAAATCAAATTTTTGGTTGAAACACAATTTTACCCAATTTTGCCCAAAAGGCGTTTATTTCTAATAACTGAGTATTGAAAGGAGTTTCAAATGCGAAGAAGCTTCCGAAAAAGCTCAAGTCGCATGCATTTAAGCAAAAAAAATTTTTGACCAATTTTTTAGGAAAGGCTAACCCCTTTGCTAAAAATCAAATTTTTGGTTGAAACACAATTTTACCCAATTTTGCCCAAAAGGCGTTTATTTCTAATAACTGAGTATTGAAAGGAGTTTCAAATGCGAAGAAGCTTCCGAAAAAGCTCAAGTCGCATGCATTTAAGCAAAAAAAATTTTTGACCAATTTTTTAGGAAAGGCTAACCCCTTTGCTAAAAATCAAATTTTTGGTTGAAACACAATTTTACCCAATTTTGCCCAAAAGGCGTTTATTTCTAATAACTGAGTATTGAAAGGAGTTTCAAATGCGAAGAAGCTTCCGAAAAAGCTCAAGTCGCATGCATTTAAGCAAAAAAAATTTTTGACCAATTTTTTAGGAAAGGCTAACCCCTTTGCTAAAAATCAAATTTTTGGTTGAAACACAATTTTACCCAATTTTGCCCAAAAGGCGTTTATTTCTAATAACTGAGTATTGAAAGGAGTTTCAAATGCGAAGAAGCTTCCGAAAAAGCTCAAGTCGCATGCATTTAAGCAAAAAAAATTTTTGACCAATTTTTTAGGAAAGGCTAACCCCTTTGCTAAAAATCAAATTTTTGGTTGAAACACAATTTTACCCAATTTTGCCCAAAAGGCGTTTATTTCTAATAACTGAGTATTGAAAGGAGTTTCAAATGCGAAGAAGCTTCCGAAAAAGCTCAAGTCGCATGCATTTAAGCAAAAAAAATTTTTGACCAATTTTTTAGGAAAGACTAACCCCTTTGCTAAAAATCAAATTTTTGGTTGAAACACAATTTTACCCAATTTTGCCCAAAAGGCGTTTATTTCTAATAACTGAGTATTGAAAGGAGTTTCAAATGCGAAGAAGCTTCCGAAAAAGCTCAAGTCGCATGCATTTAAGCAAAAAAATTTTTTGACCAATTTTTTAGGAAAGGCTAACCCCTTTGCTAAAAATCAAATTTTTGGTTGAAACACAATTTTACCCAATTTTGCCCAAAAGGCGTTTATTTCTAATAACTGAGTATTGAAAGGAGTTTCAAATGCGAAGAAGCTTCCGAAAAAGCTCAAGTCGCATGCATTTAAGCAAAAAAAATTTTTGACCAATTTTTTAGGAAAGGCTAACCCCTTTGCTAAAAATCAAATTTTTGGTTGAAACACAATTTTACCCAATTTTGCCCAAAAGGCGTTTATTTCTAATAACTGAGTATTGAAAGGAGTTTCAAATGCGAAGAAGCTTCCGAAAAAGCTTAAGTCGCATGCATTTGAGCAAAAAAAATTTTTGACCAATTTTTTGCTAAAAATCTCAAATTTTTGGTTGAAACACAATTTTACCCAATTTTGCCCAAAAGGCGTTTATTTCTAATAACTGAGTATTGAAAGGAGTTTCAAATGCGAAGAAGCTTCCGAAAAAGCTCAAGTCGCATGCATTTAAGCAAAAAAAATTTTTGACCAATTTTTTAGGAAAGGCTAACCCCTTTGCTAAAAATCAAATTTTTGGTTGAAACACAATTTTACCCAATTTTGCCCAAAAGGCGTTTATTTCTAATAACTGAGTATTGAAAGGAGTTTCAAATGCGAAGAAGCTTCCGAAAAAGCTTAAGTCGCATGCATTTGAGCAAAAAAAATTTTTGACCAATTTTTTGCTAAAAATCTCAAATTTTTGGTTGAAACACAATTTTACCCAATTTTGCCCAAAAGGCGTTTATTTCTAATAACTGAGTATTGAAAGGAGTTTCAAATGCGAAGAAGCTTCCGAAAAAGCTCAAGTCGCATGCATTTAAGCAAAAAAAATTTTTGACCAATTTTTTAGGAAAGGCTAACCCCTTTGCTAAAAATCAAATTTTTGGTTGAAACACAATTTTACCCAATTTTGCCCAAAAGGCGTTTATTTCTAATAACTGAGTATTGAAAGGAGTTTCAAATGCGAAGAAGCTTCCGAAAAAGCTTAAGTCGCATGCATTTGAGCAAAAAAAATTTTTGACCAATTTTTTGCTAAAAATCTCAAATTTTTGGTTGAAACACAATTTTACCCAATTTTGCCCAAAAGGCGTTTATTTCTAATAACTGAGTATTGAAAGGAGTTTCAAATGCGAAGAAGCTTCCGAAAAAGCTCAAGTCGCATGCATTTAAGCAAAAAAAATTTTTGACCAATTTTTTAGGAAAGGCTAACCCCTTTGCTAAAAATCAAATTTTTGGTTGAAACACAATTTTACCCAATTTTGCCCAAAAGGCGTTTATTTCTAATAACTGAGTATTGAAAGGAGTTTCAAATGCGAAGAAGCTTCCGAAAAAGCTTAAGTCGCATGCATTTGAGCAAAAAAAATTTTTGACCAATTTTTTGCTAAAAATCTCAAATTTTTGGTTGAAACACAATTTTACCCAATTTTGCCCAAAAGGCGTTTATTTCTAATAACTGAGTATTGAAAGGAGTTTCAAATGCGAAGAAGCTTCCGAAAAAGCTCAAGTCGCATGCATTTAAGCAAAAAAAATTTTTGACCAATTTTTTAGGAAAGGCTAACCCCTTTGCTAAAAATCAAATTTTTGGTTGAAACACAATTTTACCCAATTTTGCCCAAAAGGCGTTTATTTCTAATAACTGAGTATTGAAAGGAGTTTCAAATGCGAAGAAGCTTCCGAAAAAGCTTAAGTCGCATGCATTTGAGCAAAAAAATTTTTGACCAATTTTTTGCTAAAAATCTCAAATTTTTGGTTGAAACACAATTTTACTCAATTTTGCCCAAAAGGCGTTTATTTCTAATAACTGAGTATTGAAAGGAGTTTCAAATGCGAAGAAGCTTCCGAAAAAGCTCAAGTCGCATGCATTTAAGCAAAAAAAATTTTTGACCAATTTTTTAGGAAAGGCTAACCCCTTTGCTAAAAATCAAATTTTTGGTTGAAACACAATTTTACCCAATTTTGCCCAAAAGGCGTTTATTTCTAATAACTGAGTATTGAAAGGAGTTTCAAATGCGAAGAAGCTTCCGAAAAAGCTCAAGTCGCATGCATTTAAGCAAAAAAAATTTTTGACCAATTTTTTAGGAAAGGCTAACCCCTTTGCTAAAAATCAAATTTTTGGTTGAAACACAATTTTACCCAATTTTGCCCAAAAGGCGTTTATTTCTAATAACTGAGTATTGAAAGGAGTTTCAAATGCGAAGAAGCTTCCGAAAAAGCTCAAGTCGCATGCATTTAAGCAAAAAAAATTTTTGACCAATTTTTTAGGAAAGACTAACCCCTTTGCTAAAAATCAAATTTTTGGTTGAAACACAATTTTACCCAATTTTGCCCAAAAGGCGTTTATTTCTAATAACTGAGTATTGAAAGGAGTTTCAAATGCGAAGAAGCTTCCGAAAAAGCTTAAGTCGCATGCATTTGAGCAAAAAAAATTTTTGACCAATTTTTTGCTAAAAATCTCAAATTTTTGGTTGAAACACAATTTTACCCAATTTTGCCCAAAAGGCGTTTATTTCTAATAACTGAGTATTGAAAGGAGTTTCAAATGCGAAGAAGCTTCCGAAAAAGCTCAAGTCGCATGCATTTAAGCAAAAAAAATTTTTGACCAATTTTTTAGGAAAGGCTAACCCCTTTGCTAAAAATCAAATTTTTGGTTGAAACACAATTTTACCCAATTTTGCCCAAAAGGCGTTTATTTCTAATAACTGAGTATTGAAAGGAGTTTCAAATGCGAAGAAGCTTCCGAAAAAGCTCAAGTCGCATGCATTTAAGCAAAAAAAATTTTTGACCAATTTTTTAGGAAAGGCTAACCCCTTTGCTAAAAATCAAATTTTTGGTTGAAACACAATTTTACCCAATTTTGCCCAAAAGGCGTTTATTTCTAATAACTGAGTATTGAAAGGAGTTTCAAATGCGAAGAAGCTTCCGAAAAAGCTTAAGTCGCATGCATTTGAGCAAAAAAAATTTTTGACCAATTTTTTGCTAAAAATCTCAAATTTTTGGTTGAAACACAATTTTACCCAATTTTGCCCAAAAGGCGTTTATTTCTAATAACTGAGTATTGAAAGGAGTTTCAAATGCGAAGAAGCTTCCGAAAAAGCTCAAGTCGCATGCATTTAAGCAAAAAAATTTTTTGACCAATTTTTTAGGAAAGGCTAACTAACCCCTTTGCTAAAAATCAAATTTTTGGTTGAAACACAATTTTACCCAATTTTGCCCAAAAGGCGTTTATTTCTAATAACTGAGTATTGAAAGGAGTTTCAAATGCGAAGAAGCTTCCGAAAAAGCTCAAGTCGCATGCATTTAAGCAAAAAAAATTTTTGACCAATTTTTTAGGAAAGGCTAACCCCTTTGCTAAAAATCAAATTTTTGGTTGAAACACAATTTTACCCAATTTTGCCCAAAAGGCGTTTATTTCAAATAACTGAGTATTGAAAGGAGTTTCAAATGCGAAGAAGCTTCCGAAAAAGCTCAAGTCGCATGCATTTAAGCAAAAAAAATTTTTGACCAATTTTTTAGGAAAGACTAACCCCTTTGCTAAAAATCAAATTTTTGGTTGAAACACAATTTTACCCAATTTTGCCCAAAAGGCGTTTATTTCTAATAACTGAGTATTGAAAGGAGTTTCAAATGCGAAGAAGCTTCCGAAAAAGCTTAAGTCGCATGCATTTGAGCAAAAAAAATTTTTGACCAATTTTTTGCTAAAAATCTCAAATTTTTGGTTGAAACACAATTTTACCCAATTTTGCCCAAAAGGCGTTTATTTCTAATAACTGAGTATTGAAAGGAGTTTCAAATGCGAAGAAGCTTCCGAAAAAGCTCAAGTCGCATGCATTTAAGCAAAAAAATTTTTTGACCAATTTTTTAGGAAAGGCTAACTAACCCCTTTGCTAAAAATCAAATTTTTGGTTGAAACACAATTTTACCCAATTTTGCCCAAAAGGCGTTTATTTCTAATAACTGAGTATTGAAAGGAGTTTCAAATGCGAAGAAGCTTCCGAAAAAGCTCAAGTCGCATGCATTTAAGCAAAAAAAATTTTTGACCAATTTTTTAGGAAAGGCTAACCCCTTTGCTAAAAATCAAATTTTTGGTTGAAACACAATTTTACCCAATTTTGCCCAAAAGGCGTTTATTTCTAATAACTGAGTATTGAAAGGAGTTTCAAATGCGAAGAAGCTTCCGAAAAAGCTTAAGTCGCATGCATTTGAGCAAAAAAAATTTTTGACCAATTTTTTGCTAAAAATCTCAAATATTTGGTTGAAACACAATTTTACCCCATTTTGCCCAAAAGGCGTTTATTTCTAATAACTGAGTATTGAAAGGAGTTTCAAATGCGAAGAAGCTTCCGAAAAAGCTCAAGTCGCATGCATTTAAGCAAAAAAAATTTTTGACCAATTTTTTAGGAAAGGCTAACCCCTTTGCTAAAAATCAAATTTTTGGTTGAAACACAATTTTACCCAATTTTGCCCAAAAGGCGTTTATTTCTAATAACTGAGTATTGAAAGGAGTTTCAAATGCGAAGAAGCTTCCGAAAAAGCTCAAGTCGCATGCATTTAAGCAAAAAAAATTTTTGACCAATTTTTTAGGAAAGGCTAACCCCTTTGCTAAAAATCAAATTTTTGGTTGAAACACAATTTTACCCAATTTTGCCCAAAAGGCGTTTATTTCTAATAACTGAGTATTGAAAGGAGTTTCAAATGCGAAGAAGCTTCCGAAAAAGCTTAAGTCGCATGCATTTGAGCAAAAAAAATTTTTGACCAATTTTTTGCTAAAAATCTCAAATTTTTGGTTGAAACACAATTTTACCCAATTTTGCCCAAAAGGCGTTTATTTCTAATAACTGAGTATTGAAAGGAGTTTCAAATGCGAAGAAGCTTCCGAAAAAGCTCAAGTCGCATGCATTTAAGCAAAAAAAATTTTTGACCAATTTTTTAGGAAAGGCCTTTGCTAAAAATCAAATTTTTGGTTGAAACACAATTTTACCCAATTTTGCCCAAAAGGCGTTTATTTCTAATAACTGAGTATTGAAAGGAGTTTCAAATGCGAAGAAGCTTCCGAAAAAGCTCAAGTCGCATGCATTTAAGCAAAAAAAATTTTTGACCAATTTTTTAGGAAAGACTAACCCCTTTGCTAAAAATCAAATTTTTGGTTGAAACACAATTTTGCCCAAAAGGCGTTTATTTCAAATAACTGAGTATTGAAAGGAGTTTCAAATGCGAAGAAGCTTCCGAAAAAGCTCAAGTCGCATGCATTTAAGCAAAAAAAATTTTTGACCAATTTTTTAGGAAAGGCTAACCCCTTTGCTAAAAATCAAATTTTTGGTTGAAACACAATTTTACCCAATTTTGCCCAAAAGGCGTTTATTTCTAATAACTGAGTATTGAAAGGAGTTTCAAATGCGAAGAAGCTTCCGAAAAAGCTCAAGTCGCATGCATTTAAGCAAAAAAAATTTTTGACCAATTTTTTAGGAAAGGCTAACCCCTTTGCTAAAAATCAAATTTTTGGTTGAAACACAATTTTACCCAATTTTGCCCAAAAGGCGTTTATTTCTAATAACTGAGTATTGAAAGGAGTTTCAAATGCGAAGAAGCTTCCGAAAAAGCTCAAGTCGCATGCATTTAAGCAAAAAAAAATTTTGACCAATTTTTTAGGAAAGGCTAACCCCTTTGCTAAAAATCAAATTTTTGGTTGAAACACAATTTTACCCAATTTTGCCCAAAAGGCGTTTATTTCTAATAACTGAGTATTGAAAGGAGTTTCAAATGCGAAGAAGCTTCCGAAAAAGCTCAAGTCGCATGCATTTAAGCAAAAAAAATTTTTGACCAATTTTTTAGGAAAGGCTAACCCTTTGCTAAAAATCAAATTTTTGGTTGAAACACAATTTTACCCAATTTTGCCCAAAAGGCGTTTATTTCTAATAACTGAGTATTGAAAGGAGTTTCAAATGCGAAGAAGCTTCCGAAAAAGCTTAAGTCGCATGCATTTGAGCAAAAAAAATTTTTGACCAATTTTTTAGGAAAGGCTAACCCCTTTGCTAAAAATCAAATTTTTGGTTGAAACACAATTTTACCCAATTTTGCCCAAAAGGCGTTTATTTCTAATAACTGAGTATTGAAAGGAGTTTCAAATGCGAAGAAGCTTCCGAAAAAGCTCAAGTCGCATGCATTTAAGCAAAAAAAATTTTTGACCAATTTTTTAGGAAAGGCTAACCCCTTTGCTAAAAATCAAATTTTTGGTTGAAACACAATTTTACCCAATTTTGCCCAAAAGGCGTTTATTTCTAATAACTGAGTATTGAAAGGAGTTTCAAATGCGAAGAAGCTTCCGAAAAAGCTTAAGTCGCATGCATTTGAGCAAAAAAAATTTTTGACCAATTTTTTGCTAAAAATCTCAAATTTTTGGTTGAAACACAATTTTACCCAATTCTGCCCAAAAGGCGTTTATTTCTAATAACTGAGTATTGAAAGGAGTTTCAAATGCGAAGAAGCTTCCGAAAAAGCTCAATTCGCATGCATTTAAGCAAAAAAAATTTTTGACCAATTTTTTAGGAAAGGCTAACCCCTTTGCTAAAAATCAAATTTTTGGTTGAAACACAATTTTACCCAATTTTGCCCAAAAGGCGTTTATTTCTAATAACTGAGTATTGAAAGGAGTTTCAAATGCGAAGAAGCTTCCGAAAAAGCTTAAGTCGCATGCATTTGAGCAAAAAAAATTTTTGACCAATTTTTTGCTAAAAATCTCAAATTTTTGGTTGAAACACAATTTTACCCAATTTTGCCCAAAAGGCGTTTATTTCTAATAACTGAGTATTGAAAGGAGTTTCAAATGCGAAGAAGCTTCCGAAAAAGCTCAAGTCGCATGCATTTAAGCAAAAAAAATTTTTGACCAATTTTTTAGGAAAGGCTAACCCCTTTGCTAAAAATCAAATTTTTGGTTGAAACACAATTTTACCCAATTTTGCCCAAAAGGCGTTTATTTCTAATAACTGAGTATTGAAAGGAGTTTCAAATGCGAAGAAGCTTCCGAAAAAGCTCAAGTCGCATGCATTTAAGCAAAAAAAATTTTTGACCAATTTTTTAGGAAAGGCTAACCCCTTTGCTAAAAATCAAATTTTTGGTTGAAACACAATTTTACCCAATTTTGCCCAAAAGGCGTTTATTTCTAATAACTGAGTATTGAAAGGAGTTTCAAATGCGAAGAAGCTTCCGAAAAAGCTCAAGTCGCATGCATTTAAGCAAAAAAAATTTTTGACCAATTTTTTAGGAAAGGCCTTTGCTAAAAATCAAATTTTTGGTTGAAACACAATTTTACCCAATTTTGCCCAAAAGGCGTTTATTTCTAATAACTGAGTATTGAAAGGAGTTTCAAATGCGAAGAAGCTTCCGAAAAAGCTCAAGTCGCATGCATTTAAGCAAAAAAAATTTTTGACCAATTTTTTAGGAAAGACTAACCCCTTTGCTAAAAATCAAATTTTTGGTTGAAACACAATTTTGCCCAAAAGGCGTTTATTTCAAATAACTGAGTATTGAAAGGAGTTTCAAATGCGAAGAAGCTTCCGAAAAAGCTCAAGTCGCATGCATTTAAGCAAAAAAAATTTTTGACCAATTTTTTAGGAAAGGCTAACTAACCCCTTTGCTAAAAATCAAATTTTTGGTTGAAACACAATTTTACCCAATTTTGCCCAAAAGGCGTTTATTTCTAATAACTGAGTATTGAAAGGAGTTTCAAATGCGAAGAAGCTTCCGAAAAAGCTTAAGTCGCATGCATTTGAGCAAAAAAAATTTTTGACCAATTTTTTGCTAAAAATCTCAAATTTTTGGTTGAAACACAATTTTACCCAATTTTGCCCAAAAGGCGTTTATTTCTAATAACTGAGTATTGAAAGGAGTTTCAAATGCGAAGAAGCTTCCGAAAAAGCTCAAGTCGCATGCATTTAAGCAAAAAAAATTTTTGACCAATTTTTTAGGAAAGGCTAACCCCTTTGCTAAAAATCAAATTTTTGGTTGAAACACAATTTTACCCAATTTTGCCCAAAAGGCGTTTATTTCTAATAACTGAGTATTGAAAGGAGTTTCAAATGCGAAGAAGCTTCCGAAAAAGCTCAAGTCGCATGCATTTAAGCAAAAAAAATTTTTGACCAATTTTTTAGGAAAGGCTAACCCCTTTGCTAAAAATCAAATTTTTGGTTGAAACACAATTTTACCCAATTTTGCCCAAAAGGCGTTTATTTCTAATAACTGAGTATTGAAAGGAGTTTCAAATGCGAAGAAGCTTCCGAAAAAGCTCAAGTCGCATGCATTTAAGCAAAAAAAATTTTTGACCAATTTTTTAGGAAAGGCCTTTGCTAAAAATCAAATTTTTGGTTGAAACACAATTTTACCCAATTTTGCCCAAAAGGCGTTTATTTCTAATAACTGAGTATTGAAAGGAGTTTCAAATGCGAAGAAGCTTCCGAAAAAGCTCAAGTCGCATGCATTTAAGCAAAAAAAATTTTTGACCAATTTTTTAGGAAAGACTAACCCCTTTGCTAAAAATCAAATTTTTGGTTGAAACACAATTTTGCCCAAAAGGCGTTTATTTCAAATAACTGAGTATTGAAAGGAGTTTCAAATGCGAAGAAGCTTCCGAAAAAGCTCAAGTCGCATGCATTTAAGCAAAAAAAATTTTTGACCAATTTTTTAGGAAAGGCTAACCCCTTTGCTAAAAATCAAATTTTTGGTTGAAACACAATTTTACCCAATTTTGCCCAAAAGGCGTTTATTTCTAATAACTGAGTATTGAAAGGAGTTTCAAATGCGAAGAAGCTTCCGAAAAAGCTCAAGTCGCATGCATTTAAGCAAAAAAAATTTTTGACCAATTTTTTAGGAAAGGCTAACCCCTTTGCTAAAAATCAAATTTTTGGTTGAAACACAATTTTACCCAATTTTGCCCAAAAGGCGTTTATTTCTAATAACTGAGTATTGAAAGGAGTTTCAAATGCGAAGAAGCTTCCGAAAAAGCTCAAGTCGCATGCATTTAAGCAAAAAAAAATTTTGACCAATTTTTTAGGAAAGGCTAACCCCTTTGCTAAAAATCAAATTTTTGGTTGAAACACAATTTTACCCAATTTTGCCCAAAAGGCGTTTATTTCTAATAACTGAGTATTGAAAGGAGTTTCAAATGCGAAGAAGCTTCCGAAAAAGCTCAAGTCGCATGCATTTAAGCAAAAAAAATTTTTGACCAATTTTTTAGGAAAGGCTAACCCTTTGCTAAAAATCAAATTTTTGGTTGAAACACAATTTTACCCAATTTTGCCCAAAAGGCGTTTATTTCTAATAACTGAGTATTGAAAGGAGTTTCAAATGCGAAGAAGCTTCCGAAAAAGCTCAAGTCGCATGCATTTAAGCAAAAAAAATTTTTGACCAATTTTTTAGGAAAGGCTAACCCCTTTGCTAAAAATCAAATTTTTGGTTGAAACACAATTTTACCCAATTTTGCCCAAAAGGCGTTTATTTCTAATAACTGAGTATTGAAAGGAGTTTCAAATGCGAAGAAGCTTCCGAAAAAGCTCAAGTCGCATGCATTTAAGCAAAAAAAATTTTTGACCAATTTTTTAGGAAAGGCTAACCCCTTTGCTAAAAATCAAATTTTTGGTTGAAACACAATTTTACCCAATTTTGCCCAAAGGGCGTTTATTTCTAATAACTGAGTATTGAAAGGAGTTTCAAATGCGAAGAAGCTTCCGAAAAAGCTCAAGTCGCATGCATTTAAGCAAAAAAAATTTTTGACCAATTTTTTAGGAAAGGCTAACCCCTTTGCTAAAAATCAAATTTTTGGTTGAAACACAATTTTACCCAATTTTGCCCAAAAGGCGTTTATTTCTAATAACTGAGTATTGAAAGGAGTTTCAAATGCGAAGAAGCTTCCGAAAAAGCTTAAGTCGCATGCATTTGAGCAAAAAAAATTTTTGACCAATTTTTTGCTAAAAATCTCAAATTTTTGGTTGAAACACAATTTTACCCAATTCTGCCCAAAAGGCGTTTATTTCTAATAACTGAGTATTGAAAGGAGTTTCAAATGCGAAGAAGCTTCCGAAAAAGCTCAAGTCGCATGCATTTAAGCAAAAAAAATTTTTGACCAATTTTTTAGGAAAGGCTAACCCCTTTGCTAAAAATCAAATTTTTGGTTGAAACACAATTTTGCCCAAAAGGCGTTTATTTCAAATAACTGAGTATTGAAAGGAGTTTCAAATGCGAAGAAGCTTCCGAAAAAGCTCAAGTCGCATGCATTTAAGCAAAAAAAATTTTTGACCAATTTTTTAGGAAAGGCTAACCCCTTTGCTAAAAATCAAATTTTTGGTTGAAACACAATTTTACCCAATTTTGCCCAAAGGGCGTTTATTTCTAATAACTGAGTATTGAAAGGAGTTTCAAATGCGAAGAAGCTTCCGAAAAAGCTCAAGTCGCATGCATTTAAGCAAAAAAAATTTTTGACCAATTTTTTAGGAAAGGCTAACCCCTTTGCTAAAAATCAAATTTTTGGTTGAAACACAATTTTACCCAATTTTGCCCAAAAGGCGTTTATTTCTAATAACTGAGTATTGAAAGGAGTTTCAAATGCGAAGAAGCTTCCGAAAAAGCTTAAGTCGCATGCATTTGAGCAAAAAAAATTTTTGACCAATTTTTTGCTAAAAATCTCAAATTTTTGGTTGAAACACAATTTTACCCAATTCTGCCCAAAAGGCGTTTATTTCTAATAACTGAGTATTGAAAGGAGTTTCAAATGCGAAGAAGCTTCCGAAAAAGCTCAAGTCGCATGCATTTAAGCAAAAAAAATTTTTGACCAATTTTTTAGGAAAGGCTAACCCCTTTGCTAAAAATCAAATTTTTGGTTGAAACACAATTTTACCCAATTTTGCCCAAAAGGCGTTTATTTCTAATAACTGAGTATTGAAAGGAGTTTCAAATGCGAAGAAACTTCCGAAAAAGCTTAAGTCGCATGCATAACCCCTTTGCTAAAAATCAAATTTTTGGTTGAAACACAATTTTACCCAATTTTGCCCAAAAGGCGTTTATTTCTAATAACTGAGTATTGAAAGGAGTTTCAAATGCGAAGAAGCTTCCGAAAAAGCTTAAGTCGCATGCATTTAAGCAAAAAAAATTTTTGACCAATTTTTTAGGAAAGGCTAACCCCTTTGCTAAAAATCAAATTTTTGGTTGAAACACAATTTTACCCAATTTTGCCCAAAAGGCGTTTATTTCTAATAACTGAGTATTGAAAGGAGTTTCAAATGCGAAGAAGCTTCCGAAAAAGCTCAAGTCGCATGCATTTAAGCAAAAAAAATTTTTGACCAATTTTTTAGGAAAGGCTAACAACCCCTTTGCTAAAAATCAAATTTTTGGTTGAAACACAATTTTACCCAATTTTGCCCAAAAGGCGTTTATTTCTAATAACTGAGTATTGAAAGGAGTTTCAAATGCGAAGAAGCTTCCGAAAAAGCTCAAGTCGCATGCATTTAAGCAAAAAAAATTTTTGACAAATTTTTTAGGAAAGGCTAAAAATCAAATTTTTGGTTGAAACACAATTTTACCCAATTTTGCCCAAAAGGCGTTTATTTCTAATAACTGAGTATTGAAAGGAGTTTCAAATGCGAAGAAGCTTCCGAAAAAGCTTAAGTCGCATGCATTTGAGCAAAAAAAATTTTTGACCAATTTTTTGCTAAAAATCTCAAATTTTTGGTTGAAACACAATTTTACCCAATTTTGCCCAAAAGGCGTTTATTTCTAATAACTGAGTATTGAAAGGAGTTTCAAATGCGAAGAAGCTTCCGAAAAAGCTCAAGTCGCATGCATTTAAGCAAAAAAATTTTTTGACCAATTTTTTAGGAAAGGCTAACTAACCCCTTTGCTAAAAATCAAATTTTTGGTTGAAACACAATTTTACCCAATTTTGCCCAAAAGGCGTTTATTTCTAATAACTGAGTATTGAAAGGAGTTTCAAATGCGAAGAAGCTTCCGAAAAAGCTTAAGTCGCATGCATTTAAGCAAAAAAAATTTTTGACCAATTTTTTAGGAAAGGCTAACTAACCCCTTTGCTAAAAATCAAATTTTTGGTTGAAACACAATTTTACCCAATTTTGCCCAAAAGGCGTTTATTTCTAATAACTGAGTATTGAAAGGAGTTTCAAATGCGAAGAAGCTTCCGAAAAAGCTCAAGTCGCATGCATTTAAGCAAAAAAATTTTTTGACCAATTTTTTAGGAAAGGCTAACTAACCCCTTTGCTAAAAATCAAATTTTTGGTTGAAACACAATTTTACCCAATTTTGCCCAAAAGGCGTTTATTTCTAATAACTGAGTATTGAAAGGAGTTTCAAATGCGAAGAAGCTTCCGAAAAAGCTCAAGTCGCATGCATTTAAGCAAAAAAATTTTTGACCAATTTTTTAGGAAAGGCTAACCCCTTTGCTAAAAATCAAATTTTTGGTTGAAACACAATTTTACCCAATTTTGCCCAAAAGGCGTTTATTTCTAATAACTGAGTATTGAAAGGAGTTTCAAATGCGAAGAAGCTTCCGAAAAAGCTCAAGTCGCATGCATTTAAGCAAAAAAAATTTTTGACCAATTTTTTAGGAAAGGCTAACCCCTTTGCTAAAAATCAAATTTTTGGTTGAAACACAATTTTACCCAATTTTGCCCAAAAGGCGTTTATTTCTAATAACTGAGTATTGAAAGGAGTTTCAAATGCGAAGAAGCTTCCGAAAAAGCTCAAGTCGCATGCATTTAAGCAAAAAAAATTTTTGACCAATTTTTTAGGAAAGGCTTTGCTAAAAATCAAATTTTTGGTTGAAACACAATTTTACCCAATTTTGCCCAAAAGGCGTTTATTTCTAATAACTGAGTATTGAAAGGAGTTTCAAATGCGAAGAAGCTTCCGAAAAAGCTCAAGTCGCATGCATTTAAGCAAAAAAAATTTTTGACCAATTTTTTAGGAAAGGCTAACCCCTTTGCTAAAAATCAAATTTTTGGTTGAAACACAATTTTACCCAATTTTGCCCAAAAGGCGTTTATTTCTAATAACTGAGTATTGAAAGGAGTTTCAAATGCGAAGAAGCTTTCGAAAAAGCTCAAGTCGCATGCATTTAAGCAAAAAAAATTTTTGACCAATTTTTTAGGAAAGGCTAACCCCTTTGCTAAAAATCAAATTTTTGGTTGAAACACAATTTTACCCAATTTTGCCCAAAAGGCGTTTATTTCTAATAACTGAGTATTGAAAGGAGTTTCAAATGCGAAGAAGCTTCCGAAAAAGCTCAAGTCGCATGCATTTAAGCAAAAAAAATTTTTGACCAATTTTTTAGGAAAGGCTAACCCCTTTGCTAAAAATCAAATTTTTGGTTGAAACACAATTTTACCCAATTTTGCCCAAAAGGCGTTTATTTCTAATAACTGAGTATTGAAAGGAGTTTCAAATGCGAAGAAGCTTCCGAAAAAGCTCAAGTCGCATGCATTTAAGCAAAAAAAATTTTTGACCAATTTTTTAGGAAAGGCTAACCCCTTTGCTAAAAATCAAATTTTTGGTTGAAACACAATTTTACCCAATTTTGCCCAAAAGGCGTTTATTTCTAATAACTGAGTATTGAAAGGAGTTTCAAATGCGAAGAAGCTTCCGAAAAAGCTCAAGTCGCATGCATTTAAGCAAAAAAAATTTTTGACCAATTTTTTAGGAAAGGCTAACCCCTTTGCTAAAAATCAAATTTTTGGTTGAAACACAATTTTACCCAATTTTGCCCAAAAGGCGTTTATTTCTAATAACTGAGTATTGAAAGGAGTTTCAAATGCGAAGAAGCTTCCGAAAAAGCTCAAGTCGCATGCATTTAAGCAAAAAAAATTTTTGACCAATTTTTTAGGAAAGACTAACCCCTTTGCTAAAAATCAAATTTTTGGTTGAAACACAATTTTACCCAATTTTGCCCAAAAGGCGTTTATTTCTAATAACTGAGTATTGAAAGGAGTTTCAAATGCGAAGAAGCTTCCGAAAAAGCTCAAGTCGCATGCATTTAAGCAAAAAAATTTTTTGACCAATTTTTTAGGAAAGGCTAACCCCTTTGCTAAAAATCAAATTTTTGGTTGAAACACAATTTTACCCAATTTTGCCCAAAAGGCGTTTATTTCTAATAACTGAGTATTGAAAGGAGTTTCAAATGCGAAGAAGCTTCCGAAAAAGCTCAAGTCGCATGCATTTAAGCAAAAAAAATTTTTGACCAATTTTTTAGGAAAGGCTAACCCCTTTGCTAAAAATCAAATTTTTGGTTGAAACACAATTTTACCCAATTTTGCCCAAAAGGCGTTTATTTCAAATAACTGAGTATTGAAAGGAGTTTCAAATGCGAAGAAGCTTCCGAAAAAGCTCAAGTCGCATGCATTTAAGCAAAAAAAATTTTTGACCAATTTTTTAGGAAAGGCTAACCCCTTTGCTAAAAATCAAATTTTTGGTTGAAACACAATTTTACCCAATTTTGCCCAAAAGGCGTTTATTTCTAATAACTGAGTATTGAAAGGAGTTTCAAATGCGAAGAAGCTTCCGAAAAAGCTTAAGTCGCATGCATTTGAGCAAAAAAAATTTTTGACCAATTTTTTGCTAAAAATCTCAAATTTTTGGTTGAAACACAATTTTACCCAATTTTGCCCAAAAGGCGTTTATTTCTAATAACTGAGTATTGAAAGGAGTTTCAAATGCGAAGAAGCTTCCGAAAAAGCTCAAGTCGCATGCATTTAAGCAAAAAAAATTTTTGACCAATTTTTTAGGAAAGGCTAACCCCTTTGCTAAAAATCAAATTTTTGGTTGAAACACAATTTTACCCAATTTTGCCCAAAAGGCGTTTATTTCTAATAACTGAGTATTGAAAGGAGTTTCAAATGCGAAGAAGCTTCCGAAAAAGCTTAAGTCGCATGCATTTGAGCAAAAAAAATTTTTGACCAATTTTTTGCTAAAAATCTCAAATTTTTGGTTGAAACACAATTTTACTCAATTTTGCCCAAAAGGCGTTTATTTCTAATAACTGAGTATTGAAAGGAGTTTCAAATGCGAAGAAGCTTCCGAAAAAGCTCAAGTCGCATGCATTTAAGCAAAAAAAATTTTTGACCAATTTTTTAGGAAAGGCTAACCCCTTTGCTAAAAATCAAATTTTTGGTTGAAACACAATTTTACCCAATTTTGCCCAAAAGGCGTTTATTTCTAATAACTGAGTATTGAAAGGAGTTTCAAATGCGAAGAAGCTTCCGAAAAAGCTCAAGTCGCATGCATTTAAGCAAAAAAAATTTTTGACCAATTTTTTAGGAAAGGCTAACCCCTTTGCTAAAAATCAAATTTTTGGTTGAAACACAATTTTACCCAATTTTGCCCAAAAGGCGTTTATTTCTAATAACTGAGTATTGAAAGGAGTTTCAAATGCGAAGAAGCTTCCGAAAAAGCTTAAGTCGCATGCATTTGAGCAAAAAAAATTTTTGACCAATTTTTTGCTAAAAATCTCAAATTTTTGGTTGAAACACAATTTTACCCAATTTTGCCCAAAAGGCGTTTATTTCTAATAACTGAGTATTGAAAGGAGTTTCAAATGCGAAGAAGCTTCCGAAAAAGCTCAAGTCGCATGCATTTAAGCAAAAAAATTTTTTGACCAATTTTTTAGGAAAGGCTAACTAACCCCTTTGCTAAAAATCAAATTTTTGGTTGAAACACAATTTTACCCAATTTTGCCCAAAAGGCGTTTATTTCTAATAACTGAGTATTGAAAGGAGTTTCAAATGCGAAGAAGCTTCCGAAAAAGCTCAAGTCGCATGCATTTAAGCAAAAAAAATTTTTGACCAATTTTTTAGGAAAGGCTAACCCCTTTGCTAAAAATCAAATTTTTGGTTGAAACACAATTTTACCCAATTTTGCCCAAAAGGCGTTTATTTCAAATAACTGAGTATTGAAAGGAGTTTCAAATGCGAAGAAGCTTCCGAAAAAGCTCAAGTCGCATGCATTTAAGCAAAAAAAATTTTTGACCAATTTTTTAGGAAAGACTAACCCCTTTGCTAAAAATCAAATTTTTGGTTGAAACACAATTTTACCCAATTTTGCCCAAAAGGCGTTTATTTCTAATAACTGAGTATTGAAAGGAGTTTCAAATGCGAAGAAGCTTCCGAAAAAGCTTAAGTCGCATGCATTTGAGCAAAAAAAATTTTTGACCAATTTTTTGCTAAAAATCTCAAATTTTTGGTTGAAACACAATTTTACCCAATTTTGCCCAAAAGGCGTTTATTTCTAATAACTGAGTATTGAAAGGAGTTTCAAATGCGAAGAAGCTTCCGAAAAAGCTCAAGTCGCATGCATTTAAGCAAAAAAATTTTTTGACCAATTTTTTAGGAAAGGCTAACTAACCCCTTTGCTAAAAATCAAATTTTTGGTTGAAACACAATTTTACCCAATTTTGCCCAAAAGGCGTTTATTTCTAATAACTGAGTATTGAAAGGAGTTTCAAATGCGAAGAAGCTTCCGAAAAAGCTCAAGTCGCATGCATTTAAGCAAAAAAAATTTTTGACCAATTTTTTAGGAAAGGCTAACCCCTTTGCTAAAAATCAAATTTTTGGTTGAAACACAATTTTACCCAATTTTGCCCAAAAGGCGTTTATTTCTAATAACTGAGTATTGAAAGGAGTTTCAAATGCGAAGAAGCTTCCGAAAAAGCTTAAGTCGCATGCATTTGAGCAAAAAAAATTTTTGACCAATTTTTTGCTAAAAATCTCAAATTTTTGGTTGAAACACAATTTTACCCAATTTTGCCCAAAAGGCGTTTATTTCTAATAACTGAGTATTGAAAGGAGTTTCAAATGCGAAGAAGCTTCCGAAAAAGCTCAAGTCGCATGCATTTAAGCAAAAAAAATTTTTGACCAATTTTTTAGGAAAGGCTAACCCCTTTGCTAAAAATCAAATTTTTGGTTGAAACACAATTTTACCCAATTTTGCCCAAAAGGCGTTTATTTCTAATAACTGAGTATTGAAAGGAGTTTCAAATGCGAAGAAGCTTCCGAAAAAGCTCAAGTCGCATGCATTTAAGCAAAAAAAATTTTTGACCAATTTTTTAGGAAAGGCTAACCCCTTTGCTAAAAATCAAATTTTTGGTTGAAACACAATTTTACCCAATTTTGCCCAAAAGGCGTTTATTTCTAATAACTGAGTATTGAAAGGAGTTTCAAATGCGAAGAAGCTTCCGAAAAAGCTTAAGTCGCATGCATTTGAGCAAAAAAAATTTTTGACCAATTTTTTGCTAAAAATCTCAAATTTTTGGTTGAAACACAATTTTACCCAATTTTGCCCAAAAGGCGTTTATTTCTAATAACTGAGTATTGAAAGGAGTTTCAAATGCGAAGAAGCTTCCGAAAAAGCTCAAGTCGCATGCATTTAAGCAAAAAAAAATTTTGACCAATTTTTTAGGAAAGGCTAACCCCTTTGCTAAAAATCAAATTTTTGGTTGAAACACAATTTTACCCAATTTTGCCCAAAAGGCGTTTATTTCTAATAACTGAGTATTGAAAGGAGTTTCAAATGCGAAGAAGCTTCCGAAAAAGCTCAAGTCGCATGCATTTAAGCAAAAAAAATTTTTGACCAATTTTTTAGGAAAGGCTAACCCTTTGCTAAAAATCAAATTTTTGGTTGAAACACAATTTTACCCAATTTTGCCCAAAAGGCGTTTATTTCTAATAACTGAGTATTGAAAGGAGTTTCAAATGCGAAGAAGCTTCCGAAAAAGCTTAAGTCGCATGCATTTGAGCAAAAAAAAATTTTTGACCAATTTTTTGCTAAAAATCTCAAATTTTTGGTTGAAACACAATTTTACCCAATTTTGCCCAAAAGGCGTTTATTTCTAATAACTGAGTATTGAAAGGAGTTTCAAATGCGAAGAAGCTTCCGAAAAAGCTCAAGTCGCATGCATTTAAGCAAAAAAAATTTTTGACCAATTTTTTAGGAAAGGCTAACCCCTTTGCTAAAAATCAAATTTTTGGTTGAAACACAATTTTACCCAATTTTGCCCAAAAGGCGTTTATTTCTAATAACTGAGTATTGAAAGGAGTTTCAAATGCGAAGAAGCTTCCGAAAAAGCTCAAGTCGCATGCATTTAAGCAAAAAAAATTTTTGACCAATTTTTTAGGAAAGACTAACCCCTTTGCTAAAAATCAAATTTTTGGTTGAAACACAATTTTGCCCAAAAGGCGTTTATTTCAAATAACTGAGTATTGAAAGGAGTTTCAAATGCGAAGAAGCTTCCGAAAAAGCTCAAGTCGCATGCATTTAAGCAAAAAAAATTTTTGACCAATTTTTTAGGAAAGGCTAACCCCTTTGCTAAAAATCAAATTTTTGGTTGAAACACAATTTTACCCAATTTTGCCCAAAAGGCGTTTATTTCTAATAACTGAGTATTGAAAGGAGTTTCAAATGCGAAGAAGCTTCCGAAAAAGCTCAAGTCGCATGCATTTAAGCAAAAAAAATTTTTGACCAATTTTTTAGGAAAGGCTAACCCCTTTGCTAAAAATCAAATTTTTGGTTGAAACACAATTTTACCCAATTTTGCCCAAAAGGCGTTTATTTCTAATAACTGAGTATTGAAAGGAGTTTCAAATGCGAAGAAGCTTCCGAAAAAGCTTAAGTCGCATGCATTTGAGCAAAAAAAATTTTTGACCAATTTTTTGCTAAAAATCTCAAATTTTTGGTTGAAACACAATTTTACCCAATTCTGCCCAAAAGGCGTTTATTTCTAATAACTGAGTATTGAAAGGAGTTTCAAATGCGAAGAAGCTTCCGAAAAAGCTCAAGTCGCATGCATTTAAGCAAAAAAAATTTTTGACCAATTTTTTAGGAAAGGCTAACCCCTTTGCTAAAAATCAAATTTTTGGTTGAAACACAATTTTACCCAATTTTGCCCAAAAGGCGTTTATTTCTAATAACTGAGTATTGAAAGGAGTTTCAAATGCGAAGAAGCTTCCGAAAAAGCTTAAGTCGCATGCATTTGAGCAAAAAAAATTTTTGACCAATTTTTTGCTAAAAATCTCAAATTTTTGGTTGAAACACAATTTTACCCAATTTTGCCCAAAAGGCGTTTATTTCTAATAACTGAGTATTGAAAGGAGTTTCAAATGCGAAGAAGCTTCCGAAAAAGCTCAAGTCGCATGCATTTAAGCAAAAAAAATTTTTGACCAATTTTTTAGGAAAGGCTAACCCCTTTGCTAAAAATCAAATTTTTGGTTGAAACACAATTTTACCCAATTTTGCCCAAAAGGCGTTTATTTCTAATAACTGAGTATTGAAAGGAGTTTCAAATGCGAAGAAGCTTCCGAAAAAGCTCAAGTCGCATGCATTTAAGCAAAAAAAATTTTTGACCAAATTTTTAGGAAAGGCTAACCCCTTTGCTAAAAATCAAATTTTTGGTTGAAACACAATTTTACCCAATTTTGCCCAAAAGGCGTTTATTTCTAATAACTGAGTATTGAAAGGAGTTTCAAATGCGAAGAAGCTTCCGAAAAAGCTTAAGTCGCAAGCATTTGAGCAAAAAAAATTTTTGACCAATTTTTTGCTAAAAATCTCAAATTTTTGGTTGAAACACAATTTTACCCAATTTTGCCCAAAAGGCGTTTATTTCTAATAACTGAGTATTGAAAGGAGTTTCAAATGCGAAGAAGCTTCCGAAAAAGCTCAAGTCGCATGCATTTAAGCAAAAAAAATTTTTGACCAATTTTTTAGGAAAGGCTAACCCCTTTGCTAAAAATCAAATTTTTGGTTGAAACACAATTTTACCCAATTTTGCCCAAAAGGCGTTTATTTCTAATAACTGAGTATTGAAAGGAGTTTCAAATGCGAAGAAGCTTCCGAAAAAGCTCAAGTCGCATGCATTTAAGCAAAAAAAATTTTTGACCAATTTTTTTAGGAAAGGCTAAAAATCAAATTTTTGGTTGAAACACAATTTTACCCAATTTTGCCCAAAAGGCGTTTATTTCTAATAACTGAGTATTGAAAGGAGTTTCAAATGCGAAGAAGCTTCCGAAAAAGCTTAAGTCGCATGCATTTGAGCAAAAAAAATTTTTGACCAATTTTTTGCTAAAAATCTCAAATTTTTGGTTGAAACACAATTTTACCCAATTTTGCCCAAAAGGCGTTTATTTCTAATAACTGAGTATTGAAAGGAGTTTCAAATGCGAAGAAGCTTCCGAAAAAGCTCAAGTCGCATGCATTTAAGCAAAAAAAATTTTTGACCAATTTTTTAGGAAAGGCTAACCCCTTTGCTAAAAATCAAATTTTTGGTTGAAACACAATTTTACCCAATTTTGCCCAAAAGGCGTTTATTTCTAATAACTGAGTATTGAAAGGAGTTTCAAATGCGAAGAAGCGTCCGAAAAAGCTCAAGTCGCATGCATTTAAGCAAAAAAAATTTTTGACCAATTTTTTAGGAAAGGCTAACCCCTTTGCTAAAAATCAAATTTTTGGTTGAAACACAATTTTACCCAATTTTGCCCAAAAGGCGTTTATTTCTAATAACTGAGTATTGAAAGGAGTTTCAAATGCGAAGAAGCTTCCGAAAAAGCTTAAGTCGCATGCATTTGAGAAAAAAAAATTTTTGACCAATTTTTTGCTAAAAATCTCAAATTTTTGGTTGAAACACAATTTTACCCAATTTTGCCCAAAAGGCGTTTATTTCTAATAACTGAGTATTGAAAGGAGTTTCAAATGCGAAGAAGCTTCCGAAAAAGCTCAAGTCGCATGCATTTAAGCAAAAAAAATTTTTGACCAATTTTTTAGGAAAGGCTAATAACCCCTTTGCTAAAAATCAAATTTTTGGTTGAAACACAATTTTACCCAATTTTGCCCAAAAGGCGTTTATTTCTAATAACTGAGTATTGAAAGGAGTTTCAAATGCGAAGAAGCTTCCGAAAAAGCTCAAGTCGCATGCATTTAAGCAAAAAAAATTTTTGACCAATTTTTTAGGAAAGGCTAACCCCTTTGCTAAAAATCAAATTTTTGGTTGAAACACAATTTTACCCAATTTTGCCCAAAAGGCGTTTATTTCTAATAACTGAGTATTGAAAGGAGTTTCAAATGCGAAGAAGCTTCCGAAAAAGCTCAAGTCGCATGCATTTAAGCAAAAAAAATTTTTGACCAATTTTTTAGGAAAGGCTAACCCCTTTGCTAAAAATCAAATTTTTGGTTGAAACACAATTTTACCCAATTTTGCCCAAAAGGCGTTTATTTCTAATAACTGAGTATTGAAAGGAGTTTCAAATGCGAAGAAGCTTCCGAAAAAGCTCAAGTCGCATGCATTTAAGCAAAAAAAATTTTTGACCAATTTTTTAGGAAAGGCTAACCCCTTTGCTAAAAATCAAATTTTTGGTTGAAACACAATTTTACCCAATTTTGCCCAAAAGGCGTTTATTTCTAATAACTGAGTATTGAAAGGAGTTTCAAATGCGAAGAAGCTTCCGAAAAAGCTCAAGTCACATGCATTTAAGCAAAAAAAATTTTTGACCAATTTTTTAGGAAAGGCTAACCCCTTTGCTAAAAATCAAATTTTTGGTTGAAACACAATTTTACCCAATTTTGCCCAAAAGGCGTTTATTTCTAATAACTGAGTATTGAAAGGAGTTTCAAATGCGAAGAAGCTTCCGAAAAAGCTCAAGTCGCATGCATTTAAGCAAAAAAAATTTTTGACCAATTTTTTAGGAAAGGCTAACCCCTTTGCTAAAAATCAAATTTTTGGTTGAAACACAATTTTACCCAATTTTGCCCAAAAGGCGTTTATTTCTAATAACTGAGTATTGAAAGGAGTTTCAAATGCGAAGAAGCTTCCGAAAAAGCTCAAGTCGCATGCATTTAAGCAAAAAAAATTTTTGACCAATTTTTTAGGAAAGGCTAACCCCTTTGCTAAAAATAAAATTTTTGGTTGAAACACAATTTTACCCAATTTTGCCCAAAAGGCGTTTATTTCTAATAACTGAGTATTGAAAGGAGTTTCAAATGCGAAGAAGCTTCCGAAAAAGCTCAAGTCGCATGCATTAAAGCAAAAAAAATTTTTGACCAATTTTTTAGGAAAGGCTAACCCCTTTGCTAAAAATCAAATTTTTGGTTGAAACACAATTTTACCCAATTTTGCCCAAAAGGCGTTTATTTCTAATAACTGAGTATTGAAAGGAGTTTCAAATGCGAAGAAGCTTCCGAAAAAGCTTAAGTCGCATGCATTTGAGCAAAAAAAATTTTTGACCAATTTTTTGCTAAAAATCTCAAATTTTTGGTTGAAACACAATTTTACCCAATTTTGCCCAAAAGGCGTTTATTTCTAATAACTGAGTATTGAAAGGAGTTTCAAATGCGAAGAAGCTTCCGAAAAAGCTCAAGTCGCATGCATTTAAGCAAAAAAAATTTTTGACCAATTTTTTAGGAAAGGCTAACCCCTTTGCTAAAAATCAAATTTTTGGTTGAAACACAATTTTACCCAATTTTGCCCAAAAGGCGTTTATTTCTAATAACTGAGTATTGAAAGGAGTTTCAAATGCGAAGAAGCTTCCGAAAAAGCTCAAGTCGCATGCATTTAAGCAAAAAAAATTTTTGACCAATTTTTTAGGAAAGGCTAACCCCTTTGCTAAAAATCAAATTTTTGGTTGAAACACAATTTTACCCAATTTTGCCCAAAAGGCGTTTATTTCTAATAACTGAGTATTGAAAGGAGTTTCAAATGCGAAGAAGCTTCCGAAAAAGCTCAAGTCGCATGCATTTAAGCAAAAAAAATTTTTGACCAATTTTTTAGGAAAGGCTAACCCCTTTGCTAAAAATCAAATTTTTGGTTGAAACACAATTTTACCCAATTTTGCCCAAAAGGCGTTTATTTCTAATAACTGAGTATTGAAAGGAGTTTCAAATGCGAAGAAGCTTCCGAAAAAGCTCAAGTCGCATGCATTTAAGCAAAAAAAATTTTTGACCAATTTTTTAGGAAAGGCTAACCCCTTTGCTAAAAATCAAATTTTTGGTTGAAACACAATTTTACCCAATTTTGCCCAAAAGGCGTTTATTTCTAATAACTGAGTATTGAAAGGAGTTTCAAATGCGAAGAAGCTTCCGAAAAAGCTCAAGTCGCATGCATTTAAGCAAAAAAAATTTTTGACCAATTTTTTAGGAAAGGCTAACCCCTTTGCTAAAAATCAAATTTTTGGTTGAAACACAATTTTACCCAATTTTGCCCAAAAGGCGTTTATTTCTAATAACTGAGTATTGAAAGGAGTTTCAAATGCGAAGAAGCTTCCGAAAAAGCTCAAGTCGCATGCATTTGAGCAAAAAAAATTTTTGACCAATTTTTTGCTAAAAATCTCAAATTTTTGGTTGAAACACAATTTTACCCAATTTTGCCCAAAAGGCGTTTATTTCTAATAACTGAGTATTGAAAGGAGTTTCAAATGCGAAGAAGCTTCCGAAAAAGCTCAAGTCGCATGCATTTAAGCAAAAAAAATTTTTGACCAATTTTTTAGGAAAGGCTAACTTTGCTAAAAATCAAATTTTTGGTTGAAACACAATTTTACCCAATTTTGCCCAAAAGGCGTTTATTTCTAATAACTGAGTATTGAAAGGAGTTTCAAATGCGAAGAAGCTTCCGAAAAAGCTCAAGTCGCATGCATTTAAGCAAAAAAAATTTTTGACCAATTTTTTAGGAAAGGCTAACCCCTTTGCTAAAAATCAAATTTTTGGTTGAAACACAATTTTACCCAATTTTGCCCAAAAGGCGTTTATTTCTAATAACTGAGTATTGAAAGGAGTTTCAAATGCGAAGAAGCTTCCGAAAAAACTCAAGTCGCATGCATTTAAGCAAAAAAAATTTTTGACCAATTTTTTAGGAAAGGCTAACCCCTTTGCTAAAAATCAAATTTTTGGTTGAAACACAATTTTACCCAATTTTGCCCAAAAGGCGTTTATTTCTAATAACTGAGTATTGAAAGGAGTTTCAAATGCGAAGAAGCTTCCGAAAAAGCTCAAGTCGCATGCATTTAAGCAAAAAAAATTTTTGACCAATTTTTTAGGAAAGGCTAACCCCTTTGCTAAAAATCAAATTTTTGGTTGAAACACAATTTTACCCAATTTTGCCCAAAAGGCGTTTATTTCTAATAACTGAGTATTGAAAGGAGTTTCAAATGCGAAGAAGCTTCCGAAAAAGCTCAAGTCGCATGCATTTGAGCAAAAAAAATTTTTGACCAATTTTTTGCTAAAAATCTCAAATTTTTGGTTGAAACACAATTTTACCCAATTTTGCCCAAAAGGCGTTTATTTCTAATAACTGAGTATTGAAAGGAGTTTCAAATGCGAAGAAGCTTCCGAAAAAGCTCAAGTCGCATGCATTTAAGCAAAAAAAATTTTTGACCAATTTTTTAGGAAAGGCTAACCCCTTTGCTAAAAATCAAATTTTTGGTTGAAACACAATTTTACCCAATTTTGCCCAAAAGGCGTTTATTTCTAATAACTGAGTATTGAAAGGAGTTTCAAATGCGAAGAAGCTTCCGAAAAAGCTCAAGTCGCATGCATTTAAGCAAAAAAAATTTTTGACCAATTTTTTAGGAAAGGCTAACCCCTTTGCTAAAAATCAAATTTTTGGTTGAAACACAATTTTACCCAATTTTGCCCAAAAGGCGTTTATTTCTAATAACTGAGTATTGAAAGGAGTTTCAAATGCGAAGAAGCTTCCGAAAAAGCTCAAGTCGCATGCATTTAAGCAAAAAAAATTTTTGACCAATTTTTTAGGTAAGGCTAACCCCTTTGCTAAAAATCAAATTTTTGGTTGAAACACAATTTTACCCAATTTTGCCCAAAAGGCGTTTATTTCTAATAACTGAGTATTGAAAGGAGTTTCAATGCGAAGAAGCTTCCGAAAAAGCTCAAGTCGCATGCATTTAAGCAAAAAAAATTTTTGACCAATTTTTTAGGAAGGGCTAACCCCTTTGCTAAAAATCAAATTTTTGGTTGAAACACAATTTTACCCAATTTTGCCCAAAAGGCGTTTATTTCTAATAACTGAGTATTGAAAGGAGTTTCAAATGCGAAGAAGCTTCCGAAAAAGCTCAAGTCGCATGCATTTAAGCAAAAAAAATTTTTGACCAATTTTTTAGGAAAGGCTAACCCCTTTGCTAAAAATCAAATTTTTGGTTGAAACACAATTTTACCCAATTTTGCCCAAAAGGCGTTTATTTCTAATAACTGAGTATTGAAAGGAGTTTCAAATGCGAAGAAGCTTCCGAAAAAGCTCAAGTCGCATGCATTTAAGCAAAAAAAATTTTTGACCAATTTTTTAGGAAAGGCTAACCCCTTTGCTAAAAATCAAATTTTTGGTTGAAACACAATTTTACCCAATTTTGCCCAAAAGGCGTTTATTTCTAATAACTGAGTATTGAAAGGAGTTTCAAATGCGAAGAAGCTTCCGAAAAAGCTCAAGTCGCATGCATTTAAGCAAAAAAAATTTTTGACCAATTTTTTAGGAAAGGCTAACCCCTTTGCTAAAAATCAAATTTTTGGTTGAAACACAATTTTACCCAATTTTGCCCAAAAGGCGTTTATTTCTAATAACTGAGTATTGAAAGGAGTTTCAAATGCGAAGAAGCTTCCGAAAAAGCTCAAGTCGCATGCATTTAAGCAAAAAAAATTTTTGACCAATTTTTTAGGAAAGGCTAACCCCTTTGCTAAAAATCAAATTTTTGGTTGAAACACAATTTTACCCAATTTTGCCCAAAAGGCGTTTATTTCTAATAACTGAGTATTGAAAGGAGTTTCAAATGCGAAGAAGCTTCCGAAAAAGCTCAAGTCGCATGCATTTAAGCAAAAAAAATTTTTGGCCAATTTTTTGCTAAAAATCAAATTTTTGGTTGAAACACAATTTTACCCAATTTTGCCCAAAAGGCGTTTATTTCTAATAACTGAGTATTGAAAGGAGTTTCAAATGCGAAGAAGCTTCCGAAAAAGCTCAAGTCGCATGCATTTAAGCAAAAAAAATTTTTGACCAATTTTTTAGGAAAGGCTAACCCCTTTGCTAAAAATCAAATTTTTGGTTGAAACACAATTTTACCCAATTTTGCCCAAAAGGCGTTTATTTCTAATAACTGAGTATTGAAAGGAGTTTCAAATGCGAAGAAGCTTCCGAAAAAGCTCAAGTCGCATGCATTTAAGCAAAAAAAATTTTTGACCAATTTTTTAGGAAAGGCTAACCCCTTTGCTAAAAATCAAATTTTTGGTTGAAACACAATTTTACCCAATTTTGCCCAAAAGGCGTTTATTTCTAATAACTGAGTATTGAAAGGAGTTTCAAATGCGAAGAAGCTTCCGAAAAAGCTCAAGTCGCATGCATTTAAGCAAAAAAAATTTTTGACCAATTTTTTAGGAAAGGCTAACCCCTTTGCTAAAAATCAAATTTTTGGTTGAAACACAATTTTACCCAATTTTGCCCAAAAGGCGTTTATTTCTAATAACTGAGTATTGAAAGGAGTTTCAAATGCGAAGAAGCTTCCGAAAAAGCTCAAGTCGCATGCATTTAAGCAAAAAAAATTTTTGACCAATTTTTTAGGAAAGGCTAACCCCTTTGCTAAAAATCAAATTTTTGGTTGAAACACAATTTTACCCAATTTTGCCCAAAAGGCGTTTATTTCTAATAACTGAGTATTGAAAGGAGTTTCAAATGCGAAGAAGCTTCCGAAAAAGCTTAAGTCGCATGCATTTGAGAAAAAAAAATTTTTGACCAATTTTTCGCTAAAAATCAAATTTTTGGTTGAAACACAATTTTACCCAATTTTGCCCAAAAGGCGTTTATTTCTAATAACTGAGTATTGAAAGGAGTTTCAAATGCGAAGAAGCTTCCGAAAAAGCTCAAGTCGCATGCATTTAAGCAAAAAAAATTTTTGACCAATTTTTTAGGAAAGGCTAACCCCTTTGCTAAAAATCAAATTTTTGGTTGAAACACAATTTTACCCAATATTGCCCAAAAGGCGTTTATTTCTAATAACTGAGTATTGAAAGGAGTTTCAAATGCGAAGAAGCTTCCGAAAAAGCTTAAGTCGCATGCATTTAAGCAAAAAAAATTGAATTCGCCTTGTTCTATATTTTTTCAAATCCAGGGCACACTGATACAGGTAGGAGCGGTTTTACAAAAATAAAAACCTACATGTATTTTGTTTTTGTGAATTCTAATTCAAACGTCACAATTAATTGTGTAGAGCAAAGCAAAACGAAAAAGTACAAAAACAAAATATACATGTTTGTTTCTACATTTGCTTTTAAATTTTGTATGTATGTAAATATGTAAAAAAATTTTGACGTTTGTATTAGAATTTCTCCCAAAAACAAAATAACCGTATGGGCTATCGCTCCTACCTGTATCAGTGTGCCCTGTTCAAATCCAAATCAAACTTCTATTTTTTGGTTAAAAAATTAACGAAGCAAAAATCAATGCAATTGTAATTAAAAATTAAATTCTTTATAAACTGAAGTAAATTAAAAACAAGTAGAATCCCTACAGCTTCTTTACATTCGAAACTACTTTCAATACGTATTTATGAGAAATAAACACGTTTTGGGTAAATTTGTGTTGCTACCAAAAAATTGGCTTATTCAAAAAAATTTCTAAATAATGTATTTTGTTTAAAAGCATGCGATTTATGGTTTTTTCAAGAGCTTCTTTACGTTCGAAACTACTTTCAATACGTATTTATGAGAAATAAACACGTTTTGGGTAAATTTGTGTTGCTACCAAAAAAATTGTTTTTTTCAAAAATATTTGTAAATAATGTTTTTTGTTTAAATGCATGCGATTTATGGCTTTTTAAGAGCTGCTCTATACTAGACACTAGTTTCAATGCATATTTATGAGAAACAAACACGTTTTGGGTAAAATTGTGTTACAACCAAAATATTGGGTTTTTACATAGTAAACAATTTTAAAAATATGTAATGGCAAGTACAAAATCATGGATGGTCAACCTGAATATAATACATATTTTTTCATTTCAAGTAATTGTTGGATTTTAATTAACGACACGCAATATACCTACACAATATAAGTGTAGTTCTTTATACCTTAACTCGACTGTTTATAAAAATACAAAAGGGAGCAAAGTTTACTATGTAATCTATTTATAACAGAATAATGAGAACTTAAAAAGCGCAGAGAAAATCAACAAAGTTCAGTCGTACTATTGACTTAGCAAAGTTAAGATTGTTTTACGCAAGTAAAAATTATTTTATTATACATATGCTTGGTATGCACATACATAAATAACTTAATTCTTTTATATCTAACTTTATTAGTACCTGTTTAACGTCGATACAAAATGTCGTTGGCCTACTACTACGATTTACTCTCACAGCCTTCAAGGGCTTTGTACATAATTTTTAAAATGAGTAAAGTAAAATTTGAGGATTGCCCAGTAGCATTAAGAAATGGCAAGTAATATTTAGAAAGAGTATGAGATTTATGTACGTACATATTCATATTTATGTGATTGTTCTTTGTCTTCCCCATCAATAATTAAATAAAGTGCTTTCATGCTACAATCTCTTATAATTTAATCATGCAAACGAGAAGATTTGTAAATGCATGCACATATATATATATATATATATATATATATATATATATATATATATATACGTATGTATGTAATAATATGTATTAAGCGAAGGTATATATGTAGGTATAACACCTTGTAGCTAATGCATACATAAACAGATACCTAAATATGTGTATACATGCATACATCCATGTTTATTTACAAATCACTCCATTTCAGTGATGTCAAATGTGATTGTGTTGGTAAGATCACTCTTATCTCTTACATTCCCAGCGGGAGAAATGTGCGGTTGCGAGGCCTCACTAGTGGCCTTTTCTAAGAGTATCCTTTTATTTACCAATAATATCTTCTAATTTTATAAGTTGTAAAAAATGGTTTCGAAAATTGCCAAGTGCTCAGATATTTAATTTTAAAATATTTCTCCATTTTTAAGCTGAACATTTGGTTAGTTTATATACAAGAGAAACAATTTTTACAAAAAGTCTTACTTATGAATTAATTTAAAAGCTACTTTAAGAAATTTTCGAAAAGATGTACCTACATACAGTGGATCCAAGGTATTTCAAACCTCTTATATGTATTGTATATATATATTTATATAAATATATTATTTCTGTTTAGAGGCCTCAAAACAGGACTTTCGATACTTGCCGCTGAATGAGAGTGTTTTTCAGTAAACAATTATATTTTACGCTCCCAAAATAAAAGAGCGTAAGCGTACATGTGAGTTTTGCTTCCACAATTGTGTATGAGGCTGACATCACTGCTCCATTTGCATTTCATTTACTATATCTGTATGTATGTAGGTGAACATTTGACTGATGACTTCAAAACAAATGTTAACCGTTTCCAAAAAGTTCCATGCATAATTGATGATGGTTTTAAATTGGCTGAAAGTATTGCAATATTGAGGTAAGATTATATAATATTGGTACATATATATGAAAATGTATTATGTACCAAAAAATTTCGATTTCCCAACCCTGGAACCGAACTTTTAATTTTAAAATTTATAATACCAATTTAATTCTCCCTGAAGTATAAAATAGGTTTAATTCACTAAAAAAACAAAATTTAGAGTTCATGTGGGTACTTTTATGTACCAAAATATTTCAATTTACCAACCCTGGAACCGAATTTTTAATTTTTTAATACTAATTTAATTTTTCCTGAAGTATAAAAATAGTTTTAATTTACTAAAAACACCAAATTTGGAATTTATCTGGATACTTTTATGTACCAAAAATATTTCGATTTTCCAACTCTAGAAGCGATTTTTTTTTTTTTTAAATGCAATTCTTAGTGAGGCGTAACATAGTTTTAAATTTTAAAACGAAATTTAATTTTTTTCTTACTAATGCAACTCTGAATGAGGTATGAAATAGTTTTATTTAACAAAAACTTAAAATTTTTAACCATTTTGGTCACTTTCATGTACTATAAATATTGCACTTGTCCAACCCTGGATTCGAAAGTTTTATTTTTTTTAATTTTTGATACTAATTTTGTTCTTCCTAAATTATAAAATAGTTTTAGTTAGCAAAAAAAAAAAACACGTCAGTTGCCTTTTTGGTTACTTTTATGTATAAAAAATATTTCAATTTCACACCCCTGGAAGCGAAATTTTAATAAATTTTTTTTTTTTTTTGACTAATGCAAATCTTCATGATGTATAAAGTGGTTTTATTTAAGAAAAACTTAAAATTTGTAACCATTTCAGTTATTACATGTACTGCAAAATACTGAATGTGCCAAAAAAAAAACTTTTAATTTCCCAACCCTGGAAAAACAATTTTTATATTTTTAGTTTTTAATAGACAATTGAGGCATGAAATAGGTTTAATTTACAAACAACCAAAAAAATAATATAATTGGTTTTTGGTATTAACGTTTCGTCGCTCTGGAACCCTATTTCGGATTTTTCTGAATTTCAATACCACTCTATCATTTCCAATCCAACAGTCCAAGAACGAATTCTCTAGCTCTTCGTCATCACCATTTGTATGAATCACGTCCAATATTTCTTCAGAGCTGGATTTAAATGGGTTTAGTACTAGATTTTCGTCAAAAACGAGCAAATAAAGGAGTTCTGCCCAAGTCTACTCATGCGTAATGTGGTTACACGGTATTTATGTCGTGCAATTTTTAAATACATACAAACATACATATGTATGCATTGTTATTTAATAGAATAAATTAATGTTGTATCAATTTGCGATTATTTTTTCTTTTAATTGAAATAAAGCAACTTTTTTAATTTTAGCAGGTAGTTATTTATGCCATCTATTAACATTTTTTATGCCTCTATGAATTTATAATTATTTTTTTTTGTTTCTAAAGAAACATCACTCACACATACCGGTCGAAAAAAGAGCATATTTCAAAAAAGTTAAATTTTGTGATAACGAACTGAATATTTGATCACATAACAAGAGTATGTCTGGTAATTTTCCATTAAGGAAATTAATAATAATATGAGCTTTTTGGATACCTCTCTTCATTGTGTAAGTCTCACTAATAATGATAAATATTTGCATTTTCAGATATTTGAGCTCTAAAGGAAAAATTCCAGAATATCTTTATCCAAAATATTTTGTAGAACAAGCACGTATTGACGAATTTTTAGAATGGCAGCATATTACCTTACGTGTTACGTGTTCCTTATATTTTCGTAGTGTTTGGCTAGAACCACTATTATCTGGAAAGAAACCATCTGAAGAAAAAATAGAATACCTTAAAATGCACATGGAAACAAATTTAGGTATCATTGAGAATGTTTGGTTAGAAAAATCGAATTTTTTGTGTGGCGAAAATATGACAGTTGCCGATATTTTTGGAGCTTGTGAAATCGAACAAACAAGTATGTATCATGCATTTTTCTAATACTGAAAGACCAAAAGTTAAAAGTATAAAATAATGTTGTTTTTAAGGATTGGCCGATTATGATGTGCGCATAAAACATCCGAAAATAAGAGCCTGGTTAAAGAGAGTTCGTGCTGCTTGCAATCCTCATTACGATTATGCTCACCAATTTGTATATAAGATATCTGGAACTGCTCCAAATTCAAAATTGTAAAAACTTTGTTAGTTTTATTTTGTTATTTTTTTATTTAGATGTAATGAGCTACACATGTACATATGCGGATATATAATTTCGATAACTTTTTATTGAAAATGTCGCAAACTAAGACTTTGTATGCGCACAAATATATACCTTGAATTATATACAAATTTCCAAGTCTTGAAGTATCTAAACAGCACTAAAGTAAACTTAAAATAAATTTTGTTATCCTGCATAACATCAATATGAATGACAAGCCAACTTCTGCTAGGTTGAAATATAAAAAATTTAAGAAATGGCAATGTCTAGAGTAAGAGAAACTTACAAATTTAGAGTAAGCCATTATGAGATAATAAAAGAGTATTTTTTATATGTACATTTTTATTTCTTTTTAATATTGGGCATTTTTTACATTAATGGAGAAATTTAGTTTGTTCTTTTTTATTTTATTTTTTATATGATAATACACAAGTTAATTACATTGCTTACAGTTATTACAATACATGTGTAATATGAATACTTATTTTTTTTAAATAACTTTTTGTGTAATTCCAAAACAAACAAAAAACAAAAATTTTGCTCAATAAAATAGTAAATTTACCAGATTGAATTGTCGCATGTTTTATATCATTGGTCTCACATACAAAGGCCCCAACTTGTACATATTGTTTCTGAAATTGGGTTTTGTATTGATTCCAACATATTTCACACAAATACGCTACGGCACAAACATTTAATGCAATAGTATCAAAAATAATGGTTTCATACGCAATTAAAAATTATATTTTGTATTGTGATAAATAGAATTTCTATTATGCTTTTACTTTTTCCTCTAAAGTTCCAATTATGCGAGATAGGGTCTTTCTACATGAAACTAACAACATTTATATTGCAAAATATTTACGCGGATACACTATTTTTCGATTATACTTTGTTATTATTGTTTAAATATATTTGTTTGTTGCAATAATTTCCTTTTTAAATTAGCTACCCGTTTTTGTAAATAATATAACAATTTACGTTTGGAACTTACATACACACATGCATATGTATTTATGTATATTGAAACAACAATACAAAAATCAAATATGTTATCATTTTCAATATAAAATCCCAATCGAAAACTTATGTTGTTTACGAAAACATGCAGCAATACTTGATATTTGTATGTTATGTACATATATCTTACTAATTTAGTGATTCTTTTTTAATTTACAAATTATGATTTTAGTACGCAATTGTCAATCAATTTTATGGATTTAAAGCACTTTTCATTAACACAAATATGGTAGATTAAATTAATAATAATTTTAAAAATCAACAAACAGTAACGTGTGTAATAAGTTTACACCTTCATAAATAAATTCATATTTAAATGAAACACCTGCCTTTTTATTGTGTTATGATTTCCATATGTAACTCTCAAAATAATAATTTACAATATAAAAAAATGTATAAAAAAACATACCATATAAAATAGCAACATAAAGTTTTGTTTCATTTTGTTTTTCAGTTAACAAACTGATAAGATAAACTAAACATTTGTATAGAAATGTTCAAGAATATAAATAAATAAAAACAAATACTTTTCAAAAATTATGCGTTGAACGTTCACTTTTTATAATTTTCTTTAAAGTATAACCCTTTTGTAAAGAAGAGTATTAATATAAATTTTTCCGACTTAACATTAAAATAATTAACTAAAATACTATGTATGTATATAATAATGAATAATTTACATGAGAAGAAGTCTTGGATTTCCCAAAATCAAGCGTATTACAGCAGTTATTTTTTATACATATCAATAGCTTAGTGAATTACCCGGGTACTCAATCTACACTATTTGAAAAATTGGGTTTATGATCTCATACTATTCCTCGGTACCACAGCTTTGAATGCTGGATAGGCTTTGGATAAATTATATGCTGCGCTTATAAAGTAGAACAATGCAAAAAATCTTGCAAATTTAAATTTTTTAAATTTAAGAGACGCTTCAACCTACAATGTACATGGTCAACTCAATCACACGTACATATGTACATTTGTATGCAAGCACAAGTATGCACGTCCATATGTAGCTTCCGCTAAAGTTACTTCAGCTTTGGTGACGTAATAATTTCTATTGAATTGCAATCGATCAAGCTTAAAAACGATTTGCTTTCTTTTTATCCAAACGTTATGAATGATTGCTGGTGGACAACTGCACAAAGGCACCTAAGAGTGTGAGTAGCAGTAGTGCAAAAAAGTTATACGCATTTAAGAAATTATGCATGTAAATTTAATGATAATCATACTATTAGTCCCCTTTCACACACGTCAGGGTTACTTGATCAATTTTCTTTCGAACCTACATTTACATATGTATGTATGATCACACACGAAACGTCACGGCAAGTTTTTCTTCAATGCTGAACATTCATTTAATATATTACGGATGATAAAACAAAAGAAAATATAAAAACTGACAAGTACCGTCAAGTCTGTACCCCTTTTCACGCTCTTCACCGCTCTCTCCTAAAGGATCAAGACTTGACGAGTCAAACCTGATGTATGTGAAAGGGGTCTTACAATCATAAGCCCATCTTCATATGTCCAATTCTTCAACCATGTTGCTCTACATTTCTTCTTTTAATTGTTAACAACTTTATCCTATGTAATTGCTACAATAGTTTTCGGGTTATTCACCTATTACATAAAAAACATAATGCAGATCAATTTTGACAGCACGGCAAGTATGGTAAGATGTTTCAAAAGAGCAATCTATTGATCTGCATAATGTTTTCCTGTAATAAAGATGGTGAATGGCGTTACATTTGAAACCTAAACAAAGCACAGACTGAATTTGGTTTTAGCTCTTTAAATTTGAATTTGATAAACGCGTATAACTTTTGAAAAGCTTAATCAATTTTAAAATATATTGTGGTGTTGGTTAAAGTTATGTTTGTAGAATATTTCAAAATCTCTGATTACTAAAGAAAACACATAAATATATTTTAGAAGTCATTCGATTTGGTGAAACCATTATTTTTTAATTACGTTTTAAAATATATCATATAAATTCGAATAGCAAGAAACAAAATTTATGTTGGAGATATGGAGTTTGCTGTCAAAGATACAAAAGAAAAGTAAAAGTAGAGAATGTGCGCGAACGGTTAATCACATATTAAACTTTTATCAGTAGCATATACATTTTTATTAACTCGGATCAGTACTCAGGGGATGACCCCTACATATGCAGTGCATTGCTTCGAAACCAGAAGGGAGGTGAAATTTTTGTAGCTATTTGAACCAGAGTCGACGATGGAGGGTGCTGTTCCTCTGCTCTTCAGTACATAATAGTCTCCGTCGCCACCAATTTTGTCTTTACCATAATTTAAGCGTTTAATAATTGAATATTTCAGTACACCCTATTCTACAACTACTTGTCACGTGAAGACAATATAGAAGATAGGATACTCCCATACTCTGTTTCTTCAGCAGTTGATTATATCCAACAGAAAGGGCCTGTTGGATATAATCAAGACCTTAGAGAGTAGTCACACAGTATCAGAAGTGGTTAATTGTTGTCCACCAAGAGTGGATAAGTGTATTATTTTGCGACATTGACAAATAGTTACCGAATATGGGAAAATCTTTTTTTACAACAAACTTCTCTTATGATATACTATTCATAGCAAATGAATCTGTTTTATAAAGTTATATATAACACAATTTTTAAGAATATGTATTATTTATATAATTATTAAACTTTTGTTAAATTGTAAGGATGAGATCGTACAAAACAATTTTTTAATGGAACTCTTTTAGAAACTCGTTTATTACATTTACTGCCTGTTCGCCGATGTAGTTCGATCGAATATACTCGTATAACATTTAAAACAAAATATATTTTTTAAATTTGTTTTTGTTTTAAATGTTATTTATTCGATCGAACGATAGCTTTCGACATCGGCCAACAGGCAGTTAATATTTTACGTTACGAAATAGGCGTAAATTTTCACATTCCACCATGAATGACTGATAAGATATTCTATACAATGTCACTTACTCAACACATGACCTTTATTAAAATAGGTGCACTAATTCAAAGCTTATACGCATTTAACTAAATTCACAGAGAATGACAACCAAACCCAAATTTCTTCCGCGCAGTATTTAGGTTTAATATAACTTTCTTCTTTATAAATGTTTCGGGTCTATAATTGTATACTTCCTTTTTCAACTGATACCATTTTTAAACTAACTGCTCTAAAGCGTTCTAGTTATTTGTAGGAGCAGCAATTATGTAAATGCAACCGATGATTTACACGCGGCCGGGCTAAGAAAGAAATAGCTGTAGAAATAACATCGTAATTTGAGTTTTCCATGCTTTTTTTCAAAAGTTTTCTTGATTAATTTTAGTTCTTGTTATGTTTTATCATTTAAAATAATATGAAATCACTTTATCAAGGCATATTAATGACAGATAGAGCCGCCTGAATCAGTATACAAAATGTTCTTGTATTACAACAGTAGTATTTTTCGTCATATGGAAAAACCTGAATTTTTACAATAGAATATGAATAATTGAGATTGTGAAAAATATTAAGAGATAATTGAATTTATTAAACATAATGTTTTGTTTCTTGTGTGATCAAGTATGTCTATATGCATGTAACTTTCAATTCGTTTTTGTTTATATTTTTATACATGTTTCTATATAAGAAGTTTTGTTAAGTTGGAAATGCAGGCATATGAACATACATACTTGACCACAAAATAACAAGCATTGTCTGAGACAATGTCTTCAACAAATTGTAATTGAATTTATTTTAAAATTAAGATATAAGTATAATAGAATGTAAAATATAGGAAGTTTTTATAGTGGAATCAATATAAGAATTTCTCACATTTCAAAAAAACCCTGATCACAAAATACCGTTAAAAATTTTCAAGGAAAGAAGAAGACAATTGTTAACATATTTTAACAATAGAGATCGAAGTAAAGCAGGCAAACACTTTAAAAAAACTGTGGTATAATAGTAAATGCAAGAGGTTTTTAGACGATACTTTAAAGGATAAATAGAAAGAACATCAAGATTTTATAATCATCATGTGAATTATTTCATATGTAAGGTGATGATAGTGAGTCATTTTTGTTGCAACTAAGCTGCTCTTTAGTACTTAAGTCTCAACTTGAGCGTTAAAATACATCTGGGCTGCCCTACATCTCTTTTTAAATTTAACTTTGTACTACTTTAAAAGGAATTTAGATACTATTTAATGACCATTTAATTTTTCCAGTGTGAGTTTCATAAAATAACAGGCATTTTTATAAGAAGAAAAACATTCTATAATTCTTTATACACAGAGCGTCAACTGCAATGTAAATTAATATATTGTCAAACAGTTCTTAGCAGGAAACTATAAGAAAATATTTGAAAGGAAAAAAAAATATTAAAAACCTGATAATTTCTCAAGTTTAAAATAAAATCTATAACACTACATATGAAGGCAAAATGCATTGTTTTATTATCCAAACACAGAAAAATGTTAGAGCTTGTTACAGATGTAAATTCTTTTTGAAATTCCAGAAAATTCACGTGTTTTCAAACAGCCTTTCGGCAGCCCAAAGATACATATACTCATCGCAAAATTCTAAAAGAGAAGAACATTCTGAAAATTAATACTACTCATAATCAGCTGGCTTTAATAATAGTTTTACAATTCAAATTTACAAAAATTTGGAAATCGAAATATTACAATTCTTCTTGATTTGGGTTCCATTTCACCAAGACAAAACATACTTTTTTGTCACACATTCAAAAATAGAAAAATAAAGAATAACATTGTAATAAAAGTCTCTCTTTTTCAAAAAATTTATGTTGCTAAAAATAATACATTTTTACAGATAAATAAAAAAAATGTACACATACATATGATATAAATATTTTTAAAATTAAATAAACTATTTACTTTATACAAATTAATTAAACATCTAATACAATTGTTTAAATTTAACGGGACAAAATTAAATTGGCGAGGCCAAAAGGTAAGAACAGAAAAGATTTTTTGGTTTCGAAATGTTTTTTGCAAAGTAAAATAGTTAAGTGCGCTTTTATTTCTTGGTTACACTTAAATTTGTTTGAATTTTTTTTATCGTTTTTTAATCTCTAAATTTTGTATTGGTATATATATAATTTCTTATGTATAAGATTGCTAATACTACACATTTTTTATACTTGATTTGTTTCTATTGATGTTGTACACTTTAAACATAAATAAAATATACATATGTGTATATACATATATATATTATAAGATTTTTAAAATAGTGCATGCATGTTGAAAACAAAAAATAACAATGGAGTTATTTAATTGAAATATTTTTTACTTAAATACTAATTGGTGTTTTGTTGTTGGTTAGTTAAATCATATCTGTTGCTTCCTTATGTTTTTTTCTTTTGCTTGCACATTATTTATTTGTTTATCTACTCACTAAAAGCCACTTAATCTTACACAAAGTTACCTAAACTTTCCCATATGCATTTCAGAAGAAAAAAATTGTGCATGTACGTCTGTTTCAGTTCTTCATTTTATGTGTATTGTTCTTTCATAAAGGCTCAAAAAATTAGACATTCCATTAAATTGTGTTTCCATAAATTCAGAAAATTATCCTAAAATATGTAAATTTAATATTAGAACTGCTATTTAGATTAGCAAAATGGAAACCGTTTATATGTATATATCTAAATAATAATAGAAGACAGTTCTTTTTAGCGTTCAGGTCAGTATTGATTAACAAAGTTCAATAGAGAGTAAATTTTTTATTAAGCTGAGAACCCACTATAGCATTTTGTGACTTCGCACTTGTTTTGGAAGATAATCCTACACAACGAAATGTATGAAATTAACAAACGTTGCCGCAAGTACACATTATTGTGCTTCCTTGCAATGACACAAAATATAATAGTGTGTTCTTGTGTTTACTCTCATTCGAGCGGCCTTACCCACAGTTCTCTAGAGCAAACCTTAACAGCATCTAAATTCAGTTTGTTGCGAAGCTATTCTAATAAATGATATTTGAATAAATTCAGACCATCAAGAAATAATTTTTGTCAAGTTCACTATAACTTGGAAGGGTGGAGGGGTTATTTTCAGTATTGAAGAATTTTTGCTGTTAACATAGCTATTTGTTTAACTATTGGTCACCAACGTTGTGAAATTGTGTTTTTATTCAATATAACTTCTCTAGGGGAATTAAACTCCCCAATTTTTTGCTTGTTAAAGTGCGTTGGATAAAATACATTAAATATTTCTAAAAGCGACCACGATTTATATTCTTGATACGTATGCCCACTTCAAGAACGTGTTCGCCTGCCGAGTTAGCTACATTAACAGTAGCCGCATTATTTGTGCCACTACTATTGCTACTGCTACTATTGTTGCCATTACTGGTACTGCTGCTACCTCCTTCATCATGTTGCATATTATTGTTATTATTGTTATTCGATATATTGCCATTTGCGCTAGATAAAGGGATACGTCTCACAACAGTAGTTATGGCTGAGGCGGTTGGGTTATTGGATGAATTATTTGAAGTATTTTTACAATGATGGTTGCAATTATTCGACCCATTGCTATAATCATGGGGCCCTCCTACAGTATGCCTTCTTTTAATTGAACGATTTTGTTTATTTTGTATTTGACGTTTTTTAGTTAGATTCATGTCAGTCTTTTCATCTTTAGTTAAAGCAGTTATTGGCATATTTGCTCCTGCTGCACCGTTGCCACCGTAACGCGAAGCATAATTGCGACAGTTAAAAGAAGCCGACCGAAACAATCGATGATCTCTTCGTTTTTTATTATATTTATCTAGGAGAAACGATGGTGAGGCCATCACTAAAGCTTCTTTAGGATCGCTTGTGGTCGAACCTTCAGAATCATCTTCGGAACACCTTTGTTCCTGTACGGACGAAGAGAAACGTAAATTTTTACTTGTCGCATACAGATTTCGTGCAGTTGATGCTGTCAAATTTCCCTTAAAAGCACTTGATGTTGGTGTAGATGCTGCAGTTGGAAGAGAAGTTAAGCCTGCAACACTGCAAAGGGATGAATTAATGGGCGCTGTGGCCGAGTGCTGCAATTTATGTGTTGTTTTGTAGGTAGTTGTGAGCGTTGACCCCGATGAAATAGAGGTGGGTTTTTCATTGTTCATTTTGGCGTTCATCAGAGTGTTAGTTGACACACACGAGCGACTTAACATTAAATTATTTCCTGTAATATTATCAAGCGGGCAAAAATTGTGAAAATGCCTCTCGGGCGACTCATCGGCATAAGGAATGTTTTCAGAATGCAAAAGTAGAGGTTCGCCAATAGTGTATCGACGAGGTGTTGTGGGAAAATCTGGAGATCCGTTTTCGTCATTTGATTCGGATCCATATTTAAATATTTTGAGCTTGTCTTCTAATGCATCGGTGACAGCACCTAAAGACATGGAACCTAAAAGGGAAATTTTGTCATAAAATGCATACTCTTAGAGATTTATAGCTTGAACTTGCCAGTATCACTCAAACGACTATTGCTACTTTCATCATCAGTAAGTGTTAAAGATATATCAACACTACTGCGTTGCTGTTCTTTGGCAATACTGTTACCACTGCAACTACCGGAGTCTTTTTCATCTAAGCTGGCCTTACGATCATGTCGGTTGACCGCTAAACTGCGGGTTTCACTCTTCTTTGTACTCTTCTTCGTTGATGAAGCTGTTGTGCTACTGCTACTGGATGAGGAAGTGGCTGTAGTGGTTGCACTGGTCGACTGAAAATGTAAACGTAAAGTAACACCAAAATCATAAATAGTTGGAACAGCTTTGCGTTTTTGACGATATGCTACCACTGATTCACAAACAGCTTTAGAAGCATTACGGGTGTGATTTGAAATCGAGCTTGTAGTAAGTGTGGAAATGTTGGGTGTTGACTTGCATATATTTTTGAAGGTATTCTTGGTGATTGTAGTAAGAGGTATAGGTGTAGTAATAGAATGTTTTGGTTTTGTATTGGTGATAGAATTGGATGTGTGAAAAGATTTAGAATTAAGTGCGCTTACCCTGCTATCACCAGGTTTTCGAATTCTTCTTCCTAATTGCGGCATAAAACGTGACGTTCGTGACGTTGTATTGCAAGAGGTCGAGTCGCGCTCATTTTGAAAACGTTCAATTTTTGATATATTATGCAACAACATATTCGTTTGATTCTCCTGTTGTTGCTGAGCCGCTGACACGCCAGTGATCGATGCCGATGTTGATGCATTCAAGTTATTACCACAAACATCTTCAATGTCTGGAGTTTTTCCGTTTTCAAAAAAGTATTCATACTGAAAGTAGCAAATAGGAAAGATGTGTGATTTTTATGCTTGTTAGTACAAATTCTAGCTAAAAATTATTGCAAGTTCTTGCGTCACGACCGGATATTAGATACAATTTCAGTCTTGTTTGTAAAATTTTGTGGTCATAATTTAAATTTTTTTAATATTTTTTATTTATTCATTTTTAATGTGTTGCTGTTTTTATAGTTGTTTTAAGCGGCGTGCTTTAGCCATTATCTTGAACAAATGTAAATATAAATAATGGCAAACATTGATAGTTAATAAGAGAAAAGTTAAGATGTGAAGAATTTAAATGAAACAGAATACGTATATTGATTCTCCGTTAAAATAATAAATTCCCAATATCGTTAATGATTTTTATAAAACCTACAGGACTCCAACAGAGATCTCGTTGAAGTTATCTGACATATTTTTATTTCATAAATTCGAGAGAATCATTCAGAACTAACAAAATAAACATTAAAAAAATAAGTGCTTATTATTTTTATAAAAATTTTTGGGAAGTTTACTGGAATTTTTATGATTGTGGATATTAGTAAAACAGTATAAACACAATTATACAGAAAGCGCAGCTTTAATTTACTTCTAGCATTTTGTTGCATTACGTACTACAATTTAACGATTCCTCCGCTTTTGCTTGGCATTTTGATGTAATTTCACAAATTGCTTCTTTTTTTAGAAAAATTTTCATCATATAAAATTTTTGAAATTTGAACAAAAGAAATCATATGAAAATACTCATCCACACTTCAAAATTTTCTATTTTCTTCTTTCGTTTAATGTCTCAACCGAAGCTGGAGTATGTTTGTATTCGTATGTAGTATATTAATTACCCAGAAAAAAAATTAAATCATTTTAAACTTACAGAATGTTATTATTTTACGTATGTATATACATTGCGCGGTCGGTTGTCACAACAGGAAATATTTTTAGATTAGTCTTTAGTTATAACTGCAACTGATTACAAAAGAGAGTCGCAATAAGTGTAGAGTTTGTAGTTATTCATTAACAATTAATGACTCCATTTTTCTTTTTTTTTTATCTTGGTCCAGCACTCAGGGCATGACCCCTATATATGCAATGCATTGCGCCGGAACTGAAAACGAGGGGATAGTATTGAGGGGACAGATTAGGGAAGATGAGAAGATAGGCAGTTTTTTTCTAGCTATTTCAACTTTTTACTTCGTCCGCTAATTTTTGCTACAGGGCCGACGAAGGTCATTAAACGCATTTTTATCAAAGCGATCACATTTAGGCAAATAATCCCATTTCAAGAGTATTTCTTTTCATAAATATTCTTCCTCTTTTACACTTTGTGTGTTTTTACTCAGAAACGTCGGTTAAAACAAACGTACGAAGATCGTTATTTTTAATAAAAAAATTTATTTAAAAAATTTTTTTTATATAAAAATATAGGGAGTCATCAGTATAACAAACTTAAGAACTTTTCGTTAATTTTAAAAGGTAAGATTTTTTTAGGTTAAGAAAATCGAGCTCGCACTGTATGTAAACAGAATATGTTAGTCCAAAGATAACTTACATTTGTTAGAAGCAGTTCTACAATTCTGCATTGATGTTTCATATCCTTTACGGCTATATCTAAAGTATCATTGGGAGTTCGTATTATTGAAGGACCAAAAATTATTGCCAAATTTTTTGGTTCCATTAAATTAACTTCACAGTTTTTGCTGACTCTGTTCAGATGGCGAAACAAATGTTTCATTGTTTCGTACGAATAGCGGGGTAAAGCTTCCAAAAGCTGTTTTATCTCTCTTAAACGTTGCATGCCAACTTTTTTGTCAGCCTCTATGAAGTTATTGTAAAAGGTTGTGGGTAACAGCGCATCGGGTAAACTTCTTATGAATAATTTCAAAAGACTAGATACGACATTGACATCTTCCCATCTTACGTCAGTATTGCAACGGTCCCAAGAAAAATCAGTTTTATTTACTTGATCTGATAGCTCAGATATAGCAGCTTTATTGCCGGGTATACGATATATGCCAACTACTCCCAAGCCTTTTGTTTCAACAATATTCGTACATACTTCTACAAGAGTTGGTACATATTCGTTGTTTTTCGACTACAATTTTAATAATATATTTTTTTAATTGTGAGTTTATTATTACTTTGAGAAATTAAATATTGCTCACCATTGGACATGTTTTTAGTGGCACCCCAATAGAACCAATTGTCTTGGAAGATGAAGATAGATTAGAGGGTGATAGATCAGCATTATGACTACCACTACTGCTACCGCCACCTCGCCGAAATAATAGATCTTTCCAGTTTTTGGCCTTTGGTGATCCTAAATCTTTGTCTGGTATGTTTTTGTGAGAAGATGATTTGCGAGTTTTCATCACAGGAGATATGGAATCAGAGGCTTCCAGTTCACTTCGTGATGTAGAACTTAATGGAGAATGTTCGGCTTGTAAATGTTGTACATTATCATCACAGTAATTTGATGTAGACATGCTAGCACTAGCAGCAGTTTTTTGTGGTTCCGCTAATTGTTTACCTTGAAGATCCTTAAGGTAAAAATAAAGTAAATAGTAATATTAGTAGATGGGTTGAATTGTTTAAACAAAAAATCTTACATTGTCATCATATATTAAACTATTTTTCCATTGTACTAAACCAAATATTCTTTTCATTTCTGAACTACTTTTAGTTTTGAAAAAAATCTCTGTATGTGGTTGATACGGAGTATCACTATAGTACGACTGCTGAGGTACGTTTGTCGAATTACCAGATGATGTTATCTTGTCATTCGTATCATCTAAATTTAGTTCATTGCCTAAACTGGCTATCGGTGAGGGTTTCGATTGCATACGAAATACATATTTCTTTTTATCCGATTCATCGAATATTTTATAGTTTCTAATGTCGAGTTCTATCATCTGTAAATTATACGAATTTTAAATATCAGTTCTATATATCTTTATAGATTTTTTGTTTTACACTTACACTATTATCGGATTTTGCATTGCGGCTAGGATATATTTTTAATATATCTCCTTTAATCTCGATTTTAGCTTGCCGCCAGGAACGGTACTCAGAAAGCCGCTGAAAAAATTATACAAATATAGCGTTAATAAAAGTGGTTTCTGATTAAAAGTTATAGCCATGGCACAATAATCAGGTAACACCACTAGTTCAGCTGCTTCATGTTTCTGTTACGTAAAATAGTCAAATTTTGTTTTGAAATTTCATATACTGTTTCCGATTGAAAAATATATTAAATTTAAAAAATTAGTTTTTAAATTTAACTATGTGAGTGAATATAAAAAATGTTAAACATGCGTTCATGTGCTTTGTGCAAAAAGAAAAAGACGCAAGCGTAAATTTTTTAGCGTTCCAAAAGACGAACGCCGAAGAAATGTTTGGAGTGAAATTTGCAAAGTGGCATTCACCTCAAGTTCTGTGGTTTGCATGGAACACTTTGCTCCGGCTGATGCTGTGAAAGGACGAAGGAGTTTCCTCGTGCCCTTTGTTTCAATATAAATCAAATGCATAACAAATCTAAACACTATTAACAATCTAACAAAGCAATTTATTATTGTTCTTCTTTTAGGTAATGATGACAGAAGCTCATTGTATATTCAATATTTCTATAAACATTTTATTTACATTTCCCATTTTGATATTGCTTATTAGCAACACATTAATAAAAAAATTTAGTTGTTTGCAAAATGTTAATATTGTGAGAATACATATGCCAAGTAATAAATCTATTATTTCATAGCAAGAATCTCTTTTGTCAAGAGTCCACAGATATATTGCATAAGTATTTATGATTATGATTTATCAGAGGATGATTTAATCATTAAACAAGTATGGATCTATATAGAGATTATACCACCCAGCATACCATTGTCGGAGCGCTCTTATGTATGAGCTCATATATGAGAGTTTTTATGAGTTTCAATGAGTGCTTTCTGCGTAAATATTTCTGAGCTCATATATGAGGTTTTTTATGAGTTCTGTATGAGTGTTTTCTGCGTACACGCGCTGAAACATAACGGTAAATGCATGCTAAGCAGAACAAAAAAAAATTACCAATATATATATTCATTTGTGCATATTTTTGAAGGCGTACAGTCGCAATTGTGAGTAAATTTAATATAACTAAAAATAAAATAAATTAATATAATGAAAAGAGCAAGCTCTAAAGAAAGTAAATTAATAATAAGTGAACTTCGTGCAAAAAAATTAAGAAATCCAAATCTAGCATCAAATATTGAAAATAATAGTGTTGCTGAGAGAAATGTGCCAAGTGAAACTTTTTTAGAAAGTATAATTTAAAGTATATAATTTTTTAAATTACTTTTAATAACATTGAAATCTTTTAAATAAAAACTTGTATATTGAATTATCTGTATTTTTGGTGATTTTTAGGATAATAATAAGAGTTCTAAATGCGTGCAAAAAAGATTCTTTTATGCACTGAAATAAGAGTTCTAAATGCGTGCAAAAAAGATTATTTTATGCACTGAAATAAGAGTTCTAAATGCGTGCAAAAAAGATTATTTTATGCACTGAAATAAGAGTTCTAAATGCGTGCAAAAAAGATTCTTTTAATTATTCATAAAAGACTCTTTTATGCATAAAAGTTAGAGCTCTTTTATGAGTGACCACTTTAGTAGGAAAACACGCTCTTTTATGAGGCTTTTGAGATACTTTCTGATTATTTTATGAACTCATTATGAGCGACAGCGCTCAGATGAAAGAGTCTTTATGTGCTCATTTAGAGCGCATATGGTATGCTGGGCAGTGGTGGGCACCGTCAATGTATTGGTAAATTGTGTATGTGTTGAGCTTGCGAGCTACCCACCAAACAAAAAGCCAAGCGTTTGAGAGATAATGGTGCATCATATATTTATACATAAGTACCAATATTTTCTAAGTTGGAAAAAAACGTTGATTACGTAAAATTATTAATTAAAAATGAAACTTTTTCTAAGTAAACAGTCAAATGAAAGATATTAAAAAAGATAGGACAATAATTTGTTATGTTTTCCATTCAAGAAAAAACAAACAATATAAAAGAATAGTTGCTTGCTGGAGAATAACACTGAATATTAGCTAAAAAATACGCGGTTGGATGTATCAAACTTAATAAGCTTGATATTTGTCGGCACGGAAGATGATTTTCATATGGGAAACATATTCAAAATATTTTTGATAAGATTTTGCACAGACTAATTAATAAGACTAAGTGTATTACTAAATTAGGAGAATTAGTATAGTCCGTTATTGGAGAAAAATTGTATAAAAGGCATTGTATGTTATCGAAAGCGTTGTTTATGACGAAATATTTTTCGCATATCATCATGACTGAAATTGTTTGCTGGACAAATATTCTGGAAAAATATATAAAAAAATTCGTAACTACCCGTCCACACGAGCAATAAGTTTGGCAATTATTGCCGTGGCAACCGTCAAATTTGATTGCCGACACAAGATATTAACGTGTGGACCGCATGAATATATGTTAGAACACATATTCGGCAACAAATGTTATAATACATTGCCGAGCAATAATCTTTTAACACATGCTGTCAAATTGAATTGTCATTTGATTGTCTTAGAAGAAAACAACACTGTTTATAATGTTTTAAGATTTGTACGTGTTCGCTACCAAGATATGCAAGCAAGAACATTGGCAATTGACGTCGCGTTTCTGCCGGCGTTATAGCTTGTATCAAGACACGAAATGTTGCTCGTGTGGTCGCAGTGTAAGCATCCGCCTGATATTCATTCGTCGCTGTCTCATCGACGACTAAATTAAAGAGGGTAAGAACACGTGTGAATGATCTCAGCACAATTGTGCTATGAAACGCCCGTATCTGGATTATACACATTATATGCCTTAAAAAGTCGATATTTTTATATCTTCTTATTTTCGCTTGCGTATTTCATCTCTCAATTCTCTTAAAACGTCCGGAACACTTTTCGTTTTCACTTGGTCATCTATGGACGCATGTTGCTTCACACCCGGCTGAGGACTTACTGGATATACATACTTTTTCAGTATTTTTAACTAAATTTGTTAACAATAAAGCTTGTAGTGTTAAATTCCAATAACGTGGATTTTTCACATTTCATTTGCTTTAATATTTTTCCATGCATTTAATTTAATTTTCAACACAAAAGACAGATGTTTTTGACAACATTTCGTACCATTCTACCAACAAAATACGTGTGTTTTTTGTTTTTGTTATTTGTTGTAGTAGTGGTGTTACCTGATTATTGTGACATGGTTATAGCTAACAAAAATAATAAAAATACTATAAAATAAAATAACAAAAAGTAGGCTTTGAAAAATTCTCAAAAATCCAACAAATAAATTATACTTGATGTGAATCTAATAAATTAATGTAGCAATATCTTAATTAATTAAATTACATAAATGTTTCTAAAAATTAGAAGCCGTTACGAATATGGATTTTTAGCCTTCGGTCAATATACAATCTATGTTCTAAACCAGTGATGTCAAATGTGATTGTGTTGGTGAGATCACTCTTATCTCTTACATTCCCAGCGGGAGAAATGTGCGGTTGCGAGGCCTAACTAGTGGCCTTTTCTAAGAGTATCCTTTTATTTACCAATAATATCTTCTAATTTTATAAGTTGTAAAAAAGGGTTTCGAAAATTGCCAAGTGCTCAGATATTTAATTTTAAAATATTTCTCCATTTTTAAGCTGAACATTTGGTTAGTTTATATAGAAGAGAAACAATTTTTACAAAAAGTCTTACTTATGAATTAATTTAAAAGCTACTTTAAGAAATTTTCGAAAAGATGTACCTACATACAATGGATCCAACTTATTTCAAACCTCTTATATGTATTGTATATATATATTTATATAAATATATTATTTCTGTTTAGAGGCCTCAAAACAGGACTTGCGATACTTCCCGCTGAATGAGATTGTTTTTCAGTAAACAATTATATTTTACGCTCTCAAAATAAAAGAGCGTAAGCGTACATGTGAGTTTTGCTTCCACAATTGTGTATGAGGCTGACATCACTGTTCTAAACATAGAATTAGTTTTAAGTCATTAACTTAGTAACATTTACGTTTAAGCTCCGAGTTGAATCATCAGCTTCGCTTTCTAAATAGTGTTTGCTTCGATTTGACAGTTGTCTTTAATAAACTAATTATTTGGGAAATTGGCAATTTTTCATAAATTTGTTTTTGCTATCCATTGTTTTTGGCTTTATTTTATTGAGACTAAGAATGAACTTTTTACTTTTAATTAATAATTTGGTTTTATTTTTGTCCTGTTTGACAATAGTATCAGCTAGTTGAAATAAATTTACGATAAAAATTTGAGAATTTAGGAATTTTTCGTGTTTTGTAAATAGATGCAATATGAAGCTATTTTATCTCAAATTTGTAGGGCGAAGGAAGTTGCTTTCTTCATGATTAGGGTGGGAACCATGAATAGAGAACGAAGCACACACTATGTAAACATACCATTATATTCCATACTTATTTTCAAATATTTTAAACTTGCATACATACGCGGTTATACTGATAAAGTAATTGCAGTACATTCGGCTGGTTTTGAAATTAAATGTTTGCGTTCAGTTGAATGATTTTTAGGAATTTACCATATCCTTAACTTTTGACTGTATACAATATTCTTGATTTTAATGTAAGCACCCCTATGCCTGGTTTCTGTAACTTGTGAGAAGTTTTTACATCGAAAACCATTTAAAATTATGCTTGTCATGCTATCCATAAAATTATATACTGATAATTATACAAATCTAATAAAAATAAAAAAATATATTCTGAATTTTCATGTGTCACAGAATGACAACAATGTTTTCGATGCGAGAAGTTCCCACGTTAGTGTTTTATTCTTCTCCGTGTTTACTCACTTTTCCATTTATACATGTAGATTTTATTTCCATTTCCGTTTCAAATATTTCCATTTCCGTTGCAACGTCTTTTGTTTCAAATTTGCTATTAATATCGATACTGGGTATACTATCAATATGAATACTAAAAATATTGACAATAAATCGCATATACACTTGAAAATTAAAGAACAATTTTTTTCTCACCTGTGCCTTATATCACTATTTACAGACGCCCTACGACTGTTACGTGTAAATGTTTCCAGTTTTAAATCTTCCAATGCATCTAAAGACTCACTTGTGCTATCGGGTGCACCACTCTCACCACCAACCACATCATAAATAGGATCAAGATGTTCTTCAAGTTGTTCCGCTAATAATGCCACAGATTTTGTGGACAGACTATCATTTACACTACCTGTAGAATTGTTCGTTACAGATGATGACGATAAGGATGTGTCACAATGATAGTCATCGTTAGTTGCACGTAAATATGAAATGCGCCGCATATGTTTTGGCTCGTCAAATGAGGACATTGGCCTAAATCGTCTTATAACCGGAGTTGTAGTTTTGTTTATTTCCGTCAAATCTGTCATAGTGGAAGCTATAAGTAAATAAAAAAAACTACATATGTATATTAACCTCAAATGTTTTATTTATTTACCTCTAGCTGACGTTGCGCTTCCTGTCCTGCTTTCGGCTATATCAGTCAATGTTGGTTTTTCATCAGGTAATTTATTTGAAAACTCTGGAAATGTACAAAAATTAAGAACTGCTACATTAATAGGTAATGAAAATCTTGTATGTTTTTTTACATATGCATACATACGTACATACATATGTATTTACGTATGTATGTCCTTTCACATTGTTTTTTAACTTCCAATTCAGCCTTTGAATGCCTTAACACCTAAAATTTAAATCTAATTGTTATGCGCAGAGGGGGTGGTATCCCTCCGATTCCACCCCAGAGCGTTCCGGTAAAAAAAAATTTTTTTTTTACTTCACATAAAAAGTGACAACTAGGGATGTAACCGATACCGATACCGATTCCGATATATCGGCGATACTTCTGATTTGCCGATATATCGATATTGGCGATATTTTAATGTCGATACGACGATACTTCTTAAATTTTTTTAGAGCTGTTTTGAGCAAACAATTCAATTTTCAACGCTTACACTGTAATTTTTTATAATAAAAGAATTATTCTACTTGAGATATGTTAATTTTAACTTGAGTTCAATTTCAATATGCGTATCGGTATCGGAATCGGTATCGGCGATATATCTTTTTGAGTATCGGTATCGGATCGGCAAAACGGCGTATCGTTACATCCCTAGTGACAACTACGGAAAAATCTCCAGAACAACCGTAAATGTGTACAGTTATCTGAGGTGAAGAAATTAAGTAGTGCGAGTGAAACGAAAAACTGTGGAGAGTAATCACTGCATATAATAAATAATTACCAACGACTCTGGAGGTTGACTGACTCAGAGCTGCTTTGCGTCTCTTAAAAATACATATTTGATTTGGTTTACAAGCTGGTAGATATACATATCGCACCTGTTCATCAAAAGTAACACAACTCAAAAAATTCTATTTTCCACTTTTTTGAAGGAAACAGTGTATAATTACCATGTATAATTACCATGTATAATTACCACTGTAAAATTTTTGGTATTCCATTTGTAATATTTCACAAGAGAAATGCCGTTATGTCTTTCTTTGCGTACTCATCAAGGCAGATTTACCAGGTACTCAGTAGCGCAGCTATGTACTAAATTTTCCTTGGTGCGTGTTGAACTAGTGTCAAAAGTATATATAACAGCCACATAAAATGTTTTTTTTTTTCTTAAATCTCCTTTGTTAATGATGCTTTTTCTTCCTTGATTTTGACATTAGCTCCACCAGCAATATACGTGTGGTTTTTGGTGTTGTTAATTGTTGTTCTAGTGAGAGTACCTGGTAAATCTGCCTTGGTACTCATATTGTTTGTTTTGATTCAATTAAAGAGTAGTAATGTTAGTTGCGTTGAAGTGTAAATCAAAAACCCGTAATAATTTCGAAAAAAGGAAGAAGAGAAATAAATTTTGTGATTTTATTGAAATATTACTGAGTTTCCTTTACAACGGTATATTTGTTTATAACAATAATTCCATTATATTGGCGGAATTAGTTTTTTGCCTCTACTGAAAACTTGTAAATTTTGAGTTGTGTTACTTTTGATGAACAGGTGCGATATGTACATACATATGTATGTATATGAAGAGATGCTATAGTCGACACATCAGTAGATCTTCAACCATCATGATTGGAAGGTGTTCGAGCTCGTACTCAAATATAAACGTAAACATTTTATAAAACAACGCAAACACCTTTTGTGCGATAGGAATTAATTTTTATTTGAAAAATTAACCAATTACACAAAGGATGTAGGCAAAATAAACATCGAAAAAAATTTTTTGTTGCATTTCTTGAATAATTTTCATTTCTCCGTTGAGAGTTTTCATATACATACATACATATGTAAGTATGCGATAAAAGTATGAAAGGAAATGACAAACGTATAACTCACAAAAAGTAAATAGTTTCGAGATATAAATTATCGAGATTTTATAATAGTTCATAAGTTATATTTTAAAAGAAATATTGAAGCCAATACAGGTGAGTCGGCCGTAAGCCCGGACGATCTTTAAAGATAGAACTTGTTTTGGTTGCGATTTTATTGCAGAAAAATATAGAGTTAATCTAATTTTATCTTTGACAAACGTTTATGAATACGGCCAACAGAACATATTATATTTTCGTTGGTGCGTTTAAAATTTAACTTACTGCTGTTTGTTTGACGATCCATTGTTGTGGTAGCTAAAGTTGCTTTGTGAATTTCCATTCGACTATAACGATGCCCATCGACAGTGGATACCGATGCTTGATTTGCTGTTGTCGGTGCTGTTGGTATTGTTGTGTTTGTTAACGACGACGCTACTGACGTTGTAGCAATTGCAATTGGAATTATAGTGGTCTTTGGCACCGTTGATTGCTGATATATTTGTGAATGTTGTTGCGGAAGATGTTGCGCTTGTTGTTGTTGCACCTGTAATTGATGCAATGGATGAAGTTGCAGAGAATCATATAAAACACCAGATTTTTTCATTATCACAACATTTTCGGGAGCCGACGAAGTATCAATATTATTTGTATTAATAGACAAAGTTTTGAAAGGATCAAAACCCCGAGATAAATGTGAGTTCAACTTGCTTTCGAATCTGAAATGAAATTGAAAACAATTATTATTGTGAATATTTACATGAAACTAGACAACTGTCGAATTTGTTCATCTGCTCGTTTTTGACAAGAACCATTGATCAAACCAGTGTAATTTAAATGGTCTTGATTACAGGTTCTTGTCAAAACACGAGCGTATGAACGGGTTCGACACAAGTCTTCATAAAACTTGAGTAAAAAAATACATTAAATTTCATTGTTTTTTCGTTTGGAGAGATATTAGACAAAATTTAAGACTTTTTGGATGCAACGTAATGAGATAAACGTATGCAATACTGAATAGAAAAAAAGTTAGCCCAACAAAAAAGTTATATATTAACTTCATTCTTAAAAAAGAAAAAAAACTTTAAGCTTCAAATGGGAAAAATAAAATTTCCAGTACAACTTTTCTGACAAAGTAAATATGATACGATGAATAATGATGAAGTATTAAAATATAATGCCACCACTATAACTTAAACAAGTAAAAGTGCTATATTCGGCTGTGCCGAATCTTAAATACTCTTCACAGATGTAATTATTCTTCCTTTCTTTCTTGCTAAAACAGAAACTAGGTTTAATTAAAAAATCAAAATGATGTTACCGGTTACTTTTATATTTAAGAAAACGTTTAAATTTATCGTCTAGGTCCTAGACTCTAGGATACTAAATGTGTAACTCTTCTTACTTCTAATACCTCTAAACGTCTTTCAAAACTATTAAATACATATGTTTAATTTACAAACAAAAAGATAAAAATCCGTTTCATGTACCCCAAAAAGTTCTAATTGTCTAACCGTATGATAGTCTTTTAGATTTTCTTGGTTTTTAATACTGATATATAAAGTAGCTATACTTCATGATAAAAATCAAAAATAGAAAATTATATGGTTGGTTTGTTGAATAAAAATATGTCGATATTCCAAACCTGAAATTGGATTTTAAATTTTTTTGGTTTTTAATACCAATTTAGCTCTTTCCGAAGTATAAAAACCAAAACTAGAAACTTATATGGCTACTTTTATGAACTAAAAAATTTCGATTTTCCAACCCTGGAAGCGAAATTTTAATTTTTTTTACCAATGCTAGTCTTCATGAAGTATAAAGTAGTGTTATTTAAGAAAAATTTACAATTTTGAACCATTTTGGTCACCTTCATGAACTATAAAATATTGCACTTTTTGGTTACTTTTATGTATAAAAAAAAAATTTAATTTCCCAACCCTGGAAGCGAAATTAAATTTTTTTTATCAATGCAAATCTTCATGAGGTATAAAGTAGTTTTGTTTAAGAAAAACTAAAATGTTGGTCCCATATTGGTTATTACATGTACTACGAAATATTGCATCTACCAAAAAAACTTTCAATTTCCCAACCCTCGAAGCGAAATTTAAATTTTTTACATTTTTTTTTATCAATGCAAATCTTCATGAGGTATAAAGTAGTTTTGTTTAAGAAAAACTAAAATGTTGGTCCCATATTGGTTATTACATGTACTACAAAATATTGCATCTACCAAAAAAACTTTCATTTTCCCAACCCTGGAAGCAAAATTTTGATTTTTTTTTGAATTTTTGATTCCAATTTTGTTCTTCCGATAAGACAGTGTTATTTAGCAAAAAAAAAAAAAAACAACGACAGTTGCCTGTTTTTTTTTTTTTTTTTTTTAGGAGTAGGACCAGCACTCAGGGGATGACCCCTATATATGCAATGCATTGCGTCGGAACTGAAAACGAGGGGATAGTATTGAGGAGACAGATTAGGAAAGATGAGAAGAAGTTTTTTTTTGTAGCTATTTCAACCTTTTACTTCGCCGGCTAATTTTTGCTACAGGGCCGACGAAGGTGGGTGCTGTTACTCTGCTTTTAGTACATGATAGTGTCAGTCGCTGCCAATTATGTTCAGGGATCAGTGACTATGCCTTCATCATTGAAACAGGCTGGCAACAACTAACACAACCACGCACTAATGCTGATCAGAAGAATTCAGCACAATATTTCATGACTCAGAGCGGGCTCGAACTCACGACCCTCCGTTTCATAGTCTCGTGTTCTACTACTTCAGCCAACAGCACCCACAATACAAATTGTGTTTGAAGCTGTTATTTGTACGTCTCTTTCAAATGCTACAATCACACGACACCCACACATATGCAATGTGTGATGCCTTATTTTGATAGTCTCCAGGCCCCTTAAAATATTTTCAATTTTTGCCTCTACTGAAAATTTTTAAATTTCGAGTTGACGCTCTTTGGAGGAACCAGTGCGATATACATATGTATGTGTATATGCATGCACTCGTATTCAACTTACACTTTATTGGTAACACCAGATTCCTGCAGAGTTTCTAAGAATTCATAATCCTTGTGATGATATTTATCCCGTAGTGTTGAAACTGTTGAGCTTCCATTAGTTGTTGTAGAGGTTGCAGATCTTTGTGGTTGGAGATGACCACGTGTCATTACCGCTGATGTGCCATATGTTGCAATACTGCCAGCAACACCACCTACTCCAACTAAACCTGATGCAACTCCAGTTGTACTAGAGCCTAAATTGGGTGCGTAATGCATATCACAGCTTGCAGATAGTAATTCTCTTGTACTAGAAGAAGATGATGTAGCCGATAGCGGCTGTTTAACTAATGTGCGCACTTGTCCTCTGGCGTTGGCATCATTATTCCGAATAATAGCGCCACCTAAACCCGAAGATCCTACAGACGTTGACGATGTTGAAATCATTGATAACTGTGGGCTGCTTGATGGCGGTGTATTGGGAAAGAAGTGTTGTTGTTGGTGTTGCTGCTGGTGCGTTTGCAGTTGCTGTTGTGAGTTGTGGTGTTGGTGAACGTTTGGTGATGGTGATTTAAGGAATTCTTCTTTTTGTTTAATGGATTCACGTAAGCGTATCATCAAATCGCTGGTATCAACAGCTGCATTTGAAGCATAAAAAGCAGCAGCGTTTTGCTGCTGTTGCAATTGTTGTTGGCGGGTTAATACTGTTAGATTTGCTGGTGGAGAACTGTAAATAAATAATAAAACAAATTCTTGTAAAATTTTTAATAATATCACGAATATATGTATACATTAATAATGCAATTCGTAGGCATTTTCTTCCGAATCGAGTTACACAGTAACCGTTTGAACTTTAACCGAAGGTTAAAATGAATCCTATTTCATATTGAAACTGTGGGAAAAAATAATTAAGAGCTGGAAAGTATGCCCTTATATATGTACATAAAATCAAACTTTAGCAAAATCTCGAGCAAAAATTATGGTCAATTATTAGTTAGTTCCCATAATTTTATTAAATAACTATAATTTTTTAAATAACTGTATAGGTAAATATATAAAAAATTTTCACAAAGTTAGGTATGGCGTCACGTAGAAAATAATTTCCAAGTCATATTAAATTGAATTAAGATTCATAGGCTAATTGTTCGAAGTTTGACTTACAGTCCCTGGCCAATTTATTAGACGCACTGTATTTTTATTTATTGTTTTGTAATGTTATGTTTCTTAAGAGTTTTTATTTTCCAAATGGAGAACCATTCGCTTTCATGCAAGACGGAGCTCCCTGCTACACTTCTCCATCTGTTACAGTTTTCGGTCTGTTTGTTTGGCCGGGTAATATCCCTGATATGAACCCCATTGAAAATGTGTGGGAGGTGATGAAAAGGGAAGTGCCTAAAGATGTGATTACCAGCATAACCCAACTCCTAGAACATATTATTTAGGTGTGGAATCATCATCCTCAAATGCTGGAGACAGTACAGTCTTGTATTGATAGCATGCCACGCAGAATTAAAGCTTTGATAGCGGCTAAAGGTGGCTCAGCTAAATATTGACTTTTACTAACATTAGTTTCACTTTTCTTTAAAACTTAATAAATTTATGCTTTTTAAAATTAATGCTGTTTTATTTATGTTCAATAAATCGTTAATTGATTGGATAATATAAAAATAAAAAATTAATCAATTTAAAATAATAAAATGGTGCACTAATTTTACTAATATTACGTGAAATATTGCAGTGCGTCTAATAATTTGGCCAGGGACTGTAGGTATGATGGAACAAAAAATTCAGAAAAATTGTAAACGGTAACACGGGTATTAAAACAATAACATGTTAACATCAGGTTGATACAGTTCTCGGATTATTTTTCACAATAAAATTTGTGTAAATAGGAACTGTTATCACATTCTAAGCTCACTAAGCCACCTAATAAGTGGTGATAAACACAATACACATGAGCACTGATGATGAAGGTGTTGCGGCTTTCGAAAACAGCTATTCTGCTCTGCTGTGTAAGTTGAATAAAACTGATGTTGACTTTCCTTTGTGCCTTGGAATATTTATCATGTCTTTATGAGATTTAAAAACAAATTTCGAACAATTAGCCTATGAATCTTAATTCAATTTAATATAGCAATATAAATGTTCGTGAAAATACTTACTACATACAAATTTCCAAGTCACTTTTTAAAGAGAAATGTCTAAATAAAAATAGGCACATTCGTTTAGGAGCTAGAGGAATACCGATACGGGAGGGCACATATATAATTGAACTCATAACTTCAAAATGGCTGGGGCAATTTGTTTCAAACACAAATAACAATCAGTCACCTTTTAAATAAATAAAGGTCGAAAGTTATATTCGACCGGGTCGAATCTTAAATACCCTCCAAATGTTTAGTAAGCAAAAACTCTATTTATATTCTTATTAAAATTTACATTTTTATGGCATATGGCTTAAGTAAATAAGAAAAAAAAATTTATTTCAATACGGTCGTTTCCAATGTGTTGGGAGAAGCATGGCTGAGGAACCTTTCCATCAGTATAAAAGCAATTTACATATTAATATTTTATATGAAGATACAAAAAAGGGACTGAGATAAGTTAAAAAGGTTAAACCTGCTGAGTAAATTTTCGGATTAAGTGTAGAAAAAACATTTTTTTTCTAAGGTCATTTAGGTAGCAAAGCAGATAGGGTAGGGGCAGATCAGAGAACATCTTACCTTCGTCGTAAAAGCTTATAAATTAAATTTTTAAGTAGTGTAGGCTTAAGAAATACAATTTTTTTTTTTTTTTTTTTTAGGAGTAGGACCAGCACTCAGGGGATGTCCCCTATATATGCAATGCATTGCGCTGGAACTGAAAACGAGGGGATAGTATTAAGGGGACAGATTAGGAAAGATGAGAAGATAGACAGTTTTTTTTTTTTTTTTGTAGCTTTTTCAACCTTTTACTTCGCTGGCTAATTCTTGCTACAGGGCCGACGAAGGTGGGTGCTGTTACTCTGCTTTTAGTATATGATTGGGTCAGTCGCTGCCAGTAATTGTCCAGTGATCAGTACTATGCCTTCATCACTGGAAACAGGCTGGCAACAACTAACACAACCACGCACTAATGCTGATCAGAAGAATTCAACGCAATATTTCATGACTCAGCGGGGGCTCGAACACAGGACTCTCCGCTTCATAGTCTCGTGTTCTACTACTTCAGCCAACAACATTTACACTATTTTTCCATATAATATGAAACTTCCTACTAAAGGGGGCGGGGTCCAAAAATAGACTATATCGTGATTTCTACAGACGGACGTATGCGCATTGCTATATCGTCTTAAACTTCATCACTAATCAAGAATATACATATTTACTTTATAGGGTCCAATTCTCTTTGGAGGGAATAAAAACTGTATTTTGGAGGGGTCTCTCTGGCAAGGGTTGTGGGGGAAACATTTCACATTTGTCATAAAACTCTAAAAATAAATGCTTGGGATAATTATATACAAAATTTTAAAAATTTTTTTTGATATAGTCATTTAAGGGTCAAAGGGGTAGGAGGAGGTAGGGCAGAGTGGTACCAGGTTACGTCTCAGCTTCGTCTTTATAGCTTAAAAATGTTATTTTTAAGGAATGTAGGCTTAAGTAAAACATTTTGTAAAATTTTTACACTATTTTTGCATATAATAACGCCCATTAAAGGGGGCGGGATCCAAAAATTATTTTATTTTTATTTTATAGCTCCAAGTTTAACGCGTTGGACCTTGTTTGACATAAAAATATATCATTTGCTTAACAAAATTACAAAAAAACTTTAAAAATTGTGTTGTTTTTTAAAGGTTGGTTTAGTTCTTCTTAGAGGAACTTTTTCCCCTCTGGCTCTATTCAGCCCATTTACGAACTTGACCCGTACCATCCTTCATGATATATTTCTACCAAATTTCGAGCGTCTAGCTCTTTTCTTTTGGACTGAATCGTAATTTCCACAGACGGACGGACGGACGGACATGCTCAGATCGTCTTAAATTTTCTCACTGATCAAGAATATATTTAGTGGGGTCCAATTCTTTTTTGGCGGGTTTAAAAATTCTATTTAGTAGGCGTCGCTCGGACAAGGGCGGTGGGGGAGATATCTCCCCTTTGCCATAAAACACTAAAAATAAATTTTTGGGGTAGTCGCAAAGCAGCTCTGAGTCAGTAAACATCAAGCCTCGTTGGCCAATATTTTTTAAGTGCAGCTAGACCACTGATCGTTTACTCTCTTTCGAGAGTTTTGCGTCTCACTCGCACTGCTACACGTTCAATATATATTGAACGCGATCCAGTATCGCGATATTTATTGAACGTTAGCATGCAGTATTGATGGATCGCGATCCATATCGCAGAATGACCTAAAATTTGAAATCCAGATCGTGGATCGCGGATTGCGTAATAAATATTGAACGTGTAGCATTTTTATGATATTAGATCGCGATACGTTAATAAGAAGTGAAATGAAACAAATAAAATACGCAGTGCAAAAAATTTAACAAATAACAAGTAAAAAATTAAATTTATTTGTTGGTGGTCAAGAAAAATAAAATAAAATATAATTGTGACAATATGTCAAATAAAAAGTTCATAAAAGTAAAAAAGTTTATTACATTTGTGGAAAGTTTGTTTAAACAGAAGATAGCGAAAACGAATGGGTTATGCCGGTGGACTCGGAACTCACGACCGAAAAAATGATTTTGAAAGACTTCATTTTTAATTTGGAGGCATTGCCGGAATTGCTTCTCTCATCACCGTGTCTTTCTTCAATAAAAATGGGGTAATTAATTCCAAAATGATTTTAAAATTATCATTAGACATGCGGAAATAATTTTCAAAGTCGTCTATTTCTTTATAAAGAAAAATTGTGTCCATTAAACTTAAGTGTGTGTGTATTTTTTTCGATCCTGCAACCACTTTTTGCTCCAACATTTTCTTTCCACTTTTCGCATCAATGAAAAAGCAAGCAAAATAGCTAAACAGGCTTTTTTTTGGTTTTCTCGCGACATTTTTTAATAAATGATGCGCACAGCACAAAATTAACGTAAATACTGTCGCGATAAATATTAAACATATAGCATACGCTCGTGATCCATCAATCCATTAAAATGGATCGCGATCCAAATATCACAATATATATTGAACGTGTAGCAGTGCCCTCAAATGTTTTTAATAGCGTCAGGTAACGGCATATAATAACGCCCAATAAAGAGGCGGGGTCCAAAAATTAATGTTTGTTTTTGTGTTTGTTTTATGGCTCCAAGTTTAACACGTTAAACATTCTTTGACATAAAAATATATTATTTGCTTAATAATTCAGCCCATTCCCGAACTGTGCTATCCTTGAAGATATATTTGTACCAAGTTTTAAGGGTCTGGCTCTTTTCGTTCGGACTGAATCGTTATTTCCACAGACGGACGAACATGGCCAAATCGTCTTAGATTTCATCACTGATCAAGAATATATATATATATATATATATATATATATATGTATGTATATGTATATATATATATATATATATATACATATGTATTTATATATATGTATATATATATATATATATATATATATATATATGTATATATATATATATATATATATATATATATATATATATATATATATAGTTTATGTGGTCCCAGAGGGATATTTCGCTGCGTTACACACGGAATGACAAAGTGAATAGGTATACCCCCAATTCTTTTTTGGAGGGTATAAACAAATTAAACATGCGTTTGAGGTTAATTAACAAAAGTATGCCGAAGGACTGTAAATGGTAACTGTTCGTTGAATTGTATCAATGGTGTTAAGCAAGTCGGCAGTCACTTATATAATAATCATAATATGTAAATGAACACCAATATTGGCTTAAACAAATAATACTGTGTTCACATATGCGTTTTTAATTGAAACAATATTCAGTTAATTGACAATATGTTTTTGGTGTTCATACATACTCAATATTGCTACGACAATTAGCATTTGACAACTGAAAAAAAAATCATTTCAGTATTCATGACTCAGCGCGGAGTTGAACGCAGGACCCGCCGCATCATAGTCCCGTGTTCTACTACTTCAGCCAATAGCATTAGTCGAATTTCAGCAAAGTGTTTTCGATAAGTACATTCATTGTAAAAGCTTTCACTTTTGTAAAACCTTTTCACTGAACACTATTCTGACAGTGTTGCATTAAAAAGTTTACTCATTGTTAAAACAAATGATCTCTTAATTGTCAATAAGTTAATTGTAATTTTTATATGAAAATTTAGTCTCAATAATGGCCTTAATTGTTATAATTTGAATATTGTAATTATAAATTTAAAAAATTTTAAATATATCTAATATTCATATCTTGAAAAAAAAAACAATGAAACAACTATCTTTACATATTTCTTTATTACTAATTTATGTTATTTAAAATTTTCGAGTTCACTTGCACCGATGTGACAAAAGGATCGCATATCTCTTATTTCGAATGAATAGCAAAACCACAGACATATAAATTTTATAGTTATGAGTTTATAACTAAGTAAATAAAAGAAAAATAAATAAATAATAATAAACCAAAACTAATTCCCACCTTCGACATGGTAAATGGCACATATGACAAAAACAGTTTAAAACCGCATCGAATGGACTCATCGTTGATGTTACGCTGCGGTTGTTTGTTTATTTCTGTTTGTGATGATTTGCCATATAGTTTGTATTGTTTGTTATATATTTGTATTTGACACTTTTAGGTAGTTGCTGTTTCTTATATTTTTTAGAGAGTAAATATTTAATTTTAAGCCAGTTTTTGTCATTTATTTATGTCAGACATTTGGCGTTGCAAGCAACAGCAGTGGTCTTCATAATAACAGCATGCATTACAATATTTTTTATCTTATTTAGCAAAAATATTTTATAAAATTTTGTAAACATTTTATAGCAGTTATATGTTGTTTTTTTGGTAATAAAATAAAATAGTAAAACTGGTAAAATCAATATAAATGAACGTACGCCGTTATCCACGCAAAACATAGATACATTTGGTCGTATGAATGGCAGCTGCGCATGTGTAAATATAATTGGGGGATTCATACTGTAGTCATAAAGTCATAAGACATAAAATAATAGCACGAAAAATATGACCAGTGTGAACAAGCCGTCATAACTTAACTTAGTATGCTATTTCAAACATCGATCAGCTGATAAGAAATCAACACATTTGTAATTAGATGTTAGCAAAGCAAAAGATAATTCAGATAATTGTAATAAATTTGTTTGAAAATGCCAAAAAGTCCAAAAACTCCATTTTTATTTAAAATTATTAAATTTGTCTTCTGGTGCACAAGAATATCCAAATGAATTTGTACAGCTGCTGCTTTGATATGAGCTGAATAAATTTTTTTTGCGGAGGCATACGGAAAAACGTTCAGTGGCTGCCAGCTACGTAAGTTAAACGAGAATAAATTTTCACATGTATATATTTAGTTTTTGCGATTTAGTTCTCTTTTAATATTTTTTATGTTATAAAAATGTGATTTAATGTACAGACATATAGGTATGAATAATTTTTTAGCAGTTTTTTTAGTCGTGAATCATTTATAAGTAACGGCGGCAAACATATACTATCGCCGTCTCGCCTAAAGATTTTCAGCCGTTCGACTCAGATCTCTAGAGCTATTTTATGACAAAACAAAAACATACCTGAAAGAGTGCTATTATTTGATGACTTTTTTGTATGTAGCACAACAACAACTTTTTTAAACTGGTCTAATATATGATGACTTTTTGACAATATGACTAAATAGCACGAAGTGTGAATACCTCAAATATGAATACATGTGTATCAAAAGTAAATATGCAGTAAATAAAACTTAAAGCACGCGACCAAAAGTGAATCCATTTATTTGAAATGGTTAATACAGTGATGGCCAAAAACTTTATATCATGTATGTATGTATGAACGTTTGTTTTTTTTAGTGTGGGGTTCTTATTGATATGTACATTGAATAAGCAATCTACGCCGAAAATTTATTTTCCGGACCATCAGATAGCTTATAGACCTAAATCTTAAGCTAGTGTGTCAGAAATGTTACCCAAAATAAAAAAAAATATAAAAAAAATTAAATATTATGAAAAAAGAAAATTAAAAGAAACAAAAAATAAAAATATTAAAAATTAGTCTTATTTTTCTTTGAAACACATCCAAACAAACTTATGTATGTACGTACGTTTTTTATTACACTCTTATACATATGTAAGTATATGTTTATATACTTTTTTCATGGTTTAGTAATAATAGCCGCCAAATTTATTTTGACATGACAACATACCATTAAATGTGTTTTAATTGAAGAACTAGTGTGACATTTCAAAAATATTTTATTCTTATTAGTTTTTATAAATTAATAAATAAAAACTAACATTTTAAGGTCAATACGAGTATTTATGTATGTGTATATGTATAGCAACTTTTGGATAGAAATCAATTTAATTTTTTGTAACGATGAATAGATTTCTTAATAGGAATCTAACATTTCGATTCACAGTATTACATTGTACACATTTTTTAAATAATAATACTTTTGAAAAACAATAGAAGAGTGTTATAAAACATTTGAAATCCGATTTTTTTGTATGAAGGTGGAAGTAAGTCTGTGACATACATGCGCGGCTTTATTTATAGTTTTTTTTAACGTCACAAGTAGTGCTGCCACTTCAAAAAAATAATATTCTAACCAAAATATTTGAAAAAGCTACCAAATTTGAGAATAAAATAAGCAAATTTAAAATGCATTGTTTTATTTGAAAAAAAAAACAAACATAAAAATTTATTTAGAGTTGAAATGCAATGCAAAGTTAATAACTACAAAACAAGAAGTGTAATTCATTTACATATTAAAGAATTCTTAATACTGAAAAAATAACGAGAAACTCTTGTACATATTTATATTTTTGTTTCACAAGAGTAAATTTTCCATATATAATTCATTTTCTTTAAAGTACATAAATAAAATTATTATTATAATTTTTATTTTTAATAGGAACGTTACAATAAACTAAATTTAAACTTTAAGAAAACAAACAAAACCCTAATAAATTTTTATCAAGACAAAACTGATTTTTTATACAAAATTTTAAGCTTGTCTTAACAAATTTTAAATATGTATAGACGCTTAGTTATACAAAAACAAAAAAATGAAATAGTTTAACGTACATATTAAGAAAATAAGTGATTGAAAAACATAACAAGAAAGTTATTTTAAAAACAAACTTAAAGCTTTTATTTCAAAATAAAAAAAAATTGTACTTCACAGGTTTAAGAAAAATATTTTTTTGTAAAACGATATTTTTTATGAAAAAGTTATTGTTTCACAAATGGAGATCAATAGATTTACAATTAATTTCGTTTTAATTATATTAAGCTGTGAAAAAATTCTTTCGGCTGCAGCTGAACTATGTGGCAAAGATAAAAAATTTTGTATGAAGTAAAAAAGCTATTCGAAACATTTTTCATTCATCCCATTTTTGTACCTCGATACTTTATCTCAAAATTCAACTATCTCCATATCGCCATTAATATCCAAATTGGAAAATCTTAATAATTTCCAAAATTGTTCTTCTATTATTATTTTCGTAAAGAAGTAACCAAAATGAAAAAAATATTCACATCTTCACATTGGAAAAAAAAATTACCAATTTTGATTAGAAATAACCAAACACGGCAGCTCTGGTCACAAGACAAAATTTGTATGGGATAAACTGAATGAATGTTAGAAAAATTTTTGGAGAAATTGGTCCTCTTGGATTTATAAATTTAAACATTTTAATTATATAAGTTATATTAAAAAAATATGAAAAAACAATTAATGAATTAGTTTGTTTAGTTTTCTTATGAGCATATTTTACATTTAAGATCCAAAACAGGTTTTAAGACACAGAACTAAATATGTAATCGCAAATTAAAATTATGTATATAGAAAAATACAATTGCAATTTTTAGTTGTCATTCAAAACCGATTTAAAAATTTTTTAGAGTCACATTAAATTTAGAGCCTTAAACTGATATCCACTGCTGTTTGCAGAAACTGAACTGGGAGTGGTTTTAATAAAAATATTTGTTTATTTAATTTATTGATAAAAACGAAAGCGTAAATCTGTTAAAATCTTTTCAACCGGTAAAATCACATCTCATTGCAACAATGCAAAACTGATTTCCTGCGACATATTCGATGTGTTCTTGATATCACATTAAACAGAACGACAATTTGTTACAAATAACAAACAAACAAGCAAACGATTTAACAAACCATCAGCTCAATCAAATTAAGAAACTCATTTGTCCTTTAAAATTGAATCATATTAAAACAGAAAAATAAATATTTATGTATAAAAAAAAATTCAATGACAACCGAACAATATTAAAATCAAAAAAATAAAATGCAGCAAGCACTTTGTAACGAAACTAAAACGGCGGCGACAATAATTGTCCGCCCGGTTGACGGACAGCAACTGTCATGATGGCGAAAACGAAAATGTTGTCAATGTGCATAGATTTAATTTTAATTCTTTATATATAAATACTTAGAAAACAATACGAAAGACTTTCAGCAGACGTTTTGGCGTAGTGTCTTCAACAGCCAAAAAGTGAGCAAATTTTTATTTAAAAAATAAATTAATGAAGCTTAACGCAATCGTTAAGCTACACACTCGCTTAAAGTCACTCTCAATATTAACCCGTTGATGAATAGAGTCTTTGAATAAAAATTACTTTGCATTTGAAAAAGTAAAAACATAATTATGATATATAACCAGCAAAAATACATTCCACATTGATAAGGAATAAAATAATATCACGTCTTACAGAATTGCTTTGCTGAAAATTATATTTGGATGCTAAATATTAATGGAAACCAAAAATGCTATTTAAGTAAAATTATTTTTTAGGGCACAGTGCGAGTGCGAGAATTAAATTGGTACATACATTTAAGGGAAAAATATAGAGCAGTATGCTAAAAACAGTCAAAAGATCATAATATAGATATGATATTTGTGATATTTTCCGAAGCAGTCTGGTAAGCGAGAGTTGGCGATCTTTTGTTTACAAATCTTCTTGCAGGTAGACCGCAATTTTTAAGGGGATACTTTAAACTTTAATGTAATTATTTCGCCAACCAACTTTCCTTTTACATATAAAGTGATTATTAGGCTAATGTTCGAAACGTGAGTTTCAGAAAGAATTTAATATGATCACAATTCCACAGAACAAAATAAAACTGTCGAGATAAAAGAAATTGGTTACCAAATATTTTCTACGATACAGTTCTCGTATCCTTTTTCACAATAAAATTTGTGTAAATAGGAACTGTTATCACATTCAACTAAGCCACCTAATAAGTGGTGACAAACACAATACAGATGAGCACTGATGATGAAAGGGTTGCGTCTTTCGAAAACAGCTGTTCTGCTCTGCTGTGTAAGTTGAATAACAAAAACTGATGTTGACTTGCCTTTGTGCCTTGGAATATTTATCATGTCTTCCTGAGATTTAAATTAAAATTTCGAACAATTAGCCTATAGAATCTTAATTCAATTTAATATTTTCTACGACTTCTTACAATAAGCATACGTGAAAAGATTATAGTTCCTGAAACACAATTTGTTATGCGATATAACATTAAATATGCATTCCGAAATGTCTGTTATAAATAAAACTATTTTCTTACATCTATAAAGTGATTTGTAAAATATCCAAAGTGAAAGCAATGAAGAGTACTTGTATACCGTCCAAAAAAGAATTTGAGGTTATATTCACTTTGTCATTCCGTATGTAACGCAGCGAAATATCCTTCATATCCATAGAGTATATATATTCTTGATCAGGGATGAAATCTAAGACGATCTAGTCATGTCCGTCCGTCTATGGAAATCACGATACTGTCAAACGAAAAGAGCCAAGAAACTGGTACAGATAAATTTTGAAAGTCCAGGTCAAGTTCGTAAATGGGCTGAATCGGTCCAGAAGGAAAAAATCCTAAAAACAACATAATTTTTAAATTTTTTTGTACGATATATTTTTATGTCAAAGAAACTCCAAAGAGTTGAACTTGGAACCAGAATATCATAATAATCAATTTTTCGACCCCACCTTCTTTAGTGGGCGTTGAAGTAAAAATAGTGAAGGTAAGGTTAGGTTAGGTTAGAAGGGCTGCCAGCCATAAGCGAGAAAAACGCTCAGAGGCCATAAAGGCCCATTGTGATGCCCAGAGGACTACACCCTATACAATCCTTTCAAAACGAAGTAGTGGTTCCTGAGAACCACCCAGAAGTTCTCATGAAGCCCGTCAGGGCAGCCAGCTGTGCATCCCTGAGGCAGTCCAGATCCCGCAGAAAACGTGAGCCTAGATGTCTAAGCCTACGCTCCTGCAGGGCCGGACATTCGCAAAGAAAATCCTGTACTGACTTCTCTTCCTCCTCATCTAAACAGCTCCTCCAGCCACCATCATGGGGAAAGCCCAAACGCCCCGACATGTGCCCAATTGCACAGTGCCCCGTCAAGACCCCCACCAGGAGTGCCAACGACTTTTTCCCAAAAGTCAGAAGCTGTCTAGTCCTTCCCCTGTCAAGCGAGGGCCATAGAGTTCTGGAGACCCTACAGGTGGTAATACTTGACCACCTGCCTGTCACCTCCCTCTCTGCCCACTCCTGAATCCTATTCAGCAGATCAACTGAGGGAATGTCAATATCCCTACGTGAGGCTGCCTCATCCAAGGCCGAACCCCTCTAGCGCATTTAACCCTGTAACCATCACCTTCGTCGAATCGACGAACACAAAATGTGATATCACAGTGATCTCGAAAAACACTGTTTTTTGTTCATTTGAATTACAAAATATATATGTATGTTAAAAACTTTTATGTATTGTTTGTTTTACTTAATAAATATCTGTTCAATATTTATTATCGGCCGATATTATATATACCAAATAAGTGTTCGTCGTATCGACGAATGGTTAGGCTTTAAGGGGTATATAAAAGGTTAGTGAATTAGGGTTAATTACCCAAAAAATTTACTTTTTAAGTTTTTGCGCAAAGGTGACTGATCTTCAGGCAGAGAAATGTCTTAAGGCCACTCTGACTCTTTTTGTGTGCGTTCATATAAAACAATGAAAATAGAGTTTTTATTTAGTAGAGGGTATTTAAAATTCGAATCGGTCGAATATAACGTTCTTACTTGTTTGGCATTTAAATTAACCTGGTGCTGTCGGGTGAAGTAGTTAACTAGAGGCTATGAAGCGGAGTCACCTGAGTTCAACCCCGCGCTCAGTCATGAATATTATGTCTACTTCTTCTGATCAGCATTAGTGCATGGTTGTGTTAGTTTATGTCAGCCTGTTTCCGGCATAGCACTCATCACTGAACATAATTGGTATCTTTCCTCATGTGCCCCGTCAATACTATACCCTCCTTTCTAGTTCCGGCGTAATGCACTGCATATGTAGGGGTCATCCCCTGAGTGCTGGTCCGAGATAAAAAAAATATAATTAACCTAAAAGTTTAGCTGTTCCATTTATTCATTCGTTGCTAACTACTGATGAACGTATTCAGATCGATTCAATGATATTTGCTATCCGATTTGTTAGTATGTATATTGACCACTGTATTCACAAATAGCAAGCTTTTGCTTATACATACTCGTACATATATATTAACGATTTAAGCTTTACGTAAATTAAATAATGAAAACGTTGAAATTTACAAAAATGAACTATAAACTGGTGTTTGTTTATAAAGGGTTAATTTTTCTCCTAGCTCGTCTAGAGTGTTTTCTTTTGGCTCGTGCTTGCGAGACGACTTGAAATAAAAAAAAAAATAAAAAAAAACTATTGTTGTTGGGTGTACGTAGATCAAGTAAAGTGTGTCCATAATGGTCACCTAAAAAATGTTTTACTGCCATTGTTGTTATTGTTGTGTATATTTATGTTATGTGTCAGGAATTATGGATTACGTTTATAACCATATCAGTCATCTTTTGTCAAACTTGGTTGTTTGCTATTTTGTATAAAGTTTTTGGTTTTTAATATTCAACTCACATTTATGTATGTCATATTAAATATACCTCGATCTGATATAAACGTTTGTAGGCATGAACAACAAATACGTACACAGTATACATTTGAACGAATAAATATGATTTAATTTGCATTCAAGTTCTTTTGTGAAATCAATTGATATATTGACGGTTATTATAGACAATATGAGCGACACTCTCTGTCTCTTTTTAAGCTGCTCTGCATATTAAGAGAATAAAAATATATTTTGTTTATTTATTAATTTTTTTATGTTTGTTTTTATTCGTATTTTTCTACATAAATGGATGTCATTCGAATATTACGCGCAAATATTTAAAAAAGTTAATGCAAGGTATGCAAATTATTTCTTGGAGTATAACTAGTTATTAAAAATAAATTTATTTTATTGTAATAACGTGTTGAAATTTTTGTGATATTAAAATTTGATTTCATATTCCGAAATACCAATTAAAATTAATGCCCTGTTTATATTAGAGATGGTATTGCGAGAAACATTTCAGTAACGGTTAATTTTTTTCAAAGCGCATCAAGTTTTCACAACTGCAATTGAAAATGTTAACAACTTCCGAGAAATTTCGCTGTTAAATTTATCATTTTTACTAGAAAAATATAACCAATAAATCTCTAATATCATTTAGAGTTATTTTATTAATAACATTTCATTAAAATTTCTGTGTACTGGTATTATCGTTTCTCTCGGAAAGTAAATAAGTGTTAGTGATATTTATATCAAAATCAAAAATACATTTGTGTAACAAATTTTAAAATTGTTTTTTATTTTCATACAATTTGTTTACCGAAGAATTGCATAGAAATTTAGAGGTTAATTTGTTCTCCAAATTTTTTATTTTTTATTGAAAAAACTTTCGAAAACACATGGCGAAATACATACATATGTATATACTATGTACATTATTTTTTAACATTTTTGGAAGGCGCACGCACAGATGGTAATTAACACACCATTCGAATTTCAAAATTGTTTTACGTAATTATTTTACATAACTTGGCAATACTGTTTCAGAATTTAAGAACAGTTTTAACTAAAAATTTACTGTCTTAATTAAAACAAAATGTAATGGCTTATGTTATTCCGAAAATTTGTAAAAAAAATTTGAACACTGTTCGAACTAAAATAATTTCCGCACGAATAAAATTAAAAATTTAGGGTAAAACTATTTTCATCAATATGTCAAAAACTGAAGAAATTCACTTCCATGATTATTCATGAAAACCACAAAATGAGCTTTGCCTCAATAATACATATTGCTTTCACGACCGTACCCATAATTATTTTTTTCAAATACTGCTTTATGTTAAAAGTGACGTGGTCACATTAAATGCCGTCCAAAAATAGCGTTTAGAAATTAACATAATTTTTGGTAAATAAAAAGATTTGATTGCGTATTAAAACATTTTAAAACCCACTTCTATTCAAGATAAAATGCATTATGGGAACTTTTCATATTTTTTAGTGCATAGCACACAAGAGGCAGTTAATTTAATAATTTCCACATAAACTGGCAATTTTTTTTTAAATTACTGACAATGCGTGACGCCCTTTAAATTGGTAATTCAAACAAAGTTTATCTAATGTAAATATGTATTTATGTAAAAATCGAAATATACAAAAAAGCAGAGTTACATAAATTAGCATAAACCACGACATCAACAAACAAAAGATACCACAAGAGGCGGCCAAAGCCAGTTGCGGTTATGTAGATGAGTAGACATTAATTATAAAAGAAATTGTAATGAAGCGACAACAATGCTAAAATTACAAAACACTTGTTGTTGATGTTTTAACGCTTTTTTTTACAATAAATGCAACCGAAACATTTGTGATGAAAAAAAAAGTGAAAAAATAAATATGGGTAAATAGGTTGGTGAATGGATTAAGTGCAGTTTAAACAATAAGTCAGACTTACTATAGAATTCATTCTTTTTGTTGAGAAGCAATAACTTATTTAACTTTTGTGTTTTTCTTCCCGTCTGAGATTGTTTGAATTGGGAATGCCTTTTCATCATCCAGTATCAAATTTGGTTTATAAAAAAAAAAACTATTCGACAATGTGATATCTGCAAAGTTTTCTATATACAGTCCGTCCAACTTATGTATATACAGTCAGGAAACTCGATCCAAATAATTTACTTGTAACAATCGATAGGCACGACTTTGCACAAATACTTCCCAGTTGGCTACTGTGGGTGCTGTTGTCTGAAGTTGTTAACATGACACTATCAAGGGGAGGGTCTAGAGCTCGACTCATGAATATTGTATCGACTTCTTCTGATTAGTGCATGTACTAGTTGTCGTTGGCCTGCTTCAGTGACAAAGGCATAGCACTGGTCACTGAACAATTACTGGCTGTGATTGACACTATCATGTACTAAGAAGAACAGCACCGTCCTCTGTCGGCCCGGTAGCAAAAATTTAGGCGGCGAAGTAAAAGGTTGAAGTAGCTACAAAAAATTCCCTATCTTTTCATCTGTCCTCTCAATACTATCTTTTCTTTTCTAGTTCAGGCGCAATGTACTGCATTTGTAAGAGTCATCCGCTGAGTGCTGATCCGAATTAAAAAAAAAACTGGTTGCATCCCAAAAAATTTATTTAAGTGTAACGCACCACGGAATATTTCTTTGGCGTCACAAACAAATAAAAACCTTTAGTCAGTGGACACAATTACAGGTTTAGTGATTCAGATTTTATAATTACGGTATACATTTGATACAAAAATGTCTACCGGTTTATGTTACTGTTATTGCAAAGATTCGACATCTTGAGAACTTTGTACTAATTTCAGAATTAACATATATGTACATACATATATTGGGTGTTTTTTATTGAGGTATAGAACTTTAAGTTGGCATCACTTTTTTAACTGGCGGCCATTTTGTCAGCTGTCAAGTGATTAATATTTAGTTTGGTTTGCCATTTCATCATGAACAGGTTGACAAAAGAACAACGCTTGCAAATCGTGCAAATTTATTTCGAAAGTAATGGTTCAGTTCGCGAAGTTTACCGCAAGCTCCGTCCATTTTATGGTCGACATAATCGTCCATCAGAGCAATTAATTCGGTTAACCATGGATCGTTTTCGCACTACGTTTACTCTATGTGATAATACGCATCCGCAGAGACGTCGAACAGTGCGCACCGAAGAAACAATTGCCGCTGTAGAGCAAAGTGCTGAAGAGGACCCGAATGAATCGATTCGCCACCGTGCACAGCAATTGGAGATTTGTCCATCAACTTTATGGAAGATTTTGCGCAAATGAATGTGGATGAGTTGTGGTTCCAACAAGACGGCGCTACATGCCACACAGCGCACGTCACAATCGATTTATTGAAGGAAACATTCGATGAGCGCATAATTTCGCGGAATGGACCTGTTAATTGGCCACCAAGATCGTGTGATTTGACGCCATTGGATTATTTTCTTTGGGGATATGTGAAGTCGCTCGTCTACGCCAACAAACCAGAAACGTTAGGGGACTTGGAAGCCAACATTCGTGGCGCTATTGCCAACATACGGCCCCATATGCTCGAAAAAGTGGTTGAAAATTGGACCTGTAGAATTGGCTTTATTCCAGCCAGCCGCGGCGGCCACATGCCCGAAATCGTATTTAAACATTAATGGCATAAAATTATCCTTCCAATAAAGCCAAATTGATGGACATTAAAACGATTTTCTGTGTTTTATTTCAATTCGAAATAAAAAAAACACCCTGTATAATGCAATGTCAGAGTGTTCTATTCCGTCCGGAAACGAGGTATATTCCGTATTGCGGCATGGTTGGTACTTTTGTTTTCTTGATTACAACAAACTTTCAATTTATCATACAAAACGATAAAGTGGTATAAAAATTAACGACAGACAGGCAGCAGGGTGGAGCTGTGGCTAATGGGTAGCAATGCTAGCCTGTCAGTCCAATGGTCGTGAGTTTGATTCCCGCCGGAGACTCTGGGTGTTTTCAGCAGACAAGCAAATCACTACGCGGGCTGTGTTTATTTTTATTTTTTCAAATAAAAATTAAAAGAAAAAAAATAAACAACTGCACAATTTTCCATTTGCATTGATTTTAAAATTCTTATGTCTTAGCTCGCATTTATTAATGCATTCGTTTAAATTATTTTACAATAAAAACACATAAAACCCAACAATTGATTTCATTACTTTTTTTTACTTAATTTAATGCAATTCATGTTAAACAATGCACTCATAATTATCGAGACACGTGAAACTACAAGGTAAAAAGGGGAAATTCGCTAGATGAAACAAAAACACACCAACCGATAAGCAATTTATTTAGATAGACTAACACGGCCTGTCTAAAACTGCACTGCAAGCAGTCAGTTTGCTTAATATAAATGCACATATATTTCCACTTATTTCAGCTTTAAACTGATATCTTATTTTTAAAAGTGAGCTCAACGAGTTTGTTATTGAAACAAAGAACAAAAACAACAATTGTAAATAAAACTAACCTACCCAAATGCAAATACACACACATATTTTGGCTCATCCTCAAAGAAAAACGGAAGAAAAACAGAACATTTTGCAAGAAGTAGCAGACATAAAAGACAGGCAAAAGTGCAGTACCAGACCAAATCTTATTCAACACTACTCGGCCCAACGCAAGTTTGATACCCATATTTACAACGAACAACTTGTTCCTGTTCGGTGAGCATGATTCCCAACTGTTAAGTTCGATTAACAATAAATTTCTGGGAATCTTTTTGAATTCTTTAAATTTATTTATTTTTTCCTACAAGATAATATATTATAATGTAAAGAAATAAAAATCTTTCAGAACTAAAGTAAACGAAAAGTTCTTTGTATAGCAATGACCTCTTTCTATTGGATCATATCGTTTACTATATATTCTTAATTTAAAAAAAACTCTTCACATATTTAAAAATTTATATTTGCTGTGGGTTAAGCTCGTATTCTCTCAATTATAATAATATAAACAAATTATAATAATATAAACAAATTATAATAATATAAACAAAAAAATTAATAACAAGTATGTACATTAGGGCGTCTCGAAAAAAAAAAGTTCGCCGTACACCACAGAATATAAAGTATTGTTGCAAGGCAGTTTTGAAAAAAAAAAATTTAATTTTTTTGCCGAAAGTAGGGGTCGCCAAACCACATTTTTCGTTATATCTTCGACATTTATAGTCCTATCTCAAAGTGTGATATATCGATGTTTTCGTCTTGAGGAGGCCAATATTTTGATTTAATAGTCATTAACCTCAAATATCTCATTCTAGTATTTACCTACCAGATCTCAGTTTCTACCACCCTAATGTACCACCCTTTTGTCAGAAAATTAAAGCCCGCAAAAAATCATTAAACTTTTGTTAAAGAAGTTTTTCGATATTTCCAACAGAACTGTTAAAAAATACAATATATGTTTTTTGCCGAATGTAGGGGTTAATTTTTGAGTATTTTTGTCAGATTTTCTGTATTTACTGTCGGATCTCACAGTGCGATATATCGATGTTTTTGTCTCGAGGAGGCCAATGGTCATCTTTAATATTCATTGACCTCAATATAACCGTTCTAATAGATAAGGCTGTTCTTATGAAATATTTCCATAATTCCGGTAGATCCATAAGAAAAAAATTCATGTTTTTTGTCGAGCCTAGGAAATGTGATTTTAAATTGATTTGAAATTTTTCGTGCAAAATTTTATACCCGTACTTTTTCCACCCCGAGAATGTATTGTTATCGATGATAACGGACCAAGATCCGCTAGTACGTTCAGACGGCTATAACAAGATTTTGCCTGCGCGAAATGAAGCAGCAGTAGGCATTCGTCAAATGTACGGTGCACAAGTTAAAAATTTCATAGACTTCGAAAGTGACTCATATTACCATATGATCAATTGGACCAAATTTGAATTGACTGAGCCGCCGTGCTTGCAGTTCTATATGCAAGACCAGCTGGAAGCATTACAGTTTTCAAAAGAAATAATCGAGATACCAGGTAGCACAAGAAAAACAACTTTGTTTGATAGTTTTGTTGACTAACCTTAATTAATTTCACAGAATATCCGTGCCATTCTCAAAACACCGAGCGTTTTGTTCATGTAGTACATGAGTCTGCCATGACTGTTACCGATGAGCAACGCCTAGGCCACATTTTTTCCAAGCTCGAAAGCTGTGAAAAATATAGCCAACTTGGGTCATTTCAAAATATGATTAAATAAAATTGTTTTAATATACACAGATCTTTGAATTTTTATTGTATTGGTACAGATATTATGGTAAGTTCGAAAAGAGTGTATCACTATTTAAAAAAGAAGATACTAGGCAAAAACATCGATATATAATACTATAAAATCCGACTGTGAATACCGAATATATGATAACTGTTTAAAAAGTCAACCCCTACATTCGGCAAAAAACATAAATTATATTTTTTTAACACTTCTCTTTGAGACTAAAACATCGATATATCACACTTTGAGATCCGACTGTAAATACCGAAGATATAACGAAAAATGTATTTTGGCGACCCCTACTTTCGGCAAAAAAAATTAAAAAATTTTTTTTTGAAAATGTCTTACAACATTACTTCGTATTCGGTGGTGTACGGCGAACTTTTTTTTTCTTGCCTATATGGCGAGACGCTCTAATGTACATACATATTTTTTTATACCCTTCACAAAAAAGTGAAAGGGTATATATAGGTTTGTCATTCCGTGTGTAATTTCTTCGATATGCACATGGGACCCCATAAAGTATATATATTCTGGATCCTTATGAATAGCGATGACGATTGAGCGATGTCCGTCTGTCCGTCCGTTTGTACGTGAAGCCCACACGAAGATCCACGTTCTTGGACCGTTGGATTGGAAATGAACTTAAATAGAGCGCTATTGAAATTCAGAAAGATCCGAAGTACGGTTCCAGAGCTGTGAAGCTTACACTTATTTCTCGACGTAAAATTTATACCAAAAATTAATTATTTTTTTAATGTTTGTAAATTAAACTTATTTCGTACTTTGGGAAGCCTCCCTCAATGGTCTATTAAAAACTAGAACAATAAAAAAAAAAATTTCCAGGGATGGGAAATAAAAAAAAAATTTTCGACCCATTATGTATTTTGTAGTACATGTAGTAACTAAAACTGTTGAAAATTTTAAGTTTTTCTTTAACAAAACCTCTTTATACGTCATCAAGATTTGCATTGGCCAAAAAATATTTTTTTAAATTCAAATTTTGTTTCCAGGGGTGGGAAATTCAATTTTTTTATACGTGAAAGTAATCAAACAGGCAAGTGATGTTGTTTTTTTTTTTGCTAACTAAAACTGTCTTATAATTCAGGAAGAACAAAATTGGTATCAAAAATTCAAAAAGAAATCAAAATTTCGAATCCAGGGTTGGACAAGGTTGGTATATGATAGTGACCAAATGTTTAAAAGTTGTAAATTTGTCTTAAATAAAACTACCTCATATAGAGTTGTATTAGTAAAAATAAAAAAAAAAAAACATTAAAATTTCACTTGCAGGGTTGGAAAATGAAAGTATTTTTTGATATATGCAATATTTTGTAGTACATGTAATAACCAAAATAGTTACAAACTTTGACTTTTTCTTAAACAAAACCACTTCATACCTGATCAAGATTTGCATTGATAAAAAAATTTTAAAAAATTCATATTTCGCTTCCAGGGTTGGAAATTGACATTAAAAGTAACCAAAGGGGCAATTAACGTTGCTTTTTTTACTAACTAGAACTATTTTATATTTTAGGAAGAACAAAATTGGTATCAAAGATTTCAAAAACAAATAAAAATTTCGAATCCAGGATTGGACAAGTGCAATACTTTATAGTTCATGAAAGTGACCAAAATGGTTCAAAATTGTAAATTCTTCTTAAATAACACTACTTTATACATGAGGAGTCGCATTGGTAAAAATAAACAAAAAAATAAAATTTCACTTCCAGGGCTGGGAAATTGAAGTTTTTTTTATACATAAAACTAACCAAAAAGGCAACTAACTAACTAAGGTTTTTTACTAATTAAAACTATTTTTTAGTTCAGGGAAAACAAAAATCGTATAAAAAATTAACAAAAAAAACATTGAAATTTAGATTCCAGAGTTGGATAACTGCAATATTTTGTAGTACATGAAATGGTTACATATATTAAGTTTTTCTTAAATAAAACTATTTCATGCATCATTAAAATTTCGTTTCCAGGGTTGGGAAATTGAAATGTTTTTAATGTATAAAAGTAACCCAAAAGGCAATTTACGTTGGTGTTTTTACTAGTTAAAACTGTTTTATAATTCAGGAAGAAAGAAATTGGTATTAAATCTGAAAAAAAATCAAAATTTCGACTCCAGGGTTGGACAAATGAAATATTTTATGGTACATAAAAATGACCAAAAAGTTTAAAAATTTTAATTTTTTGGTCAAGTAAAACTATGTTACACACCACTAAAAATTGCATTGGTAAAAAAAATAAAAATTCTCTTCCAGAGTTGGAAAATCGAAATATTTTTGGTACATAAAAGTACCCACATAAATTCCAAATTTAGTTTTTTTTAGTGAATTAAACCTATTTTATATTTCAGGAAAAATTAAATTAGTATTGAAAAATGAAAAATTCGGTTCCAGGGTTGGAAAATCGAAATATTTTTGGTACATAAAAGTACCCACATAAATTCCAAATTTAGTTTTTTTTAGTGAATTAAACCTATTTTATACTTCAGGAAGAATTAAATTGGTATTAAAAATTTTAAATTTTAAAATTCGGTTCCAGGGTTGGGGAATCGAAATTTTTTGTACATAAAAGTAGCCATATAAGTTCCTAATTTTGGTTTTTTGTGAATGAAATCTCTTTTATATTTCGGGAAGAGTTAAATTGGTATTAAAACCCCAAAAAAATTAAAAATCCAATTTCAGGGTTGGAATATCGACATTTTTTTATTCATAAAAGTAAGCATATAATTTTCTATTTTTGTTTTTTATGATGAATTAAACCTATTTTATACTTCAGGAAAAAATAAATTGGCATTAAAAACCAAAAAAATCTAAAGGAATATTCTACGGTTGGAGAATTAGAACTTTTTGGGGTACTTGAAACGGATTTTTACTTTTTATTTTTAAATTAAACATATTTAATATTTTTGAAAGACGTTCAGAGGTATTAAAAATAAGAAAAGCCAAACATTTAGCTTCCTAGCCAACAAATTTAAAACGTTTTCTTATATACATACATACCTACTTTCTGTTTCAGCAAGAAAGAATGAAAGAAGGATTACATCTGTGAAGGGTATTTAAGATTCGGCACAGCCGAATATACCACTCTTACTTGCTTATATTAAGTTTTGGAATATCTAGAATATATTTAACATATACTTCATAATTACATATGGGTATTTCCACAGATATGTCAACCACGTGTGAAAAAATAAAAGCTGAAAACCGGTTTCTTTTTTCGTGTTTTATTAAAGAAACACACTTAAAATTCATTAAAATAAAGAACTCGAAACGTATTTTTTTCCGCTGCCAATTATTGGACTTCAAAGTTATGCAAGGGCTTTGGTTACCTTTTTTTTTTGAATTTTTAATGGTAGTTTCTCTTAAATATTTACTTCCTTAAGGGTGGTGATTAATGGGAGAATATTCTTTTTGATAAGCAATTTTTACAACAATAATAAATTAACAAAATATATAAAAATACATGATTATAAAGATCAGGTAACGGTAAATTTTCAATTTCTTTTCATTAACATTTTAATGTAACACTCGTGAGCACAAAACATCACAAATTGGCATATCTTCTGAGTCGGTGGTCGCAAGTGCCTTAATCAAGTTTAATGATCTTAATTTATTGAAACATTTAATTGGACCATATCATACACTGTTATATTTTTATAGTACTTTTAACTTCGTCACGTCCGTCACCTGATATAAATTATCGTAAGTGAAGAATATTGCATAGTGCCTGTTTTTTTAATTATCTTAAAATTTGGTTGTAAGAATATCGAGTGCAACGTCTCATGGCAAAGGTGCAGTTGATGGGGTAGGAGCCGTAGGAGTTTGGCAGATCACATAAACAAAAAATTTTTCGTTTTTTGAATGTGGAAGTCATATTTCTGGTATTCACTTAATTTATATTTCCTCAGAGGACATAGAAAATTTTTCTATACCTTTAGTAGAAAAATTGAAGGATGTCTTGCCAAATATTCCTCGAATATAAAAACACCATTACTTTTCGTGTAATGAAGAATTTGAAATAAAAATGGCTTTAACTGCATATTCCCAAAAAGTAATATTTAAATAAAAAAAATTATCTAACCCTATTCACAAAAAAGACAGCAGGACAATTTTAAAAAATTTGTATGAAAAATAAAACTGAATAACAATAAAATGTATAACCTGTTTTCTTTCATGAATTAAAAAAAACAAACAGTTATTGAAAACAAAATTTAGTAGAAGTATCACATGGTAAACTATGTCACGTTGCATCACGTACCGTCACGAACGAAACAACGGGCTGTAGGGGATAATCAAGAAAAGTTATGTTAATTCAGAAAATTCAAAAAAATCAGTTATATTATGACAAAAAATATTTGCAAAACATTCCAACGAAGTTCGCAGAGTTTTGCATATTTGCTAACAAGGAAACAACCAACATCTATTTTTGTCACACCCCGTCACCGCCTTTAATTGCTTATATTTTATGAGGTGCATGTTTGATTATTTTTTCTCTTTTACCAAATGTATAGCTTTTCATGCTCCACACAAAAACAAAAAGAAGTACAAAAAATTTTAGCGCTTTCGGTAGTTTTTGTTTCATTGAAGCGTGTGACTGTCACGTACGTGGCTATGGAATTACCCATATGTATAAATGAATACTAATAATTTTGCTATTTTTGTCAATTAAGCTGTTTTTAGAATTTCTTTTTTAATTATATGTCTTAATTCGAGATGTGCGCGTGAGTAAAATAAAGCTCACGATCACGCACGACCACGAAACTCAATTTTTTTATTAAGGCGCTCACGATCACGCATGCTCACAAACGTATTAGCTTTAATAACGTACTTTCATGCAGGTTGGTAAGAATTTTGCAAAATCGCGCCTTCTCACAATAACATTGTTCTCGTGTGCGAAGGTATGTATCTCTTCCCATATAAATATACAGATAAGTATGAATTAAAAATTAAAAATAACAAAATGTATCTTCTGTTTTAATTGCGTGAATATTATACGCAGGCGTGGTTTCAATAATTTGTAATGATTATTCACGTGTGACACGAAAAAATCACATTAGGACATCTCTAGTATTAATGCATATTAATACTTTTAAAGTAGTTTAAAAAATACAAAGCTTCCTCATTGTTGTCCAACTGAAAATAGTATTCTAGCGTGTAATATTCTAAATTTTAGAATCTAAAACTATCCATTTATTTTGAAAGCATGTGGCGACAGCCAAAAACTCTGTAATTTGATGAAAGCTTTAGACATGTGGAATACCATTCAATAAATTAACTATAACATTGAGTGAAAACAAGAAACTGTATCCCCCTGATTGTGTAAGGCGTTGGCGTTTACGTCTCAGGCGTTTTTCGTAGTAGATTAAAGAAAAGTTTTTGTGTGTTTCTTTAATCTTGTACAAAAAACGTCTTCGTCGTAAACGCCAACGCCTTAAACAATCAGGCTGATTGTTCCCAGTGCGAAGAAATTTTTCCATTGTAAGTTAATTAATTTAATTATAAAAAAAAATAAAGATATAAAAAAACACTGACAACTACCACTACTATTTGTAACAATTTTGCATTAGTTTGGAGATGTTCGGTTACAGATCATAAAAGGAATGTAGCAATTGCAACACAGAATTTGTAAAATTTACTTTAAAAACTTATTAAATTTGTTTTTGGATATTTCAAAATATATCTCAGAAATTGTCTATGATTATTACTCATTTCATCAGATAGTGCCCTTTAAAGCCATCAAAAAATATTTTTCGCGCTCGTGGGACTACTCCATTAGCAAATATATTGGCCACACACGGTCCTACAAACAAATTTCTAAATTAAACAAAATATAAATTTTTGAGCTTAAAATTATATACTATTGACTAAAAGATTTGTGTGAAAGTAGCAACATTCCAAGCAAACAAGTACTGTTTTAACTGAGACAATAAAATCATTAATTGAATAATTGAAAGTCAAATTTTATTTCAATGGAACCTTTCTTTGAAAACATGCTGCAAATAATTTTTTTATTGAGGATTTTGTTAATGATTTTGGAAGTATTTGCTTCAACATGACGATCTGAAACTGCTTTTGCAGATTTAAAGATCGACGTATATATGCGGCACAGACTTTGTTCTCATTTTTGATTTATTTTGATTTTTTTTTTAATGTTGAAATGACTGATGAGGCCACAATCTTCTTAGTTCTAGGGTTAAAAAAATAAATTATACTTAAAATAAACTGAATACTTTAAGGAGAAAAATAATTAAACTTAAAGGAGTAACAAAAACCTTTAAATAAAAACAGTTATCAAATTTAACTACTAAGTGGTCATAAGTAATAATGCACATGAGTACTGATGATGAAAGTGTAGCAGCTTTCGAAAACAACAGTTCTGCTCTGCTGAAAGTTGGACAATAAAATATATAATAATCTTGTTTTAGGTTTAACGTTCTCAAAACAATTTTGATGCATATTAAATCTTGACAGTGCCGCCAATATTTGCCGTTAGTGCTGTAATAAAATTAATATTAATTAATCGGCATATTGAATGATACGAATAAACTTTACAATGTGAACTAACATTTTTCAATTCAATAATATACTTTGCTATTTATTTTATAAGCATTATCTATCAAGTAAATGCAGAAAGTGCAACGTTTGCAGCAGAATAATTTATTGTTGAATAACATCAGTTCATATAGATTTTTGGTAGGTCCATACCATTTGCATGAACCATTTTAGCTGCATATAATAACAATTTTTCAATACAAATTTATGGAATTTTGCTTAAAAATCATTTATCAACTTGTTTCAAGCTTTTACTAGTCGCAATAGGACAGTTTTCCACTTTATATTTCTTAATTTCTATTGTCAAAAAGCTTTAATGCATTTGTTACTTCAGTTGAAAATGCAAGATTAAAAACTTTTGTAGCTAACGATTATAACCATATTTGAGGATTGTAGTTATTTAATATGAGCAAATATTTGTTGCTTTCTTCCAACTTAATGTTTGTTTATTGCTTCTTCCTTTTTTTGGTCGTTTTGCTTTTGGATTCATGATATCAGGAAGATGATAAAAGTTGTTGATAAGGTACCAGTTCAGCTTTTTTCATTGTTTTTGGCTTTTTGCTATAATAATATGCGCAGTAATTTTCATTTAATAACTTTATTTAGTTACACAACAGCAAAAATATGTACATACGTGTAAGTATTTAGTGCAATACATAGTGAATTGTTTTAATATTATACACATTAATTAAAGAAATATTACTTATGCATATGTTTTGAAGTTAAAAAACCACTGGATTCACTACAAAGTTACGTCCATGTTTATACAAAAATTATTTAAGTAAAACTTGAAAACTTGGGTTGAATTCGGCATTAAATTTAAGTAATTGATATGGAAACAGATGCATTGTTTCTCAACACTAAAAACTACACATGTGCGTCCCAAATGAATTAAAATATATAAAGCCAGAAATGGCAAGACACTGACTTTGAAAACCATTTTACAACCACGTTTCTTGCCTGATCTAGACGTTTTGACTATATACTAGAGTTGTCAATTCAACTTTGTTTGAATAACTCAAATAATTGTTTTTGTTAAATTTAAAAAAAATTATTCGATTAATCGATGAGAATAACGAATTAGGATATTATTAAAAAAATATCAAAAAATAAGCAATTCAAAAACGAAATTATATATATATATATATATATATATATATATATATATTTTTTTTTTTTTGTCTTGGACCACCAGTCAGGGGATGACCCCTATATATGCAATGCATTGCGCCGGAACTGAAAACGAGGGGATAGTATTGAGGGGACAGATTAGGAAAGATGAGAAGATAGACAGTTGTTTTTGTAGCTATTTCAACCTTTTACTTCGCCAGCTAATTTTTGCTACAGGGCCCACCTTCGTTGCTCTGCTTTTAGTACATGATAGTGTCAGTCGCCGCCAATTATGTTCAGTGACCAGCGACTATGCCTACACCATTGAAACAGGCTGGCAACAACTAACGCAACCACGCACTAATGCTGATCACAAGAATTCAACACAATATTTCATGACTCAGCGCGGGCTCGAACTCCGCTTCATAGTCTCGTGTTTTACTACTTCAGCCAACAGCACCCTCAATGCTTAAATTATTAAGCAATGAGATCAGTTTATATAAAAAAATATTAAATAATAATTTTACTTTACAATATTTCGTCATACTTTGTGCAACTTTTTCAGGGAAATAATGTAAATAAATTAATTAATATTTTTTTTAATAATTTAACAATTTCTTACAAAAACTGACTATTGCTAAATAATTTAAGAACTATCGGCCATATGATGGAAATCGCTTATCGCATGAAATAAAGCATTTTCGATTTGAAGTCACAACCACGGTTGCCACTGAGTAAAAAAATTTTCTACCAAAATTTTCCGAAAATGTTACTAAAAAGTTACCAAAATTTGTTTTTTATAAAAAGAAAAATCGTTATTTTTGTTATAATAAAAACAACAACTTTTATTAATAAAAAACATAACATAAAACGTTTTAATTCATTTTAGAACACAAATAAATATTTCAATTCATTATACCTACGAATTCCGTATTTAATTTAAATAAATTATTTAATATGGCAGTCATTTAAAATAATCTTTTGCTGACAACAATTTAGCGCACATTCACACAGTTGTTTTTAATGATTTTTTTTTCTCAGTGTTGAGTAATGCGTAAAAATGATAAAAGATAAGCAATAATTTGATAGTTTGTCAAGCGTTAAAAACAAAGTTACCAAGTTACCAACCCTAAAAAATATTACCAATTTTGGTAGAATGTTACCAACTATGGCAACTGTGTACACGACCTATGCCCTCACATAGGAAGAAGTAGTAACGTAGTTAACCACGGAATATTCCTCAGAAGAACTGTAAAACTATACAGTTATCTGAGGTGTTGAAATTAACTAGTGCGAGTGAGACGCAAAACTCTCGAGAGTAAACAATCAGTGGTCTGGCTGCACTTAAAAAATAATTGCCAACGAGGCTTGATGTTAACTGACTCAGAGCTGCTTTGCGACTGATCATTATGCAATTCGTAAAAAGTATTAGTGTAAAAATTAAGTTTTTAAAAAGATGTATAGATCATAATGAATTTGATCTATACATCTGTTGTTGTTTATATTTGACTAGCTCGAAAATTCTTGATTTTAGCGTATTATATGTTGAATTTGTTGAAATTTTCTGTAATATAATAATATTTTTGGGGAAATTCACCAATATTTGATTAATTTTAATTATGTGAGTTTTGAAGCAATTTTATGAACTAAATAGAAAGTGCTAAAAATTCTAAATAATTATAAAAAGTGTTAAACTAGTTTTTAGCACTTCTTCTTAAATTGTTAATGCTATGCAAATTAAATAAAAAGTGCTAAATCTAGCACTAAAATGGAAAAACTGGTCGTAACACAGCATCATTCAAAATAACATATTAATGGCTTAAAACTAATTTCATTGTTATTAAAAAGATCTTTCTTGCTTCACTTTAATTTAAAGTAGGCTTTAAATTACAAGTGATAGCCTTTAATTACATGTGAATGCTTAGTAGTATATGAGGTCAGATTTTGTCAATTATATTAAAAAAAAATAGAAAATACGATATTAGATATTTAATTTAAATAAAACTGGTGGTCATAAATTAATTAGAATAATTATGTGTCTGGTAATTAATAATTAAAAACTAGAACGAGCGGAAATACAATTACAGACGAAATGCAAAAAAGCGCAATAAAAAGAAATAATTTTATTTGTAACAAGCAGAAAAACTATCTGACTGCCATTACGTTAGCGGCAGAGGGTGTATATATGAATGACAAACTAACTATTGAGCATTCCACAGGCGGCCGGCCAGTCAGCTACATCGCACGTAAGTCTCAACACTGTGACCAGATGCAAAGTGCACCATTTAGTAAGTGTTCTCGGTACTTACACTCATACATATGTGTATATATGTATAAACAACTACTACTTGTTGCTGTTGCAACGTAGAAGTAATAGCAGTAAAAGCAATAAGAGCCACTATATACTTTTAGAATACGAGTACATGTGCCATTAGAAAATTAGATTATATAAGGCAAATGCAATTCTATTAGGCTGATTTTATATTTTCTTTGATTATAAAATGTTATGTTCGTCAGGGAAATATGTAGTACTTCCAAGATTACAAAAATATACGTAAGTTGCAATGGGTGACTCGTTATGAGGTAATGTTTGTCAATAACTATTCTTCCCTTATTTAACCACTTTGAAAGTTACATCAATGAAAGGAAATACAACTAAAGGGTGTGTTTTTATGAAGTTTTTTTTATACGAATCACTCTGTTGTCTGACAGCTGTTTTGAGAGTTTAAAGTGACGTCTCTACTCAGTATTGTTTGGCAAATCATCATGAACAGGTTAACTCCAGAAGAACGCTTCCAAATCGTGGAAATTTATTTTCAAAAACAGTGTTCAATTAAAAATGTTTATAGAGCACTTCGTGAATTTTATGGTGCACATAATCGTCCGTCTGAGACTACCATAAAGAACGTAATTACCAAATTTCGGTCTACATTCACTCTTTTGAGAAGAAAATATTGCTGTCGTTGAGGCCAGTGTCGAAGAAAACGGCAATTTATCGATTCGTCGTCGTGCGCAAGAAGTTGGACTTTGTCCATAGACTTTATGGAAAATTTTGCGTAAGGATTTGGGTTTGGTGACATACAAAATTCAATTGGTGCAAGAATTGAAGCCACACGATCATCATATGCGCCGTGAATTCAGTAATTGGTCAATTAGACGAAGATCCGCTTTTTTACCGCAAAATTCTCTTCAGTGATGAGGCGCATTTTTGGTTGAATGGATATGTCAACAAGCAAAATTGCCGTATTTGGAGCAAAGATAATCCACACGCCGTTCAAGAATTACCAATGCATCCCGATAAATGTACTGTTTGGTGCGGTCTATGGGCTGGTGGAATCATCGGTCCTTATTTCTTTAAAAATGAGGAAGGACGACGCGTTACCGTGAATGGAAATCGATACAGAATCATGATCAATGAATTTATGAATTTTTGGTGCCAAAACTTCAAGATATGGATGTAAACGAAATGTGGTTTCAACAGGATGGTGCCACTTGTCGTACTGCGGGCGAAACAATGGACTTATTGAAAGAACATTTCAACGACAACACTATTTCGGGAAATGGACCGGTGAATTGGCCTCCGCGTTCGTGTGATTTGACGCCACTCGATACCTGAAATCATTGGTTTACGTGGATAAAGCAGCAACGATTGACGCTTTTGAAACCAGTATTCAACGTGTCATTGCTGAAATACGCCCTCAAATGCTTGAAAAGGTGGTCGAAAATTGGACCTCCAGAATGACATTTGTGCAAAATAGTCGTGGTGGCCATATGCCCGAAATTATATTTAAATGTTAAATGACAAAAAATTATCTACCAAATAAAAATTTTTTTTTTGGCCATTTCATAATTTGGCATGTGTTTTATTTAAATTTCAAATCAGCAAGCTCTTATAAAAACCCTCTTTATATTGAACGCTGAAGCGTGTGTCGAATAAAGTTTGTAATTTGCGTGTTTGAAGTATAAAATAGATTTCTTTTGTTAACATTTTCAAGTTTAAGTGACTGTGAAAACAAAATAAAATTGTAAAATTTTGTTGTTGTTCTTAATGTATTTGTTAGACAGAGCAATATCGACTGACATCATGGACCAGGCAGTGCATTTTTGTTAATTTTCTACGAAAATTTACTATTTTAATTCGACCACCTTGAATGTTTCTTGAAGTTAAGATACATAAAGAATGGCTTTTCCTACCTCCTTTTATTCGGTGTACAAAACATTTTCAGATATTAACAAAAGGTACTTGTTCTCTTTTATAAGACAATAAAATCATTACACATATGTGACCTGCTCCACGAAAAGGGACCTCTGCGCCCAAAAGAAGTTATTGAGAAAAACGCGTTTAAAAAAAGCGCTTCGTTTTTCCGTGTTTTGCGCATGGTTATGCAACTCTTCCTTCAACCTGATCATCTGGCGATGTATTTCGACTCTCTGGTACTTTGTACTATGCAGTGTTGCCTCTATGAAAATTATTTCTAACAGTTAAAAACCTGTTTTTGCTAATTTTGTTTTCAAAATTACTACAGCTGTTTTATTCCTTATGAAATTATTATGTAAAACGTCACATGGTATGATTGGGTTGAATATTTCAAGAATTTTTTTAAGCCATTAGTTGGAACTACGACCTTTCACCACTTCACCATTAGTAAAGATGGCGTGGAAGCGAAATTATTCGCAGGTAGACAGGATACAATAAAATTTCAGCTACGTATCTGCACCGATGATTTATCCTATCCCAACGTTATTACTCCGGATGGATTAAACTTAGAAAAACAATGGTATTTATACAAAAATATAAGAGAGCTTGTTTTCGATAAGAAAAAGTGCGATGATGGGGCTCCGAAGCCACAAAAAACCGATGAAGAAGAAGGCAGAGAAATCCGAAGAATTTACATCAACCGAAAACAAGGCAGTCACCAAAAAAAAAATAAGAACAAAAAAAACTGACTGAAAACAAAACTGGGAATCCTAAAAAAATCGGTAGCAAAAGTGGAAAAACTGCCTAAGAAGACAGCTGCAGTTGAAAAAGCTCAAGCTGATGTGAAAACCAGAAACAAAGACGGAGATAAACAATCTATAAAGAAACGTGCTGCAATGGTGAATAAATCGGAGATGAAAATAACAAAAAAAAAAAAAAAACTGGAAGAACTTCCTAAAAAAATCAGATAAAGGTGAAATGCAGCAAAATACAGAAGAACCACCAGAAAAGCGTGTTAGGAGTAAAAAAAGAGTAAAATTTTGATATTTTTGTAATTTTGTACCTTTGATATTGAACTTTTTTCAAATTTCAAATATTATATATATATATATATATATATATATATATATATATATATATATATATATATATATATATATATATTATCTGTTTATATCAAATTTTTCAATTTTTTCATTAATTATGTTCATCTTTACAGGCGATTTGTAAAAAACTAAAAGATATAGAAACTTGCGGTTTGTGGCATTTGAAAGAGCGTTTTTTTTTTCAGAGGTCCATTTTCGTGGAGCAGGTCACATATATGATTTCTATTCCTGACCCTTCAATATCATTTTATTAATAATTTTTTAGAGGTTTTTTTTATACAAATTTTAAAATATTTATATTTTTTCAATATGAGTAAGTTATACCCGAAGAAATGGATAAATACTAAAAAAATAAATTTTTAAAAACTTTATATAAAAATGTATATATGGTTTTTTAAGCAAAAAACAAAAATAGAAAGATTTTGTTTTGCTTCTCAAGCAAATTTGAGAACTTTTTTCCACTTTTATCCCAAGATATTAGAATATTTATATTGGACATATCCATATAAATATAACTTTTAAACCACATATATTTCGCCAATCTTGGTTGGCAGAAAATATACTTAAAGTGCACCACAAAAAAATGTATGGCTAATTTACTTATAATACCTTAAAAAGTTAAAGAACTATTTCATTTATGGGGTTAACTCTTTTTTAAAAAAATTAGAAAAAATTATTAAAGATCTATCAATCAATTTTAGTGCCCACATTCAGTCGAGATGATATATTCAAAGACATATTTTTTTGTGTTTGAAAGTTCTCAAAATCTAACGGTTGGAATGGGCTCATACTAAACGTTTAAAATATAGAAAATTTTTTTACAGAATTATTTATGAAAGGCAACCTCTTTCGTCGGTAACATAGCGAAATAATATAATAAAAATATATTACATTATATAAAAATATTATCATCTATTCCATATTATGTCCTTCTTTCCTTCCACCATAATACATTGTATTATGTGGCGGTCCAGAAAAAAACCCTTCTTATAGCGCTGGAAGCTCATTACGGTACAGCCTCATCTGAAGTCAGCTGCTTAGTTCTCGAAAGAATAACTTTAGATTGATAAAATACTTATGGATTGTTTTTTCCTTTATAAAAATATGCACTTACAAATGAAACACGCCCGTAATTTAATCAGCAGTGGAGAAAAGTACTGCTGTTATAGCCTAGTAAATGGATACGAGTGGATAAAATAGTAAACGAATGATCCAACGGATGATATAATTAAATTGGCATGCGTAATATAACACAGTATAGAATAAAAATGAAATTTATATAACACAAAAAAAAAAACAATTCATTAGAGACAATGTGACTCAAGTTATTCTTACGGTAGGAGTTAGCAAGACCACCCAGAAGTTTTCATGTTTTATGTACTTGAGTAAAAATTTAAATAATACTCATAGAACATTGTGTATGTTAACAGAAAACCAATTATATTGTAATAATGAATTCACTAGAAAGACATTAGCAAACTTATGTATGTATGCAAACATTAGAGTACTGTTGATAACTGGGATATAAATTTAATTGACGTCATATTCCATAAATAACAATTAATTCTAATACGTATCGGCTCCTAAACGTAGAAATTTTTGAATATAATTAAATTGCAAGTAGATTTTTATCCTTAGTTTAAATTGAATTATTCTCTGAATTTTGTCATCAATTTTAATAAACGAAACATTTTAAAGTAACATTAAATTCTACTAACTTGTTTTTGCTGCATTTCTATGTTGACAGTAGAATAAATCCTAAGATCTTTATTTCATTCCCACAAACAGTACAAGGAACAATGCTAATATCCGGAAGTTAAAAAAGCATTAGCCAATTGAAAGAATTTCAAACAGATAACTCACAGAAATAAAAATTTATGTGAACATATAATGCATAGCATCCCCTGAGTGTTAGTCCTACCAAAAAAAAATCTTGTCTTTCTTCACCATAATATCCCCTACTTTCCAGTTCCGACAATGCACTGCACACCCCACGAGTGCTGGTCTCTAGCAAATAAGCAAAGATTTTTTAAAGTAACAAGGAGCCTTAACTAAAAATATAAGAACTGTTATCACATTCAACTAAGCCCCCATAATAAGTGGTGACAAATACAATACACATGAGCACTGATGATGAAAGTGTTGCGGTTTCCGAAAACAGCTGTTCTGCTCTGCTGTGTAAAAACTGATGTTAACTTTCCTTTGTGCCTTGGAATATTTATCATGTCTCTCTGGGATTTAAAACAAATTTCGAACAATTAGCCTATAAATCTTAATTCAATTAATAAAAATATTGGCCACATTGGCTTGTTGTTTCAAAGGTTTATATTTACTGAGATATTTTGTGGAATACGAAAATTAAATTTAATTATTTTTATACCCTCCAGAAAAAATTGGACGGTATATTCACTTTATCATTCCGTGTGTAAGGGAGCGAAATATTCCTGAGACCCTATATAGTGTATACATAAGGTCTCAGTGATGAAGTCTAAGGCGATTTAGCAATACCATACGTCCGTCTGCGAACAACACGATGTAGTAAATTTTTGGGCCCCGCCCCCTTTATTGGGCGTTGAAGTTACATATTATATGAAAAAATAGTGTAAATATTTAACAAATTGTATTCCTTAGACCTTAAAAATTTAATTTATAAACTTTTACAACAAAGGTATTAAGTTCTCTGATCTTTCCCTGTCCTCCACCACCGTTTGTCCCCTAAATGACCTGATAAAAAAAATTTTTTTTCTACACTTAACTACACTGAAAATTTACTCTTTACGTTTCTACGATTTAGGTGAGATGTCTCCCCCACGGCTTTTCTCGGAGTGACCCTGTATATAGTTAAAACTCTATGTCTTAAAGGAACTCTGACCCAGCAGGGTCCGAGTCCCTTTATTGCACGTTGATATAAAATATTAGTATGTAAGTTTTTATGCTGACGGTCATCTCAGTCATGCTCCTTCCAACAGATTGGAAACCGTATTAAAGTTAATTTTTTCTTGTTTACTGAAGCCAAATACCATAAAAATGTAAATTTTAATAAGAAAAAAAAATTGTTTTCATTTACTAAATATTTGGAGGGTATATAATATTCGAACCGGTCGAATATAACGTTTTTACTTGTTTTCCTTATCTTTATCACTGTTTTGTATTAATTATTACAATAAAGATATAAAATATAAATGAAATGAGTTTTATTGAGATCTTGTAAAATAATATCCGTTTTCCTTTTTAAAAAACATCAATTTACGCGATATCGCTTTAGTTTCAATAAACCGGAAGAGTGTAACTAATCCAACTTTTTCAATATTAACAAGTAAAAGTCCTATATTCGTCTGTGCTGAATCTTAAATGCCCTTCACAGATGTAATTCTTCCTCCTTTCTTTCTTGCCAAAACAGAAAGTAGGTTTAATTAAAAATATCAATATGATGTTATCGGTTACTTTTACATTTAAGAAAACGTTTAAATTTTTCGGCTAGGATACTAAATGTATCTTATTTCTAATACCTCTGAACGTCTTTCAAAAATATTAAATATGTTTAATTTACAAACAAAAAGAAAAAATCCGTTTCATCTACCCCAAAAAGTTCTAATTCTCCAACCGTAGAATCGTCTTTTAGATTTTTTGGTTTTTAATACCAATTTATTTCTTCCTGAAGTATAAAATAGGTTTACTTCAGTAAAATAAACAAAATTTGTAATTTTGTGGGTACTTTTATGTACCAAAACTATTTCGATTTTCCAACTCTGGAAGCGAATTTTTACTTTTTTACCAAATGCAATTCTTACTGAGGTGTAACATAGTTTTACTTGACAATAAAATTAAAATTTTTAAACTTTTTGGTATCTTTCATGTGCCATAAAATATTTCATATGTCTAACCCTGGAAGCGAAATTTTTACTTTTTTAAAATTTTTTATCAAATGCAAATCTTTATGAGGTATAAAGTAGTTTTGTTTAGCAAAAACTCAAATTTTGTAACCATTTTGGTTATTACATGTACTACAAAATATTGCATGCACCAAAAATACTTCCATTTTCCCAATCCTGAAAGGGAAATTTTAATATTTTTTATTAAATTGAATTAAGATTCTATAGGCTAATTGTTCGAAATTTTTAATTTAAATCTCAGAAAGACATGATAAATATTCCAAAGCACAAAGGCAAGTCAACATCAGTTTTTGTTATTCAACTTACACAGCAGAGCAGAACAGCTGTTTTCGAAAGACGCAACCCTTTCATCATCAGTGCTCATGTGTATTGTGTTTGTCACCACTTATTAGGTGGCTTAGTTGAATGTGATAACAGTTCCTATTTACACAAATTTTATTGTGAAAAAGAATACGAGAACTGTATCAAGCTGATGTTAACATGTTATTGTTATAATACCCGTGTTACCGTTTGATTATTTTTTTTTTTTTTTTTTTTTTTTTTTTTTCTTCATGTCCCATTTTTCTGAATTTTTTGTTCCATCATACCTAAGTCAAACTTTTTTGGTTTGAATTTTATACTTAAGTACATGTGAACGTTTTTCCAATTTATTATTGGTAGCTCAAGCCATAGCTTAAATTTGTATGTAGTAAGAATTTTAACGAACATTTTTATATTGCTATATTAAATTGAATTAAGATTCTATAGGCTAATTGTTCGAAATTTTTAATTTAAATCTCAGAAAGACATGATAAATATTCCAAAGCACAAAGGCAAGTCAACATCAGTTTTTGTTATTCAACTTACACAGCAGAGCAGAACAGCTGTTTTCGAAAGACGCAACCCTTTCATCATCAGTGCTCATGTGTATTGTGTTTGTCACCACTTATTAGGTGGCTTAGTTGAATGTGATAACAGTTCCTATTTACACAAATTTTATTGTGAAAAAGAATACGAGAACTGTATCAAGCTGATGTTAACATGTTATTGTTATAATACCCGTGTTACCGTTTGATTATTTTTCTTCATGTCCCATTTTTCTGAATTTTTTGTTCCATCATACCTAAGTCAAACTTTTTTGGTTTGAATTTTATACTTAAGTACATGTGAACGTTTTTCCAATTTATTATTGGTAGCTCAAGCCATAGCTTAAATTTGTATGTAGTAAGAATTTTAACGAACATTTTTATATTGCTATATTAAATTGAATTAAGATTCTATAGGCTAATTGTTCGAAATTTTTAATTTAAATCTCAGAAAGACATGATAAATATTCCAAAGCACAAAGGCAAGTCAACATCAGTTTTTGTTATTCAACTTACACAGCAGAGCAGAACAGCTGTTTTCGAAAGACGCAACCCTTTCATCATCAGTGCTCATGTGTATTGTGTTTGTCACCACTTATTAGGTGGCTTAGTTGAATGTGATAACAGTTCCTATTTACACAAATTTTATTGTGAAAAAGAATACGAGAACTGTATCAAGCTGATGTTAACATGTTATTGTTATAATACCCGTGTTACCGTTTGATTATTTTTCTTCATGTCCCATTTTTCTGAATTTTTTGTTCCATCATACCTAAGTCAAACTTTTTTGGTTTGAATTTTATACTTAAGTACATGTGAACGTTTTTCCAATTTATTATTGGTAGCTCAAGCCATAGCTTAAATTTGTATGTAGTAAGAATTTTAACGAACATTTTTATATTGCTATATTAAATTGAATTAATTTAATATTTTTTGTTTTTTTTTTTATCAGTGCAACGCTTCATGATCTATAAAGTAGTTTTATCTAGGACAAATTTAAATTCTTTAACCATTTTGGTCACTTTTATGTACTATAATATATTACACTTGTCCAAACCTGGATTCGAAATTTTGGTTTTTTTTTATAATTTTTAATACCAATTTTTTTCTTCCTAAATTATAAGACAGTTTTAGTAAGCAAAAAAAAAAAAAACAACGACAGTTGCCTGTTTGATTACTTTCACGTATAAAAAAATTCAATTTCCCACCCCTGGAAGCCAAATTTAAATTTAAAGTTTTTTTTGGCTAATGCAAATCTTCATGACGTATAAAGAGGTTTTGTTAAAGAATAACTTGAAATTTTTAACAATTTTAGTTAATACACGTACTTCAAAATACGGAATGGGCCGAAAAAAAAAATTTTAATTTGAAACATTTATTTTTTTATTTTTTTAATTTTTAATAGACCTCTGAGGCTTCCCAAAGCAAGAAATAGGTTTAATTTACAAATGTTAAAAAAAAATAATTGATTTTTGGTAAAAATTTTGCGTCTAGAAATAGGAGTAAGCTTCCCAGCTCTGGAAGCATACTTCGGATCTTTCTGAATTTCAATACCTCTATTTAAGTTCATTTCCAATCCAACGGTCCAAGAACGAAGTCTCTAGTTCTTCTGGGTGCTTGTCATCGCTATTCATAAGGACTCAGAATATATGTATATACTTTATGGGGTCCTATGTGAATATCGAAGAAATTACACATGGAATTACAAACCAATATATACCGTTTCACTTTTTTGTGAAGAGTATAAAAATTACTATTTTCTAAAGAAATAAAATTTTTACTTATATTGATTTATTTTTATCGACCTTATCAGTTTATTGTAATATTTATCAAGCTTGTGGTCGTTTTTTATAATATATTATTTCTTATAATTTTTATTCGATATTTCGTTAACAGCTTGTTAACATCTTATAATTTTTATTTCCTGAAGATGTTAACAAGCTGTTAACGAAATATCGAATAAAAATTATAAGAAATAATATATTATAAAAAACGACCACAAGCTTGATAAATATTACAATTTTTACTTATATTGCAAAGTTTTGTGGTAATTGCCAAATACATTTTCCGCTTAATGGTCAATCCATTTATATTTCATTTATTTGATGCGTTGATTTTTTAGCTACCGTAATCGCAACATTTAACTACTTTTGCAAAATTGTCGACAGGTAATTAAGCACAGGTCGACGATAGTATGTGTCAAGTAATTTGCTTTACGAGTAAATCGATTGCTTATTATTGATTCGTTGCTAAATCGATATTGGAAACCTCTATTGATATAACTTCTTATTACTCTAAAGTTTAGAGTAATAAAAAGTAGTGTTTAGAGTCTAAACACTACTCCCTCTATCCTCCTTCCCATAACCAACTTTCCTAGTTCTGGCACAATGCATCGCATATGTAGGGGTCATCCCTTAATGCTGGTCTAAGACAAAAAAATTCAAGATGCACACAGAAAGTGGATTTGATTTTGCTATGAATTCCCACTTCGCGTGTTGTTTTAAAATATCATGTCCAAACATTCGTAGATATTTCTAGCTTTTACAGAATATGTGGATACATATTTTTATTTTTTATTTATTATTTTTCTTTTTTGTACTGTTCACGCCATAAAAGTTAATCAATTTTATAGCTTCAACAAACAAAAATATATAGACATCGTTTTGTTTTAAACCAAAAGATGTTAATAACTGAAACATAGCAAAACTCTGTAAAAATATAATTCTCTCTTACTCGAGTTTAACAAGATTGTCTTTTCAATAACTCAATGTAAGATCCTGTTGTTTTTATGTTAATTTTTTTAAGGTTTTCTTGTTAAACGCACAATTCTACATTAATTTTAATAAACTATTAAGAAAAAACATTGTTTTTAAAGGCAAGGCAAACAATCACTGCTATAAATAAATACACATTTATGGTAATACTCTTATATTGTTTCCAAGGAGCATAAGTATTTATGTAGGAAACATAAGAATCGCCTACGATAAATTTTTATACCAAAAAAAGGCAGCAAAAACAAAACACGGAAATTGTTCCTTTGAACAGGTTTCAGTAATTTATTGATCACATTAAATCTGTCGTTCCTTTTAATGACAGTTTAATATAAACATGTAACATACATTCATTGTAAAAATTATTATATTATGACGAAAAAAAAAAAAATTAAATAAATAAAAATATAACCACTGTTTACAATAACAACGTACAGTGTATGTATGTATATAGTTTTTGATTTTTGATTTTCGTGTAAAGTAGACCGTAAATAATATTTACAATCGAACTTAATGCTAACAGAAGACCGAACATGAGAGATAATTTTTAAACCTTGAAATAAATTTAATCAAAAAGTTCAAGTACTTGTAATGTTTTTGTTAAAAAATATATATACGAGTACACAATAAAAATTACGAGACGACTGAAGAGCAATGGAGAACAGAACTACAATTAAGCATAATTGTTGTATTTTATGGGCACTATTTAGTGAAGCCTGAATGCTGAATAGCTTTTAAATATTTTTTGTATGCCATTATTTCAATTTGAAAAAGAGGTTTTGAGCAAAAGAATATATGTATATAACGGGTGACTTTTGAGCAACACTGTTTTTGACAGCTCAGCTGTTTTCGTGTAACATATTCAGATTGGTCTATAATTTAATCATGAATTGACTTACAAACGAACAACTCTTGCATTCATGCTCATGTTCAGTTAATAAAGTGCATCGTGAAGTTCTTCTGTTTAGCGGTGGAGCTCATTTCTGGCTTGCCATATTTGGTGTGAAGAACTTCCAAAAGAATTGCATCCCAAAAAACGCATTGTTTGATGTTGATTATGTCCCGGCGGCATAATTTTTCAAAGACGACGAAGGCAGGAACGATACTGTGCATGGCGAGCTGTACCTCCAAAAAAGAATTGTAGAGTATATTTACTTTAAGTATCTTTACTTTACCGCATAAAGTATAGATATATCGCACTGGTTCCTCTAAAGAGCGTCAACTCAAAATTCAAAAATTTTCAGTAGAGGCAAAAAACTGCAGATATTTTATTCTACTTTATATTACAAACAGGTATAGATATGTACTCGTATATATATTTGGCGAAAAAGTAGAGATAACGATGTAAGATTTTTACAGTGGGTAGATATTAATTTTATTACAGCACTAACGGCAAATATTGGCGGCACTGTCAAGATTTATTATGCATCAAAATTGTTTTGAGAACGTTAAACCTAAAACAAGATTATTATATATTTTATTGCCCAACTTTCAGCAGAGCAGAACTGTTGTTTTCGAAAGCTGCTACACTTTCATCATCAGTACTCATGTGCATTTTTACTTATGACCACTTAGTAGTTAAATTTGATAACTGTTTTTATTTAAAGGTTTTTGTTACTCCTTTAAGTTTAATTATTTTTCTCCTTAAAGTATTCAGTTTATTTTAAGTGTAATTTATTTTTTTTTAACCCTAGAACTAAGAAGATTATGGCCTCATCAGTCATTTCAACATTAAAAAAAATATCAAAATAAATCAAAAATGAGAACAAAGTCTGTGCCGCATATATACGTCGATCTTGAAATCTGCAAAAGCAGTTTCAGATCGTCATGTTGAAGCAATTACTTCCAAAATCATTAACAAAATCTTCAATAAAAAAATTATTGACTTTCAATTATTCAATTAATGATTTTATTGTCTCAGTCAAAACAGTACTTGTTTGCTTCGAATGTTGCTATTTTCAAACAAATCTTTTAGTCAATAGTATATAATTTTAAGGAAAATTATTAAAAATTTTTATTTCCTGAAGATGTTAACAAGCTGTTAACGATATATTGAATAAAAATTATAAGAACTTAAATTTTATAAAAAACGACCACTAGCTTGATTAATATTACAATATTTTTAATTTCATTTTTATAGAATTATATATGTATGTTTTCTTTGCGTTTTAGTTTAGTTCATTTTTTATAGAACTATAGTTCTATGCATATATGTACAATGTAGATACATATACTATGTGTATGTTTTGTTTACTTTTTTTTTGTTTATTGTTATTTGAAATAAAACTTTACAAGTTTCTAAAAAACTTAACTTTTTGCTTTTACTCTATGGAAAATAAAACAATTTTAATTACATAAATTTTTTACTATAAACAATTTTCCGAGAATTCGAGACTATCGATAGTATCGATAGCATCGCAAAAAACTATCGAAACTATCGAATGGGGCGACTATCGATAGTTTTGCAGCTCTAATAAGAACGTCTATCGTATCGACATGTCTTTGACTCGTTACATTTAAACAATGTCAAAATATATACACTTATATATATGTAAATGCTATGTATGTGTATATATGTACATATGTGTGTATATATAGAAGTAAAAAATCATCAACAACCACATTCTCTGACGATATTTACGACCTGTTAATGGCAAATAGACAATTATGAGCCACAAGTGTAAAATTCCTCACGAAATAAATGATGTAGGAAATAGAAAGACCAAAAAAGTCAAGAAAATACCAAATAAACTAATATTTCGAATCAATACGCAAGTATGTAAATATATCTGTCTGCCAGTATGACTGGAAAGAAAACAAAAACGTAGAGAAATAGAGATCAATAAACGAAAATATATGGTGTAGGCTTAATGGAAAAAATTCAAATATCTGAGATACGAGTATGTATTTATAAACAAATACAAGTAAATATGTATGTATGTGTGTACATATGACGAAGAGGAGGAAAGATAAATATCTATGAGTTTTTCGCAGTTTTTTTTTACTGGCACTTTTCGTTTTATTTTAGCGGAAATCATTTTAAATTGATATTACACATGGTAAGAGTATGTAGATGTAGACATCAAATAGCGATTGTGTGTGTCATATGAAAATTGTTCATGTTTAGATAAAAAGACAGGCGAAATTAGAAGTAACATTAACAATTTATTTCGGAGATGGAAATCATAACACGCGGGAGTAGCCAGAGTTCCAAAAAGCTTTATAAAAAGCAACTACACAAAGGCAAGTATTGCTAAAAGCAACCGCCTAAAGTTACGTTCACACTTATCAAATATTTGCCCCGAAAAGCGTAGCCACTAAATACTATTGAAAAATATTTTTGTTCAGATATGTGTTTATTAAATAAAACAATTTAATACAAAACTAATAGACAGTGTCATGAATCCAATATTATTGGAGACTATTTAATTTAATGAATAGCTTTTTGAATTAAAAAGTTTTTTATTAATGTTTAGTGGTTACGCATTTTTGGGCAAATATTTGATAAGTGTGAACGTACCTTAAGTATTAATAATGTTGGCCTATTTTATACAAAATAAATCAAGTATCGTGTTTGCATACAATCTTTATAAAAATCTGATAAAATTAAAACTTTATTTTGCAAGAAAAAATTTGTTCGAAAGTATTTAGAAATGACGAAAATCTGTATTGTCATTAAGAAGACTGACATAAATTTAGAAAATAAAAATTTATGATCACATAATTTAGCGAAAAGTTTATAAAAATATTTATAAAAAGCGTTAAAAGCTGAAAACTGTGAAATATTATTATTATTTTATTAAATTAACACCAAAAAATGTTCTTCCTACAATTATATCATAAAGCCACACTGTTTTCAGAGGGCGCCACACGCCTCTAACCAGTGATTATGTGTCTGCTTCAAACGTATAGTATTTTTGCACTGAAAGTTAAAACCTGGTTTTAGCTTTAAACCATAAACAGCTGATTTTGGGGATTTAACATACAAGCTGTATAATAAATTTGTTCAAAATAAATTAAAACGCGCATAGAAAGGAGTGAATATGTTGCTGTACTTGTTCTCTATTTTTACAACACTTAATTGACAACCTGTACAACAAAAAATTTTTTGTTTGAAGGAAAATAGAAAAAGTTTTAGAATGCGTTCTAAAATAGAAATTATTTTTTTATATATTTTGTGAATGAATATGTTAAAATTATGGAACTACTTAAAAAGAGTGAAGAGTTTCTTGCAAATCAAGTTGTTATATATAAAAAACAGCAAAAAAAAAAAATCTCAGGCGTTAGCATATATTTTTATTAACATAAACAATATCAGCTGTTTCCAATATATAACTTGACAGCACTCAACTTAGCACAGCCAAAAGGAGGCAAAAACAAGGTTGCATTTCATAAAATCTATTAAAAACCAATTCGAAAGTGGTTTTCAGTTGGTTTTAACAACATCATTTTGCATGGTAAAACGTGGTTTTAAGCGTTGGTTTTGACGTTAAAACCAGAATGAAGAAACTAATAGAATATATTGAGTTTGCACTGGGATTGCCACGCAGATTTGATTTGTCTTGTATAATAAAAATGTACATTTGATGGGATAAGATTTTTTTAACTCATACCAGCACTCAAGGGATGACCCCTACATACGCAGTACATTGCGCCGGAACTAGAAAAGAGGGGATATTATTGAGGGGACAGATGAAGAGAGATGAGTAAACAGAGACACGGATTTTTAAGCCATCCATTTATAATTTATTTACCTAAGAATTTATTCACAGTTTGACAGAAACCCGTATCAACCCTTGAATATTTTCAGCCTAGTTTATAAAAATGTTTTTGACTAATAGGAAACTTATAAAACAAATTTTTTTAATGGAAATTTGTCCTATTAACTTATTATAGATTAGAATTTTTTTTATATAAATTAGTTTCGAGCTTTTTATAAATAAGTATATGCATAAAATAAATGAAACTATAATACAACTACTGGCAGTATGAGTCAATTTTATATTTGTCAAGAAATATTTTCAAAAACCAAAAAATGTGAATAGAATGAATGTTATCCAATGGATTTCTAATTGTATAAAGGTGTAGAAAAATAAAATAGATGCATATCGAATATATGTAATTTATTTGTTGGGTTAGTTTTGTATGAGTTTCAAGGCCTACTATGCTTATTCTGTTGTGATTTTTGAAAATAGTTTGTAATTTACAAATTGTGAATTCTGAGATGGTTTTCAAAAGTATGTGCATAAGATAAGAGATTTTTAACTTTTCAAAACTGTGGTTAAAGTCTAGTTAATGCATATAGACATTTCTTGACCACCAACAAATAAATTTCATTTAAAATAAATATATTATGTTAAAAACAATGGGAATTAAAATATTGCTTTAACTGGGGCTCGTTTACCAAAACTATCAATTACAAATATACAAATAAAACTACCTGCAAAAGAACTACACTTTTAAAAAATTTGTTGTTTTGCCGGTTTTTTTTTTACTTGTAGATTTGTAACTTACAGTTGCCTAGTCTCTAAATATTCACCCCTATCATGAATAATTTTTCCCTTGATATTGTTCCCTTTTACCAAAATTTGCAATCATGCAAAAATTGCCCGTGAATGATTTCATGCTAAAGTTAAATTTCCCTTATCATGAATGATTTTTTCTCGCGAATCTTTTCACTTAGTTTTTGATGGGGAATAGAGTAGAAAATGCAAGTAGTTTCTATTATAATTCGAACATTAGAGTTTACAAATTTAATTTTAATGGCAAGATCTGCATAATAAGATACAAACTGAATATTATTGCAACAAATCAATTGCCTGCGTCTTTGTAAAACTTGTTGGTCCAATTGTAAATATTAAGAATATTTTTAATTTGCTTTGTTCGGTTTCAAAAATGTATCGAAATTACTTTACTACTAAATATTTTTCCATATTTTTTAAAAATTTCTTTAAATTATTATATAAACGTAAAATTTTCAGTACAAATTTCTTTCATTTTTTATGTTGTTTTCAACTTCTTCTCTCTTTTACATTCACTAAGAACTGGTAGCGGAAATAATTCTTCACGGGATATTTGCGATACCATTTTTTTCCTTTGAGTGGAATACAGATTTCACGTGAATAAAGTTTCTACTTGTTATTCACGATACGGATGATTAATTCCTAGGTTTTGGAAAAGTGAGTAATTCATGTTAATCTGAACATATATGTATGTATGTATAGTAAGCAAATTAATAACATAATATTATTAAAAGCTTATTTTCTAAACTGTTAGATAGTTATAGCAAAGTACCTTATATAAAGCTTTTAAGCAGGGCTGGACCTCCGACACCGTTATTAATCATTGATATAACTTATAGATATATGTATGTATCCAATATGGAAGCACCAATATTTAAATTTTTATACTTCATTTTAAACATTTTAATAGGTGCCCCTCTCTTCAAGGAGTTTGTATGGATCAGATAAATGTCGACCACATTTTATAAGTGGAATGCAATAAACATAATTCCAGCAATTAATAAATGAGCAAAAAATTACGTGACGAGTTAAAAAAATTTTGAATTTTCTTTTCGGTTGAGATTTTCCGAAAGTATTAACTCAGATACATTAAAAATGTTTCAATTTAATGCAAAGCGATATTAAAAACAAAAATTATTTTTAGATATACTAAGTAGATTATCTTTAAAATGATTTCACACTTGTACGCGAGAAACTTTACAACGCACGCGTTCATTTAAGTAAATGAAGTTGATATATTAATTTTATTTTATTTATTTATTTTTTGTTTGTTAATTTGATGTGATTGACCGATAAACGTTTTGCTGTCAAACTATCTGCGAACCAGAAAGCAAATCCAATTTAAGCAAGACACAAGAGTTTAAATATGTATCTTATGATTTTATATATAAATACATACATACGTATATGTATGCATAGATATTTCTTTTTATTTAATCTTTAAATACAATATTAATGGCCTTTAAAGTTGTTGCCTTTTTCAAGAAATTGAAAGCAACAGCCAACATTCACTGTTAAATGTCGAATCAGACAACTTTAGACTGTTTGTCGTTAACGTCGATCTAAACATATTGCAATATTTAAATTAGTGTTTTGTTTTGTTTTTTCATTTGATATGGTTTGGGTATCTTTTTAAAACCGCTACTTTATTTATTCGTATTTCTTGACGACAGGTAAGACTTTATGCAAACACAGAAAAAATTGTATGATGTTTTAATTGGTTCATTATTATTTTATCGTATTTTTAATTGTTCCCGGTACATTATTTATTCATATTATTATTATTAGATACTTTTTTTCTTTTTTGTTTCAAAGATTTTTTGATACATTTATTGGCATATTTGAAATATTTTTTTAATTAACATCGTTAACACTTTATTGCAGGAATTGAGCAAATTTTATAAAAATATTTTCATATTTTAACTATAAAATTAAACACTTATATTGAGAAGAAATGAAAAAGAAAAACAGCATATATGTATGTATGAAAAATTGTCTAAGATTAATAAATTGTTACCTCGACGACCACGACGTACAACACCAAACTAAAACTGAATCAACAAACGGTAGCTTTAGTGAAAAAAAATTGTCACAACTTTTTTCTTTTGAACAAAAACTCACCCATACGGACTCAGCTGTTGCCCTAATATCCATCCATCTTTACAATCTACCATACTACAGATACTTGTTGTCATTGTTGTTTTTGTTTCATTATTATTTTTGTTGCTGAGCATTATTATCCATTCATACTGCTCAGCAGCAATATTTTGTCTGTGCGCAAGGCAATGAAATCAAAATACATAAGTAACATCAATAAACTTATTGCTCGTATTTGTAGTGTTGTCAATGAAGCAGTTTTAATTTCCTGTTCATTCAGTCATGTTGTAATAGGATTGTTGTAATAACAACATAAAACAAATACAATTTTACAGGTTTTTGGAAAACTTTTTATAAACAAATTTTTATTTGTGAGCTCAGCTAATAATTTAAGAGATTAGTTACTGTTTGCCTTGACCTTGATGTATTTAAATAGATATTTACAAATGGCTAGATATAAGTATTTGTGTAACGAGGGATTTATAAAAATGCACGATTGAAAGCCCCAGTGCATTAGAAACAGTGAAATGCCCATAGGAACTGGCTAAGCCCCTCAGTAATCTATTTTTTATTTTTTTTTGTAAATTCGGGAAAATAATCAGTACGAATAAAATCAAAATATTAGTGTTAAACAACAGATACCCAAATATATATATATATATATATATATATATATATATATATATATATATATATATATATGTATATAAAGTAAGCGAGAACACGATTTTCAATTTTTTGAATTTGTCCCCTAAACAATTCCTATCTCTGTCAATAGAAATTTAGATGTTCTCCTTTTTAAATTCAGTGCCTATAAAAGGCGGTGATTCACTATAGAACCTTTGATCGAAACAATTTAAATTACATTGGTTTCATCAAAGGTTTTTGTCAAGTCTAGTCTGGTCTGGTCTAGTACAAATTACAATTAGACCTGTATTGAACTCGTTCATTGTCGACTTGTATCGAACTCGTTCATTCGTCGTTTTTTTTAAAAAAAACCTTTGATCGTATCCATTTAAATTACGTTGTTTGTTCCGTCTACTCTAGACTTGTGTCGAACTCGTTCATTCGCTTGTTTTTGACAGGACCCTCTGATCAAACCCATTTAAATTACATAGGTTTGATCATAGGTTCTAGTAAAAATTTAGCAAATGTACGAGTCTAACTAGCACATATGTATGTCATATTTGGGATATCGCACGATTATGTAGAATGTACCAACTAAATAATATTCATTCATTTACAATTTTTATTTCTGCATATTTATGGAAGAGTGTTGAAAACTTTTTCATGAAAATATGTATACAAATTTATTTTGCATAAATTTTACAGTGAACGCGCTAATTTTAGATCTTATCGTTTTTGCTTGAATATGAGATTTGCTGTCACATTTCTACATTTCAGTTTCAGAATTGTTAACAAATTTATATAACGCAGTTAAAAACTTTTCTTATGCTGACTTATAGTTTCTGAAAAAAAAACGTATTTCAAATGACTTTCATATGACATATAACACTTCATTACTGAATTGATTCGCAATGTGCACATTTAAATTGAAAAGACTATGATATGGAAATTAGCAACCGGCATAAAATTCATTAAGTGGTGCACAGTTTTTGGAAGAAAGGTAAAATAAAATGTCTTTTCTGAAAATCACTAGGAGAAGCAGTAAGAATTTTTCCTCCAACAGGCTTCAAAGCCAGTGGAAGGTTACTGCATGAGAACAACTTAAATCAGAAGTAACAACTTATTCAATTGAACACGTCAGGAAATAGTTTGAATAAATATATAACGAAACGATTTCAAAAATATTTTTTTTGTACATATTTTCTTTTGTTACCCTGCAGGAGGATAAGCGTGAATTGTACGATTAATAGTGTAGAAAGCACTAGTTCAAAACGTGATTGAACATATACAGAAAAGTACTAGTACTTCAAGTAGTTCATTTGTAGATTGATTTGGCTTGTAGAATTTCATATTACTTTTTGATAATGTTTTTACGCGACTTGCTTATTCGCATTTTCGTTTATTTTATTTTTAATTTTTAAAATTTTTAAACAAATTCAAATTTGAAACAAAGAACTGTATGCTGTGTACTTTTTCGCTGCACCGCCGCTGAAAATTATTAGAAGACTTTGCCACCTGCATATCCGAAAACCGCGTTGTGTGTTAAAAAAGTGACATTTAAAAAATAAATAAAATTAAAAGGTAATTTTAAATTTTTTTAAACGTGTTTTTTTGTTTAATATTGATGCCCATATGTAAAATCAGCTATCTTTCCTAAAATAATAAAAACTGATATACATATGTAATGTATGTTCATTAGTGTTTGGTATATTTTGGAGTACTAAACTTAACTTAAGTTGTACAAAGGTGCTAGTGGATTGAGTATGCCCTGAATGAACTTTCCATTCCTTCTTATAAACTAAAAATTGATAAACCAAAAATTGCTTGTGAAGACAAAGACTTAACAAATTTCATTGTTTTTAGAGATTTTTTTATATATAAATAGTTCTTAATGCAGAACTTATTGTACTAGTATCCGACTAGAAGAAATTATAATAGTATTCATCTAGTACTAATAGTACTAGTATCCGCCTAGTTTCCATCTAGTACCAATGGTACTAGTAATTTTTCAAATTTATGTTAATTTCAATGTTAATTTGAGCATTAACATGGTATAGGAAAGTTCGCAGTTGGGAACCAGTACAGGTTATTTTTGTACTAGTACTATACTAGTTTGATACTAGTTCGATCTCCTGCAGGGTAGTTTTAATAATGTGAATTAGGTTATGAATTTATTTATTCATGTATTTTAAAATTATTTTGCAAAGAAGCAGACGGGGTGAGTTGGGCCATATGTCGGCGATGTTATTAACCCATATTTTTATCCGTTCATGTGACTGATGGTTCACAACATATGCCTTCACATAAGAAGTAGCAACGTAGTTAACCGCAGAAAATTACTCAGAATAGCCGTAATCTATGTCGTTTTTCGAGATGTAGAAAATAACCAGAGCGAGTGAGCCGTAAATCTATGTAGTTTTTCGAGATGTAGAAAATAACCAGAGCGAGTGAGCCGTAAAACTCCCCAAAGAGATTGTTTTGGCTGAACCTAGATAATAGTTACCAACGGGGCTTGATATTGACTGAGTGAGAGCTGCTTTGAAGTACAAGCTTAATTATTATATAGAATGTAAGACTTTAGGTTTTAATTACAAAAAGTCAAAATTGCTTTAAAAATAATTGCCAAATTTGTTACTAAAAAATTCCAGATATTTTTTATTTATGACTGATTGCATGAACACATAATGCATGAAGTATCAATGGTTATTATTTAGCAGAAGTTTTGAAAGCATCGAAGTATGTACTAGATTTCCAAACTTCCAGTCGAATCATCAACTAGAAAATAGCTGATAACTTCTAAACGACTGATCAAATCTCCAAATGTTGCTTTCTATGTAATCTCTTGGTACATGCAGAAGCAAATGGATGCATATGCGCACATTTCAAGTTCATAATAACGAGTTTTTGGTAATGGTTACATACACAATTTATTTATAGCAACCTGTTTGCTAGGGCGGTAAAGTTGTGACTAGAACTACACACAATAGGAGGTAAATATTTTGGTATTATTACAGTCTTCCTTGTAATGAAATTTAAATGCATGTAATATGTATTTTTTATTTGACAACACTGTTCTTTTCCAATGTTATTACTAGGTTTAGTGCTTGTGTTGTACGTACTTGTAATAAACTAAGTAGCAGTATAAGCACTTGTCGCTTTAATATGATTATTGTTGTCGCTGGATAGCTTTTGTTGATGGTTTTTGGTCTCCACTATTTTTACTTGTTTTTTTTCATGTTGCTAGTTTTCGATTTATTCGAATAAAAGTTCATAATGTCTTTCTTGCTCGAACAATCGAATAATTTAAAATTGTTGTTCGTATATTCGAACAAGTAAAAATTTGTTTTTTTTAATCAAGATGTCAAAATCACTAAAAAAAATAATTTTAATTTAAATAATTTAAAATTGCTAAGGTTGTATATTTTGTGTTAGAGAAATAACTCTTGGAACGCTAACGGAGGCCCATTTCTTAGAACTGCTAATTAATAGTTCGCTTGTAAAAATAACAGCTATTTTTTAAAGGTATAATTCCCAAAAAATATTTACTGTTTATGACTTCGTTATTTGATAAATATGTATGTATATAAGGATTGTGACATAAGCATTTTATAAACATAAAATATTTTGTATGGATGAGGCCTTAAGTATTCTACTTGTGGCTTTAAGAAACAGGCCCCGCCCTTGGGCGAAGATCTATACTAGAATAAGCTACACCACAAAAATACAATTTAACAGATTTGCTATACTGGAAGTTCCCCTAGAAAGCTGGGGGATGCGAGATAAACGAAAATCGTGTGACACTCAAATAAAAAATATATCATCATCGACAAAAGAGCTATTTTTAAGTTTAATTTTATACCGTCACTAAATATTGTATATTTCTGTTCATTTATAATTATGTATGTTTTATTAACAAGTTTTAGGTCATTTTTTTTTGTAAAAGAAATTGAATTTTTTATTTTTCAATATTTCGACATCCTCTGGTTATCTTCTTTAGGGCAATAATTATAATTAAAAATAATTTAACAATATTTTTGAAAATGTCAACAGAAAATTAATTTTTTTCTTTTGCTGTTTTTTATACAAAATTATAATAAATTTAATTAATTTTTCTGTTGAAATTTTTAAAAGTATTGTAAAATTCATTTTAATTATAATTATTGCACTAAAGAAGATATCCAGAGGATATCGAAATATTGGAATATAAAAAATTCAATTTATTTTATAAAAAAGTGACCTAAAACATGTTTAAAAAAGCAGATAATTCAAAATCTAGAGATCCAAGGATCAGCAATCAAATAATTTGTTAATTTATAATCATAATTTTTGATTTTAGCTGACGATATGGCAACAACACATTTCCTTTTGTTATCGCATTCATTTTCTAATGGAGTTTTCAAAAACTCCAGCGCATATTTTCTTATCCAAACTGCTTAGATTTGTACTATTAAAATGAATTCTCGGTGGCTAGTTCCGAAACTTTTAATCGGTATTTCTATACACACACGTAAATATGTCTTCTGCATGGCGTTTGCGTACATGCTTGTGTTTGTACATAGAAATTCTATTGATGAATGATCAATAAATACAATTAAATACCATCGAATTTTTATAATTTTTGATGAGTGAATCAAAACATAATTTTGTTAACAACCTTCTATCGTAAAAAATTTGTTTTCGTTATAATCTAGATGTTCCATAGAAAAATTATTCGAATATTCGCCAAAAACTAATTTCTTCTTTATTCTAAACTACGAAATTATGATCTTTCAAGCAAAATTGAAAAAAAAAAAACAAATAATTCGAAATAAATAACAATAGTTGTATTTGCTATTGTAAAATTAACGATATATAAATTTGAAAATGCCAGCAAAGTAAAGCACAGTAGTTACATATTCAGTAATTGTGTTATTTAGCAAAAAGAAATAGAAAAATTAATAACAAAAAGTACGAAAGCGAAGAAAAAAAGCAACAGAAAATTTAAATATATATGTATATACTGTAGGGTGAATTGTAATTTTTTTCAAAAAATACTTATGGTATACATCAAACGTTACTTTTCGTTACTTTTTTATATTTCAGACATATCGAAAAGTCTTAAGATTCATAAGACAAATTATGAAATTCGATATTTTCATTTAAATATTATGGATCCATTAATGTGGGAAAAATGTGATGATATACGAAGTTTCAAAACGTTTAAGCCTTACCAGTTTGCAATAAAAAACGAAGTAGAAAGTAAAGAAAAAAAACAAGTAAGAACGTTATATTCAACCGGGTCGAATCTTAAATACCCTCCAAATGTTTAGTAAATAAAAAATATTTTGTACTAAAACATTAAAAGCCACTTTTTGGTGTTATTAGTGAAAACAACAATTTTTTTTTTGATAGGGCAAAGGCGGAAGAAGAGTAGGGCAGAGAAAGATCAGAGCACATCTCTGCTTCTTTATAAAAGCTTTAAAATTTAATTTGTAGGGAATGTAGGTTTAAATTATACAATTTGTTAAATATTTACACTTTTTTTTATGTAATATTTTACTTCAACGCCAATTAAAGGGGGCGGGGCCCCCTGATTTTCTGGCTGCAATTTCAGCGCTTTGGAACTTCTTTGATATAAAAATATATCATTTGCTTAACAAAATTACACAAAAAAACTTTAAAAATTATGTTGTTTTTAGAGGTTGGTTTAGTTCTTCTTAGGGGAACTTTTTTCCCTCTGGTTCGATTCAGCCCATTGACGAAATTGATCTGTGCTATCCTTTAAAATATATTTAAGCCAAACTTCAAGATCGTCTTAGATTTCATCACTGATCAAGAGTATATATACTTCATGGTTTCTTAGAAGGAAATTTCGCTGCGTTACACGCGGAATGACAAAGTACCCTCCAATTTTTTTTTTTTTTTTTTATAAAAATAATAATATTAATATTAGTATTAGTAGTAATATTTATATAACGCGATGGTGCAAAATTGGAAGCGGCTAGTTATTTGAATGATATTTTTGGGAAATATGCAGAAAAGAACCAAAAATTTAATTTTTTCAGAAATGCTCATGTCATTAAAAATTTTCTTTATGCACTTAAAAATTTTATCGCAGTTCTGTTAAAGAAACTCATCAATTTACGACTGTTCACTAAAATCCTATTACATCTTCACGAGAGTTGCTCTAATATATGCGTATTCGTATATATTTATATTTATCAATAACATTCTGTAACGTAAAGATGGTTTGCATCTCTTTGATTTGTCGTTTATTGGTTAGCTAACTGCAGTATTAAGAATAGCAACAATAGCTGGAGAAATAGCAATAACAAAAGAAAATAAAATTGTCAACCTACGAGTAAGTGGCATAATGCTTTTGTGTTGTTATTATTCAATTTTCAAAAAAAAAAGAAGAGAGTAAAATATATAGAGAAAAACCATAAATTAAAATGACATGAAACAATTCCAACGAGAGCAATAATTGCATAAAAAGAGTACATTTTCTTCATCATTAAAAGGGATACAATTTGAGAAGTTTGTTGCCTACGACAATTTTGTTTAAAATATATTTCGATAAACCCACTTTTAACATCTATTTTTATATTATACAAAATAATTTTCATAAAATCTACCTTAAAGTTTTTCCCAATTGGTTTGTCTTTACTGTAATAAATTCAGTGATGTCATGTCAAAGACTGAAAACAGCTGATAATGTTAAACAAAATGGACTGAATAATGCATTATTTCTGTATTTTTTTTTTTTTTCGGTGTGAAAAATCTATAATTATACACTATTTTTATAAAAAAGTAGCGATTAATAACTGCATGACGCTCTCATAAAAATATATTAACGATTTTAATACTCTTTACCATACAAATTCTGTACTTAGAAAAAATATAAAAATAAAAAATAAAATAAAATAATTTCCTGAAGAAGCTAACCGATGGTTAGCGAAATATCGAACAATTATTATTAATATAAAATAACCTAAAAGCTTAAACAAATCTATTTACTATTAAAAGAAAAAAGGCTAAAAAAAAAATTAGACGCAAGAATTTTTTTATAGATAAGCAATATTCTTTTTGTACCCTCCACAAAAAAGAATGGGAGGGTATATTCACTTTGTCATTCCGTGTACAACGCAACGAAATATCCCTCTAAGACCCGATAAAGTATATATATATATATATATATATATACATATATATATATATATATATATATATATATATATATATATATATATATACATATATATATATACATATATATATATATATATATATATATATATATATATATATAAGCCATGCCCGTCCGTCCATCTGTGCCATACCCTTGAAATTTGGTATAAATAAATGTTCAACAATAGCACAGGTCAAGTTCGTAAATGGGCTGAATCGGGGTAGAGGGAAAAAAGTTCCCCTAAAAAGGACTAAACCAACCTCTAGAAAGAACATAATTTTAGTTTGCTATTTTTGCTAAGCAAATGATATATTTTTATGTCAAAGAAGATCCGGAGCGTTGAACTTGGAGCCCGAAAATCATAAATGGGCTCCGGCCTCTTTAGTGGGCCTTGAAGTAATATATTACATGGACAAATAGTGTAAATATTTAAAAAATTATATTCCTTAAGCCTATATTTCTTCAAAATTAAATCTTTCAGGTTTTATGACGAAGCTGAGATGTTTCCTTACCTATCCTTGCCCCTACCCTTTGCCCACTATAAAAACAATTTTTTTTACACTTAATTACCCCACAAATTTAGTTTTTAAATATTTACGATAATGATGATATGTCTCCGTGATGGCCCTTGCCGGAGTGATCCTGTCAAAATAGAGTTTTAAAATTGGACACAAAGATATCTTAAATGAACTCTGACCCAGCAGGTTAAACATTTTTAATTTATCTCCGTCCACAAATCCTTTTTTGCGCACGTTGCTATCAAATATTAACTGCAACAATAACGTAATTTATGTACGGTTTATGCTGATGGAAAGATGTTTCAGTCATGCTGCTCCTATTTGGAGAGTATTCAAGAATCGACCTGGTCGAATATAACGTTCTGACTTGTTTTATTTGAAATAACACATTGCCTTGCATTGACAAATATGTGGAAGAAAATAGAGTAAAAATTATTAATTATACGGTGAGTTACATTAAATATGCGTATCTGACATGATTTTATCATTGTAGTGTTCATCCATATAAAACCCAACCTTTGATTAGAAGAGCTCTTCTAGCCAGACTTTCCATTGTCAGAGCAAAAGTACAGCATAAACCAAAATCATGCAAAAGCAATAAAACAGTTCGAAAGAATGCAATTCACTTTTTTTCTCTCTTGAATGCCATGAGAAATGAAGCGTCTGGATGTCTAGTTAAACGATAATGTCTACATTAAAAATCATAAAAGTAAGTCTTGGAAATCTAGAATTTAAATAAATGAAAACCTTAAGAGAAGTAGAAAAATTTACCACAATGAATAAAGCCAAGAAAAAAGTAAATGAATGCTCGTTCAAAGAACATATTTAGCCCAAGGGTAAAAAAAGTGAAGAAGCTTTCATTTTACCACGAAAGCAAAACATATACGAATAGGCAAGGAAAAACGTCATGTTTTTTTCTTTTTAGTAAGTAAGGTAAGTAACTAGTTTTGTTGTTTTAATTCGTAATTATAAAAACAACAACGACGAAAATCAGTACAAAAGTGTGATGAAATACCAACAACTAAAAGAAGGGAAATGATTGTAAATTGAACATAAAGAAAAGACTGCTAAACTTGGCTAAATAGTTTGTAATTTGAGTGCATAAAAAAGCACACATTCCAAGCAATAAAACGAGCGACAGTTAGACAGACAGACATACCTACGAGTACTTACTATATACAGTTAAACATTAAATTTAAATACTCGTAACATGTAAATTAATTGGTATTGCCTTTTGCTCACTTCTGTTTCTGCCGGCATGAATCCACTTCCACGTACATGCATTTTTTTTATTAGCTGGAGTGTTGTTGCTGAGGTATTTACATGGTTACACGTTTATGCATTCCACCCGCACAATTACTAACGATTACTTAAACGCAACTTAAGTCGTCTAATGTCTTAAACTGATTTGCTGTTGATATGAAAGAAACAAAATATTACAGAGAGAACAACACGAAAACGATTGATTCATACATAAATAAAAATTTTCAATTGGAGGAAGGTTTCCTAAGCCCCGTATTAAAAGAGCTAACAAATGGAATATATCCATGAATATATTTTACTTTTAACAATACTACTGTTATTTATTTTATTAGTTTCTTCTCTCCGCATGGGTTGCTTACTGCGAAACCCGCCTCTTCTCTGTGCCAGCATTCCGTTGGTGCTAGTGCCAAATCATCAGTTTGAAAAGTTATCAAATTCTTATAATTAGGTTTAAATTTTTAACCTGGTTTTATTATTAGCGACCATTTATTATCTAACGGATGGGGCAAAACTCCCGCTTTGATTGCGCCCCAGTTTGTTTATGCCGCGTTCAGCTCAGTTTAGCTTTAACCATAGTGTTGTGGAGACGTTTAAATTTTATTATGGATAAATATATGCCACAAGAGCGAGCAGAAATAGTGACAATATTTATTGAACGTAGTCGTACCATTATTGCCATTCAGCGTTAAATTGCGTCAAAAATATCCTAATCGTCCAGTGCCTTACAAAACCACAATTTATCGTTTACATGCAAATTTTCAACAGTACAGCAAGACAGCAGATAGGTTCCGGAAGAAGTGGACGTGTCGTACCGCTGAAAATGTGGCTTTGGAGCGCGATAGTGTTGCAGGGTCTTCAGAAACATCAATTCGGAGACGTGGTTAACAGCTACACATTTTTGCACGCAGTTTAAGGCGAATTTTGAAAACTGATTTAAAAATTTACCCGTACAAAATTCAATTAGTCCAGTAGAGTAATAGTTGAATAGAGTAATGCAATCCTAACATAAATACAATCATAACCTAAATACGGGGGGAAAGCGAAACGTTTTTTTCCGCTGAGCGTTAACGCTGAAATGCCATACCTAAACAAAAGCGGCAGCGTTATGTAAAAAAACAATAAAAACAGGGTTATCAAACAAACAAATTAAACAACCCTGATTATTTTAACAGCTGGACGGACGACATTTGTGATTTTGTTATTGAAATTTTGTACAAATTACAAACGTGCATACATATGTATGTATATAATCATATTGTAAATATTTTCTTACCACCATTTTCTAATACGAAGTGCACAAATTTTTTCTCTTATTATATATTTCACTTTTGTAAATCTTTGCTCTTTTTCTCTGGTCACAATTCTATTCTTTTGCAACCAACTTCATTAGAAAACGCTCTGTCAATTTCCAATAGCAAAGCGTTACCGCCGCGTTATTTCGGTATGCTCCATACAAAATGTATGGACATGAGAACTTTTGACAGTTAAAAAACGCTTGCCGCCCGTATTTAGGTATGGCAGTAAGACTCTCTGGTGAAATTCATTAAATTGATAATGAGCGGCGATGAAGCGCATTTTCTTTTCAGTGGCCACGTCAATATATACAACAGTCGATTTTGGGAAATACTGAATTCTCAATTAATTCATGAAACGTCATTCATGCTGGAAACATAATTGGTCCCTATTTTCTTTTTTGTTTAACGTGAATACCTCCAACGTATTGTTACTGCTGAACGGTACCAAGACATGATTCGAAATTTTATTGTGTCTGAAATGGAAGAGCAAGGACATGTGGTTTCAGCAAGATGGGGTCACAGCACACACAACTCTTTGAACAGATCTCCGGATTTAACAGCACTAGACTTTTTCTTATACGCTTTTTTTTTTTAATCAAAAGTTTATGCGCATAAGCCTCTAACGATTCAACATCTTAGAGACAATATTCGTTACGAAATTGAAGAAATTCAGCTAGAGATGTTGCCGATGTAATTTTCCAATCATAACAAAAACAAATCTAAAGACTAAATAAACCTTTTATGAAAGCGAAACTTACTTAGTTTTTCTTTGAACAAAGCCATAGGCAATCAAAATGGTAGCGGAACTTTGTTGAAACGCAACTGAAATGTGGATAACGTCGATCAATTTTGTAAATAATTATGTAAAACAAGGACGCAAACTTGTGCAAAATTTTGATTTTTGTAATTTAAAATAATTTCTGAGAAAAACCTAATTTAAAATTAATTGTTTGTTAAAATTTATTGTTTTTTGTACAGCGATAGGTGTTAATCACTTATGTCATAGATTCAGATTCCGATGGGAAACGGAATCAAAAACGTATTTTGATTCCTCAGAAACAAAAAAGGAAAAAATCTTTCGGAATGAAGTCTTTTCTAATTCAGATTCCGTTCAATATATTAAAATAATTTCATTCCAAAACATTGTTTCGTTTATCGTTTTCTGAGGAAATAAAGACACTATCATGTAGTAAAAACCTGAGTAACAGCACCCACCTTCGTCGGCCCTGTAGCAAAAATTGGCTGGCGAAGTAACAGGTTGAAATAGCTACAAAAACAACTGTCTATCTTCTCATCTTTCCTAATTTGTCCCCTCAATACTATCCCCTTGTTTTCAGTTCCGGCGCAATGCATTGCATATATAGGGGTCATTCCCTGAGTGCTGGTCCAAGATAAAAAAAAAATATTCTGAAGAGAATTAAACTTTCTGATTTGGCTGAATATTTTTATTTTTTTTACATAATCTTACATAATCTTTTTTTAAGGAGATAAAATCAGACAACCATTTTATTTTATATATCATAAGAACTGTTTTCAAAATATACGCAAAAAGTTTTTTTGATTGGCAAAATTTTCGAAAAATATTTCATTTAATAAAAAAAAAATGTCACTCTGCTGTTTAGACAATTTCCTCCTCTTTTATTTATTACAACGATGGAAGGATTTAAATTTCTTTGAATTGCAGCCCTTTAAAATTAAAAATAAGTTTTCATAAGTGTTAAAAAATAGTTCACAGTTGCTCCATCAGAAGTTAAATTTGAAATTTTATATAAAAAATATAAGTGCCAAAAAAGTAGAGTAATATTCATCATTAACACAAGGCATGGAAGTACTTCAGGCAATATACATATATCGCTTCAATGGTTTTCAATTAAAAACAAACAATTGTTTTTATCGGATTTATTAAAGCAAAAGAAAAATATTTTCTAATTTTTTAAGGCCCATATCGTACAATAAGTAATAACTGACGAAATAGCGAATTTTTAAAAACTGAATTAATTTTTTTTTTTACAAATTTACACTCTGTTACACAATTTCGAAAGAGTTTTTTCTTTCTTATGCTAGAGTTAATGTCGACGGCGTCAAATGTAAAAAAAAAAAGTTGAATCGTATGAAATTGTATGAGAGCAGTTAATCTCAAGGCGTTGCAACGCCGTAAAAGTTCAATCTATTTCAACTTTTTCGGCGTTGAAACGCCGTCAACGGCGTCGACATTAACTCTAGCATTATAAATACATTTAAAACAAAAACAATTAATAAAATTGTTTTGTTTTTGTTTCAAATATATTTGTACAAAAGAAACAATTCATTCGACATTGTGAAACGGACAGCTAATTAAATTCAATTTTTAATAAAATAACATTTTTCTATAAAAAATTATTTTGTGTGACAAATTTCATAACTTTATTTAATTTTCTCTGTCGGATCCCAAGGATTTTCAGCTCTATTTCATCGGCTACAAAATTACCTATTAATTAAAGACTTTGGCACAATTTTTAAAAATATTTTTTTTGTAAGGAAAAAACTTAAAATGATTAATACTGACGTATACTAAAAAAAAATTAGGTAGCAAAAATTACGATGATAATTTTTGTAAAAACGTCCAATTCAATAAATCAACACAACTATTGCATGGGTTAAAGGGAAAGAAGATATCTATACAACAGGAGATATTTCCCCAACATAAAAAAGCAACGCAAATAAAAAAATAATTTTTTTATAAGACGACTCAAAGTCTGCATGTTAGGGATCACTGTTGTGGAATGATTTCTATGGATTTTAACAAGTCATAAAAAGAAAATACATAAACAACCAGACAGTCGTTGGGTCTTTTGTTTTTTGAATTCTTTATATACAAAATCATACCATCCATCGTATTGCAAAATTTTTATGAAAACTGGGTAAATATTTTAATTAAATAAAATTTGTAACTACTATAAAGCAAAGACATTCTTTAACATGAATGCGTAAATACTCTATGAATGCATTTAATAAATGAAAGAAATATTTTGAAAGCCATACTTAAGAAGAATATTTTATTCGCACACATGCACTACATCCACACAACAATACAATTAATTTAACAAAGATCTAATCTAAAACATGGAGTCAGACAAAAGCTTATCTCTATCTCACATTAAGTGTGAATTAATAAACTTTGTTATAAGATGAACTTTAAGTTACATGTAGTAGATTCGTATGCTTGTAGATGAAGCAACTCAAGAATAAGTCATCATTTAAAAATACTCGTATGTAATAAGGAATGACAGCCAAGACGGGAATGAGTGGTAGTTTTAAATAAATAAGATTAAATAAGACGACTACTGGTTCTACTAAATACTACCTCGACGTCATGCCAGCGAAATTAAAAAATAGTCACATATATTTTATGCACACGCGTTCTATCATTTGCATATAATCAATACCGCGTGGTATATGAAACGTCGAAATACATCGCTTCAATTATTACTCCATTGCGATATGAGGCCGAATTCATAAAATATATTTTATGTCAAATAACCAGTTTATAAACATAAAATATTTTTATTCAATTAAGATTTATAGGCTAATTGTTCGCGTATTTGTTTTAAATTCAGAAAGACATGATAAATATTCCAAGGCACAAAGGAAAGTCAACATCAGTTTTTGTTATTCAACTTACACAGCAGAGCAGAACAGCTGTTTTCGAAAGACGCAACCCTTTCATCATCAGTGTTCATGTGTATTGTGTTGTCACCACCTTTGTGCCTTGGAATATTTATCATGTCTTTAAATTAAAAATTTCGAACAATTAGCCTATAGAATCTTAATTCAATTTAATATAGCAATATAAAATGTTCGTTAAAATTCTTACTACATAAAATATTTTTATTCAATTAAGATTTATAGGCTAATTGTTAGAGTATTTGTTTTAAATTCAGAAAGACATGATAAATGAAAGTCAACATCAGCTTTCATTTATTCAACTCATACAGCAGAGCAGAACAGCTGTTTTGGAAAGCCGCTACACCCATCAGTATTCATGTGTAGTTTGCTTATCACCACTTATTACGTGGCTTAGTTTTTATTTATACAAATATTATTAGTAAATTGCATATGAGCACAGAATCAAACCGATGGTAGCACATTTTTATTTAATACCCGTGTCGCCGTTTGATTATTTTCTTCATGGTCTATTTTTCTGAATTTTTTTTTTTTTCATTATACCTAAGCCAAACTTTCTTGGTCTGAATTCTTGTTATACTTAAGTACATGTGAACTTTTTCATTTTTATTGTTAACTCAAGCCACAGTTAAAATTTGTATGTAACAGACGAGAATATTCGTTATACAGAATGAGAACTTTGTTAACGGATATAAAAACTGTTGTTTGTTCTCCATTTTATTTATAAAACTTAATTTTTTTTTATTAAATATTTTGTGTAATATTTTATTTTTCTTAAACACAGAATACAAAAAAAAAAATTAATCAAAACAATTTGAAAAACTTACGGATGTTTGTCAAAGTATTCAACGTACGTCAAAAGTACGTTGCGTTGACGCAGAAGTACTGTGGCTACGTTTATAAGAAACCAAGTATTTCAACTTAGTTGTCAGTTGAATAAGCCGACGTGAAACGTGTCGGCCTTAAATATTTTTATCGGACATTCATTTTGCTATACTAAATTCAATTAAGATTTATAAAGGTATTTGTTTTAATTTCAGAATATTTTTTATGAATTAGGCCTATAATGCTTTCGGAGGCGTGGCATGAAGAAAATATTGGCTGCTATTGGCTGAAGTCGTAACAGGTCCGTCATCTACAAAGTTCTGGCACTAAGAACGTGAGTTCGAAGCCTATTGGAGGAAGTCGTGTGTTGCATAAAGCACAATACTCGGAGAAATAACACAATTAATAAAATGGTTACATCTAATGAGTTAATAACGCGCTCGCTTTTATACTGCAGACGCTGTTGCGGAGCATTAAAAACTAATAAAAGGCTTGTAGACTTGTAAACAAATGAAGCTGTCTTTATTACTTTAGCACCAGTGTTCTCTGCACTATTCTTCTGTGGAGCATAGACGCATCGTGGGGTGTGTTACACTGTTACCGATACTACAACGGAATGTGCTCTGGTGACATAAGGAATCTTGTGCCCGAAAACCGTCTATTTTTGCGAGCTACACGCTCTTTACATAGGGGGCCTCCTTTTGTGGTTGAGTTGCCAGTTAACCGTACCACGCATTACAAAGAAAATTCGTTCTTTGGCAGAACGGTTCGTATGTGGAACAAACATCCTACAGAGGTCTTTCTTGCCACTTTAAATTTGGCGACGTTCAAATCGAACGTCCACAAGCACTACTGCCTCTATTCCCCTTCCCATAACCAAGTTTCCTAGTTCTGGTACAATGCATCGCATAAACAGGGGCCCAAGACAAAAAAGAAAGAACGCAGCGTAACTTTTCTTTATAAAAAAATGGGCTGAATAAATACAGGTAGCATTACAAAACATTTTACTTTATGTCTTTAAAGAAATTTTTTCGCGCTTAAAGTTCAATATATTTAAATAAAATAAAAAAATCCAATCTAAAACGTGAACAAAATCGAAAACGTGAGCATCCTCGGTAAAAATTAGTTCACGTTTCAGAGAACATTTTAGAGAATTTTTTTTATTTCCACCATTTTGATGATGTAAAGGGTATTTTTTAATGAAGTTTTTTTTATACGAATCACTCTGTTGTCTGACAGCTGTTTTGACAGTTTAATGTGACGTCTCTACTCAGTATTGTTTGGCAAATCATCATGAACAGGTTAACTCCAGAACAACGCTTCCAAATCGTGGAAATTTATTTTCAAAAACAGTCTTCAATTAAAAATGTTTATCCGCTTTTTTACCGCAAAATTCTCTTCAGTGATGAGGCGCATTTTTGGTTGAATGGATATGTCAACAAGCAAAATTGCCGTATTTGGAGCAAAGGTAATCCACACGCCGTTCAAGAATTACCAATGCATCCCGATAAATTTACTGTTTGGTGCGGTCTAAGGGCTGGTGGAATCATCGGTCCTTATTTCTTTAAAAATGAGGAAGGACGACGCGTTACCGTGAATGGAAATCGATACATAATCATGATCAATGAATTTTTGGTGCCAAAACTTCAAGATATGGATGTAAACGAAATGTGGTTTCAACAGGATGGTGCCACTTGTCATACTGCGGGCGAAACAATGGACTTATTGAAAGAACATTTCAACGACAACATTATTTCGAGAAATGGACCGGTGAATTGGCCTCCGCGTTCGTGTGATTTGACGCCACTCGATTATTTTTTGTGGGGATACCTGAAATCATTGGTTTACGTGGATAAACCAGCAACGATTGACGCTTTGGAAACCAGTATTCAACGTGTTATTGCTGAAATACGCCCTCAAATGGTTGAAAAGGTGGTCGAAAATTGGACCTCCAGAATGACCTTTGTGCAAAATAGTCGTGGTGGCCATATGCCCGAAATTATATTTAAATGTTAAATGACAGGAAATTATCTACCAAATACAAAATTTGTTTGGCCATTTCATAATTTGGCATGTGTTTTATTTAAATTTCAAATCAGCAAGCTCTTATAAAAACACCCTTTATAACAGGAGACTGCAACAAATTATCTTGAATGATTGGAAGCTATGTTTTGATCACTGTGCCAAGTTTTTTGTTGATCTCATGTGATTAGTTTAGCTGACAACATAATTTTGTAAAAATCTTTCTTTTATGTTATTTAATACATACGAGTACAAAAAGGCTGGGCAAATTTGAGGTTAGGAAGTAAATTGGCTGTCAAATGATGAAATGTCAAAAATGGAGCTGTCATTCTTTGATATTTATTTAATAAAAATTTGGAAAATTTTATTCATGGAACGCTACACTCCGTGCCGCTACGTCGGACGTTTGTCAATTGGCTGTTTGAAAAACTGAACGAAAACAACGAATTTTTCCCCAAAATCATCTTCAGTGATGAGGCCCATTGTCAATGAGGCGGTTACAAACAAAATTGTCGCATATGGAGTTCACAGAATCTACAAACAGTCTTTGAAAAACCATATGGTGAGGTTTATGGTTAGGCTTCATCATCGGCCTGTATTTTTTAAAAGACGAGCAAGGAAACATCCTCACCGTGAATTCTCTGGGATACAAAACCATAATAATCGATTTTTTTAGCTACAATTGGTTAAGGTTGATATCAGAGTCCTTTGGTTTCAACAAGACGGCGCCACAAGCCACACAGGCGGCTAAAAAATATAGTTATTGCGTGAGAAATTTCTCGGTCACGTAATTTCTGAATTTGTAGATCTAAATTGGCAGCTTCGTTCTTGTGGTTTAACGCCTCTGGATTATTTTCTCTGAGGCCATTTGAAAGAACTTGTTTGCATGAACAACTGACTCTCTGAAAAATAAAATCCGACGCTGCATTGGCGATATAAGCGAAGTTTTGCTGCAAAATGTGGTTTAAAATTTTGTGAAAAGGGCGTACGTGTGCCGACATCATATTCCATTATATTCCATATTTCTGCTTTACATGGTAAGCCAATTTACTTCCTAACCTCAAATTTGACCACCCTTTATTGGTTCCATTCAAAAGTTCCCATTAAAGTCGTATGAGGTATCTAATCGTAAAATGCAGTATTGTATTTTTATGTTTTTTAAATCGGAAACAGGCCAGGATATATTCTGCTTGTAAAAATCTTTTAAATATGTAATAAGTAATCTCAGAAAATAAAGCTTATTAATGATAAATATGTATAATTCAAACTAATTTTAGCAAAATTCTTCTCGTGAAAAAATTATTCCCTACGTGTCATCAAATCAGAATTTCTAAGCCGGTTGAAGAGACTACACCACATTGAATGGACATTTTAATTTTCTGCCGTTTAAAATTGCAGAAATATAACAAGAAACGGGTTCGTTTTTTAACGTTAAGCAAGAAAGTGTAAAATTGTAAGTAAAAAATTTCAAAGTCGAGTACGAGGTTAACACAAGTGTGTTAAAACTATTAACACAAGACGTATCGGATGGAGATAATTAATGTAAATTAAATGTTTTGTACATATGTGTTTATGTACTTTGAATTATTCATTAAATTTAAGCAACATCCGTTTGAAGAAAACAACGCGATATAAGTTGATATTGTTTTGCAGCAAGACGATGTTTTTCTCATGTTTTATAAACTAATTTCATTACATAATGAAATTTCATTATAATATGAAGGCATACAAATTCTAGAAAACTTTCGACGTTTACTTTATTCTAAAAATTAAATGCAGCATTCTAAAGTTACTAAATCTTGCATAAATCCCAATTTTTCGTGGCTAAAAAAATCTGAATTCCTCTTACAGTAACAACATATTTCTGATTTAAATCAACTTCGTATGCAAGAAATCTTCCTTTCGCTTCACTTCCTTTTTCTTATTTTTGGAGGATCTTAAAATAGGTTTCCCACCAAGTACTCGTACGTTTTCCGAAGAAAACCTTTAAGCTTTTCTGAAGAAGCTAAATGAACATTATATTCATGTTCAGCGATGCCAAATTAGTTTACAAATTAATATTTTATTACTAGTACAATATATACATATATTTATTTCTTATGCTAATTCTTTTTACAAAAATACCTGATTTTCAAAAAATCTATTTAAAAAGTTTCAGTCCAAGTCTGTTATCATTTAATTTTCATACCCTCCAAAAAAGAATTGACCTGTACTATGTCAACTTCGTAAATGGGCTGAATCGGGCCAGAGGAAAAAAAGTTCCCCTAAGAAAAAAAAAATTACATAATTTTTATTTATTTTTTTTCTTCTAATTTTGTTAAGCAAATGTTATATTTGTATGTCAAAGAAGATTCAAAGCGTTGAACTTGGAGCCGGAAAATTAGAAAAGTCTATTTTTGGGTCCCGCTTGCTTTGGTGGGAATGAGTACTAGTATTGCAACATTATTTCGCATATATTTCATGTGTTTCAAATAAGCATCCGCAACAGTTGTTTTGTACTAGTTGACCTAAGTCATCACATATGCTCATCACATTCGAAATGCATTTTTAAAAAATATTTTAAAAATATGCCATAAAATTTTCTTATAAAAAAAAACAAATGGAGCAAAGACCCTATTCAAAACTAAATTGCATAGCACTTTTTTCATTTAAATTATTTTCATAGCTGTCCTATTAACAAAAAATTAAAAATGTTGCAATATTTCGTCTTGTAAAATTAGTGATAAAAAATAATGATGGAATTTATAACTTATCCAGATAAAATTTTTTTGTAAATCTTAAAAATATTTGTCTGTCTTTATAGTGATAACAATTAATACAACGTAAAAGTTTGTACTGCTTTTTAAAATCGTCTAAAATACATATGGATCACAGATGAGTGATCCAAAACCAAACTAATTTATTTGAAAAAATATATTATTAAAATATGTGGGAGAAATAGCATTTTCCATGAACAGGTTGACTTAGCTTTTTTCTTATTTTTTATACACCTTTCAGCCTTGTTTTCAACAATTTTATCTAAGTAATATTATTATTGCTTTTGTGACAAAATCAAAACAAGTGTATAAATCAGTGTGACAACAGTAATGAAATCATGTTTATAACACAAATTTACAACTATTACACCACACACACATACGACGAGTATACAAAACTAATATCTGTTACATGTGCAAATATTATTTAGATACGAGTTAAAAGATATTCAGGTTTTATAATCACAATGATTATAAGATGTAGAAACAAACAATAAAATAACGCCTACAAAATTTAATAAACATAAAACAAGTAGAAAAACATCATATACTATATATGCAGATATAGACACACGAGCACATACATATGTAAAAATGTTTATAAACATCCAACAGATGTGCAGTTTCATTACATTCATATGAAATTTTATTAAAAATTAAATATAGAATTATGAAGGACCCTTAAGAGCCAAATAAAATTTTGTGCCAGAAAAAAATTTTTTTCTTTGTTTCAAAAAGTCGTATAACTAAAATTTTAACTTCTGTTTAGTTGTTACGAAAACTCCTACAAAAAATTAAAAATTACTTGTATTTGTATAATCGATATTACAACTACAAGCTAAACTTTTCTTTTTTTAGTACGATCAGCCCTCAGGGCATGACTCCTACATATACAGTACATTGCGGCGGATTAAGAAAGCAGATAAAGAAATGTGACAATATTCTTTCGCAGTTAATGTAGCCGGCGAATTTTCGCTACAGAGTACCGACGAGGAGGCTGCATTCACGCTGTTTTTTATTAAATGATAGTGTCAGTCGCTGCCAATAATTCTTCAGTGACCAGTGATATGCCTTCATCACTAAAACAGGCAACAACTAACACAAAAATGCACAAATGTTCAGATATTTAATGCACAGAGAATTTTTAAAGGAAATTAAAATTTATAAAAACCAAAACTCGAGCAATATCAAGTCTAACGCGAAGCTGATAAAAATTTAAAAAAAAAATTGCAAAGCATATAAATGAAATGGATTAAGAGTTTTAAATCTGTAAAACAAAAAACATATTTTATTAAAAAAAAATTACGTAAAAAGTTTATAGGCTTTTTGAAATATTTTCAAAATTCCCGAAAAGGGTAATTGATTATAGCGGATATGTCGAATATATGAAAAAAATAGTTTCAGAATTTATCGCAAACTAAAAAACCCTTTCACAACAAAAATCGTGTTGTGATCTTTTTTACACCCTTCTAAAAAAATCATTCCGTGTGTAAGGCGCGAAATATTCCTCTAAGACACCATAAAGTGTATATGTATGTCACCATAAGTGTATTGATCGGTGATGAAATGTAAGACGATCTAGCCGTCAGAAACGAAAAGAACCAGAAACTTGAAATTTTGAAGTATTTGCGTTCACACCGCAAGTTTCGGTTTTAACATACAGGCTGTGTAATAACTTTGTTCAAAATATATTAAATCGGGCATAGAAGTGAGTGAATATGTTGTTGTACTTGTTCTCTATTTGTACAACACTTAATTGAAAACCTGTACAACAAAATTTTTTATTTGAAGAAAGTTTTAGAATGCTTTCTAAAATAGAAATTATTTTATATTTTGTGAATGAATATTTTAAAATGATTGAACTTCTTATACAAAGTGAAAAGAACTTCTTGTAAATCAAGTTGTTATGTGAAAAGTTTAGGCGTCAGTATATATGTGACAGGAAAGGGACCTAAGGGTAAAAAAAAATCAATTTTCACTTTTTTTTTTTTTTTTGATGTGGACAACATCTGAGCATCGAATGAGACCGATCCCATGCCCCAAAAGTACTTCCTCCCAGAGATATGCGCGTTTTATGAAGTGATGGTACACCAAAGATACACGTATTTAAATCTTTAAAATGGCTCTCCTGAACAAACCCGGTTTTTACCCTTAGGCCCCTTTCTATTTTGTGCATCACATATTCTTATTAACATAAACAATACCACCCTACAAGAAATTGCTGATGGAAACTAACACATAAAAAACTTATTAACTAAGACAATTATATATAAAATTGTTACTGACGATATTTACGTCAGTACTGAAGTCAACTCTGACGGTATTTTCATCAGTTCTTAAGTCAGCTCTGAGGATATTTCCATCATCCCCTGCTGTGGAGTGAGTAGTTCAGAAAAATTTGTTTACTAGTTCACGAACTTCATAAGTATGAGGGAGAAATAAAATCACACGCACACGAATGTTTTCATCAGTTTTTTTATTGCCCTTAATAAAATGATAGAAATTTCTGCGTATATACCCATCAGGGCCAGTTCCCTACAAGAACAATGACGGTCATTTGATGCATCATCTGATAATTATTCCTGATGGGTATATACGCAGAAATTTCTATCATTTTATTAAGGGGAATATGAAAAAACTGATGAAAATATTCGTGTGCGTGTGATTTTATTTCTCCCTCATACTTATGAAGTTCGTGAACTAGTAAACAAATTTTTCTGAACTGCTCACTCCACAGCAGGGGATGATGGAAATATACTCAGAGCTGACTTAATAACTGATGAAAATACCGTCAGAGTTGACTTCAGTACTGACGTAAATATCGTCAGTAACAATTTTATATATAATTGTCTTAGTTAATAAGTTTTTTATGTGTTAGTTTCCATCAGCAATTTCTTGTAGGGTTGTTTCTAATATATATGTAACTTGGCAGCACTCAACTTAGCACAGCCAAAACAGGCAAAAACAGGGTTGCATTTCATTAAACCTACTTAAAACCAATTCGAAAGTGCTTTTAAGTTAATTTTAACATAATTATAATTTGTGTGGTAAAACCAGTTTTTAACAGTTGATTTTAACGTTAAAACCAGGATTTATTAAAACTATGTCAGTGTGAAAACACTATAAGAAGAACTAAGCAAATCTCTATTTTTTTTATTTTTGTTAAGCAAATTATATATTTTTATGTCAAAAAATCCATTTTCTCACAGTGTCTCCTTTAGCGGGCATTGAAGTAACATATTACATGGAAAAATAGTGTAAACATTTTACAAATTGTATTCCCTAATTTGTTTTATTCCCTACTTGTTTTATATAAATTGCTTCAAATTAATTTGTGAATATGAATATTACCCAAATTTAAAAAAAAAACATTTGGTGTTTCCATTTTTGGTTGAAGAAAATTTCAAAACAATACTTTAGCATTTGAACTACATTTTGCCTATAATATTCGTCAATGATAACTTGGCTTCATATTTTTTTAAGTCCACTCTTAATTTGAAGTCAAGAATGTGTACATCATTTGAGGCGACATTATACAACTACTCAATCTTGCATGTGAGTACATTTATGTGTTCATTCACTGGATGTTTTGTGGTATTAATTGGAAATGTTTAGAATATCGTAGAAGCAAAACTACAAAAAAAAAATCTTGCAATAACATAAAAAACACTTACATGTGTCAAAACGGATATGTCGGCCTTTTGAAATGCCACTCCAATATGTTGAAGTGTTGATGATGAGTATTACGATCATGTTAAAATTTTAATATGAATTTTATGTTATGTAGTGCCAAAATGACCTCCTTCTTTTCAAAGGCATCATTGTTGGATGTCTACACTTTAATGCGGAATACACAAAACAAATTTAAATTTTATTTATCTGGAAGAATTGTTATTATTTTAGCTGTTCGTTATTGCATTAATAACATTAAAGGCAATTTCGAAAATCTTTTATTGTAAGTTTATTATATAAGAGTATCTTGTTTCAAAAAATATATATACATATGGATTAATCAACAGTAATAACTCTGTTTACGTCGCGATATATTAGTAACAACTTAATCGAGTTCAAAGTTGTTTTTTAACAAAGAACTATAAAATATATATATATAGCAAAAAATTAATAGAAATTAAAATGATATAATGACGACACAAATAAATGTGGGAAGTCCATTTAATTTAAAATAGATTTTGTATTTGTAAAATATGTTTAAAATTTACTCCGCAATTCTACTATTCTTTTTATAAACGGTGACTTTTAACAACTTCCATTTTGGCTGCACTGTTTTTGGCAGCTCTGCTGTTTTCGCGTACCATGTTACTGTTAAACATGTTCAGTTTGGTCTATAATTTAACCAATTTCTGGTAAAATTATACACCAAATTTCATGAATAAGCAAAATTGCCGTATTTAGAAGAATTGCAATACATCCCGAAAAATGCATGGTTTGGTGTGGATATTGGATCCGGTGGCATAATTTTTTTCACAGAAACACAAATTTTTTCCTCAAAATAAAAGATCTGAAAACAATGCCCCAATTGAGAGACGAGATTGATGAAGTCTATTTCACGGTTTGTCACGGCTACGAGTTGAATAGTTCAATCTATTAGATAAATTTTATAGTAGATTTTTTTTCAATAAATCTGGCGGCTTGGCGTCAATGGTGACCTGAGTATTTGCTTTCAGTGCTTGGAGAGTTTCTGGTTCGTTGGCATAAACCAATGATTTGAACGAAATAGATGGCCAGTGAACAGAACCACTTATGAAAATAAAATTGTCACCACATATAATTTGCAATAAATCGATTGTTAAGTGCTGTGTATGGCAAGTTGCGTCGCACGGTTTCTTGGAACCAAATGTCATTGATGTTTAGACGATTAATTTTTGGTAACAAAAATTTAGGTTGATTATGTTGACCGTAAAATGGGCTAAATGCTCTATGAACTTCGTGAAGAGAGGTTTTTTGTTTTTATTTTTGTTATATTTTTTTATTTATTTTCAATATTTTTTTTATTTTAATTATTTTTATTTTTTTTTATATATATTTTTTATATTTTTTTTTTATATATATTTTTTTATATATTTTTTTTATATATTTTTTTTTTATATATTTTTTTTATATATTTTTTTTATATATTTTTTTATATATATTTTTATATATATTTTTTTTATATATTTTTATATAATTTTTTATCTTTTTATACTACATATTTATTTTATTTCTTCTTTATTTTTATATAATTATTTTTTATATTATCTTTTTATTATTTTTTATTATTATTATTTTTTTGTATTATTTTTCTTTATTATTTTTCTTTATTATTTTTTTCATTATTTTTTATTATTTTTTTCATTATTTTTTTTATTATTTTTTTCATAATTTTTTTATTATTTGTTTTACTAATTTTTTTTACGAATTTTTTTTTACTATTACTTTTATTATTATTATTTTAATTTTATTTTTTTGTTTTATTATATTATTTTTTATTATTTTAAATTATGTATGAATTTTTTTTTTTATTAGTCGAACTTTCTTATGTAAATTGTTAATTTTATCAACGGGCTTAAGTTCGAATCTGCAAGACTGCAAACCATTTTTTATTATTCTATTAATAAATGAATTTGTTCAAATTATATTTTAATAATTTATATTAAGATTGGAATATTAAGAATATTTTTCAATAGTCATCAAACCAGCAGAACGGATCAGTACTGATTTCGAGGCCGCGACGCCATCTCATCAGCGTTCTTTGTTCAATTTTTCCACTTTTGCAAGTGGTGCTAGTTAGTAGGAATATCAACTATTTAACCAATATTTTAACGAAAATTTAATATGAGAAGTTCCCACATTCATATTTTTAAGTTATTACCTTTTTTGGTTAGTACGAAATTCCCCAACCCTGACGATTAATATTCCCAATATTCCATGTATCTCTTTCGCTTTTTTCATTGTGCCTTTTTTATATACTTTTATTGTTTGCCAACGGCAGACTAATTGTATGAAGGTGGAAAAACAAAATAGATTTATATCGAATAAAATTTGTTTGTTGTGTTTTCTTGAATTTCAAATCCTATGGTTTTGCTTGTGTAATTCTAAATTAATTTTTGGGAGTTTATGTATAAGCTGAGAGGTTTTGTTATTTTGGAATTAGGTTAAAGTCTACTGATGATTTGGTGTAAGAACCAATGAAATGCAGGCATATAGACATACTTGACCACATAACAAACAAAAAGCACTAATTTTATTATTTTTATAATTATTGTTATTACTATTATTATTATTAATTAATTAATTTTTTATTATTATTTTTTATTTATTTTTTTATTATTTTTATTTATTTATTTTTTTATTATTATTATTTTTTTTATTATCATTATTTATTTATTTTTTGTTATTATTATCTATTTACTTTTTTATTATAATTATTTATATTTATATTATTATTTATTTATTTTATTATTATTATTATTTTTATTTTTTAATTAATTTTCCACAATGCGTAAGCGTTGTTCTGGTGTGAAAACTTGTCAACCTGAGTAGAAATGTCCAACTAAAATAGCCCCTATACATATATAAAAATACACCCTATACATATATGGATCTACCTACTTCCTCTTTAAATATACCTACATATTTAAAAACTCAAGTTCAAACAGGTTCAAACAGGTTTAGAATGGATTATAGGGATACAATTTTGTACAATATTTCATTATAAGAAATCAAGATGCGATAATAAACAGCAACTAAGGATCGTAATAAAAGTGTTGATATTTGATTTGAAATATTTTTTTGCCATGCAATGTTAAGTACAGAAATTCACATACATCTGTGTTAATGACATTTTTGACGTAAGCATGAAATGTTCAATATCATTTGCTGTTACAATAATCTTATCAGCTGCGTTTGACTATCTTATCAGTTAATTGTCGCTACACTGACATTTTCATAGTTTTTCCCCTGATTTCTGCTTAACATTTTGCTTTTTTATTATTTATCGATAATAAATGACATCCAGATATGAATATAAAACAATTTGTTGCTGTTGACTTTTTTTGTTTTCAAATTCAGACATGACAAAGAAAAAAAATATTGACACATGCAATTTAACTGCACAATTGCTCGCACTATGGACTGACTGTATTTGGTTGGGTGGTGTCTTTGTTTATATAGTCAAAGTCAAATACTTCATCATGTTTGAAAATAAACAATTTATTTTAATAATTATGAATGGAGCTGTGATTTAATATTAATTTCAGTTCGTTATTTCAATTAAAAAATTAAATTACATTCATTTACCAGTATTAGTTATGCTAAACAAAGAAATTTAAAATTAAAACTGATTACAGTTGTCTTATTAATGTGATCTGATCATACTATTTCTGTGGTTTAATACAATTGCATGAATGATTTCATTACAAATTTTTATTTATTTTTACTTTGTTATTTTAAATTTTTCAACAAGATGGATGAACAACGCATTTATGTATGCAATAGTGTTGGCCATTGGCCATTGTATTGTAGTAGACCAAGTGTCGAAGCACGGTCGTGAGTAATTTATTTATTTTTTTTTCATTAACGTTGGCTGAACTCTGCTATTGAGAAAAAATTCTTTTAAAAAAGTCCAAACAAATATGTGTTTCATATTAAATATAATTGTAGGGTTTTTACCAAGGCGAATTCACTACTAGTTGGCCTTATTTCAGAAAATGTCGATCAGCTGATACCATGGCGAAATTTCTGACTTGTCAAAATCGTCTGTTTTTTTTTAATTATTCTGTGGACAAAAAAATATATTTGTGAGAACTTTGCTAAAAACAGTCATTTCTAAACTAAAAGTTATTAAAAACAATAGCTTTTATATAACAAAGATAATGGCGCGTGAGCGGAAGGAGGCATGGGACTCCAAGAGTGGCAGAAATATAAATAATGCCGCAGAGCGAAGATCCCGAACACTTCAGCGATGGCAGAACAGATGGAGCACAGAAACCGCTGGTAGATAGACGCGGATGCTCATTCCCAGCATTGAGGCCTGGTCTCAAAGAAAATTCAGGGACACAGTTTCTGTCAAGGCATGGCTACTTCCTCCAATATCTCTGCCGCATGGGCAAGACAAGGAGCCTCTTCTGCCTGTACTGCATCACGAGGAACGACGGCGCAGAACACACGTTCTTTGACTGCATCAAGTGGCAGGACGCCATAGAATGCCATAGGCAACTACGTTGAATAAGTTTTACGGAGGAAGAAATAGGAGCTCGACCAACATTTACAAAACTAGTCCACACCTATAGATCATCCGCATAACCAAGTTGAAGCACCACAATTGCTGCGTATGGCGGGCCCAGACGTGGGCACATAAGGAAGAGGGGGGGTTTTAGTGGAAACATCACTCGACGCAGTTGGAAACGTTCACTGCAAGTGCGAAGGCATTTTAAACCGTCCTCACTCGCCAAAAAAATATCATGAAGCCCCAAACAATAACGGAACCGAAAGTTATTAGGCACAAAAATTTAGCAAAAATAAATTTTACCTTTTTCTTATTGAGTTTTTGCGTTGGTTTGGTTTCTGTATCGCCATTTTTCTTACTTTTTTTACACAAACAAAATACATGTATTATCTGCAGTGTTGTATTTGAACTCAAAATGAATTCACCTAGTAGTGAATTCGCCTTGGTTTTTACTCTATCAGTTAAGACCAATGATGATGATAACTTGCTGATAAAAACTAGTGTCAGCTATATTTTAAATTTAGTATGTTCATGCATTTTTATATAAAATCAATTTTGGAAGAATTGTATTCTAATTACAGTTATATTCTAATTATATTTTAAAGCAAAGCCCACTTTTTCATGGTGATGTACAGTACGTCAATTGTGACAGTTTTCACGACAATATACTCAATATACAATTTACTCAAATAAATCTGATACATATTTTTTTAAGTTGGGATGAATTTTGTAGGTTTTATAGTGCTTTCACGCTGACAATAATTTAATAAAAGTTGGTTTTAACATTAAAACCACCTGTTAAAACCTGGGGTCATATTACCGCATTCGATATCGATGGAAATTTCAATACAATACAATACAATTCAATTCAATACAATTTCGATTTATATCCAATGCCGTAACTTAGTCCCTGGTTTTACCACACAAAATGGTTTTGTTAAAACTAACTTAAACCTTTTTTTGAATTGGTTATAAATACGTTTCACTAATTTTAATGGTGTTAAGATAAAGAATAAAAACAGATGAAAGCGTTAAAAAAATTAACCGGGAGCGCAACTACTATATCCAAATTTTTATATGAAATAATAATTATAATAATAATAATAATAATTCGATTTCCTAGCACTCCTTCAGTTCGCATAAGTGTCGAATTCTTCTGATCAGTATTAGTGCATGCTTATGTTAATTTTTGTCAGCCTGTTTCAGTGATGAAGGATAGCACTGGTTGCTCAACATAACTGGCAGCGATCGACACTATCATGTCCTGTAGCAACAAACTTTAAAAAATTCTCCATCTTCTCATCTTTCTTAATTTTTTGCTCTCAATGCAATTCCCTTCTTTCCAGTTCGGGCGCAATGCACTGCTTATATAGGGGTCGTCCACCGAGTGGTAGCCCAAGTTAAAACAAAAAAAAAACATAATTTGTTTTTTTTTTTTAACTTTTTTATACCCTCCAAAAAAGAAATGGAGTGCATATTAACTCGGTGTAGTTATTTCGTGTGTAACGCAGCGAAATATCGCTCTGTGACTTCATAAATTATATACATTATTGATCAGTGATGATATCTAAGACCCTTGAACCTTAGTATAAATATATCTTGAAGGATAGCACAGGTCAAATTTAAAAATGGGCTAAATCGGGCCAGAAGGAAAGAAGTTCCCCTAAGAAGAAATAAACCATCCTCTAGCAAACGACATTGTTTTTTAATTTTGTTAAGCAAGTTATATATTTTTATGTCAAATTGAAGGAATAAAATTTAAAAAAATATTTTTCGACCCCGCCCATTTAGTGGGCGTTATATGTAAAAAATATTGTAAAAGTTTAACAAATTGTATTACTTAAGCCTACATTCCTTAAAAGTGAAATTTTTAAGCTTTTATGACGAAGTTGAGACGTTACCTGATTTCACCTTTTTTGCACCTTCATATAAAATATTATAGGTACGTAAATTGCTTTTATGCTGGTGGAAAGGCCTCTCAGCCATGCTTCTCCCAACACATTGGAAACGACCGTATTAAAATTACATTTTTTCGTGTTTACTTAAGCCAAATACCGTAAAAATGCAAATTTTAATAAGAATAAAAATAGAGTTTTTATTTACTTAATATTTGGTGGGTATTTAAAATTCGAACCGGTCGAATATAACGTTGTTACTTGTTCTTTTTTTTCTTTTTTTGGTCTACACTGATTTTCTTTCAATAAAAAAATTTTATATCTTAATAAAAACAATGTGTGCCATATTATTTGAAAAATTTTCCAGAAGAAGTTAACCGATGTTTAACTAAATCAAATAAAAATTTATTTAAAAATGTAACGGCAAAAGTTGTATTTGAAAGCATTTTCAAATGGCTCACGCTACTAATTGATTTTTAGTTATGTGGTCATGAATCTTGCCCGCATTGGTATTAGTGGTCACTTATTATATGCAACTTTAAAGTTTCAAAAGTTCGAAGAATTTCAAAAGTTCTAAATTTTTAGATTTTAAAACTATATGCATATGTGCCAAGTTTTTAGAAATACCGCAATCCATTTCAAACATTATAAAACCGATTTCTTTGAATTATGTGACTCCTCCATTGGAAACTTTTGAAATACAATTAAAAATAATATTCAAATATTCTAATAAACAATTTTAAATAATTATAATCAATAAACTTTGGATAAAAAAAAAATAATTATAAAGAATTTGGTGAAACAATTTAACTCAACTTTCATTTTTACACTCACGTATGTGAGAGAATAATAAGCGATTGCATGATCGTAAATGAAATGCTAAGCACCATCTCATCTCTAGCACAAATAAATAAATTTTCTTGAATTAGTTTTTATGTAAAGAAAGCCAGCCAATTGTAGAATGATAAAGTAATAAAATAAAAAAAGGAAAAGTGATCATTGGGTTCTTGTTATGACTTTGATATTTGTTTAAATTTGTTGGACATTTAAGTGGAGGTTTAAAAGAGTATCTTTAGTTATGCTCTGACGATCAGCATTAGCAGCAATGAAATGCGCATAGGAGCTAGATTAAAAAAAAACTCTCAATAATCAGTTTGAATTTTTTTTGTAAAATTTGGGAAAAAAGAATCAGCACGATTAAAATTAAAAATTAAAGAGAAAGTGGTAAAAGTTTTCGGAAATTCTAAGCAAACAAAGTTACGATTACAGGCTGTAAATAATTTTAATTGAGGAATTTTAAAACATTTTAAAGCGTGTATTTTTTAGACTGTCACAACACCAGAGCAACGCGTGCAATTGCTGAAATTTTTAATCAAACTATTAGTTCTATTCGTCAAACTCATCAGGCACTTGCTCCATTTTATGGAGTACATAATCGTCCTTAACAGCGTCACAGTTACTTTTACTGATGATGGGCATTCCGTGAAACGCCAAACAGTGCGCGCTGAAGAAGCTGTAGCCGCTGTATCGGAAAATTATCCTAATCAATCAATTCGTCGCTGTTCTCAGCAACTGGGGTTGTGTCCTTCCACTTTATGGAAGATTTTTTTAGTTGTTGAAAATTGCTGTTCCAGATTGTGTCTTCTACGCCCCAGCCGTGGCACAAATCATATTTAAACATTAATTTCATTAAAATTTTCTTTCTACTAAAGCCCGTTTCATTGATATTAAAAATATATTTCCTCGTTTTATTATGAATTAAACTTGTGTCACTCTATAACCCTTATTTAAATATCAATGTGCACCAGAGATATTGGAAATATCATGTACATATTTGCAATAAAATTTATACTTTAGAAAAATTCATTGTTTTAGCATTCTCTTTTAAGCGATTTGCTTTGTTTACTAATAAATAAATGTCGCTGGTATAATAAGATCAGTGTTAAAGGAATATATCTGATTTAATTTCGAATATGAATTAAATTATTTGAAAAAATTATTGAAACTTACCGCAAATAACTGCCGCTATCACTATGACCGAGCATATTGCTTGAATGTTGTTGCTGTTGGTGATAACTTTGTGTTGTTGATATATCCACATAAACGGAATTTGTTAAAGGTCTTAAGCTGTTAGTGCTAGTAATACTACCGGAACGGCTGGCCTGCTGAGAAGCAGGAAATGAGATCAATTGATGTTGCTGGTGTTGTAGAGGAAAAGGTTTACCAGTCATCGCCACAGATAGAGGTAAAAGAGCACCAGACGACGATGATGATGTAGAAGAGGAGTTGTTAGTGTTGTTGGAGGCAGAGGTGGCGGCAGTATTACCATTTCCTACATTGGTAACATTTGATTGGGGGGTATGAGCAATGCTTGTATAGTGCTGCAAATAAAATAAAATAAAATCCAATGAAGAAAAGAAAGACACATTAATTTGCTTTTTATAACTTTCAATCATTTTGCACATTAACGGTTACACCACCACTTAACTGCACAAGCCGAAAGTTAATAAATTAAATACGAATGAAATAAAAAAAGCTCACACAATAAAAGCAATAAACAAAATTAAGTATGAAAAAGTTTAGTTAAAAACACTTACCATTTGCAAAACATCACACTCCTTGGGCACCACCAACAGTTTCAATTCCGAAGGCGTTTGCTTGATCATCGACACAATGGTACTGTAGGCGATACCAGCTATTGGTGTGTTGTTCACCATTAGAACGCGATCGCCTGTCTGCAGGTTGGCATAGTAAGCGGGTCCATTCGGATGTACTTCTTTAATGAAAATCGTTTCCATAGCTTTCACTTGGTACGGTTCGGATGCTTCCTACACACTCAACACAACACGAACAAAACGAATAAATACAACATACAAGGCACCACCACCATTATTCATTCATTGTACCCATCGTACCATCATCATCGTCAAGAAACAGAGTTTTTGTTTTGTTTTGTAAGTTGCAGAAGTTAAGCAAGAAGAAAAAAGAAACAAAATAAAGCGTTAAATTATGTTGTAGTGGTTTAAAGTTGTTAATGGTTTTTAGCTGTTGCTGGCAGGGTTTTCCGAAATTTATTTGCTAAATGCATTCATCGTATATATCGCCAAAATAGTTTTTCATTACACTTTCTTAATTAATATGTTTCATAATAAAATTGTTCGTTTCAATAAGGTAAGAGCATAACGCTAAAAATTATATCTTGCTAAATGTTTCGAAATCCTTTACGATTCTGATTAATTTGATATAATTTGAGGTTAGGTAGTAAATTGGCTTAAAACACACTTTTTTTACAAATTTTGTTTCATTGATACCATTTATTCATAAAGTAGAAATATGAGAATTAATAATGGAAAATGATGTCGTGTAAATGTCCGCCTGCACCACCCCGACAGACGTACTTTCTTTTAAAAAAATGTTGAATCACATTTTGCAAGAAATTCTTCTTTCAGAGTGTCAGTTGTTTGTGGTTTGTTTACGTAAACTCGGTCTTTCAAATGGTTCCAGGGAAAATAATTCCTGGCGCCAAATCGCCCAATCGAGAAATTACGCGACTGGGAAATTTTCCACACAATAACTGAATCGTTTGGACGACTGTGCGGCCAAGGTCACTGATGTCAATATAAGCCAATTGTAGTAACAAAAAATCGGTTATCATGGTTTGGTAGCAGAGAGAATTCAGGGTGACGGCGTTTTCTTGCTCATTTTTGAAAAAATACAGGCCGATGATGCCACCTAACCACAAACCGCCCCAGACGGTCACTTTCTTTGGATGTAATCGTTTTTCGAGGGCTGTTTGTAGATTTTGTGAGCTCCACATGGGACAATTTTGTTTGTTTACACAACTGCTTAATTGCAAATAGGCCTTATCACTTAAGATGACTTTGTTCAAAATTGCGTTGTTTTCGATCAGTTTTTCAAATAGCCAATTCACGACGATTCAACGCAAACAGTGGTCGACCGGCTGTGCACGGTTAAAATTTCCCAAGTTTTTACTACACAAATGTCAAAGGATGACAGTTCAATTCTTGACATTTCACCATTTGACAGCGAATTTACTTCCTAACCTCAAATTTACGCACCCTTTATTTGAAATCCGCACATATCATAACAATGAATAATTGGGGATCGGTAACAACAAAAAGTTTAATAAAATTCGCCAGTTTGTTTGAAAAATATTGTAAACGCGCTTTAGTGTTTTACTGCTCAAAAGAAACGATACGAAAGGCAATTACAGATTTCATATATCGCAAAATCAAAAACTTTATGAGCAAGTAAACTTTTTTTAAATCAATTCCTTAGCTGAGAAATCGCCACTTCTGAGAACCCTAAATGCTGGCTATTGCTTTTTCAGTTCAATGCTATTTTGTTGTTATTGCTGTTTGTACAATTGGAGTGCAATGTATGAAAAACAGCAACAAGTACAACACCGGCACGGTTTGCAAAATAAAACATAGTTCATTTGTATTTATGTACGTACGTTTGTATGTGCATAATTGTGCAGAAAATGTTACAACTCAAATTGTTGTTGAAAATTAAATTAGTGCATAGAAAATTACAACTTAAAACAAGAGGTGAATAGTGTGTGTAGTGGTTTCAATACCGAAAATAAGGATTTTAAAATCAACGCAGGTACGTTAATAAAATATATCAATTTATATAACAGTTTTTAATAATACTGATATAAGGACAACATGTGCAAAATAGAAAATACTTTTTCATATGCGATAAAAGTTCTCTAAATCAGTGTAAAAACGCTGCAGTTGAGGAAACAAACCTAAAATATGAAACAAATTGTTAAAATCCCCTGTTTTGAGTCGGTTAAAAAACTCTGATGACATTGCGGTGAAAGATCGTTTCACGGTTACAGTGACCTTTTAATATCATTGAAGTGAAAGAATGCAACATTTTGATCAGAAATGGTGCCGTACAATCATAAACTAGAAAACAGCTGATAACTTCGAAGCTATCAAGCTAATATCAAATCATCTTTCACACTAAACATCTTATTTATATAAAGAAAATATTTAGAATTACATATATTTGGATATGAACCAAACTTATTAACCAGCAAATAAAATTTTTAATTTTACTCAATAGCAACAGGACAACTTCCTTCCAAATCTATATCGTACATAACAAAACCTATTTATGAATACAATAAATCAAAGTTAATGTCAAAGACATTTTTTTCTACAAAATCCAAAAACTAGACTTTTATTCACAACCGACACTCTGACTCTCTACTCATGTACCTTGTGGCGGACCCATGAAAGAAGAGCGAATTTGTAGTAGCCATTTTATTTATTATTTTACTTCAACTGTAATTTTTTCCGATAACAACTAACTTCAGGCATCGTAATGTCAGTTCTCTGTAGGTATTGTTGAATAACCAGTGTTTTGGTTACGTAATTTGGACAGGTCGCCAACTGTCAGCAAACCTTCAGTGGGAGATCGAACCCACGACTTTCGGGTTCGAAATTAACGTGTTGACTACTTCCACCAGCAGACTTTTTTTAACTTTCCGCTAACAAATTTAAAGATTTAAAAAAACCGGGAAGTTACTGGTTTTGCCAGAGTTTTCACAAGATCGCGGCGATTGGAATTCCTAGAAAGCTTTTCTAACTACCCCTGACAGGCTGCCACTATGTCCATGTGTGTGTATGCCTGTGTATGTGAATATGCCTGTGTGAGTATGTGACCCGGTTATAACTTTTGAACAGCTGAACGGAATAGAGTCGCATTTAGATTTCCTGTGAATTGGAATCGATTCAGACCGGTAGATTTTGGGAAACATACAAAGAACTAAAAAAACTTTTTTTTACAAAAAAATTTTAAACGGTTTTACCGATCGGTTCGTCATTAGGACGACGACAAAAAGTATGATATCTTTGACGGGTTGTAAGCGCCAACGAAAAAGCAATCCGCAAATTATGGGAATACGAGTACGTATTGCAGGTGAAAAGAGCTTATCAAAATAAAATTGTTTTCTGAAATTCAACAACAAACCTTCATTGTCACACTTTTCAAACAAGTGCCTAAAAATGCGTAACTACTTAATGCTAATGAAAAATATTTTCATACAAAAGGCAGTTTCATACATAACTAATAGACAGTATTGTAGAATGCAATATTATTAAAAACTATTTCACTTAATAAACACTTGTTGTCTGCAATAACAAGTTTTTCATTAGAATCTAGTGGTCATGCTTTTATGGACAATCATTTGACAAGGGTGAACGAACCTTTAGCAATCCATATTAAACTATGCCAATTAATGTGAAAGAAAATTATTACATAATAAAACCAATTGTCGGTGATAAAAATATCCCAAATTTCTGCGAATAACTTCTAAAACAGTGCAGATTTAAAAACCTTAAGCTTTCTTAAATTTTTAATTAATAAAGATCTAACAAAAGCAATAAATACATAAATAAAATTAATTAACAGGAAAAATAAAAAGAAACTATCATGTATGTGCTGTGAATCGCACGATCATCGAATCACATGCGACTTGAATTGTAAATTGTTTACCTATTACTCGAAATTTTTCCTGAAGAAGAACACCGAAGGTGTTTGAAATATTGAAAGAAAATATATAAATGAATAAGAAAATAATATATAAAAAACGGAGTTTTATTTTCAATTCTTAGACCTAGAGCCTGAAGATAAGAATTAAGAATTTTAGTCAAAAATAAGGTCGAATAATATACCAAAAATTAACGACAATTTCTTTAGATCGATTTTGAGCGATTGCGAACTCCAGCACACCAATTTTGTGACTTCAAATCGAAAACGCTTTATTTCATGCGATAAGCGATTTCCATCACATGGCCGTATATCTGAGCAGTTTTGACAAAACAACTTATTTATAATTATAAAAAAAATGTATAAACTGAAAGCAATAACAACCAATTTTATTGCTTCCATGAAGTCCGTTTCATTGATATAAACAATATTTTTCTTTAAAAAAACACCCCTTATAAACAAACTACTATATCTCTCATCAGTTGATTTCGTTGATTGCCAGAGTACACAAGTACATACAAGTGCACGTAAAGGCAAAATAGTAACGTCAGATAAGATAAAGAAAAATAACAGTAAAACCTGGAAAATAAGTCTAATGAGTCGTTAAATAAAAGTCTAGTATCTAGATAAAAAAATATGTATTTGGCAATGGTCATAATACAAGTTATTTACAGCAAAAACAAGAAAAAAAAAATAAAATAAAATTGCAATATTCGGCTATGCCGAATCTTAAATACCCTCCAAATACTTTTTTCTCTTATTAAAAGTTAAATTTTATGGTATTTGGCTTAAGTAAGCACAGAAAAAAAAAAACTTTTTACTACGGCTGTTGGGAGAATAAAAGCAATTTACGTATTAATATTTTCTATCAATGTGCAAAAAAGGGTCTGGGATATATTAAAAATGTTAAACCTGCTGGATCAGAGCTCCTTTAAGACATTTCTGTGCCCAATTTTTTTTTGTTTATTAACGGTTTAAAAATATGTGTAGAAAAAAAATTGTTAGAGTCAACATAGGGCAACATCTTATCTTGGTCGGAAAAGCTTACAAATTAAATTCTTAGAGGATAGTATGTAGGCTTAAGTAATACAATTTGTTAAATATTTACACTGTTTCTCCATGTAAAATGTAACTTCAACGCCCACTAAAGGGGACAGGGTGCTAAAATAGATTATACCCTGTTTTCTACTGACGGACGGATGGACATGGCTAGATCGTCTTAGATTTCATAACTGATCAAGAATATGTACACTTTAAGGGGTCTTAGAGGGATATTTTGCTGCGTTACACACGGAATGACAAAGTGAATAACCCTCCAATTCTTTTTTTGGATGTTAAAAAAAGGTGCTGTTAAACACCGATATTTATTAATTCCAGAATTACTCATTGAAATAAATTAAATTTGCTAATCTAAAATTAGCCAACAATCGAAGAAATCAAAAATATTATTTATTATTTATTTAATTAATAACTTAATAATTAATTACACTGCTCAACACGAAAAAAATTTCGGGGTTCCGACAATTGATTCTTGTAGGGGAGACCAAAAAAAAATATACGTGAGTCGGCGTTTTAACAGATCACATTGGAATTTTATTTTAGAGGCGGTTAAAATTGTCCATCTCTGGCCAATTCTTGCAGCATATCGGTATATAAAACTATGTTTCCTTACATCTGAGGTGTATGGTATGTTCAGCAACTTTGTAGAAAATATCTCGACAAATATTTTCGTAGAACATATTAACCCTCTAAATCCCCGCATAACTGCGTTTTGCGGCTTTATTCTAACAAATCGTAAAAAGCACCCCGAAAAAGGGAAGGGGCGGGGATGAAATGTTCTACAAAAATGTGGGCCATAAAATTTTACTATATGTCGTAATATAACAAAACCAAAAACTTAACGCATACACCAAAAAACAATCAAATTCAAGATTGCCCATTCAGGGTTAATTTAGTTTAGTTAAAACTAAATTTAAATAAGGAAATTTGACCTTTTTTTTTTTTGTTTTTATTGTTCCACAAGAGAATTTATAAGAATTACAATGCCTGACTGTTTGGAAAAACTTGACTGCTTTTGCTGTCTGCGGCAAATATACCCTAAAGGAATACAAGGTTTCATTTTTCAATAGTAAAGTGGAAGATATATACAAACTTTATTTTGAACTGGAAGTTTTCCCATATAAGCCATGGGTGCCAAACATATCTGCCGAATTTGTTATAACAGTTTGATGCTCTAATCTAAAGGTATTACAAGTTTTGATCGATAATAATTTTTTGAAATCCTTGGTCTAGGTGAACGATAGTCAATGAAATTTGGCATACCAATGCGTTGGCTAGAGCCAGGTGAGCATGACGAGACTGACTACATGCAATGTTTACCAAAATAGTGGCATAATGAAATTAAATAGGATTAATCGAAAGAGTGCTACATTCGGATGTGCTTCTGGTACCTGTACCAGCTGTTCGCAAAACAACTCTGATTTCGGAACCTGATATTAAATGAGCAATCTTGAATTTGATTAGTTTTTGGGGTTCGCGTTAAGTTTTGGGCTTTGGTGTGTTCTGACATGTATACAAAAATTGTATGGCCAACATTTTTGTAGAACATATCATCCCCGCCCTTCCCCTCTTCAAGGTGTTTTTTACGATTTGCTATAATAAAGCCACAAAATGCCATTATGCGGGGGAGTTAGGGGGTTAATATGTTCTACAAAAATATATGCCATATATGTATGTACGGTGACCATATTTTTCAACCCAAAAGAGAGGACATTTAGAAATGTAATAAAAATGGTTTTTACTATTTATAGTCAATTGCATATATTCTAGGCATGGTCGCCTTACTACATATATTAATGTTTTTTAGACAAAATATGCTCAGAACTTAAAATATGTCCAGAAATATTACAATCAATGAGAAAAAGATTTTAATTTCTGCACAATCTGTCTATCTTCTCATCTTTCCTCATCTGTCCCCTTAATACTATCCCCTCGTTTTCAGTTCCGGCGCAATGCATTACATATGTAAGGGTCATCCCCTGAGTGCTGGTCCTACTCTTAAAAAAAAACAATCCATTTGATGATAATAATTTCTATTGTATGGGTGATTTTTACTTTTATTGTATTGAGAAAATAAAACTTTTAAACAAAAGTATTAATAATCAAAAAAAAAGACAATAAAGGACATTTCAATTAAAAAAAGGACACTTTAATTTTTGTTTATCTAAAGGATATCATGTAAAAAAAGAGGACTGTCCTCTTAAAAAAAGGACGAAGGGTCACCGTACATATATGTGACATTTTCTACAAAGTTGCTGAACATACTATACACATCAGATGTAAGGAAAACAACATTTTATATGCCAATATGATGCAAGAACAGGTCAGAGATGGAATGTTTTAACCGCCTATAAAATAAAATTCCGATGTGATTTTTCAAAACGGCGGCACACGTACATATATATATTTTTAGTCTCCTCTACCAGGATCAATCGTCAGAACCACGTAATTTTGCAAAAAGTTGGAAATTGTTGTACAGTGTTATTATTAAGTTAGTTGAATAGAACACCAGCAAGAAAGGCCATCAGCTCAAAATCAAAAATTATTCATATAAAATTTGTGCAAGCTTAGACATTTAAAATATTACACGGAATTCAAAATGCAACAAAAAATGGTAACCATTTCGAAATTTCCCACATAATTTTTATAGGACTGACTTTCAGAGGTACCAACTCATGCATGTAGAAGGAGTAAGCAAGATGCGAATAATTTTAGTTTTTATTATTTTACTTTAGCTGTGCACTATTTCGATGATATCTCAATTTATGATAATTATTTAATTAAAATTGATAGACTAATTGTTCGAGAATGTGTTTTAAATTCAGAAAGATATAATAAATATTGCAAGGCACAAGGGAAAGGCAACATCAATTTTAATTATTTAACTTACACAGCAAAGCAGAACAGCTGTTTTCGAAAGCCGATACACTTTTATCATCAGTACTCATGTGTATTTTAGTTTGTCACCATTTATTACGCAACTTAGTTAAATATACTTAATAACAATTTTTATTTATACAAATTTTATTTAATAGTAAAGTATTTTAAAATTGATTGCAGCAATACACAGTTGTAAATTAATACATTTAATTTTATTTCCAATATTTTTATTTGAATAAAATTGATTTAAGATTATCGAAAGTTAGAAATCTGTCTTTATTGCGGTAAAAATGTAACATCTAGATTAGAAATGCACACCGCACATTAAAAGAATATTCGTTTGAAAATTAAAGGGTGGGAACATTTGAGGTTAGGAAGTAAATTGGATGTCAAATGACGAAATATCAAGACTTGAACTGTCATTCTTTAATATTTATTTAACAAAAACTTAAAAAATTTCAACCATGGAAAACCTGTCGACCATTGCGCTTGCGTTGAAAGTTTGTGAATTGGCTGAAACTGAACGAATTTTTCAACAAAATCATCTTCAGTGATAAATCTAATTTTCAATTAGGTATGTAACCACCTAATTGAAAACAAAATTGTCACATATGGGGCTCACAAAATCCACAAACAGTCCTCGAAAAACCATTACATCCAAAGAAAGTGACCGTATGGTGTGGTTTGTGCTCAGACAGCATCATCGGCCCGTATTTTTTGGATAATGAGCAAGAAAATGTCGTCATCGTGAATTCTCTGCGCTACCAAACCATGCCTACCGATTTTTTTTCACAATTTCAGCACATTTTCAGCCACACCCCTGCCAACGAAACAACTCAGTTATTGCATGAAAAATTTCCCGATCACGGAATTTCAAGATTTGGCGATGTCAATTGGTCGCCTCCTTGTTGTGATTTAACGGCGCAGGATTATTTTCCCTGCATTCATTTGAAACAGCGGGTTTACGTGAACAAACCACAAACAACTGATGCTCTGAAAGATGAAATTGGGAGCTGCATAGACGAAATAAGCGAAGTTTTGTTGCAAAATGTGTACCAAATTTTTTGTGAAAAGGGCGAACGTCTGACGACGTGCTGGAGTGGATATTTTCCCATCATCATATTCCATTATTAATTCCCATAGTTCAACTTTAGATTGATATCAATAAAACTGAATTTGTTAAAAAAAAGTGTGTAAGCCAATTTAGTTCCTAGCCTCAAATTTGCCTACCTGAATTTTTAATTGCAAGTTGTTGCATGAGCAAACATATTTTAGAACTTTTTAAATAACTAGTTGAACTATTGTGAAGATAGACATGTATGAAACGAAATAATCACCCCTATCATGAATAATTTTTCCCTTTTCCCTAAAATTGCAATCATGAAAAAATTCCCCGTGAATGATTTCATGCTAAAATTAAATTCCCCTGATAGTGAATGATTTTTTTCCTGGGAGTTTTTTCACTTTTCCCTTTAATTTATTCACTTAGTTTTTGGTGGGGAATAGATTAGAAAATGTAAGTATTTTCTATTATGTAATTCGAATATTAGAGTTTGCAAATTTTATTTTTTGGCAAGACCCTTTAATAAGACAAAAACTTATAATTTTTGCAACAAATCAATTGCCTGCGTCTTTGTAAAACTTGTTGCTCCAATTCTAAAGATTAAGAATATTTTTAATTTGTTTTGTCTGGTTTACAAAATGTATCCAAATTATTTCATTACTAAATATTTAGTCATACTCTTTTTAATTTTTTTTTTTTTTTGAATTATTGCATAAACTTAAATTTTTCAACACAAATTCGGTGATTTTTCGTGTTGTTTTCGGCTTCTTCTCTTTTTTGCATTCACTGAGAACTGATAGCTGGAATAATTCGAGTGGAATAAAAATTTCATGTGAACAAAAATTCCCCTTGTTGTTCACGATAGGGGGGTAAATATTTTTTTAGATTCAGAAAAATGGAACATGAAGAAAATAATCAAACAAATAAATAACACGGGTATTAAAATGTGTTAACATCAGGTTGGTACATTTCTCGTATCCAATTTCCTAATAAAATTTGCTTAAATAAGAACTGTCATTATATTCAACTAATCCACCTAATATATGGTGAGAAACACAATACACATGAGCACTGATGATGCAAGCGTTGTGACTTTTAAAAACAGCTGTTCTGATCTGCTGTGTAAGTTGAATAACTAAAAACTGATGTTGACTTTCCTTTGTGCCTTGGAATATTTGTCATGTCTTTCTGACTTTAAAAAACAAAAAATTTCGAACAATTAGCCTATAAATTGTATATTTTGACATAAGAAAAAAGGAAAATTTTATTCAATGTGAACTTGAAATGACAAAAGAAAAGGAAAATCTATAAGAATGCAAAATAAAATTGAGTTTTTTGAAATTATATTTAAGAAACAAAATCAGCGCCATATTATTCGTATTTAAATGTCACTTTTTCGCATTTGTAACTCGCCAATCCCCATGGTTGCATTTGTAAGAAGAGCAGCCGCGCAGTGTTGCACAGACAAATTTCGAAATAATTTGGAGCAAATTAAGTTACTCGTATTTGAGACCATTTGGTCCTATAAAAAATTTATGGGAAATCATGTCGCAAATTACTTAATTTGGGCAAATGAAATGATTTGGCCCAAATCACGTATATGGAAACGTACTATTATATACATATTTATTAGTTTCCCATAAGCATAATGTTTGGCATTAGAGTAGCACTTTTTCGTGTATTAGTGACAATTGGCCCACTGTGCTATGAAAATTTAGCCAAAAGGAAGAAAACGTGCTTACTAAATAAAGTTTAACTTTTGAAAACGATATAATAATAATAATAATAATAATAATTATTATTATTATTATTATTATTATTATTATTATTACTATGGGATTCGTGAACATAAAAAACCTCAGCGTAAATATTAAAGGAATAATTTATAAAAAATATTTCTGATTTATAAAAGGTTAAGAGGACAAGTGTTCATACAAAAAATTGTTTCATAAGCCTCTTATTAATCAACAACTTTTTATAAATTAGGCTGTAAATATAACAAGTAAAATTTGTTCTATTGTTTTGACATTAATATTTGCTGACTACCGTACATGATCGCAATCCTATATGTACTTTTAAGTCAATACTAGATGACTAATTTTTGTTACAACTTTTTACAAAAGTTGATTACTCCAATATTAAAGAGCTTTAAGGAATACAAACTTTCTAATTAAGAAAGCAGTCGTATCTCACAATCTACTATTTAAAAATTGTGCATCTCAGCTGTTTTAAATCGTTTGTATGCTGCTAGATTTCAGTTGTTATGAACACAGTTTCTGCCTAATTGTTTTCTTTTTATGAAATTTATTATAATAATTTACCTGTGGCCAGGAGGGATCATCTTCCGGTGGATAAGCAATAAAATGACGTAGAGTGAAACCAAAACCTTGATTTGGCCGTCGTCGTATAACAACAAGTTTTGGCTGTGGTATTTGCTGTTGACCAGCCGATGTCGTTGTGCTCGGATTCTGCAACATTTTTGTCCAGTAAAAAAAAGCTTCCTTTACTTATATTCTACGTATGGCAGTTTGTTGCTACTGCTGCTGCCTGCCGTTGATCAAAAATGTTTAGTGAGCACCACCACTTGTTAATCAACAACAACAAAGTCCGTCCGCTAGCTGCTGCTGCTGCTGTTATTTTTACTGTCTGTCCGTTACTGTATTAATGTCAGTTTAATTTGCATATAGTGCAGAAGAAAAAGAAACATATACATAGCCGTTGTAGATAATGATGATGATGATGATGATGATTTGATTTTAACATCTTTATTGAAGTAGCTGTTGTTGTAGTCGTCTTCGCTTCGTCGCCGTAGTAGTAATAATAATTTCCAAGTAAATGGCATTCACAATTGGTATCAAATTGCACAAGATCAGAGTTTAAACTGTGCATTCATCAAAAGATCAATCTATTTAGTAGCTGCAGTTATTTACTTGGTTGCTGGCTAACTGACTAACTGACTGACTGGCTGGCTGGCTGGATGTCTTATAATTTTTGTAACAAGTGTAAGAAGACTGCAAGCAACCGCTTTTGAAGAACAATCAACATGAATTAGATCTCCGAAGTCTTCACATCCGTTGTCATAGCCATCATCATAATTGACTTTATGAAGGTTATGCTTCTGAGGCTAAGCAAAAGGTTTACTTTGATTCAACACATTTCTTTTCCCCGTAATTTTTATTTTGTAAACCAAATGTGTTTTATTTTTGCTGACATTTAAAAATAAACTGTAAATAAATGAGAAAGATAACAAAATTATTAAATATCGCAGAAACAAATTTTATTTATAAATTTAACTGGAAATGAAATATTAGATAAATTGAAATATATCTAGATAACAACAAAACAGAAAATTTTAAAAATATATGTATATTTCACGTGCACTCATGCCATGACTAGTGAATTTGTCGGTGTATTTAGTTCGTGAATAGGGTGTACCAAAGCGCCGTAGCAAATAGCAATTTTAAGACTTCAAAAGTTTAACACTCTTTTTAATGAGAGACAAGCTTTTTTCTGCTATAAGCTTATTAAAACTTTCATTTATTTTAATTTGAATAAACATTTTAAAACATCCATGATACTACATGTACGTACATACATATATGATTAGCGAAAATTGTAATGTAGGAAAATTGTTTTTAACAACCAGCCGTGCTAACAAAACACACAAAAAATAAGCTAAATAATAATTAAATACTTAAAATCCATTAATAAAAATTCATCCGCATTAGTGTTTTCTAGTATGTATAATATATTAATTAAAATTGTTTACGTTTCTTCTTTCCTGATATTTGCGCAAAAATATTTATTAAGTATTGCTGAAATTTTTAAAACTTTTTACGATAAATATTATTTTTAAAATTTTATAAAGTGAAGAAGTAAGCTGTTTAAAAAATTTAACACATTTTTCAACGAGCAGTAATACAATATAATTGCTCAATTCACAACTGTTGCAGACTACAATATTAGGTACGTTCGAAAACTTCTTTTTACAAATGTTTACTATTTTTAATGGATTTTACTGGATTGCTTTCGCATACATACACATAATCCAGTAAACAGTAAGAGAATTGTAAGAGCAAAATGTCGACAGTTCAATAACTGAATAAATAAAAAATTCTTATTGCATAAATTTGTGCCAGTAAAATCGAGTAAAAGGCAACCATATGGCTATTAATATTTGACAAACATAAGAAAAATATTAAGTTCAAATTAAAAAACATGTATAACCTAAAAAATAACTATTTAGTCATATTGTTGTAATGTAATATTATTTTAGCACAGCTAAAAAAATGTTTGTTACGCTGCATACAATAATATAATAAGATTTTTTTTAGATATTAAATTCAAGTAAGAAATTTTTTTTTAAATTCAGAAACACATATGTACATATTCCAAAGCACAAACGAAAGTCAACATCAGTTTTTAATTATTCAACTTACACAGCAGAGCGGAACAGCTGTTTTCGAAAGCCGCCACACTTTCATCATCACTACTCATGTGAATACTGCTTGTCACCACTTTTATTAGATGGCTTAGTTGAATATGATAACATTCTTTATTTATAAAAATTTTATTAGGAAATTGCATACGAGAACAATATCAAACTGATGGTAACACATTTTTATTTAATACCAGTGTTGCCGTTTGATTATTTTCTTTAAGTCCCATTTTTTGGGATATTTTGTTCCATTATACCTAAGCTAAACTTTTTTGGTTTGAATTCTTTTTTTACTTAAACTTGTATGTAAATATTTTTATCGAACATTCATACTGCTATATTAAACTCTAGCAAGATTTGTTTTTTTTTTTTCATTTCTAATTACATCTTTATTTACATTTACTTTTTAATATACATATTTGTTTAAAGGAAAAATAGGAAAATCTTTATCTGAAACTCTAGTAAGATTTATAAGCTAGTTGTCCGCAAATTTGTTTAAATTCAGAAAGGCATGCTAAATATTCCATGAGATGTGTGTATTGTTTTGGCATAAAATAGCTTTAGAAATCTGAGTCAAACGTCTGAAACTTTTTAGTCGAGGCGGCAAGATTAGTTTAGTTTATATGATACAAGAATAAAAAAATAAATAAAAATTCTTTACACTTTAATAACTATACATCAACTAAGAAAATAAAAATAATTAAACCGCAAAGTATAAAAATATACAAGTGAAAATGTTGCTTTTTAAGTTTGTGTTCAGACGATGCATGTCTCATTGGCATGATTGCTACTTTATAGGCGAGAGAGCCAAGGGAAAAGTAACGAGTACCCATGGGCATGTACTGTCAGAAGGTTTTGCTTTCTCATTCGAAATTTTAAGCCTGATGATAGTTGTAAGTACATTTTGACATTTTCTTTTATTTTAATGCCAAAAACGCACACATGCATACGCACAACTACATATATGTACATAATAAAATTTCGTCAACGAGAAAAAATTTCGTCAAGGAGAACGCCAATGAAGGTTCAAAGAAGCAAAGGTAAGGATCAAGTCAAAACACATGCATCGTCTGAGCACAGACTCAGCTGGCACCCACCCAAAGTTTTTCCTCTTCCCGCCGCCAAAAAAATTATTCAATTATTATTATTATTATTTATACAGTTATTATTATTATTATTATTTATGCAGTTATTATTATTTATACATTTAATATTATTTATACAGTTATTTTTATTTAAACAGTTATTATTATTTATACAAATTTATTTTGAGTTTGGCATAAAAGAGGAGTGTTCAGAGGATTTTACAAATGTTTTGATTTCGCTTTCCTTTGCTAGCAAATAATTACAAATTTGTTACTTCTTATCAGTTGAACGAATTTTTAAATAGCACACCAAATTATGACGGTGAAATATAAAAATATAAGGTGGCAGTACTACGGCAACAGACAACATTACAACAACTAAGGGAATTGTTGTTTATCATGGCCCACGTCAAAAATTGGAGGAAAAAAACGCATTGAAGTGCTTCACACATGCACAATTACATATATTCAAACACAACAAGTATTTTATTTATTTATTTGTAAAATGATTTACAAATTAAATTTGCAAAGTATTGGAGCGCAGATCCCCACGGGTGACTCAGATCATTATCCATCCATTTCTTTGCTTGAATGTACACGACCTATGCTACTTCACTTAGGAAGTAGCAACGTACTAGTTAATTACGGAAGAAACGCAAACCTATACAGTTATTTGAGGTGTTGAAATTAACTAGTTGAATTAACTAGAGCGAGACGCAAAACTCTCGGAAGAGAGTAAACGATCAGTGGTCTACTGCGCTTGAAATACTATTGCCAAGGAGCTGATTTGCGAGTTCACAACAATTATTTATTGTAACAAAAACTTGACATCAATGTAGAAATGCAATGGTTGCCCAGAAACAGTAATCTGCTGTAGCGCCACCACCTTGTATTTAAATCAGTAAGAGTAATATATTTCGTGTTATTATTTTACGGCACATGACTTTATGACAACAGATCCCCCAAATACTTATTTAAGCTTAATGTCAGAATTTAATATATAAAATTGCCATTTTCTATCTATTATTATTATTATTATTATTATTATTATTATTATTATTATTATTATTATTATTATTATTATTATTATTTATTTAATCTATCATCTTTACAATTAATGTATAAAAAAGTATTACTTATGTTCCTCGTACGAAATTTTATTTCATTTATTCATCTTTTTTTTTAGTTTATTATATTTGTATACATAATTTCGTAGCACTACAATTATTTGCAATCAGCTGTTATGTATGTAAAGCGTGTTTTTTTAGAGCCACACGTGCAAGTTGTTGAAATTTTTAATCAAAATAATTGTTCTTTCTATTCGCCAAAGTCATCGTGCGCTTCTTCCATAATCGTCCTTCAGAGATTCAGAGACGCCGAACAATGCGTACTGAAGATGCTGTAGCCGCTGTAGAGGAAAGCATTGAAGATGATCCTCATCACTCGATTCGTCGCCGTTCTCAGCAACTGGAGTTGTGTCCTTCCAGTTTATGGAAGATTTTTTTAGTTGTTGAAAATTGGTGTTCCAGATTGCGCCATCTACGCGCCAGCCGTGGCGGCCACATGGCAGAAATCATATTTAAACATTAATTTCATAAAATTTTCTTTCCAATAAAGCCCGTGCCATTGATATTAAAAATATACTTATTTCCTTGTTTTATTATGATTTAAACTTGCGTCAGTCTATAAAAAACACTCTTTATATGTTACCAGATGTTAAAAGCGTGCCATTCGGTAACTTTTTGTTGGGATTAATTTCTTTATTTTACTCAGTATTAACTAACCTAACTAAGTTACTGGATTTCACTGGACAATTAAATACTCGAACGGAGCTATTGTAGAAAATGAAGCTGAAAAGTTTATGGAACATGCAGTCAGAGCTGCCGATTTTGGTTATTTCTAACCAAAATTGGTAATTTTTTTTTCAATGTGAAGATGTGACTATTTTTTTCATTTTGGTTACTTTTTTCCGAAAATAATAATAGGTATAAATATTTTCATATTTCACTTGTTAAATTTTTAAATCACGGTTTATAAAATTGTTGACATTGTTATTTACTTGTTTGTATTACGTTTGTTGCATAACAATGTCAACGCTTCTCAGCTCAGTGTTATTAGAAATATACACAAGGCGAATTCGCCTTGAATATACATTAGTTTATTGTAACATTCCTATTAAAAATAATATTATAATAAGAATTTTATTTATGTACTTTAAAGAAAATAAATTATATATGGAAAATTGACTTGTAAAACAAAAATATAAATATGTACATGAGTTTCTCGTTATTTTTTCAGTAGTCAGAATTCTTTAATATGTAAATGAATTACATTTCTTGTTTTGTAATTATTAACTCTGCATTACATTTCAACTTCAAATATATGTTTGTTTTTTTTTTTTTTTTTTTTGATGTGTTAACATCTATACGCGCGCCTCTAGGGCAGTAAACTATCAGTTTCAATACATACGCAAATGTAAGTGTAAGAGTTTGTTTGTTCGTTGCTTGGCAGTCGGTATTGAAAGTGATTATTGGGCGATTTTCATATAATTTTCCCACGCGATTTTCTCCGGAAATTCATAGCCGATTTTATTAATTTTTGGATTAAAACGCTAGTGCGGGTTTCGACGAAGAGTTTAGGCCAAAAATTAAGGCGATCCGATATCGGCGAGCGGAGATTTAAGTGTTTTAATTCGGAGTATTAATTTGGAGTAATATTAAAAAAGTGTTTTATGTTGATCTTCGGTTTTGTCTTATGCATAGCAAAGAGAATAGTGACGTGGTTATACGTACATATATAAAAATGAGATAGCAAGACAGCAACGTATGTAGCTTATGTACAAACATAACAATGTATGTATGTACATTTGTCTGTTGCTTTGCATTCTCTTTGTTTTTTGTGGGTTTAATATAAAATAAATAAACAAAAAGGTGTTAACACATCGCCCGTGAGTTCGAACACTCATTGATTTTTTTGGTTAGAATATATTTTATGAGGTGGCAGCACTGCATGCAATTGTTATTTGAATTTGTATTGAAATATACGTCAAAAAATAAATAACTTATATAAAATATATTGGTTAAATAAAAAGTCATTGGAAAACAATTTGAGTCGTCGTTTAACAAATTGTGTCAATTATACGAGTGTAATTTTTTCATCAAATTAACGAAACACAAAATTTAATTTAATGTTAACATTCATTGTAAATATTTCATCATATATATTTACATATACATATGTATATATTTTATTAATATACCTACCGTTAAAGAGGAAATCGCCAAATTCTGTGAGAGATATTTACAAAGACTGAGAATCAGTCAAATCTACTTGCCATTAATCTTTTGAATGATAAATAAAGAGACTGAAAAGATACCACGTACTTGATCTTCCTTTTAGAAAATAAATATTGTTATATCTATAAGTTAATTTTGATATCATAATTAATTAAATTCATGCAACTTATTGTTTTTGTTTTTATTGGACTCACTGGAGTTCAATAACCTACGTTCATTGTAAAATTTAAAAGATTTGCTTAATGTTTCTTTAGAAAATAGATCGCAAATAAAGAAGAATGAAAAAAATAAATAAATAAAACGGTGTATTTTAAATGTGGTTATTTTTTTTCAAATTTGGTAACATTTTCAAATATTTTGGTTAGAATATATTTTTTGAGGTGGCAGCACTGCATGCAATCAATTTGCCATTGATGTTTTATGTTTTAATGTCTCAAAATGTCAGTCCGCTGAAGATAAGAACGAACAACGAAATTGAATTTCTTGATTAGAAAGAAATTGAATTTTTGTACTTGTTAACATTCTATATGTATATTTTCGTAATTGTTATTAATTATTTGCGCTACAAATTTTATATTTGAACAATTAATTTTAGTCATGTTAAACATTTTACTTGCAGGGATGGAAACTTGCAGTTTTTGTTAATATAAAATTTAGCATTTTGTTATTGCTTTAGTTGATTTCGGGTTTCATGAATCACAAATGATTAATTACTGTTAACTTTGATTGATCTTTCCCCTCTATCCAGTTACTCCAGCCAACGACCGAAGAATTATTTGGCCAGACTATTCCGCCACCGAAAAATTTCATTGACTTTTATTTAATTTATTTTATTAACCTCGAGGTTATTTTTTTATAAAATTATTAAAAGTTTTCTTTATTACAATTTAATACATATTTCGTTAAAAGTTTCTTATTCCTGACGATGTTAACAAACTGTTAGGAAATATTGAATTTTAATAAATAAAATTTTGAAACTTAATGAATGTAATAAAATAGATGGAATTTTTATCGACCATGTTTACAATTTTTTTTTTTTACAAAAGAATTTACAAAATTTAAAATAAATGAATTTAAGAATAACACAATCGTATCATAAGATATTTGAAAATCATGTGAAAAAAACTGTATATGCTTTTTTTGTACCTGCTTTTCAAGTGGAAGAAAAAAGTCGAAATAAGTCTAAGAAAAAATTAAATAAAAATTATCTAAATTAAACCGAGTTCATTATAAACTAGTTCTACTGTAAATATCTGCGGCTAGTTTCTAACGAAGTAAGTTAATAACTCATAATTGATTGTTTGCGAAGTGTTGCAAAATCGAAATGGTTCAAAATTTACATTTCATCGAAAGTGTGGCAAATTGATCAAACAGAATATTATTAAATTTGAGATCTTATTTTTTGTGGTTGTAGTTTTAGGATTTGATTTTTGTTATTTCTTATTTATTGCTGTTTCTTTATTTTTATTCGTGTGTATTTTTTAATTATATCAACATAACAAGAGAAGCGGTAGTGGTCTGTGGACATTATTTACTTTGGTTATTGAAGATTGATGAGCTTAACGAACACAATAAAATGGCAGAATTTATTTCTATTTTAGTCAATACAATAAGCGTCAGCGTAGTTCATTATTATTCGTAAGTTTCACGTTGAACCAATTTTTTGAAAATGTTCAAAATTATTTATAATATATGATTCAATCGTGGAGATTTTATGGATTCAAAAAAAAAAAAAAAAAATTAGGAGATAAGAAGTTATAGCGATAAATAGCATAGATATGTGCAGTAATTGCTCCTGTTGGAGTTGAATGGTATTGATCTAAAACATCAATTGAACAATTGCCAGAAATAATTGGTCCAAAATTATGTATCTACATCAAGGATAATTCTTGATATAAAAATAGTTGGGTTTCCAGTGAAAAGTGGGAGCATAGTAGAACTTCAGAGGCCCGGTACGACTTTTTCAAGGATTAAGGTCATTCAAGGATTAAGGTGATAAAGCTATTCTTTATATTTACCAAATCTTTTGGAATTAAATAAGATTGCGTGACCGATTATTAGAGAGGACATTTTTGAGAATAACCGTGGTGACTTTAATTTGAGCTGTCGTGCGAATTAGATCCCAATAGACAACACGATTGGGAACGAAATGGGCTCTGATGCCGAAAATCTGGCCTCTTTCTTATAGCGTTCTTTTATATTTGGAGCTCTATTGATAAAAAAATTTATATTTATAATTTAATTTTTATATAAAAATTTGTCTACTATAAATCAGAAAATATTTTTATGAATTAGGCCTTAGATGTTTTTTGTTTTGTTTTGTTTTCGAAATACATTTAAGAATGTTTTTATTTGTGTCAAGATTACTAATTATTTGCAGTTATTATTTCACTTGGTTAGAAATGAATTAATTCGATAATATTAACTTTAAACAAGTAAAAACGTTATACATATTCGACCGGGTCGAATCTTAAATACCCTCCAAATATTTAGTAAGTGAATTTAAAATGTTTAACTTGGTGGCCCAGAGTTCCATTATATAATATCGTACGTCAACGCCTACTGAATACGACAATATCATGTTTTCCACAGACGAACGTAAGGGCATTGCTAGACCGTCTTAAACTTCATCACTAATCAAGGCCCAATTCTCTTTGGAGGGTATAAAAACTGTATTTTGGCAGGGTCGCTCTGGCAAGGGCTGTGGGGGAAATGTTTCACCTTTGTCATAAAACTCTAAAAATAAATGCTTGGGATAATTATATACAAAAATATAATTTATTTTTTTTGATAGGGCTTGGAATGATTATATACAAAATATAAAAAAAAAATTTTTTTTTGGTAGGGTCATTTGGCGGGCAAAGAAGAGGAGGGGGCAGGGCAGAAATCGGCAGTCATAAAACTCTAAAGATAAATGCTTGGGATGATTATATACAAAATTTAAAAACATTTTTTTTGTAGGGTCATTTAGGGGGCGAAGGGGAAGGAGGGGGTAGGGCAGAGTAGTACCAGGTTTCGTCTCAGCTTCGTCATTAAAGCTTAAAAATTTTATTTTTAAGGAATGTAGGCTTAAGTAAAACAATTTGTTAAATTTTTATGCTATTTTTGCCTATAATAACGCCCACTAAAGTGGGCGGGGTCAAAAAATATTTTTATTTTATTTTATGGCTCCAAGTTTAAGGCGTTGGACCGTATATGACATAAAAATATATCATTTGCTTAACAAAATTACCAAAAAACTTTAAAAATATTGTTGTTTTTTCTGGGTTGGTTTAGTTCTTCTTGGGGGAACTTTTTTCCCTCTTGCATGATTTAGCCCATCTTCGAACTTAACCTGCTCTAAGCTTCAAAATATATGTATGCCAAATTTCAAGAGTCTAGCTCTTTTCGTTTGGACTGAATCGTGATTTCCACAGACGGACGGACGGACATGCTCTGTTCGTCTTAGATGTCTTCACTGATCAAGAATATATGTATATACTTTATGGGGTCTGAGATGGACATTTCGATGCGTTACAAACGGAATGACAAACTGAATATACCCTCCAAATTCTTTTTTGGAGGGTATAAAAAAAGTTGTATGATTTTGGTAGTACACTGGAAAACTATTTCAATGCAATTTTTTTTTGGCTAAAATAAAATAATTAGGAAATAACACGAGCCAATGCATTAATTTTTTTTGTACGTATAATGGACTTGGCTAGAACTCGTTCAAGTGCATGTTTTAGACAAAACTCTATGACCAAACTAAATTAGTTTCATCATAGGATTTTGTCTAGAACGAACCGATGAGCTGAGTTTAGACTCAACTCTAATAATAAGAAATATTTCTTTTTTTATTTTTAAATTGCATCTTGTTCTACATAACATTTTATACAATTAACTTCCGCTGTAGCAAAAATTAGCCGGCGAAGTAAATGGTTGAAATAGCTACAAAAACAACTGTCTATCTTCTCATCTTTCCTAATCTGTCCCCTCAATACTATCCCCTCGTTTTCAGTTCCAGCACAATGCATTGCATATATAGGGGTCATCCCCTGAGTGCTGGTCCAAGATAAAAAAAAAAAAAAATATATGTAAATAACTTCTTTGACATACATACACAGAAAAAAAAACTCGTACTAAGTTTAAATTTTTTTAAGTTATTTTGAGAACGATTTATACTTAAACATGTTATTTCGAATATCATTAATATATAGTTAAAGCAAGCCAAAACGGAATTAGATTAATAAACCAATCCGGGAGTTTCTGAAAATGAGTATAAAATGCTTAAATCAATGAAAAATAAATTGAATAGAGCAAGACTGTTTGAACAAAGAAATATTTTTAACAAATTGTGCCAATTATATGTTTTGTTATATACGACGCTTAAACTCAACAACTTTATACATTTAAAGAGTTTTGATTCCTCAAGTTGTTAATACGAGTGTAGGAAGGCGACAATACCATGTTCAACCGATAACAATTAATTACTCTTGACAATCTCTCATTATTTTCTAAGGCATATAAGATTGATAGAGCTCATCACTAGCAGCCAATTGCTGTCGACAAAGAGTAGACAACTGACAATTTTTCGCCGAATATAAAGAAAACAAAAAAATTAAGACAACATTTTTTGTTAACCATATGAATTCCGAATTGGGATTGTACCTGACAAAAATTAGGGTTTTTTATCTCGGACCAGGGATGACCCCTACATATGCAGTGCATTGCGCCGGAACTAGAAAAGGGGGGATAGTATTGAGGGGACAGATGAAAAAAGATGAGGAGATGGAGAATGTTTTGTAGCTATTTAAACCTTTTTACTTCGCCGGCTAATTTTGTGCTACAGGATCGACGCGGCATGGCCACACATCAAACTGACTCTTCAAACTCTGCTTTTCTTTGATAGTGTTAGTGAAAAAAACTCACACGTATGGTTTGATGTGAGTTTGAAGAATATCAAAACAATTTAGATTTTCACTGTCAAACTGAACTTTACCAACACATACACAAGTTTGAAGCATCAGTTTGATGTGTGGCCATGCCGCTTAACACAACCACGCACTAATACTGATCAGAAGCATTCAACACAATGTTCATGTCTAAGCGCGGAGTTGAACTCAGGACCCTCCGCTTCATAGTCTCGTGCTCTAGTACTTCAGCCAACAGCACCGACAGTACTTAAATGACCGGTACTTAAATCAAACTTTACGTTTGGGCTCATTTTTATTTTCAGTGTACTACCTATTTAATTTAAACTCAGTGTATTTTTTTTTTAAGTTGTTGAAGTTATTGTTTAAATGTGTTGTTAACCTTCTTTTCATTACTAGTTTTGCAAGAATAAATGTAAGTGTAGTTTTTTTTATTATTTTTTGGTTTATCTGTTTGTATAGAATCAAGTACGTACGAACGCATTTATTTAATTTCTTTCGTATTGCTGTTGTTTGCTGTATGTATTTTCTTCTTGATTTTTTTCTTCCTCTTGTTTACAAAGTGAAATCGACCTCTCTTTCATTTTTTATAGCTTTTTTTCTCTTTGCAATTTTGTTGTGTTTTTAATGTTTTATTTTCATTTATTATTACAAAAAATGTATCTTATAATTTAATAGTTTGCCCGTCAGTCACTTAAACTGACATTATTAAAAAAAATAACAAGATACTACTATACAAAATATGCAAAAAAAAAGTTTGGTTCATTCATACGTACATCCATCCGTATTTTTTATCTTTTCAAAGACGGGTTGTCAATGTTTATAAAATTGTTGTTAATTTTTTGATTTTTCTTTACATGGACCAAGTAAGTGTTAAGTCGTCATAATAGAACTGACAAAAAATATCAATTAAATTGCAACATAAGAGAAATTGTTTTTAGCATGCTATTTCAGAAAAATATTTTTATAAAGAGATCAAAACGTTATGTGATCGTTGACCTTTTTAATTACATTTAATTAATTATTAAATTTATGTCAAATAATCATCTATTATATGAAAATCACCAGTTTGGGGAATAGAGAGAGAAATTCGAATAACTAACGTCGTTTTCTTTCTGTGTACCTAAGCAAAAAAAAAATATTTTGATTGATCAACGTCGATTATTTCGTTAATGGAACACATCAGATTTCGTTTAATATGAATACCCTAGCAAATGGGTACTGATATTTTTTTATAATTACTGTTATTAACAAAGTATGTATGTATATTTTCGTTTAATTTATGTGTGTGTATATACATACCGAAATGCGGCTATTTATTTATTTGCCAATTAATGATAATTTATATTTAAAAACAGCAAGCCAAACAAATATGTACTACCTATACTGTTGTTTTGCTGTTTGAAGTGTCTGTTTCTATTTGTGTTCTTATATTTTAATCATTCGTCACAACTGAAAAACGTAATAAAATTTTATGGAGTGCTAATTTATTTCTTTGTTATTGTTATTATTATTATTATTTTACGCTTTTTACATTTGCTAATACATTCTTAATTTTGACAATTCATGCAAAATAATGGTTATAAGAATTTTAGTATATTCTAAAATATTTTGATTTAAGAATTGAGTCTTTTCGTTAAAAATATCGCTAAAATAAAATGGATTTTTATACCCTCCAAAAAAAAGAATTGGAGGGAGGGTATATCCACTTTGTAATTCCGTTTGTAACGCAGCGAAATGTCCCTCTGAGACCACATAAGGTATATTATACAGGGTCCGCCAAATAACTTTTTTTTTAAAAAAGCTATAAAAAAACTACTGAATATTTTCTCAAATTTCTTTTTTTGTTTGAAAGTACAATCCTTCTAGTTTATAATGGAAAATAACTTCAATCAAATGGCTGCCTCGGCTGACCATGCAGTAGCCTACTCGATCGGTCCAATTTTTAAGCACATTATCGATTGTGTGCAGCTGTATTTCACCAATGCCTTCACGAATATTGTCCTTTAAAGCGTCAATTGTCTCTGGCTTGTCGGCATAACACTTATCTTTGACGGCACCCCACAAATAATAGTCCAACGGTGTCAAATCGCAGCTCCGAGGTGGCCAAACGACATCAGTACTGCGGCTGATAATGCGATCCTCAAAAACAGGTCGCAAAACATCGAGTGTAGTTTCGGCTGTGTGGCACGTAGCAACGTCCTGTTGAAACTACATGTTGCCAATATCCTCCTCTTCAATTTTTGTGAACAAAAATTCGTTCAACATGGCCCGATAACAATCGCTATTGACTGTAACGGCCACTCCTTGTTCATTTTCGAAGAAAAATGGTCCAATTATGCCTGTGGACCAAAATCCGCTCCAAACAGTGACTCGTTTTGGGTGCGTCGGCTTTTCAATGCATGCGTGCGGGCTTTTTGTGTCCCAAATGCGACAATTTTGCTTGTTTACATATCCGCCAAGAGCTTCATCTGAAGAGATGATTTTTTTTTTTGGCAAAATCGGCATCTTCTGTAAGTCGATCGCAGGCCCACTTAACGAAGCGTTGTTCAAGCGTATACACAACCAGATTCGTTCAGCGGAAGGATACAACTAATTATCTGTCAAATCAGACATGAGCTAAGTGTTACCATTCACGAAATAAGCACTAGTGAAAAACAAAAAAAAGATGGCGGATCCTTTATATTCTTGATCAGTGATAAAATTTAATACGATCTGAGCATGTACGTCCGCCCGTCTGTGGAAATCACGATTCAGTCCAAACGAAAAGAGCCAGACTCTTGAAATTTTGTATGAATATATCTTGAAGGATAGCACAGGTCAAGTTCGTAAATGAACTCAATCGGGCCAGAGGGAAAAAAGTTCCCCTAAGAAGAACTAAACCAACCTCTAAAAAACAACATGATTTTTAAAGTTTTTTTGTAATTGTGTTAAACAAATGATATATTTATATGTCATAGAAGGAACAACGCGTTAAACTTAGAGCCATAAAATCAAAAAAATTAATTTTTGGACCCCGTTATTATATGCAAAAATAGTGTAAAAATTTAACAAATTGTTTTATTTAAGCCTACATTCCTTAAAAATAACATTTTTAAGCTTTAATGACGAAACTGAGACGTAACATGGTACGCGAAATTTCTATTTCAGAGTATTCCAGTTCATTTTTAAAAAGTTCAAATAGTACTTAATATTATAATAATCACGATGTAAGTCGTCAAATTTATGATCATGTAGGTTTAAGTTTCTTACCTTGTAATTACCCTATAATTAGATAATGCGTGCTCATGCAGCATTCACCAGTCTTTCTAATAAATTTACTTTCATAAGCCACAGCAATTAACTGACTATAGTTCTACTTATTTCTAAAGAATATATTACATGATTAAAACATAAAAAATATGTGCTGCGTACGTGTACCATAATTTCGGAATCATGTCACAAAAATATGTTTATATGTAGGAACACTAGATAAAATATGAGTTTTCGCCTTCATATATAATTTAAAAGAAGACTAAGAGACGGAATCCAAAATGTTAAATTTTGTTCTCTGTTGCACAACAAAAAATTTACTTGAGAAGTCTGAACAAGTAATCGACACATACATTATCATGGATATATTAATACCGTTGATCTGTTGGGATAATGTCCATGTCTGGTTTAAGTGAACATGTAGGATTAGACTGTTGACAATTTCGCTGCAACTTTTAAAAATGGTTCTTACTCCTCCGTATTAAACTAAGGGGTCAATTATTGATATCTACTGAACTTTTGCCACTAGACAACGCTACTATTGAGTACATATTACATATGGCGATTCTCTTCAGTTGCCACAACTATCTTCATTGGTAATAAATTACTCAATGAACAACTGAAATAATTTTAAGCAAGAAGCAGCAATACAAAATAATAAAAATAAATATGAATTAGAATATAAAAGAAATACACGTTATTAATATTTTAATTTCAGTGGAGTTTTTTTTTATGACAAAGAAGTTGTGGTAAACTTTATGAGTAAATATTTAGAAGAGAATAAAAAATTTATTTTATTTTTCTGAAGTGAACAAATAAGTGGTTGCCAATAAGTACTCTATTTAGCAACTGCAATTACCAGTTGTAAGTTGCTACTTCCCATTCGTAATACATATTTGGCAACTGCCAGCAACACAGCCATGCATTTTTAATTGACTCAATATTAATTTTTTTGAGATAATTATCTTTCTGTTCACATATACAAAATTTAGTCAACTCAATTAACCTTTGACAACTAAAAACAAAAATCTTTCGTATACATGAGAACCTCAAGTTCAAATCTGGGATCTTCTTTTTTCTTAATTTGTAATCAATAATAAATTTAGTGTCAATAATTTAACTTCAACATGGCTCATGTATTTTTTTTTTTTAACTTTTCCACATTTTAGGTAGGGTACGGCTCGACTAATTGTATTCAATGACTTGAGTTTTGCTCACTAAACATACCTTTTCGCAGTGCTGCATTTGTAATTTTACTCGATTTTATAGCTTTTAAGTGTTAATTGATCAACCTGTTAATTAAAATTTTATATCGTTAATTGAGCTCAAAAATGGCATTAATTGCGATAAGCTCAATTAAAATGTATGTCTGAACACCGTATAATCGATCCATAAGTTTAGTAAAACTTTTAATTATTTTTAATCATTTAAAAAATTAAAAGGATCTGCACAATGTTGCTAATTACACACTATAGTCCTTGATAACCGCATGAAATGCATTTTTTAAGTACATAATATTGATATAGTTCTCACAGTATATTGTTTAATTTCTCGATATGTTTATAAAACTTGTCTTGCAAAATAGTAAATGAAAGTTAACATTTATCAAAACAAAAGAATCAATTACATTGTAATCATATGTCACAAATTAATTCCCATCCGCCCAGTGCACATTAAGAGTGCTTATAATACCGATATGACTTGTGTAATATATAAAAGCATTTTTTGTAAAGATATTTATCAGAGCTCCGAAATCTTCGCTCGAATTCGAGTAGAGAGTGAAACTCGCTCGAATTCGAGCGCGAGTACTCCTGCGAGTAAAAAAAAAATATCGAGTGTACTCTATTTTTCTATGCCAATCGAATAAGAGCGCTTATGCTTTTCTCGAGTGCGAGTAAAATATACTCGAAATCGAGCAGATTATACTCTTGGCGAGTACTCTTTCAGTCTATGTCATACAAAAAAAATTTCCACTTAATTTTTTTCCACAATTGTTAATTTCACAAATTGTGTTGTTTCCTTCAAAGTCATAACGAAAATATTTTGGCGTTTCATTATTTATGTCTTTATTGTTCATTATAATATAGAAAATATAAGTAAACTTTTAAAAATATAATAAAACTTTTTTTATAAAACCAACTAATTGCTCCGCACACGCGCACTGTATGGAAAGACTGAAAGAGTACACAAAAACCACACGCACACACAAATCAGCAAAGACAAACAGTTTCTATTTTTCCACTCGATTTTACTCTTACGAGTAAACTCTCACTCAATTTCGAAGATTTTTACTCCCACTCTTACTTTTTAAAAAGGAGTACCTACTCGCGAGTACTCCCACCTAAAACAAACGAGTGGAGAGTAAACTTTTTGTAACACTCGTAATCTTCGAGTACTCTTCTTCGCGAGTATTTTTCACTCGCGAGTAAAATCGAGTAAATCTGAGCTCTGATTTTTATCGAACATTCATATTTGCTATATTAAATTCAGTTAAGATTTATAGGCTGTGTTCAAAAATTTTTATAAATTCAGAAAGATATGATAAATATTCCAATTCACAAAGGAAGCCAACATCAGTTTTTTAATTATTCAATTTGCACAGCAGAGCACAACAGCTGTTTTCGAAGGCTGCTACACTTTCATTATCAGAGCGCACATGTAAATGTTTTTTTTAATACAGACCACCTTTCAGGGGATGACCCCAACATATGAAGTACATTGAGCCGGAACCAGAAAGGAGTATATAGTATTGTGAGGACAGGTGAAGATAGAAAAGAATATATAGAATTTCAACCTCTTTACTTCGTAGGCTAATTTTTGCCGTCTTAACACTTACTTTGTCCATGTGAAGAAAAATCAAAAGATTAACAACAATTTTTTTTTATAAACATTGACAACCTGTCTTGGAACAGATAAAAATACGAATGGAAGTACGTATGAATGAATGAATGCATATTTTGATCTGTATTTTTTTTTTTGTTAATGTCAGTTTAAGTGACTAACGGGCAGACGAAGGAGTGACCAGTGCTATGCCTATAAATTGGTTATCAGAATAATATGACACAATATTCATGACTGAACGCGGAGTCAAAGTCTAAGACCTCTCCTTCATAGTCTCATAGCGCCGTATGTATCTTGAAAAATATTAGGAACTATGTGTTATACAATAGAAATTAAATTAACTCTAATATTTTTAAGCTTCAGATCTCTTTATTTTTATTTAAAATATATTAATAATGAAATTTCGTCACTCCTTTGTGTGACTTTTTTAGGAAATTAACTATTTCAAGACCTTAAGCATAAATATATTAGAGTATAATTATAATTAAAAAGAGATCAAGAAACCAGAAGAATTTTATTATAAATAAAAAATGTTATTATAAATGTCACACAGAAAAAGTTATAGCAATTTAAATTAAATCCCCAGCCTCTCCAATAATAATAGATTTACCACAATTTAAAGGTATAAAATTATACTTTGAAATAACAAATAGAGCTGAACATAAAAGAAGCTTGGCTATAAGAATAATAAAATAAAAATTACGCCTTGCGCATGATTTACCGTTTGATGACGTATTTGTTCCCTCGAAGAGATTGCCAAATGTTTATCATATGCAAAACTAATACTTTCTCGTACAAAATTAATATTGTATGCTATATTTGGCAACTCTTCATACAATTTACTCAGAGAGATTTCCAATTGTTTATTATCAAACAAATTTAATTTGAAAAATCACAATTTGCCCCACTGTCCTGTTTTTACAATAGCATAATAGTTCTCCAACTGAATTTTATTAGCCAATCAGAACACATGTTGAGTGACGTCAGAGTTCCATCATGCGCAGAAAAGTATTTTCATTTCAGCTTGTTGGCGTAATCTTTATTTTATCATTCTTGGCTATAACAGAAATTCGTTATAACGAAAGATGCTAACAAATGACGAAAAATATGCAAATAAAATATTTTTTTAATAAAAATAACTCCCAATTTTAATACAAAAAAATTAAAAATAACTGCAAAAAATAAAGGCAACTGTAGTCGGCAATCTCCAACTGTTTTGTGTATAATATTACTGAAAGTGAAACACGAAACGATTTATAAGAAATTTATTGATAAACGTCAACAATCAAATGATAAATTGAGCGCTGAAGGTTATTTATTTTCATTTAAATATTTACGATTCTAAAAAATTAGTTCTAAACACACAGAAACACAAAACATACAAATCTGTGAACATGTTTATGACTACATCAAATATTTAGATTGATAACCAAACTTTTAATATCCATAATTTCAAAGCGTAGTTATTGGAGGTGTATAATTAACTCAAATAACATTCTAATCATCTAATCTCTACCTACGATTTACATATGCTTATTTAATATAAAATACAAATTATACTTTTAGCAGTTACAAAAAGTTATGCCTACTCTAAAATTTCGAATTATAATAAATAACTGAATAATTACAAAAATTAACAAGCAATTCAATATCATCGGTTGTTTGGTACTCAAATCTGACCAAAAAAAATTTAGTTTTCTTTATTGCCGGAAGAAACATCTTTCAAATTGTTAGTAGTTTTCTTTGCATTGATCATGCTATGAAATTTAAGAAGACAAATTATTGTGCAAAAAATTCCTTATCAGAAATCACAAAAATAAAATATCATGACTGAATTCTCCAAACAGCACTAGGAACTAGTTTAACCCATTTCGTCCCAGTGTTCGATTTTTCGAACAGAAAAATTCAAGCATATAAATTTTTTTTTCTTTACTTTGGAAAGACTAAGAACATATCCTTTTTAATGAAAATTAAAAAAAAAATTTTTTTAATGAAAATTCAAAACAAATATTAATAAAAATTTTTAACAAATTTTGAATGAACATTTTTAAAAAAATTTTTAATGAAAATTTTTAAAAAAATTTTTTATCAAAATTTTTAAAAAAATGTTTAATGAAACTTTTTAAAAATAAATTTAATGAAGATTTTTAAAAAAAATTTTAATGAAAATTTTAAAAAAAAAGTCGGACATCTGATTCGTATTTTCTGGAATCAATTTACCATTTAACTACCAAGTTTTATAAACTTATTTGAAAAAAAATCTTTGGGACGATAAGGGTTAAGGCTTATTTTAAATCAAATCAGTAATTCATTTAGAAATTTTATTTATAGATATGAATGCAAATTTTATTAGTCGAACATATTAATTTCATAATAAAGCTAAGAATTTGTTTTTTGTTAATTTTTCGAATCTGTAAGTCTTTAAATTATTTCTTCTTAAGATATAAACAAGTAGGAACATTATACTCGACAAGGTCGAATCTTACATACCCTCCAAATATTTAGTAAATAAAAATTCTATTTCTATTATTTGAATCTTTTAATAACCTTTTAACAAAAATGTTCAACCCACAGGGTCTGAGTTCCTTTAAAACATTTCTGTGCTCAATTTTAAAACTCTACTTTGACTGGGTCACTCCGGGAACGGGCGTAGAGGAGACATCCCACCTTTGTTGTTAAAACTTAAAAAGTAATTTTTTTGGGTAATTAAGTGTAGAACAAAAAGTTTTTTGATAGGGTCATTTAGGGCAAAGGTGGCTGGAGGCGTAGGCCAGGGGATAGTTCGTCGTAGAAGCTTAAAATTATAATTTTTAAATATTTACGATATTTTTGCATATATTATGCGTCAACGACCGCTAAAAGGGGCACATAAAAATATATTATTAGTTTAACAATATTACAAAAAAAAAACTTAAAATATTATGTTGTTTCTTAGGGCACTGCTACACGTTTAATATATATTGAACACGATCCAGTATCGCGATATTTATTAAACGTGCAGCATGCAGTATTGATGGATCGCGATCCATATCCCAGAATGGCCTAAAATATGAAATCCAGAACGTGTAGCATTTTCATGATATTAGATCGCGATACGTTAACCCTTAATAGCCTACTGGTGCCGCTAGGAACCAACCAGGCATTTGTTAAATTTTTCAGGTAAATAGAAATTGCGAAGAAAGTTGAAGGGTAAAATATGTTTAGAATTGCAAGTTTTATAACACTGATTATTTTCCGGCCAAAAGAAAAAATCAGGCTATTAAGGGTTAATAAGAAGTAAAATAAATCAAATAAAATAAAAGACGCAGTGCAAAAAATTTAACAAATAAAAAGTAAAATGGATGGAACAAAAAATTCAGAAAAATGGGACATGAAGAAAAATAATCAAACGGTAACACGGGTATTATAACAATAACATGTTAACATCACCTTGATACAATTCTCGTATTCTTTTTCACAATAAAATTTGTGTAAACAGGAACTGTTATCACATTCAACTAAGCCACCTAATAAGTGGTGACAAACACAATACACATGAGCACTGATGATGAAAGGTTTGCGTCTTTCGAAAACAGCTGTTCTGCTCTGCTGTGTAAGTTGAATAAAACTGATGTTGACTTTCCTTTGTGCCTTGGAATATTTATCATGTCTTTCTGAGATTTAAAAAAAAATTTCGAACAATTGGCCTATGAATCTTAATTCAATTTAATAAAAAGTAAAAAAGTTAATATTTTTGTGTTAAGTTTGTTTTAAAAGGGTAATGGCAGAAGATAGCGAAAGCGAGTGGGTGGAATCGGAATTAACGACTGAAAAAATTATTTTGAAATACTTCATTTTTAATTTGGAGGCATTGCCGGAGTTGTGGGACTCGTCGGCAAAAGCTTTTTTTTTTTTTTGTTTTCTCGCGACATTTTTTTAATAAATGATCTGCACAGCAAAAAAATAACGTAAATACTGACGCGATAAATATTGAACATGTAGCATACGCTCGTGATCCATCAATCCATTAAAATGGATCGCGATCCACATATCACAATATGTATATTGAACGTGTAGCAGTGTCCTTAGAGTTTGGTTTAGTTTTTCTTAGGAGAACTTTTTTACTCCTGGGCCGATTCAGCCCATTTACGAACCTGACCTGTGCTATTCTTCAATATTTATCTATATCAAATTTCAATGGTCTGCTTCTTTTCGGATTGTACCGCGATTTCCACGAACGGACGGACATGGCTGGATCGCCTTGGATTTCATCACTGATCAAGAATATATACATATATATTCGTATATATATACTTTATGGGGTCTTAAGAGCGATATTTCGCTGGGTTACACACGGAATGACAAAGTTAATATAACCTCTAATTCTTTTTTTGAGGGCATAAAAATATTCTAAATATTTGACTCTTGATTAAAAATTTGAATCTAATACAAACGAAAAAAATATATATATATAAATAACTTAAACTTAAGCCTGAATAAACATTCTTAAGTTAATAATTTCATTTATATTAAAACCGCTAAATAGGCGGACTTGTTTGATAATAAAGTATGAAAATTAATAGCTCCTCGTTTTTATTTTTTTACTAAGTATTATTACTTTTTTTTTTGCTTTACTAACTTTGTGTCAATTGCTAATGGGCATAATTCGCTTACAAAAGTATGTACCCACATACATTCAGTTCTGCAATTGTCTGTGCAACTTTCTCTATTTTCAAATCGAAAAATAATCGTTCTAAAAGCAAAAGTAATACAATGTTAAATTGCTTTATTCAATATTTTCCAATGTACTTTCACACCATCCATCTGGTTGTTTTCATAAACATAAAATGTAGCTAAAAACATATAATGGAAAAACAATAATATAAAAAAAAGATTTCTATTTTCATTAAAGGTTTCCCCTGATATCATTCATGTACGAGTGTATGCCCGTTAGATTAGTGGTAGAGCTATTTCTGTTGTTTTCACTGTTTGCATTTGTGTTTGTTCAATGTTGTCTGTTTTTATTATTTTTTTACTTCTTTTATCTTTTTGTATGCAATGAAAGAGTTAATACAACGCTTATTATTAGTTCTTTACCATTCACTTGACCACAGTTTTAAGAAATATTGCAATCGCATTTGTAGCGAATAGACAAGATAAGACTAACAAATACGTGCATATTTATATCCCGAAATAAGTGTAACCACGGTTGCCACTGAGTAAAAAAATTTTCTACCAAAATTTTCCGAAAATGTTACCAAAAAGTTGTCAAAATTTTTTTTTTATAAAAAAAAAAAATCTCTATTTTTATTATAATAAAAACAACAACTTTTATTATTAAAAAACATAACATAAAACGTTTTAATTCATTTTAGAACATATGTAAATAAATATTTCAATTCATTATACCTACGAATTCCGAATTTCATTTATATAAATTATTTAATACTTATTGCAGTCGTTGAACAATTTGGCGCACATTCACACAGTTGTTTTTAATGATTTTTTTTCTCGTGTTGAGTAATGCGGAAAAATTATAAAAGAAAAGCAATAATTTGATAGCTTGTCAAGCCTTAAAAACAAAGTTACTAACCCTCAAAAAAATTACCAATTTTGGTAGAATGTTACCAACTATGGCAACTGTGAGTGTAACCACTATCTTTGTGATATTTTTATTCAAATGCATGACTTTTGAGAATATATATACATTTTATTTGAAACCATTCTGGCTAACATGAGAATTTAATTATTATGCAACAATAAGAATAATATATCAACAACTGCATAAGTATCAGCAAATGCTACGGAGCATTCTTTCTTTGCACCGTTTGTTGAACAGTTTTCCGTCAGTTGCGTCTTTCATGTTTTATTTGAAATAACAAAAAGAAAACTATCGGACTCATGCATTATAAAAATAAATAAATGAAATAAAACATATTAATAAATATAAACCAATAAATAAAAAAAATTTTAAATTCTGTCGCTTCATTCAGACTGAACGCACGTGCAGCGTAAAATTGTACACACATTAACTGCTATTACCACTCTGTTACGGGAACCATATTGTTCGAATAAATAATTTCTTAAACTAAAATATGGTTAAAAATAACACAAAAATCATATAACCTTAAACAATTGTACGTAGTAAGTATTTTAACGAACATTTATATTGTTATATTAAATTGAATTAAGATTTTATAGACTAATTGTTCGAAATATGTTTTTTAAATCTCAAAAAAACATGATAAATATTCCAACTCACAAAGGAAAGATAACATCAGTTTTTAGTTATTCAACTTACACAGCAAAGCAGAACATCTGTTTTCGAAAGCCGCAACACTTTCATCATCAGTGCTCATGTGTATTGTGTTTGTCACCACTTATTAGGTGGATTAGTTGAATGTGATAACATTTCTTATTTAAACAAATTTCATTACGAAATAGAATCCGAGAATATCAAATCTTAATTCAATTTAATGTAGCAATATAAATGTTCGTTAAAATACTTACTAAAGGGTGTTTTTATAAGAGCTTGCTGATTTGAAATTTAAATAAAACACATGCCAAATTATGAAATGGCCAAACAAATTTTTTATTTGGTAAATAATTTCTTGTCATTTAACATTTATATATAATTTCATTCTGGAGGTCCAATTTTCGACCACGTTTTCAAGCATTTGAGGGCGTATTTCAGCAATGACACGTTGAATACTGGTTTCCAAAGCGTCAATCGTTGCGTTGTTCTGGAGTTAACCTGTTCATGATGATTTGCCAAACAATACTGAGTAGAGACGTCACTTTCAGCTGTCAAAACAGCTGCCAGACAACAGAGTGAATCGTTAAAAAAAACTTCATAAAAAAACACCCTTTACATTTAAATACACGAATAACCAAGTTTATTAAGAGTTTATTTCAGTTATTTTAAAAATCCATTAGTATAAGAACCAAATAGTAGGACTTGCGAAGGAGAACTAAACACAACTTCTCATCATTTCATCACAACAATAATACCGTTATCTTGTTAACAATGCTGTTTTCAATACACTAGCGGTAGATAAGTTATATCTGCTAATGAGTAACGCTCATTAAAATCACCGTTAACTTAGTTTTATTTAAAAAGTGGACTTATATCACTTTCAAAAATACCAGCTTATATATGAATTTTTACATATTTTATTTATTTGTTCTATTATTCTTCCTTTTTAGTGCTTTTTTGTTTATTATGTGGTCAAGTATGTCCATATGCCTGCATTTCATTGGTTCTTACACCAAATCATCAGTAGACTTTAACCTAATTTTATAACAAAACCTCTCAGTTTGTACATAAACTCCCAAAAAATAATTGAGAATTACACAAGCCTTTGTGCATTGGAATATTTTTCATGTCTTTCTGAATTTAAACAAATTTCGAACAATTAGCCTATAAAAAATCTTAATTGAATTTAATATAACAATATGAATTTTCATTAAAAGAACTTCATGCTGCTTAAAAAAGTTACAGTGCGTGTGAGATTTGAAAATTTCTATATTTGCTACTAACAGAAAAATATCTTAATAAAAACTATTTTGTTTTTTGTCATGGAAAATTTTGTGTTTTTTTTATCATTATCAAGACTTTTTTCGCCATAACCATACAACATCTCTGAAAACACTTTTTTTCTACATTTAAGGTAAACAACATCTTATTTTATCTTTGAAAGAAAGCAACTTGATAAGAAATAATATTCAAATGTTTCTCACATGTTGCTACCTGTTAAATTAGAGGAAACTTTTTGCATCACCATTTTTGATTTCAAATATATGTATAAAATATAATTATAAGCAAGTCCGAAGGCCAACCAACATAAACAAACAGAAATAAAAATATACACACGCACACACACACGCATAAATATTTTTATATGGATCGTAAACAAATAAACAAACGAGTACAAATTTATGTACATAGAAACAACAAAATAAATATCGTAAACAACTTTACTTCTAACGAAAAACTTTTACTAAATCATTATTTCTCCATTATTTCTTCTCTTGAGTTGCCCAACCCTGGTTTATTTTTACTGCAAATTCGACGCTAGATGTCAAATTCTGTTAACTTATTATTCCTTTTCTATTCCTTAAAATTTTAATTTGGCGATGTCATTTTGTTTTCGACTTTTTAAGTACTTTTGGTTCTTTCGAATTTCTATTTTTATGCGACTTTGTACCCGATATTTATTTAAAACAGTCAATGTACTGCATTGATGGATGACCAATTGATTTTAAATAAATTTTGCTATCTTGTCACATGAATTTTTCAGCTGAAAGAACTGTACAAAAGACAATTTTTTATTTTTATTTATTAGATGTTACAAATACAATTACAAATTATATTATAAGTGCATTTAATTTAAACGGTAATAGTAAATAGTTGTAGTGAAATAGAATCAAGTCCAACGTGGGAATCGGAATCACGATCTGCACACTGATAGAGTAACAACTTAGATTGTGATCTATTTTACTACAAAGTCCATGTGCAATTGTATTTGTAACATTTAGTTATAAATAAATGAAACCCCGAATTGGTAAAAAATCTAGTTGCCAAATCTTAAAAAAACAGTTTGATATTTAAACAAGTAAGAACGTTATATTCGACAGGGTCGAATCTGAAATACCCTCCAAATTTTTAGGAAATCTCACATTTCAGCTTAAATATTTAATTGTTAACTAAAAATGCAATTTCTTGAAAATAAATAACAAAAGCTATCAACAGCCGATGGCTCTGGAAAAAGCGAAAGGGATATATGGAATATTGGGAATACTAATCGTCAGGGTTGGGGAATTTCGTACTAACCAAAAAGTAATAACTTGTAAAAATTGATGTGGGAACTTCTCATATTCAATTTTCGTTAAAATATTGGTTAAATAGTTGATATTCCTACTAACTAGCACCAGTACTGATCCGTCCTGCTGGTTTAATGACTACGAAAACTATTCTTAATATTCCACTCTGAAAAATAATAAATAGAATGTAAACACATTCTTTTATTAAATAAAAATAAAAAATTATTTGCAGTTTCCCAGATTTGAACTTACATAAATAAAGTTCACTATTAAAATAGAAATGCATACATAATTTAAAATGTTAATGTTTAAGGAATGTAGGATTAAAATTTAGGCATTGTGGGTGAGCGCGCTTCACATGTATATAAATTCGCTCTTAAGAGTCACACGTATTTGTAGTTACCCACAAATCACAAAAATTGTGATTCACAATTCAGTCTATCAGCCATACCTAAATACGGGCGGAAAGCGGAACGTTTTTTTCCGCTGAGCTGTAACGCTGAAATGCCATACCTAAACAAAAGCGTCAGCGTTATGTAAAAAAACAGTAAAAACAGGGTTATCAAACAAACAAATTAAACAACCCTGATTATTTTAACAGCTGGATGGACATTTCTGATTTTGTTATTGAAATTTTGTACAAATTACAAACGTGCATCCGTGCATACATATGTATGTATATAATCATATTGTAAATATTTTCTTACCACCATTTTCTAATACGAAGTGCACAAATTTTTTCTTTTATTATATATTTCACTTTTGTAAATCTTTGCTCTTTTTCTCTGGTTACAATTCTCTTCTTTTGCAACCAACTTCATTAGAAAACGCTCAGTCAAAATCGGATTTTCCAATAGCAAAGCGTTGCCGCCGCGTTATTTCGGTATGCTCCATACAAAATGTATGGACATGAGAACTTTTGACAGCTAAAAAACGCTTGCCGCCCGTATTTAGGGATGGCAGTATCACAAGCTTCCAACCAAGACGGCTGTTTGGGCGCTTGTTGAAAAAAGTTATTTAAGGGTGGGGAGAATGCTCGTTTGTTTGCAAAATTTCTCTCACACACACAAACTCAAAATGTTGATTTGTTTGTGCCTATGTCTGGATTAAATGATGGAATTTGTTAAATATTTACACTATTTTTCTATGTAATATGTTACTTCAATGCCCACTGAGGGGGGCAGAGTCCAAAAATGTATCTTTCTAGTGCCAGTTCAACACTTTGGACATACAAATATGTATATCATTTGCTTAACAAAATTAGACGAAAAAACTTTAAATATTATGTTGTTTTTTAGAGGTTGGTTTAGTTCTTCTTAGGAGAACATTTTTTCCCCTCTGGCCCGATTCAGCCCATTTACGAACCTGACCTGTGCTATTCTTCAAGATATATTTATGTCAAGTTTCATGGGTCCAGCTCTTTTCGTTTAGACTGTATCGTGATTTCCACAGACGGACGGACGGGCATGGCTAGATTGTCTTAGATTTCTTCACTGATCAAGAATATAGATATGTATATAATTTATGCGTTACACACGGAATGGCAAAGACATATTTTGTTGTTGTAAAGTTTTACCAAATGAGCATTTGTTTTCCACTGTCTGTCTGATAATCAAAGTTCAATACTTATTCACCTACATTTGTTTATCTTAATCATGGTCATTTTTAGATTCAAATCATTGTTTTCGGAAGAAATATTTGCCAAAAAAAAATTTCTTTATTGTTTGATGACGAAATCTATTTGTATAGAACTCACAGCCAAAATTTCATGTGACGATTTTCTTTAGTTTCTCTATTTTGATCGGTCAGAGTGACAGGAACATTTTTGTGTACACACAGAATGAATTCAAAGAATAGCAAACAAATTATTGCTAATGAAACCAGGAATAAGAAACTATTAGAAAAGAAAAATATATTTATATAAATAAACTGAGTGACAAACTTACTAAATATCTGATAACAGTATGGTACTGCATCCGATCTTTGCAATCCTACGAGAACATTTTTTTTTGTGTTTAACGCAAGAAAAATACTGGAAATGAACGATTGTTTACTTTGCTGAGTTTATCAGGGTAATAAAACACAAAAAAACAAGCGATAAAGCTAAATTGTAGAAAGTTTTTAACGTTTAATATTTTCCCTTTAACAATAATTCCTTTGCATGATATTTTCTCAATTTTAAAGACTTTTAGGCAGTTCCTTTTTTAAATATACATATATCTTTCTTAAATATAAACAAAAATCCTTTTAGTTACAGTTTTTACCCGACGTTTTTCTACTTTTTCAAGGGATCTTATATTTAAATTAATAAAAACCCTTTCACATAAAATTTTTATTAAATATCTATAAATATTGTAAGTTAAAAGGTTTTTATTAATTTAAATAGAAGATCCCTTGAAAAAGTAGACAAAAAATATACGAAACGTAAGAAAAAAACTGTAACTAAAACGATTTTTATTTACATTTAAGAAAGATGTTAGTCAATTAGCTAAAAGGTAACTACTTCAACAGATAGATAGATATCTTCCTTTTCGTGTTTCTCCTATTCAACATGTTTGCAAATATTTTTGATCAAACTTTATTATATAAACGAATTTTTAGAATTTTGTAATATCCTCCAAAAAAGAATTGGAGGTTGCATTCACTTTGTCATTCCGTGTGTAACGTAGCGAAATTTCCCTCTAAGACCCAATAAAGTATATATATTCTTGATCAGTGATCAAATCTCAAACGATCTCGCCATGTCCGTCCGTCCGTCTGTGGAAATCACGATTCAGTCCAAACAAAAAGAGCCCGACTCTTGAAATTCGGTATAGATAGATTCTGAAACTTAGCACAGGTCAAATTCGTAAATGGACTGAATCGGGCCAGAGGGAAAAAAGTTCCCCTAAGAAAAACCAACATCTAAAAATTAACATAATTTTTAAAGTTTTTTGTTAAGCAAATGATATACAAATTTTTATGCCGAAGAAGGTCAAAAACTTTAAAATTGGAGTCATAAAATCAGAAATATAAATTTTTTGGGCACCGCCCATTTTAGTGGGCGTTGAAATTACATTATACATGTAAAAAAAACAGTGTAAATCTACAACAAATTGTTATATTCTGATTTTTTTAAGCTTAAGGTCTCTTTATTTTCTTCGTCACACAAAGGAGTGACGAAATATTGAAATTAAAAATTAAATTGAAATAAAGAGACCTTAAAAAAGAGGTCAAGAAACCAGAAGAATTATAGCAAATTGTGTTACTTAAGCCTACATTCCTTAAAAATTAAATTTTTAAGCTTTTTTGCCGAAGCTAAAGTTGTCAGATTTATTATTTGCAATTGCAGCACTTCGATAGCGAAGAGCTGCAATGCATAGGGTGAGACATTTAATAGTTTAAATTTAAAAAATGTAATAAAACAAAAACGGTTTGAAATTTTTTTATTTTATTTTTTTGTGAAGTACAATTATTCCGGTTAGAGACGGAATAATCGATCGGACCAATTTTCGAGTGTATGGGGTCGTATCTCGGCATATAGATTCACGAATGTTGCCCTTCAAATGCTCAATTGTCTCTGATTTGTTGGCATAACACGTCACTTTAACGGCGCACCACAGAAAATGATCCATCGGTCTCAAATCTCAGTTTCTTGGCGGCCCATCGACATCACTATTTCGTCTAATTCAAAGGCCATCAAAAGTTTGAAGCAATAAATCGATTGTCATACACCAATACCATGAAGAGCGGCTACAAAAAAATTTCTTATCATGGTGGGATAGGTGTCTCCGCCCAAGAATGATGAAATAAAGATTATGCCAACAAGCTGAAATAAAAATACTTTTCTGCGCATGATGGAACTCTGACGTCACTCAACATGTGTTCTGATTGGCTAATAAAATTCAGCTGGAGAACTATTATGTTATTATAAAAACAGGACAGTGGGGCAAATTGCGATTTTTCAAATTAAATTTGTTTGATAAGAAACAATTTTAAAAAATTATTTTACTTTCCACTATTTTTTATTTGAAATTGTTCATTTGTAGTTATTTTATATTAATATTGAACCCAATTGCTAATTATTTTTCTTTTTTCCCCATTCAAAACAAATTTTTTTCCTTGCAAAATATCATCCATAACTTCCTTTGAGTTTCATCTCTTGGAAAACTATAAAATGACACAGCGTTTTGAAAACAAAAAAAATTTTGATAACAATATTACATTTTAACACAATTATTTAGCACTTGTTTGTTTGCTGTCACTTTGTTTGCAATTGCCCACTGCACATTTCACGCTTGCTCTTTTTGTTCTCTTTTCTCTTTAATTTTGGTTTTTTGTTTACAGTTTATGAGCTTTAAAAATCAAGTTTAAATAAGTTTTTTACACTTTAAATTATTTAATAATTATTTTAATATATTTATTTTAAATTATAGCCCAATTTATTATAAAATATAACACAAAACTTGCACTTTCATAAATCCGATTTCATTTGCTTGTTGGAAATCTCTCTGAGTAAATTGGAAATCTCTCTGAGTAAATTGTGTGAAGAGTTGCCAAATATAGCATAAAATATTAATTTTGTACGAGAAAGTATTAGTTTTGCATATGATAAACATTTGGCAATCTCTTCGAGGGAACAAATACAAACGGTAAATCATGCGCAAGGCGTAATCTTTATTTTATCATTCTTGGTTGCGCCGTCCTCATTATCAAAGAAATATGGGCCAATGATGTCTCTACATGTAATCGGTGCATTGGCTTCTGTAAGAAGCTAGAAACCCAAATACGGCAATTTGGCTTTTTAGCGGACAGCTTATCGTTGGCCGAAGCGAAATTTCCAATAAATCTCAACGTTGCTCAAGCGTAAATCAATTCATTTCGTTCAGTGGAGATGTTGTAACAGAATAGAATGACATAAGTGTTCCCAGATTCGGCATAACCGGTGGTTCAAATTTAAATCGATAGTTGGCCCACCCGATACATTATAGTGTGAATCGTAGTCGGCAATGTCAGCGGTCAGTGGTATGCCTTCGTCATAAAGACAATACCTAAAAGAACCATGCAGGAATACAAATCGAGCCCGGGGGGTCCGCGGCTTCGTTAATTTGTATTAACTACTTCAGGAAATAACACCCTCCAGAATCAGGAGTTTCAGATAATTGGCAATTTCGGCAGGAAGTTCTTGTGGTAACATCTTTCTCTTCATTAATATTTTATTTAATGTTGGTAACTGTGGCGGCATTAACGCGTTAATGTTTGTCGCTAATTATACCTATCGCCAGCATTTTATGACCTTTATCTGCCAAATTACAAATCTATTGCACTGAATGATGACGAAGCAGAAAGTTAAGTTCAAAGACTTAAGACTACAATGATAATGATGATGACGATGGTGCATGTATGTATATCAACCGCTTCTACAATAACAATATGAAAGTACAAGTATGGATATTATTTGTGTGATGCAGCAGCGTCAATTGCTTGCTGGTTGACTAAGGGAACTCATAACTCAAACAAACAAAAATCAACATAAACGTACAAAACAATTTATTTAATTTGTCTTTAAAACCGATGACGCTTCATGAAATACGTCATCAAAAAACACTCATTCTTCTATATCAAGAGAAAATATTAAACGTACTAGGGAAAATAAGAAAACTAAATAGAGCTGCGCAGAACTATAACGTCAAGCATGGCATAGAGAATTTAAAAATTTTACCAACCAACATCAACAATTTTTGTGTATAAATAATATTATAAAATAATTTAAAATAAAACATTTTCAGTAGATCTTGAGGATGAACCGAGATGTTCGAAACAAACAAAAAAATAGGTTTATTTACAAGGGTCATGAAGAGTCTATAAAGAAGAAATAAGTTAAACATAATTAATTTGATCCAGAAAAACAAAAGCTTAAAAAATTTGTCAAAAATTATGTTGTTCGATCATAATTGTACTAAAAGATTGTTCAGTTCGTCCAAAAATCTAGTCAATCTTAGAGATGTGCGTGTGAGTAAAATTAATCTCACGATCACGAAACTTAAATTTATTTCACGCAGGCTCACACAAGCATGCACACGAACGCATTATTTTTAATCACGTACTTTCACGCACGATGGTAACAATTTTGCAAAGTCGCACATGCTCACAGTAAAATTGTTCTTGTGTGTGACAGCATGTATCTCTATACCAGGGGTCCTCAATCCCTTCCAACATTTGGAAGTTTCATTCATCGTCCATCGTCAAAGGCGTTACGTCTTACTCACTTCCAGACGATAATTGGAAGATCGTTTGAATTTCACAATAACAATTTACATTGCAGTCGTCTTTTAATCATCCAGACGACGTTTGGAAGATAGTTTGTTGTTTACAACACCAGCCGAAAATGACATGTGCCGTTATGGATGTAATAAACAAAAACAACACTGTGAACTTCTGGGAAAGTCGCAGTGACCGCGAAATAAAATTAAAAAACTTAAAAGAATGCAAAAAAAGAAGTTTTCTACATCATCGAGATTAGTTTTCTTGCCTTTTGCCGTGGTCGGTCAGTGGTAAAGTGTGAATTTGTTTTGTTATTGTTATTGTTGTAGTTTTAACATAATTGTTAATTATTTGTTAATTTGATAATTATCCCATAGTCAATATGAGTGAACTTAATAAATTACATTTAATAAATATAACAAAGTCACCGGAAGTGACTTCTTGAAGTAACGCAGAAGTGACTTCTTGAAGTAACGCAGTAGTGACTTCTTGAAGTAGCGCAGAAGTGACTTCTTGAAGTAACGCAGAAGAGACTTCCTGAAGTTACTTCCGAGGGGTACAACTTTTCAATACAGAAGACGCTTCTACGATGAGAAAATGGTATCGCAGACGATGAGGTTCAATTTCTTAGCGTCACTTCTGAGTCACTTCCGCGATAGAAAATGTTGGCGGGGATGGGAGAAAATCACCCCTATCATGAATAATTTTTCCCTCGAAATTTTTCTCTTTTCCCTAAAATTGCAATCATGAAAAAATTCCCCGTGAATGATTTCACGCTAAAATTAAATTCCCCTGATCGTGAATGATTTTTTCCCGGGAGTTTTTCACTTTTCCCTTTATTTTATTGACTGACCTAGTTTTTGGTGGGGAATAGAGTAGAATATGTAAGTATTTTCTATTATAATTCGAATATTAGAGTTAGCAAATTTTATTTTTGTGGCAAGACCCTTTAATAAGACAAAAACTTATATTTTTTGCAACAAATCAATTGTCTGCGTCTTTGTAAAACTTGTTGCTCCAATTCTAAAGATTAAGAATATTTTTAATTTGTTTTGTCGGGTTTACAAAATGTATTCAAATTATTTCATTACTAAATATTTAGTCATACTCCTTTTAATTTTTTTTTTAAATTATTGCATAAACTTAAATTTTTCAACACAAATTCTTTGATTTTTCATGTTGTTTTCGCCTTCTTTTCTTTTTTTGCATTCACTGAGAACTGATAGCGGGAATAATTTCTCACGGGAGATTCACGATACCATTTTTCCCTTCGAGTGGAATAAAAATTTCATGTGAACAAAAATTCCCCTTGTTGTTCACGATAGGGCTGAATATTTAAGTATAATGTATTTGTGAATTTTTCATATGTTAGTGACTGTTTTTTTAAACAACAGCGCACAAATAATGTTGCCAGACTTGACGTCATTTTGACGACTTTTTATGCCAAAAATAATATGACATGATATATTCAAATAAAGTTTTCATTAATATGTATTTCTTACATTTAATTAATAAAGGCGAACTTTTAATTTATTAATGTACATAATGTTGGAATATTTTGACTTACATATATATTGCCATTTTATCTGACATAAAAATACTGGGTTCCGTTATTTCTGTTTAAAATAACGTGATTTAAATATTATATTTGAACGAAATATTTACCAAGTCCAGGAAATTATAATAGAGGAGTAAAAAAATCTATATATGTATGTGGTATCAAAACAATTTGCTTCTTACTTTTTATTAAGAGAAAAAAAAATTTTGTTTAAGAAAGACTTACAAATCAAAAAATTTGCTTTCAGGTGAATTTATCTATAGAGTCTATACTACACAGATATGTAAGTAAAAGGTGTTTTTACTCGTATAGTGTCACAAGTTTAAATCATAATAAAACAAGGAAATATATTTTTAATATCAATGGAACGGGCTTTTTTGGAAAGAATATTTTATGAAATCATATATACGGCTGGCGCGTAGAAGGCGCAATCTGCAACACCAATTTTCAACAACTAAAAAAATCTTCCATAAAGTGGAAGGACACAACCGCAGTTGCAGAGAACGGCGACAAATTGATTGATTAGGATCATCTTTAATACTTTCCTGTATAGCGGCTACAGCTTCTTCAGTGCGCACTTTTCGGCGTCTCACGGAATGCACATTATCAGTAACAGTAAATGTGGTCCGAAAACGATCTATTGTTCTTCGAATTAGCCGCTCTGAAGGACGATTATGTACGCCATAAAATGGAAGAAGTGTACGATGAGTTTGACGAATGGAACAATTATTTTGATTACAAATTTCAACAATTTGCACGCGTGGCTCTGGTGTTGTCTAGTTATACAGTCTCTTTTCTTATCATCGAATCTTGCCCAAAAATATCTAATATTTAAAACTTCGTTGCTAGATGCAATTACTTTAACTGGTTTTGAGTTTTAATACGGTTGACATGACTTGTACAAAATTTTCATACAGAAAAGTGTCCATTTCATACAACAAATAGTCGTGTAAGCACAGGATTGTTAGGAACAGAATAGAAATACATCAAGGAATCCTTAAAAGCTTTAAGCTTATGGACAAACGAAAGTAAATAAAACACTTTTACTCAGTAAATCAGTTATAAAGGTAGAAATGTGTGTAGGTACGTACTTATGTACACATATGTATGTATTGGACAATTTAGAGCGACAAATTGGGTATTGGAAAAACATATCACACAAGTTTCAAGCATCACGAATTAAAAGTACTGGATTTATTTAATATTTAAAATAATTATATACATATTAATGGCATTCATTTAATTTGCTGTATATCTTTAAACATATTTATTTATTTATTTAAATATATAGTCAATAGATATGTGGTAACCCTCGATATTTCGCCCTAAAATACACCTTTTTGCTGCGCTGAAAAAAGGTGTAAAGAAATGTAACCGCCACGTGTGTTCATTTCCCTTCGTTTTTCGCCCTTTATATTCCTGTTCGTTTCTGTGTGGCCTTTTGGGTTGTCTTAACCAGCGTGCGCATAAATTTAATTAAAATTGTAAAAACTAAATTGTTTTTTAGTATAAACTATATTTTTATTAAATAAATAGTTATATCAGCAAAAGCATAGTTAGATCTACAAAAACTAATAACAAGAGGATTATAATGACGAGTAGTAGTACGAGTAGGAATATTAAATTGGGCAGAATTTATTAGATACTAGCAGGCCCGTCCGGCATTGCTCGGCGAGTTAATTGGGTGGAAATTAGTTTAATTGCGTTTATAACTTTTGGTAATATATGGTTACTTTGCTTTTAATAATATATTTTGTTTTAAAGAAAAAGGCATATATCTTAATTATAAAAATATTTGAAATAAAAATTTACTATAAAATCAATGCTTAAGATCCGACTGCTCAAGTGTATATATAGAAAGTCATATATCGTCACAGAAAATGCGGAACGAAAAAATATACAAAATAGATTTTCTTTTTAGTTTTTTCAGGTCGATAGTCAGAATAAATCTCTCTGTTAGATTTTTTTAGAGTTACTATACTTTAGTCTCAGTTTCCTTTTAATTTGATACCCATACCGTGTGGTGTATGAAAAGTAGTCGTATGACCATTTTGGGGCGTGTCCCGAAAAGTGTTTCTAGATATTTCATTATATTTTGTGTTCCCACTGCCAAAACTTCTTAAATCTGGTACCCATGTCATGGGAGTGGTGCGCCCTTTTGTTTGTAAGAAGTTTTATTATATTTTATGTGTCGTTCTCAAAAATCCCTTTCATTTTATACATATATCACGTGGATGGAAAAAAGTAGTGCTCCGCTATTTTGAATTGTCCACCATATTGTTTTTGAAATAATTTTATTATGTTTTATATTTCCTTTTCAAAAATCGCTCTCACTTGATACCCATATTATGGGGGTGGATAAAAAGGAGTGGCCCATATCCTTGGGGTATCTGCCATTTTTATATCCTATGTCCATCTCCTGACTCTAAGCTAAATTCCCACCAATTTGCAACCAAATCGGTTAAGTCGTTCTTGAGTTATAAATAGTGTAACTAACGCGACTTTCTTTTATATATATAGATTCGGAAAAATGTTACCATTAATAAGGTTTATCATAAAAGTCACATTTAACATCGTACGACGGCTTTTAAGAGTTGGTAATTTTATTAATGCTAGTCTACTAGTGTAGGATGGAAGATTTGTGGAAGAGATCCGTTGAAGGCCACGTAAACAAAACAATAAAAATTGTTTTTGTACTAACTCAATTTTTAGATATTATAATAAGGATCCCATATGATTGAACCATATTCCAAAATAGGCTTCACTAAGGATACGTATAGATGCTTCGTAGTGTAAGGGTCAGAAAACTCCTTTGCCCAGCGTTTTATGAAGACAAGAGCACCTCTAGCTTTGTTTACAGTTAGTGTAATATGAGAAGCAAAATTTAATTTTGGATCAAGCAAAAATTCAAGATCAAGAATATATATATATATATATATATATATATATATATATATATATATATATATATATATATATATATATATACATATATATATGCCTTTTATATACTTTAAACTGTAAATATTATCGCAATTTTTAATGAAAATTACTTATTTTGTAACTATTTGTCAACGTCAAGACAATATAAAAAATAGGACACTTACCTGCTTCTTGTGGAAAACAATTATCAATAGACTGTTAAAAATTTTCAATTCCTGAAGAAGAGGAGTACAGACGTGTTCTATTTTTAATATTTTTTGATATTGTCTTGAATACCCTAAAAGAACTGGGTGACCGAAACTAATAAACACATAAAATTTGTACTAATACATTTGCAACAATTTTTCGTATTACCGAACATATGACTGTCACTCTTGATGGAAACATATATGATCAGTGACGAATGTCTATGTAGTAGTTTAATTTTTGGCATTTGTCATTCCAGTTTTCATTTTATATGTGTCAGCCAAAGTATAATAAAAATTAAATAGTTTTTAAATTTAAATGTATATTTACCCCCATATTCATAAAAAAATAAAACGTATTTGAAATCTGTTTTAAGAAAATGTTGTATGAAAAAATTTGTTAAAATACATTTCAAACTCATTTTAAATTTTATGAATACCGGGGTTAATATTCCATTTAGGTAAATAATATATGTAAGTATACTGATCTCATCTCTGATTCATTATTATATTTACTATATTAAATTAAATTAACTCATAGGCTTATTGTTCAAATATGTGATGAAAAGTTTGAAATCACAAGGGAAAGTCAACACTAGCTATCAAAAAATCTGGTTGCAACAGGAAACGTAGGGTGAAGAGCATGAAATCTTTAATTCCAACAACTTGGAAGTGATTGTAAGTATCTAAAAATCTTCCTTGTTTTCCATTTGTACTGAAATATTTGATATTTACTAGATCGCATCAAAAACACGGATGATGGAACAGTACGACAAAACAGAGGATAGAAGCTTACACGATTTTTAATTGGGTTTGTACATAAATAAATATGTATGTAAAATTTTTTTTTAAATATTTGATAAAAATAAAGAATTGAATTGGAATAAACGTGTTTTATTTCATAAATTTGGTTAGGTTAGGTTTGACACCTTTCATGGATGACTGTCACCAGTGCCACCATACCCTATCACCAGTGACAAATTTTATATGTAGTAATAACATGAGAGTGAGTAGTTCGGATATATGTTTTATGGGCGATAAAATTCATAGGTTAGAGAGGAATGCAAAATTACACGTACACAAAGGTTTCTATCATTTTTCTCACATTGGCCTTAATAAAGTGATAGAAAGAAACTTTGTTCTACGCGCTGATAGAAACGTCTTTACTAGTGACAGGCATATTACCGATCAGATGACCGACACTGTTCTTGTAGGGTATTTGGCATAGCAGTTTAATGTCATGCTCGTTACACTTCTAATACAATAGCCTATTTAGAATGTTTTGCAAAAGGTCTTGCATTACTGCATTTGCAAATAGAGAGTATTTGAAAGCATTACCAATGTATTTCGTTGGTGTAGAGTGCAATTATTTTGCAAATCCAATGATGCAAGACCATTTGCACAAGACTGTGAATATACATATATAATTATAAGTTCGGAATTTCATTGTTTATTCCAATGGAAAATACTGCAGCAACGCATCACTTCGTTAGTTGGCTAAAAGTTATATGTACATACATATAAATATATGTATATTTTGAGTAATCGTTGAATAGTGTGCCACAAAAAATCGTACTCATATGTAATGCGAAAACATGACGAAATTGCATTTGCCCTCCCTTAAGACTGTGTAATTATTTACAATGTTACATCAATGAGTGGGTGTATAAAATTTCTCATCATACACACAAGCGTTCATATTTGAAAGAGGGTTGCTTTGGAAAATTGATATTTTATGACGAGGTTGTTGTGGCAGTTTCTTTCTTTTTTTTTTTTTTTTGTTTTTTTGTGCAACACACATCAAAATGTACATAAAAAGGGTAGTTCAGTGACTGTGTGTGTGTGTGTTATGTGTTGCTGTGACCAATGTTACCACTGTCATACTGAAGTTAAAATTTACGATTTTTAGAAGCTTTAGCGTTTCTTATTAAATTCTAATTAAATACCATTTGTATCATTTTCAACTAATTACTACTAGTACTTTTTTCATTTCTAAGAAATAGTATTTATTTTAAGTGATGTTTTGCAAACCCCGTGGACCACTAAAAATATATGTTACCTAGAATTTTTTTTTTTTGTCATAACAAAATATTTTCAAATAGTTAAGATCATTTTATGACTAGAGTAAAAATTTCAATGCACACATTTATATTGTCCCGATATTTTTAAATGTACATTAGTACTGAGGATGAAAGTGTCGCGATTTCTAAAACAACTGCTCTACTCTGCTGTGTAAATTAAATAATTAAAAATTCGAGTATTATTATGATCATGTTATTCATAATAATGTTAGCGGAAATAAAAAATTTTTAAATTTTTTCAGCATTCAAACCAATTATAAAATATTTTTATATCGAGTGGGTAAATTTGAGGTTATGAAATAAATTGGCTGTCAAATGATGAAATGCCAAGCATTGAGCTGTCGTTCACTTTTGAACAAAGAATTTTAATATTGAAAATTGCTTTTTTGAAAAACTGGACGAAAACAAGACATTTTTCAACAAAATCATCTTCAGCGATGAAGCCCATTTTCAATTAGGCGGTTATGTAATAAATCCAAATTGTTGCATATGTGGCTCACAAAATCCAAAAACAGTCTTCGAAAAATCATTCCATGCAAAGAAAGTGATCGTATGGTGCGGTTTGTGGTCAGGGGCGGCTCGTATTTCTTTGAAAATGAGCAAGAAAATGCCGTCACCGTGATTTCTACGCAATTGGCTAATGTTGATATCAGTGACCTTTGGTTTTACCAAGAAGGAGAAACATGCCACACAGCAGGCCTAAAAATTCAGTTTTTCCATGAGAAATTTCGAGGGCGCGTAATTTGTCGATTTGTTCTAATGATTTAACGCCGTTGTATTATTTTCTCTGGGACAGACCGAGTCTTTTATTTGTAAAATTTTTTTTAGGAAATTGCATACGAGAAGTGTGTCAAACCTATGGTAACACACTTTTAATTTTCATGTTGCATTTTCTGATTTTTTTTATCATTTTTATGTTTCATTGTACTTAAGCCAAACTTTGTTGGTTTGAATTCTTTTATACGTCAGTTTCTTAATGGTAACCCTGATTGTGATGCGGCTTTGTTTTATAATATTATTGCAAGATATAATAGTCTACTGCAAGTGGTGACTTTGAAGGGTTTTCATTTCACTTAAAGTGAAGTAAATCACCTTTTACAAACAGTACAACAATAACAAATGATTTCGCCTTCATTGTTGTGGTTTAAACACAACAGTAAGTCGTTTCTATTACACATGGTTCTCTATAGTTCTTAGTGTACAAGTGCAAGCATAATAACAGCAATCAATCGTATGAGAGTGTTTTAGTATGACGCTTTAATTATAAGGTGTCATCATTGTATTTCATAACAACCGTAAGACGACAAACGACAAGTCGTATTATAGTATGTAACACGTTAAGAAGCTATCCTCCTCTGACAATGGTTTGTTAGTGTGTTGTTTTAAAATGTCTTCCATTAATATTGCATATAAACAAAAATGTATCTACAATATTTATTTTATACTAAATTTCTTCAAAGGTAAAATAAAAAAAAAAGATGACGTCATTGTTTCAGCCACCATCATCATTCTGTTTTTATTAGCGTATGTGAGAAACTTTTCACGAATGTTTTGCTTTCTTTGAGCTTTTTTGTTAGGCGGCAATCTAAAAAGTTTTATTCAAAGGCAAACAGCTTTATTAATTTATTTTACTTTTCTTGTTAATAAAATCGTTACTTTTAGTAAGAATGCACAAATTTGCTTAATACATATTTATTGCAGTATATTTATTTATTGCTGTTAGTATATATTAAATAACTTTATAAGACTACCTCATAAATAATATATTGAGGTTACTGCACACACATACATATTCATTTTAACCGTAATTTTACTTTTTATTTATTTTATTTATTTTTTTGAGGTTTATATTTACCTTGTACTACACAATTCAGCGAGATTGATTACGTGATAATTAAATTTTTACTTATATTTTCTTTTAATTATTGCAGCATGTTTTGTTTTGTTACGAGAAAGAAAACTATAATCACGTACGTTTATTGTAAATTACAAAACTAAAGTTTATTATCACGAGAAGCTGAATGGACGGATTGATTGCATTTAAGCCCACCGACATTAAATGAATCATAAAATTGTTGCAAAATTATCACTCCGTTGAAAGTCGATTTGTTTATTTTCTTTTACTAATTACGAGTTTCTATCTATAACAAATTTATAATAAAGTTTCTAAAAATTCGTATTATAAGTTTCAGTGTTTGATTAACATATAATGTATGTATTTAGTATATATATATTAGCTGATTACTGCCCGATTTAATGACAAGTCATTCAAAAACTTGTTTTTCTCTCTTTTAATAATTTATATTTAGTTAAATTGCAGTTGCACTATAAAGAGAAAACTAGTAGGATATGGCGTTAATTCCTTTTATTAACTAAAATTATAAAATCTGCTTTCGCATTTGACTTCTTCAGCAGAAGTTTGCTGGCATTGTTTCAACGACCAGAATAAATATTTTGTAGACGAGCTAATTCAAGTGATAATAATTTCGGAACTTCTAAAGAACGAGGAGTAAAATTAACAGAATGAGGCCTACTTTGAAAATGTGAAATATTCGTTGTAAAGGCAACTGAAAAGTATATCGAGGGCTTATATTCAATACCCGCCATACACCAATTTTTGGAAAATGACTTTTTGATCGCAAATTGTTCACTGATGCCAATTCAATCTCTGACAAAAATTTCCGAAAAAAATTAATATAAGTCCTTTTGTTTAAATATTTGTCATATCGCTATCAACCGCACGATTTTTTTAATGCAATACCCGCCATACGCCATAATTGAGAATACGGAACGAATAAATTTCATTACAAGTTTGGCGGTTTTTGTTTTTGTCGACTCTTTCGATAAAAGGTTAGAGGATGGGTAACATCCAAAGATAAACCGGGAGACAATGAGTCGCCAGCACAAACTCAGCGATCCACGTTTAGTTCTAAAAGTACCGATAGTAAGATACACTTAAAAGAATATTTCCCGAAATTGGACAAAGTGGAAAGCCATTACTGTCGTAAAGAAAAGAATAAAATCTATATTGCCGCAACATAGACACAACCACGCACTAATGCTGTTTAGAAGAATTCAACACAATATTTCATGACTCAGCGCGGGCTCGAACTCACGACCCTCCGCTTCATAGTCTCGTGTTCTACTAATTCAGCCAACAGCACCCACAATTGGCAGCGACTGACACTATCATGTACTAAAAAAGCAGAGTAATAGCACCCACCTTCATCGGCCCTGTAGCAAAAATTAGCCGGCGAAGTAAAAGGTTGAAATAGCTACAAAAACAACTGTCTATCTTCTCATCTCTCCTAATCTGTCCCCTCAATACTATCCCCTCGTTTTCAGTTCCGGCGCAATGCATTGCATATATAGGGGTCATCCCCTGAGTGCTGGTCCTACTCCTAAACAAAAAAAAAAAAAAAAAAAAAGAAAAAAACATTTACCACAAAGGCAGACATTTACCGAGACTACCTTCCATACTGTTCCGAGAAGTAAGTATTATGTTTCAATTTTTACCTTTTCGAAATTTTTTGAAGAGCAGAATTACGGTATTTTTCTGCCCCGCAAGGATCAATGCGATATGTGTGTCTCTTTTAATGCCAAACAAATAACGCCTGAACAATATAACGATCATATTTAAAAAAAAAAAATAACGTGCTCAAGATGAGAAGAATTTTGACAAAGTCGCGGTGCAAGAAGGAAAATGACACGTTTTTACAATGGATGCATAAGGAGTTAAGCTCTGCCCAAATATATGTAAATGCGTCAGCTATCTATTTCAAACAACGTCTACAAGTTCATAACTTCACTGTTTACAATCTTACCGATCACCAATGCACTAACTATTGCTGAAATGAGACACAAGGCGACCTGTCTGCTTCAACATTTATTTCCATCGTACTATACCACTTGAAAACACATTGCTCATTAGATAATTTACCAATAATAATAATAATAAGATCACTAAAGTATTTGCGAAGTGGAGTAGTTCAATTTCAAGTTAACTTTAATGAAAAATACAATAACTTGCCCAACAGAATTAAAAAGTACACAGGATATACTGAACCAAAGACTTTGCATACTGCTCAGCTTCCAATCCAGTTTAGTAAATGGAAACATCTTCAAGATTTGAAACCGGTTATACGGTCGTACTGCCACTAGAATATCATTACTTTTATGATAATTTAGTTCAGATGGAGTCAAAGTAATAAGAAGCGATGTGACAATGTCCAATTTGAATTACCTTTTTTTTAATTATGCTTAATTTAATAAAACTACATATTAGAGCAAAAAAAACATATATTTTTATTACTGTGCAATATCCGCTATACGCCATAAAAATATTTGAAGATTTCAGTTGCAATACCCGACATCAACCATATCGCTACGAATAGAGTAAAAAGTTCTACTTTTTTTTATAAGGGTCACTCAATAGTCATATTTAAAAAATATTATAGAAGAAAGATTAATTCATACCTAAAGGTCCATTCATATCAATTCATACCATAATATTGTCCAAAAGCATTTTAAACTTTTATTCGTTTTTATTACAATAAAATTAAAAGATTACCAGCCTCTTTTATATGTAAATAAACAATACGTGAGTGTTGTCAAAGTTTTTATTGTGTCACACACCTTTTGCTTTGCGCTTTTCTGTTAAAGTTAGAAACGTCACGCAAAGCGAAAAAGTTCTATCTGACTCGGCCTTTAAGAATTTTGGAATGAAACTGTTTTTTCTCTCTCCTGAAAAATTGTGTTTTGGCGTATGGCGGGTATTGAATATAAGCCGTCAAAATACAATATCTACCACAGCAAATTAATGGACTATATTTTTTATATATGTATCGAAAAGCTTTGCTTAACATAAAAAATTCAAAATTAAGATTTCTCCTAACATCTTAATTATGTCGAGATAGGCAAAATTAATATCAATTATTTTTCAAATAGTAATTTAATTATTTCAGAATACAAATTTCAGAGTAAATAAATTTGTATTCACCTATTTAGCAATATAAAGAATCTTTCGAATTTTTAAAATCGGTCAGTATTAAACAAATAAAAAGAAACAAACAAGAACGTTGTTATATTCGACCGGGTCGTGTTTTAAATATCCTCCAAATAATTAGTTAATTAAAACTGTATTTTTGTTCTTATTAAAATTCACATTTTTATGGTATTTGGCTTAAGCAAGCAAGAGAAAAGCTGTTTTAATACGGTCGCTTCCAATGTGTTGAAAGGAGCATGGCTGAGACACTTTTTCATCAGCACAAAAGCATTTTACGCTGACAAAAATCGACGGAGATAAATTAAAAATGTTGAACCAGAGTTCCTTTAAGACATTTCTGTGTCCAATTTTAAAACTCTAGTTTGACAAGGTCACTCCGGGAATGGCCGTGGGGGAGACATCTTAGTCTAAAAACTTACATAGTAAATTTTTAAGTTAATTAAGTGTAGAAAAATAAAATTTTTTTATGGGGTCATTTAGGGGCTAAGATGGGTGGAGGGATAAGGCAGGGGAAGATCAGAGAACATCTTAGCTTCGTCGCAAAGGCTTATAAATTTAATTTTTAAATTAATGTAGGCTTAAGTAATACCATTTGTTAAAAATTTACACTATTTTTCCATGTACAATGTAATTTCAACCCCCAATAAAGAGCGCGTGGTCAAAAAATAGATTGTGTCGTGTTTTTAATTTAAGTACAATTTGTTACATATTTACAGATTTTTCCATATAATATTTTACGTGGTTCAAAAATTAAGTTTTCTGATTTTATACGCTTTGGACCTTCTTTGACATAAAAATATATCATTTGCTTAACAAAATTACAAAAAAAAAGTTTAATAATTATGTGGTTTTTTAGAGGTTGGTTTAGTTCTTCTTAGGAGAACTTTTTTCCCTCTGGCCCGATTCAGCCCATTTACGAACTTGACCTCTGCTATCCTTCAAGATTTATTTATACCAAATTTTAAGGGTCTGGCTCTTTTTGTTTGGACTGTATAGTGATATCCCTAGACGAACAGACGGACGGACGGATGGGCTTGACCAGACTAGATTTCATCATTGATGAAGAATATATATATACTTTATGGAGTCTTAGGGAGAATTTCTCGCTGCGTTACACACGGAATGACCAAGTGAATATTACAAATTTTTCATAAACGAGGCAATAAACTTTTGTCTCATATGGGTTCATTAACAAATCCCGCTCAGTTGTTGCCTATTAGAGCCTCTCGTGTTGCCTGAAAATTAAGTAAACACTCAGTGTGATTCTGAAAATGTATCTCCATTAAATCATTTCAATTTTCAGACAAATTAATTCAAGTATAGGTTAGGTTAGGTTAGAGGGCCGTTGTCCCTGGCGGGACAATCCACTTGGGTCCGTCGATATCGGTCCCTTTGTGATGTCCTTAAGCAGAGGACCTCCTAAGGGATGTCCTCCGCCGTTTCAAACCATCCTGTACCTCTGAGGAAGGATGATACCCCTGAAAGCTCCATGTTTGCCAGGCTGTCTAAGTCTGACAGGAATCGGGAGCCCAGCGCCACTGCCCTTGCATTTGCAAGGGCAGGACACTGACACAGAAGATGAAGGACAGTCTCCTCCTCCTTTTCATCATTGCAGCTTCTGCAATAGTCGTTGTATGTAAGACCTATCCTTCTCGCATGAGTCCCTAATTCAAGTATAAGACTTTTCAAAACATTAAATTTCTAATGACATAAAATTTCTATCGATATATCGACGATACTATCAAATGATGTTATCAAAGTTTTTTCTTTTTCATTTCAAAAATAAAGTTTAATAGACGTAACAGTAGATGTTTGTCTTGGAATGAAATGTAATATACGTTTATTTACTTTGGAATTTGTGATTTTAGAGCGCACAACACTTTTAATTCCAGTACAACAAACCAAGTATTGCCAGACTTCACACATATTCTTTAACACGATCTTCAGCAAACGACAGTTGCGGTTTTTAACTCGTAAGCCCGGTCTTTCAAATTACCGCAGAGAAAATAATCCAGCGACGTTAAATCACAAGAACGAGGCGGCCAATTGACATCGCCAAAACGAGAAATTACGCGACCGCGAATAAGTGAAAAGCCACTGATGCCAACACTAGCTAATTGTGGCCACAAAAAATTGGTTATTATTTTTTGGTATCGCGGATGATGCCTCCTGACCACAAACCGCTCTATACGGTCACTTTCTTTGGATGTAATGAGTTTTCGAGGACTTTTTGTGGACTTTGTGAGTCTCATATGCCACAATTTTGTTTGTTTACACAATCGCCCAATTGAAAATGGGCCACATCACTAACGATGATTTTGTTGAAAAATGCGTTGTTTTCGTTCAGTTTTTCAAACAGTCAATTCAAAAACGTTCGGCGCAAACAATGGCTTTAATTCTTGAACGAGTTGCCTAGACTCATTCTCAACACTTTACGGTACTGCGGCCATTTTTGCATCAGTACGGAAACTGCAAGCGTATTATTTTGGTCTGTTGTCGGCAACCGATTAAATTACGCACAATGGTCTCAGAAGGAGCCTGATTACGAGGTAATGCTGATCGAATTTTACGAAGTGATACAGTAACATTTTCATCATTTTGATAGTAAATTTTCACAATTAAAATTCTTTGTTCAAGAGCGTAGAGTTCCATTTTTAAAATATCCCAATTTTTACTGAATAAATGTCAAAGGATGACAGCTCAACTCTTGACATTCCATCATTTGACAGCCAATTTACTTCCCAACCTCAAATTTGCCCAGACATTTCTATTAACTCTCTATTATTAACTTGAATATAAATTATTTTATTTATTTATAATAAATCGTTAAATAAGACATCGAATTATTGACTAAAGTGCATACGTATTATTTCTCACCTACTGAAAAAAATTAGCATCATTTATTTAGTCGATTCTTGCAATGTTATTTACAAACAAAGTCATAATATGTCCTCTTAATTATTTATTAGCGTCAACTGACTCTAAAGCATTTTTAATAAATTTAAATTATAATTACGATATCGTCGATTAAATATTCACACATTGGCTTTAATCAAAAATGTACGTGTGTGTAAAAAATAAGCTTAATTTATATCCAGTCGTTCTTTTTTTATTCTTATGAATATTCACAACTATTTGTCTAGTTGATCTAGAAATGAACAACACGAGCAAATACAGCGGCAATTTAAACCCCTTGTAATATCCATCTTATATTTTGGAATTTTAATTAAAAGATGGTTTATTATTACTATTTTACAATATTTCTGTACTCTATTTAAATTGTTTAAATGCGACCATAGAAAACATGAAGAACTTTTAATTAATTTTAATTGAAATAAAACTCATTGTTTTAAAGTACAGTACAGAAGGCAGCATAGTATGGATTTTATATTTGTGTGTGTATTTATGAGAGCAGAGACACACACAGCATTACCCGAGCATTCAATTACATAGAAATAATGTTAAACAACAACACCACGCAAGAGCAGAAACTTTTGCAACACAAACAACCTGTCAATACAAAATGTGCAATAACCTACACACACAAACACACAGTGTTTAGGAATAAGCTTTTTTTGGTATGCATATTTGACTTTACAAAATACATACATACATTCAGACAGACGTAAATATGTTTGTGCATTTATTTGTTAGTACGAATATATATGAAAGATTTTAAGCCTTTTCTGTTAGTGAGATGCAATTTTCGTCTACCACGGTATAATATTATGTATCGTTAGATACTTTTAATAAAGTTGCTATACCTTTTACAATTGTTTTTTTTTTCAAAATTAGATCGGAATATAAAACACGAGGGCGGTTCGGAAACTTCTTAGCCTAGCACAAAAAGCGCGGTATAAACAGAAAAAAGTTAAGTGTTTTGGAAACTTCCATCTCTGTTATGAACACATGTTACATTTTGTTTCGATCTGGCAGCTCCTTCATATAGAAAAAGGTGTTCACAAAAGACGCATCCGCGATTTTTTAACAATGGAAAAATTAGAAATGCGTGGTGTCATTAAATATTTACATAAAAACGGTTTATCGGGACAAGAAATTCATAATGACATGGAGAATGTGTTAGGTGAAAGTGCTCCTTCATATGCAACAGTAAAAAATTGGGTTGCTGAATTTAAACGTGGTCGTACAATCATTGAAGATGAACCACGTAGTGGACGTCCAAAAACAGCAACAACAACAGAAATTGTAGCCAAAGTGCATGATATGGTATTAAATGATCGACGAATAAAAGTTCGTGAAATAGCTAATATCATGGGCATCTCAAATGATCGAGTCCATTTAATTTTGCATGAAGAACTACAGATGAAAAAGCTTTCTGCAAGATGGGTGCCGCATTTGTTAACAGTCGACCAAAAACGCATAAGAATGAACATTTCTCAAGCTTGTTTGGATCGTTTTAAGCGAAATAAAATCGATTTTAAGCGTCGTTTCATAACTGTTGATGAGACACGGATCCACCACTATACTCCAGAGATAAAAGAACAATCCAAACAATAGACTGAAGCTGGAGGAAGTGCCCCAAAGAAGGCAAAAACAATCCAATCGGCTGGTAAGGTTATGGCACCGGTTTTTAGGGACTTCAAAGGTGTTTTATTGATTGACTATCTGCAAAAGGGTAAAACAATAAATTCAGAGTACTATTGCAGCCTTCTGGATCAATTAAATGTACAAATTCGATAAAAACGTCCTGGCTTACAACACAAAAAAATAATTTTTCATCAAGACGACGCACCAGCGCACAAGAGTGTTTTAACAATGGCTAAAATCAACGAATTAAAGTACGAGTTGCTTGACCACCCACCTGATTCTCCTGATTTGGCTCCCAGTGACTTTTACCTGTTCCCAAATCTAAAAAAATTCCTTGCTGGCAAGCGTTTTACCTCAAATGAAGATGCAATTACAGTTGTAAAACACTATTTTGAAGACCTTGAGGAAAACTATTTTAATCAAGGGATAGAATTGCTAGAAAAGCGTTGGACTAAGTGTATTGAAGTTTCAGGATATTATATTGAAAAATAAAAATATTTTTGAAAAACTAACTATTCTCTTTCATTGATAGGCTAAGAAGTTTCCGAACCGCCCTCGTATATAAAATAGATGACATTGATGCATCAGTTAAAGCCACAAAAATTCCTAAAGAAAATAAATATTCCACTTTATTCTCTAACTATTTGTCGACGTCAACGTCATTATTATATTAGAAAATAGGACAATTATTTACACTTTTAATTCATCAATTCTGTATTCTTAACAGACTTTTGCTACTTTCTGTCCCTCAGCAGTATTGACTTGATCCACACAACGAGTATTTGAGTACCGTTTATTGATATTGTCTTGACGATGACATCGACAAATAGTTACAGAATAAATGGGAATATCAAAAATGAGATACTTAAATAAGATACTCGTTATAGTGAACAATTAAATGCTGGTGATGGCCTCAGACTATTCTCTAAGGGCAAAGGCGCTGTTAAAAACAGATAATTGGTGAAGAAAAAATGTAAATATTTTTAATATTCGCCCCTATTATGCATGACGACGTGGCCGTTACATAAACTCGATAGTAAAAAATTAGTTATCGATAACAATTGATTACTCTTGACATGTTCATAATATTGTCTAGGGCATATAATATTGATAGAACATGTCAGTAGTAGTCAGTTGCTGCCGAAGAAGAGTGGACGAGCGACAATTGTTTGCTGTCGTCTTGCTATTGTCGTGTTCTTGACGTCGGCAAATAGTTACAGAATAAGGGGAGTTGTATTATAAAAAATATATTTAATAACATACAAAACGAAATATATATATACTTTTAATATTATTGCTTCATATACAAAAATTATTTGACGCTAACTAAATATATCAATTAATATTTAAAAAAAATATTCACATGCCTTATATTAGCCCAATTCACAATCCTGTGCAAATGGTCTTGCATTATAGCATTTGCAAATTGAGAGAGTATTTGAGAGCATTTTCAATGTATTTTGTTGGTGTAGAGAACAATTATTTTGCTCATGCTACGATGCTAGACTACTTGCTCGAGATTGTGAACTGGGCTATTGTTTATTGTTGCACTTGAAAAGGCAATTTCAAACAAAATTTCGCAAAACAAAAACAAATTATGTGCAATATATTTTTGTTTTGGGAGACTTCATTTGAATCTGTGTTTTCAAATACAACTTTAAGCGATACAACACGGCTTATGAATTGAAAAAAATATTTTACAAAAAATATTGCTTTAAAAATTAGGCTTTCGGACAAATAGGAAATAGTACTAAGAAGAAAAAAAAAACTTTGTGGCCAATATATTTCCGCTGCAGTTAAAGGGTACATAAAATTCGGTGCAGCCATATACGCTGCTGTTCGTATTTGTTTTTTTCTTTGCCTTTTTACAAAATTCGATTTATGAATCAAAAGGGTGGGTCTATCATGGATAATACAACTTATAAAATTCGAGGGTTGACGATTACACTTCAATTTCCCCACGAAATCCAACACTTAAAATGCCATTACACCCCATGTATTACGTAGTCTCTGTAATTTGATTACATGGTATGGAATTAATAAGGGAGTTACAAAATAAAAGAACGAACATACAATTTTTATATGCAAATGGTAAATATTTTTACACTCACAGAAATATATAAGTAAAATTGATTGAACAAAACAAACACCTTTTAGACACAATCCAAGTCAAGGGCATGTAAATATTAAGGAAGAGCTATCAAAAATTGTTTTCTATAGACCTATTAAATGTTAACACAAATTTGGGAGATTCACACTGTAGTCATAAAGTCATGTCATAAAATAATAACACGAAAAATATGACTAGTGCGAACAACCCGTCATAACTTAGTATGCTATTTCAAACATCGACCAGCTGATAAGATAATTAATACAATTAAAGATGAATCGTCTAAAACCTCAATTTCTTTCTAAAATTTTTAAATTTGCCTTCTGGTGAACAAGAATATCTAAATGAATTTGTATGTATAAACTATAAACTAAACAGCTGCTGCCTTGATGTGAGCTGAATACATTTCTTTTTTTGCGGCGGCATACGGAAAACCGTTCAGTGGCTGCCAGCTACGTAAGTTAAACGAGAATAAATTTTCACATGTATATATTTAGTTTTTGCGATTTAGTTCTCTTTTAATATCTTTTATGTTATAAAAATGTGATTTAATGTACAGACATATAGGTATGAATAATTTTTTGGCAGTTTTTTAGTCGTGAATCATTTATAAGAAACGGCGGTAAACATATACTATCGCCGTCTCGCCTAAGGATTTTCAGTCGTTCGAGAGCTATTTTATGACAAAACAAAAACATACCTGAAAGTGTGCTATTATTTGATGACTTTTTTGTATGCAGCACAACAACAACTTTTTTAAACTGCTCTAATATATTATGACCTTATGACTAAATAGCACACAGTGTGAATACCCCAATTATATATTACAAATTTAATCATACCAATTGAAGCGAAAATATCCACACAATCCGAAATGGAATTTTTAATCTATTCGCCTCCTAACATAAAATTCAAATTAAATTGTCCCAAATCGGCATAAATTTTTTTTCAGTGTGCTAACTGTTAATAGCATTATATTAAAAAATTTATCCTTTTCAATTGACCCAATATACCGAAAATATCCACACAATCCGAAATGGAATGTACAGCTCCTAACATAAAATTCAAATGAAATGGTTTCAATTCTTTTCAGTGTACAAAAAATGCATATTTATATAAATTAAAACCTTAAGAGTTTATTTTATTTTTTGTGGTTTGAAGGAACTCTTGTAATAGAAAAGAGAAGCATAAAAAAGCTTTCAAACTTAAATCATTCTTATTTGATTTCATTTTACTTCGTTATTCCCTATGCTCCATCCATGGCACTTTTAAAAAAGAGGGCAGGAAATAATCGACGTACTAATTTTTGTAGCAAGGAATAAAAAATGGAGACTACTTCTTTCAAGCAAAAATGTTATATACGAAAAAAATAGCACCCAACAACTTGAGGCAAAATAAACTTCCTGTATTTTATGAAAAAATAAAAACGACGTGAAATGAAATGCACACAATGCTAACCAGGAATGGATAAAGTTTTGACAGGATTAAGAGCCTCAGAGGGCAGCATCGACTATTGAGACCGAATGGCTACTGTAAAATGCTTTCACAGCTGGATTTGTTTAGCACAAAAACAATAACAAAATTTAAACTCTCTTTGCAAACGACAACTAAATCTAAATCATGGAATGGTTAAGTGTTCATTTCAATTATTGGTTGTTTGGTTACTTGTTTAGCTGGCTGACTGACTGGCTGGCTGGCCGACCGGCTGGCTGGCTGGCAGCAAGCATATATGATTGCTTAAATTGAGGCAATGATTCAGTCAATATGCTGGCTGTACAGTCAAGCCGTCTACAGCAGTACAATATGTTGCCATTGGGAACTTGTAAATAATTACATGCATGCATTGCAAAATAATTGTAAAATGCTTTACAATTTCAAATTGTATGAGAGACCCAAAACGAGTAGATGCTTGGACTATCTAGAATACATATTGGTGGTTAATAAAAGAAGCAGCATGCAAAATATGGATACGTGCATATTTACGTGTTTCGTGTGTGTAGATGTGATTGATGTATGTATATTGGAAAATAAACGCAACGAAAAGGGATTACGAGTGCATTCATTCAGTATCTATATTTGATTAATTTAAGTAATAAATTAAGAATATAGATGAATTTGTGGGTCCTCGAAGAAGCGTAGTAAATATACTGTACCTCTGATACAAATTATTTTATATTGTTTTTATGCTAAATTAACTAACATTTTTGTTCTTAGTATTTTATTCAGATAGAATTGAACACGTGGTAATAAGCCCCGAAACCTAAGATACTCATTCCTGAATAAACCCATCAACAGAACAGACGCAAGACCAAAGTCTTTATCAAGACGTGAAACTGCAGCCATTCCGGTGAAGTCGTAAGGAATCACTCGGTTGCATAAATAATATTTAGTATAAAATCAAATTCTAAAATTTTTTGTCTGTCTCACGAGGTCACTAGATATCGTTCTGTAGCACAATTAGATTTTAAAAAAGAAACAGTTACTAAAATGTGGGTTCTTCTCGACAGAGCATTATTTAACGACATCGTGCGACATAGACAATTTATTTTCCGATTCTTACAACATCGCCAAGCAGGTCGTTATTGTTTTAATTAGCTTTTGATTTTTAATAATTACAATATATATTTTTTGTAATCATTTTTGATTGACAAAAAAAGAGAAATAAGAATGTTATATTCGACCAGTAAATAAAAAGTCTATTTTATAGGGGTCACTCAGGGAGGGAAAAGTAACTTTTTTGGGGTTATTAATTGAAAACTAATTTTTATTTTTTTTGTAGGGTCATTTAGGGGTAGGTGGAGGGAAGGTAGGGCTGAGGAAGGTCAGAGGAAATTTTAGCTTCGTCATAAAAGCCTTAAATATTAATTTTTAAAGAATGTGGGTTTAAATTATGCAATTTGTTAAATATTTACAATATTTTTCCATGTAATATGTCCACTAAAGGGGGCATGGTCCAAAAATGGATTTTACGATTTTCTGATTCTTTTTAGAGGTTGGTTTAATTCTTCTTAGGGGAACTTTTTTCCCACCGGTCCGATTCAGCCCATTTACGAACTTGACCTGTGCTATCCTTCAAAATATATTTATACCAAATTTCAAGTCTGGCTCTTTTCGTTTGGACTGAATCGTGATTTCCACAGACGGATGGACATGGCTAGATCGTCTTAGATTTCATCACTGATCAAGAATATATGTATATATTTTATGGGGACATAGAGGGATATTTCACTGCGTTACCCTCCAATTCTTTTTCGGAGTGTATAATAAAACACTTCGGTACTCCTTTGCTTCAGCAATCGACAAATTCTAATAACCTGTTGCTATATTCAAGGCCTTATATAGATTGGGCACAGGCTGTCAGAAGTAGCTAATTGTTCTCCACAAGGAGTAATCAATGTCCTGCCCTGGTTTTTTTTACATTGTCTTAACATGACGTTGACAATTAGGGGAATATTATCTCGTAGAAGAGATACTGAAGGCAGCTCCATACAAATCGTCGATAAAATTCTCATACAAATGGCGTCGAGGTCACGCAAACCGATATGAGTGGCGATGTCACTTAGCCTGTCGACGAACTTTTTCCAATGCCATGTTCCTTAACAACTTCATCGAGGTCTGTGTAAAAGACAATACCATCACATTGCCAATGACGACTATATGTACATATATCATGTTATCTTCTGCGACTACATAAGCGATATATTTATATATCTGATCGTTCACGACTTTTCTAGACAAAATGACGAACATTGTCGCTCAGATCGTCCCCAACACGAGTTTCTTAAAGAAAAAAAATTTTATAGTGAAGACAAAACGAAGGACATTGTTGTCATATAGTCACGAATGACAATTTCCTTTAAATTGTCGTTTAGAAAATCCAATCAACAAGACATTTCGTGAATTGTAAATGTTTCATTTATATATTAAACTATATTTTTTTACAACGATAATAATATGTTTTTAAATTCTGCTTGCTTTGAATATATTTTCATAGATTAATACTATTTCGAAGCTGTACCATCATTATTGCTTTGATGGTGCCGTTTTCAAAATAATTCAGTAGCTGACTACACAACGACAATTGAATTGTTTATTGTAAAAAGGGCGCAACCAACATTCTTATATTTTTGAGTAATTCTAAGAAAACTTCCTAGCGACCCTAAAATTATTTAAAAAAATCTGATATTTTTTCCTGTGAAAGTTACTACTTACTATTTGCAATTTTTTGATAAACATAAAATATATTTTTATCTATGCTAACATATACATATTTAAAAAATAATATTGAGTTTGCAGATACTCCCTTTTTACACTAAACATCCCAAAAAAATTCTTTTACTCAGATATCGCACAAATTATGTATATCAAATTGAAGGTAATTTAATTCTGTTTTCAAAATTATATAAAAAAAAATTTTCGGTAAATATTGTTTTTGTTAAAATTTGTTTTTGAAAATATATGTGTTTTATATTTTTTAATGAAAATTTGCAGTTAGATGTGAAAAATTGTAGAAAATAATACAAAAATAATAAGAAGTATGCGGTATCGGTAATCCCAGAACTCACACAAATTTTACAAAAACTCCCAAAAATGGGATTTTTAGTTTTAAAACCAACTAAATATATTTAAATATTATCAAATAAAATAACGTAAATATGCGTTATTTAACTAAATCGATCAACTAAAATAGAACAATGGCAACACAGTTTTAAAAATTCAGTTTCGCATTTGTTATAGTTAAGCGGCGCATCCATTACACAATATAATTGTATATATTAATCGTGATATTATTTCCATTTTGCCCTATTTTATGCAATAAGTGGCACAATATTTTCAAATAAAATATGGCGTAGTTTAAAAAAAATAAAAATAAAAAAAAAATTAATAATAAAAAGGATTAGTAAATTGCGGAGCTGCATTTATTAAAAGTTTTGGTTCAATTTAAAATAAATATATTTATTACTAATTAATTATAAATGAAAATGTTTAGCGACATGAGTGATGAAACCCTTTTTTTATTGTACAATGTTGCCAACACATTTCACAGTATATTGCACTTCTTTTGGTTTGTACAATGAAAATTAAAAGTCTTGATTTCTGCCAATATATTGTGCCACCTTTGAATATGACATACACATTGGCGATATGATTGTACAATACGAAAAATTGCACAGTTATATTGCAAGTGGGCGGGCCGCTTTAGTAACATCATTATTTTTCCCTTTCTCAATCATTGCCATTTGAATTTGAAGCAAATAAAAGTCAATCACAGTTTGCTCTGAATTTCCCTAAGCTTCAACTAATAATTCCATGTGTAAACTCAATTTTGAAAACAAGTCCTTGCGCCCAGTGCTGTCAAATATGGCGATTTCTCGCCAAACGTGGCGATAAAAATTTGTTTTTGGCGATAAAAATTTTGAAATGGCATTTGGCGATATTTTTGGCTATCTTTTTATTATTTCTATAATTAGAATTATGTTAAAAATAGGAAATTTTTTCCACAACAGAAACCAAAGGGTGTTTTTTATGAAGTTTTTTTTATACGAATCACTCTGTTGTCTGACAGCTGTTTTGACAGTTTAAAGTGACGTCTCTACTCAGTATTGTTTGGCAAATCATCATGAACAGGTTAACTCCAGAACAACGCTTCCAAATCGTGGAAATTTATTTTCAAAAACAGTGTTCTATTAAAAATGTTTATCCGCTTTTTTACCGCAAAATTCTCTTCAGTGATGAGGCGCATTTTTGGTTGAATGGATACGTCAACAAGCAAAATTGCTGTATTTGGAGCAAAGATAATCCACACGCCGTTTAATAATTACCAATGCATCCCGATAAATGTACTGTTTGGTGCGGTCAATGGGCTGGTGGAATCATCGGTACTTACTTCTTTAAAAATGAGGAAGGACGACGCGTCACCGTGAATCGAAATCGATACAGAATCATGATCAATGAATTTTTGGTGCCAAGACTTCAAGATATGGATGTAAACGAAATGTGGTTTCAACAGGATGGTGCCACTTGTCATACTGCGGGCGAAACAATGGACTTATTGAAAGAACATTTCAACGAGAACATTATTTCGAGAAATGGACCGGTGAATTGGCCTCCGCGTTCGTGTGATTTGATGCCACTCGATTATTTTTTGTGGGGATACCTGAAATCATTGGTTTACGTGGATAAACCAGCAACGATTGACGCTTTGGAAACCAGTATTCAACGTGTCATTGCTGAAATACGGCCTCAAATGCTTGAAAAGGTGGTCGAAAATTGGACCTCCAGAATGACCTTTGTGCAAAATAGTCGTGGTGGCCATATGCCCGAAATTATATTTAAATGTTAAATGACAAGAAATTATCTACCAAGAAAACAATTTTTTTGGCCATTTCATAATTTGGCATGTGTTTTATTTAAATTTCAAATTAGCAAGCTCTTATAAAAACACCCTTTAGTTCGGTATTAAAATATTTTCTTGATAAAAACTACTTTCTGTTAGTCAAATTTAATTCGAAACAAATGTATCCCGATAAGGATACAAACAACAGTACGAAAGTTTTGATTCAATAATTGATATGTGAATTTACATGCACGTTTAATTCTAGTTTATCACAAGCTGTAAATAGCTACTTGCATTTCGATGTTCAAGTTTAATTTATCTTATTTGGATTGATCTTTTGGAATAAGTTATTTTAAGTATATTTCACAGGCCAGTATTTATGCCTATCCTAAAAGAAATCTGATAACACTACTTACACCCCCTTAAGCATATCTTTTAGTTTTATGCTAGAGTTAATGTCGACGCCGTTGACGGCGTTTCAACGCCGAAAAAGTTGAAATAGATTGAACTTTTACGGCGTTGCAACGCGTTGAGATTAACAGCTCTCATACAATTTCATACGATTCAACTTTTTTTGACATTTGACGCCGTCGACGACGTCGACATTAACTCTAGCATTAAGCAATGAAAATCATTCAGTAAAAAACAAAAATTTGCTGATTTTAATTGTCTAGTGCTGCGGTATAAAATGAGACCTCAGATTTTACTTTTATTTTAGAAGAACGATCAGTACCCAGGGGATGAGCCTGCATATGTGTTGAGAGAATAGATTGAACAGATAGAGAATTTTTTGTAGCGAATTTTCGCCACTCGACTCGATTTTGATATTCGAAGAACATGTCGCTTAAACTTTTTTTTATCTTTAACAATTTGATCGTTAGTTTTAATAGGTTAAGGGTTTGTAAAACTCTATACTACAGTCTAAGGACCTCAGACATATTCACGTTGTAAATGCTTCACTTCATTAAAACTTGTGATATATTCAAATATATATTTTTTTGTATTTGTTCAACAAAAAATTCAACGATGAAATGAAAGTATTGATTAGTTATTCGAATAATTCACCGATAAAAATCAGAAACCCTTAAAAGTATGTAATTTTCGTCCAAGTAAACTTAGTCCCCGTTTACACTTGCAATTTTTGTTGCAGCAATTTTTGAGTATTTAGTGAGGTAGAGCGAGAAGGGAATACGAATGGTATACATATACAGTGCACTCGCGGTAACGTGAACTTATTAAAACCAAGGGAGTTCATGTTAGCGAAATTGTTCACGTTAGCGATTGTCGTGTACGTGTGTACACTCTGGAATGTAAAATTCTTTTATTATTATTTACATTCTTAAAATATGAAAATAACATCCTAATTAATATTATAAAGCCGAATGTTTGTGAGTGTGGATGTTTGTTCCTATTTCACGCAAAAACTACTGAATGGATTTTAATGAAACTTTACAATAATTTATCTTATACATCAGAATAACACATAGGCTATAAATTATAAAGATATTGATCAAATTCTCCAAAATATAACGATAAGTGTCAAGTAAGTAGAAAAGAATTCTACAATCAGCGACATGTTTTGGCGTGCGCCGAAAATATCGTTGAAGTTACACATATATAATGTACTAGGAAGGCATATTGTGAAGGCCACAACCTTGACTGGAGAAGCCAAGGAAGACAATAATTTACCAGTTGCTATGACTATTAACAAATCACAGGGTCAAACCTTAAATGTAGCAGGCGTACATATGGGCGCGCCGTGTTTTTCTCACGGTCAGCTCTACGTGGCTTGCTCAGCATAAATGCTGAACGAAAAAAATCGTTTAATATACATAGTTTATAGGAGTATATTGCAATAGCTACCTATAACTTTTGTATTACCACCAAATCAATCCTAATAAAATATTATATTTAAATGTGAATGTGAAATCGTTATAAATATTGGTGTGATTATTAATGGTTATACAAATAGATATTTCCAGCTAAAAACTATATATCTCTCCACACATAGCCTACTTTTAACCCGATATTCCCACGGTATGTAGACTTACGCGGGTGAAACCTAGAGGCGCAGTTCTAGATATTAATAAAAATTCATTACAAAACAAAACGTGATCACGAGAAAATTACTCATTACATTTATGGATTAAAAAAATCCGTTATCTTTTTCTGCTTTTTTTTCTTTTCTAATAGCTGAAATATTGCTTTCAACCTTATAACGGGATTTCCTAAACTTTAAAAATAGAATTTAATGTATTTCAGTGCTGTCTACAATCTTAGAAAACATATGCAGTGCAAAAAATTGTTCACGTTATAGAGCATTCTGAGTTTTGTATTCCTATTTCAGCGATCTCACACAAAATAAGAATTGCTGCAACAAAAGTTGCATAGTGTAAACCGGGACTTAATGAGTATTTCTTTAAATCGACTGCGGGCAAAAAGTAACGACTTGGGGGATATGCATTTGTCCGCGGATGATAAAAATATGTTACCCATTGTAGAAATTCTTAAAATTAATAAAAGTTTAAAATAAAATGCTATCAATAATTTTTCAAAGAAACTATGAACAAACTCATTTCCGCTAATCGCACATTACTGTACACGCAAAATAGTCTTAATGTCTTCCAGTTTGCAAATATGTACACATGTTTGCTCTTGAATGCACTAAATCATACCACTGACAATATGGACAACTTGGCTATATAATCATCCATTCCTGTAACGATTTGCATTGCGCGATGAAGAAAAATAATTAAATAGAGAGAAACAGACTAGACCTGGTGAAAAAAAAAAACAACAAGTACAGAATGAGAAACCCAAACAAACATAAACAAGAACTTTACTGGTTGTGTTGTGGTTGTTGCTGTTGTTGTTGCTGTTGTTGTTGTTTTTTATCTTCTTCTGCCAACTTATTTGAACAATGTACTTGAAAGATTACACAGCACAAAACCAGAACTGAAGCATGTTTAAACTTAGGAACAGCAAAATAACCTGAAACTTTTTTACTTTGGCAGCAGCGTACTCGTGTAATCAACATCATGCAACAAAACAAATGCAAGTTTTTCCACTCGTACTTCACTTTAACGGATGCGGACATATCTTTTTTGTTGCTGCTGTGTTTTCTTTTTTAAATTGCGCTTCTGGTTTCAATAAAAGTGATTTTGTTGTTACTGCTGTCATGTTTTCTTTTTATTATTGTTGTTATTTCATGTTTCTTTTTCATATCGTTCGTCTTGGTTTTTGTTTTTATAAGCCGTATTGTTACCCGTTTTTATGTTCATCCCAGCATATATTGACAGTTCAAGGACCAGCAGAGCAGCAGAACATCAAATAAAAAATAAAAAGTAAAAAAATTGTACTGAAGGCAACGCACACATAGACAAAATGTATAAGTTTAGCCGATATTAAAAACGTTAATGTAACGATTATAAAGCAACGCATTCGTTTACAACAGTTTGAAGAGGAAAGCTCGTCCTCAGAAAATGAAAAATTAAAAATGAAAAAAGTAGAAGCTGCTGTCTGGCTACCAGAAGGTGGCAACCATTATGTCCATATCAAGTATTTTTACTTTTTTCAAAGCAGATAACGAACGAAAGTCTTTCATATTTTTTTAGTTTCATCAGAAAAGTCGGAAAAATTCTTTCCAATTTGTGATATATTTGGAAGCATAATTTGGTTTGTTTTTCTTTTCTCGTTTTTTTTTCATTTTTGAGAAAATTAACTTTAATATTAAGGATAAGCATTTTTATCAGTCTCGGGTTCAAATCTGCAACCTGCAAATTATTTTTAAGGAATTTTTTATTATATTCAAATAATTTTATTAAGAGTTGAATATTTAGAATCATCAAACTAGAAGAAGGGATCAATATTGACTTCGAGGCCATTACGCCCTCTCGTCAGAGTTCTTTGTTCACTTTTTCCACTTTTTACGGTGGTACAAGTCATTAGAAAAATCAACTATGTAATTAAAGTTTTTAACGAAAAAGAATATGAGAACCTCTTATATTCTTTTTTAAGTTAACTCACTTTTTGTTTAACACGACATTCCCCAACCCTGACGATTATTATTCCAAATGTTCCATTTTCGCTATGCTTTTCCAGAGCCATCAACTGCTGAGATCAAAAGCTTTTTGATTGTTTATGTCCATGCAATTTAAATTTCACTTTAGATAACAATTAATAACGAACAAGGAAGCATAACGAGCGTCCTCGTTTTGTTCAACATGAATGAAAATATTTATTATTCGGATTTATTAATTTTATTCTTAACATAAGAAATTTTTATACAGACTCAAGTTCAAATTTATACAAGCAAAAGATCGATTAGTATCAGCTGGGGTTCAACGGGATCTTTAAGGCTGTAGTAAAGCACACACTAGTATTATTCTATGTGGTGTCGATGTAGTTGGAAGCAGAGTTCGAAATAGTGTACATATTTTATCCTCTGTACATACAAGTGTACATTAACGACATTGAAAAACATGACATTGAAAAATGTATGCGTGCCTCACTTTATACACAAATAAATCTTGAGTGTACAGGACTGTGCATCGAACCTCAAGTGTATACATTGAAGACATTGAAAACATTGAATTCACTTTATGTACGTATGCACATTTGCGGAGATGATAACATTGTATTTGTTTTGTAACTTCATAATATTAATGTGTGTGTGCGCAGTAAAAGCAAACATTGAAAATATTATACATACCCATCAGTTTCAAATTAAAAAGGCATATACAGAGATGTACACGAGTACACTTATAGTTATACACAAGTAGAAGGTGTACACGATGAAAGAAATACAATGTCTATAGTGTATTCAAGGTTTACATTAAATTTTGTTGTACATTTCTGAGATCTCTGGTGCATACGCTCCATTTATAGCTGTAGTCGAATGCCGACTATCTATTAATGAGATAGCGAGTCATTCGAGAATACAATGCGAATCTCACCTACTGGCTCAACAAAGGTGCTAAAGCGTTGTAAATTTGCATGTGACAAGAGCAACGTGGCTCTTTTCTACGCTGAAGATACGATGTTCAGTTCAGGCGCGGTACACTGCATATATGCACCTGAGTGCTGGAGCTGATTTAAAAAAAGGGGGATGGCTCTGATATGTAATAATTACTGAAGAGAAGGACGAACCAGTTCTCTATCATCTAAGTCACTGCGCTGCCTGGGCTAGCGGTAGGATAGTAGTACTGGGCTCTAACTGCTAGAAGACTTAGACAGAATGACGAATATACTGATTACCAAAATATAAGTTTTCTATAGAAATACGGGATGGGTTGATGAGGCGCAAGACCAGTAGGATAGCCTCTGCTATCGGGTAACACAAAGGCACCGAAGCAACGAATCCATGCATGTGGAAAGCCTCGAGGAGCCGGAGACCCTCAAACCTCACCTAGCAGTTCTGGGATATATCCTAACAAAAACAAGTCACGAAGATTCAAAGAGTATCGGATATTTGGGTGATGTTGGCTGCAGTAGTAGAACACGAGACTATGAAACGGAGGGTCCTGAGTTCGTGCCCGCGCTGAGCGTGGTTGTGTTAGTTGTTGCCAGACTGTTTCAATGATGACGGCAATAGCACTGGTCACTGAACATAATTGGCAGCGACTGACACAATAATGTACTAAAAGCAGAGTAACAGCACACACCTTCGTCGGCCCTGTAGCAAAAATTAGCCGGCGAAGTAAAAATGGTAGCTACAAAAAACTGTCTATCTTCTCATCTTTCCTAATCTGTCCCCTCAATACTATCCCCTCGTTTTCAGTTCCGGCGCAATGCATTGCATATATAGGGGTCATGCCCTGAGTGCTGTTCCAAGATAAAAAAAAGTTACCGCAGGTACCCAGTATTTTTTAATATTGATGGCGTCTTACTAACCACGGCGGATTCTAAACTTGACTTGAGGTGTTGTTTTTGATACTTCTTTACCGTTTGTGGCTCATGTTTAGTATGTGCTTCCAAAAGATTATAAAATGTTTGGCATCTTGAAGAGAAGTTGTTCTGAATTTACTAACCCTTATACACTGAAGCATATACATATTTGCATCCTTTACAAAAATTAATGTTTTTACAATATTAATGTTTTTACAATATTTTATATTTTCAGTACATCGAACAAGTATATATTTATTATGTATTTCTTGGACCATAATTTCTATTCACTAGTTTCGGTACAACTGGCTCCAGTTCCTACATATTGGCTCACAAATGAACTTGATCAAGTTTTACTCCAAATGTTAAGTGGTTTACAGATCTCTGTTAACTGCAGAATAGGTTTTGGTACAACATTCGGTTTATTTAAATTTATCTTCATACACATACGTAAGTATAAGTTCCTCTCCTTGATAACACATTGATCCGCCAATTGTGACATAACCTACACCAATATAAATATTTATTAAGTTAAGCTGACAACACAGTGGTACCGCAACCAAACACAATAGTGTGTACTACTGCATCGTTTGACCTTTTCATTGTGAGGCAGAGCTTTCAAAATATAAATTTCTAAATAATTGCTCAAATACGATGGAACTAAGTACCATAGAGCTTTCAGCTCTAGTCTAATACAATCCGACTCTAAAGACGTATTGCATTAGTCGAGCTCAATATAGTCTTACTGCCGTATTCATAAAAAATATTTTAGGTTTATTAAGCGCTTATTTGACGTATTTCTATGGGAAATTTGTCAAATAAACCTGTAATAAACCTAAAACATTTTTTATGAATACGGCGGTTATACTTGTCCTGCAAATGCATTGACAAGTTCACGCTCTTAAACTCATGGCGCTCAACAAAATTTGTAATGCTTTCATCAATTGCTTCTTGCCATTTCTGAGACAGAAAATTCGTTTGCAGTGACTCATATATGAATATTGTGCCGAAAACTTATTGCCTTATCCTCGTCGCACTTTTTTTTTTAATCTAGCAAATTTAATTGATTCAAATTGACATAAGGGAAAAGACTAGCTTGTAAATAATGTTTTATTTACGATAAAACTATATATATATTTTAAATGTACGTTACTGTCATATGAACAGTTTGCATTTTTCTCTATATACATATACGAATATATCGGTATGCGAATGACTAAATGTGTCTATCTATCGGAGAGCGACAATTTTATATTTTAACGATCGATATTTTACTGCCTACTTGAAGTGACAAACGTGCCATCAGTTAAATGTTTGTTTATACAATGGCTGAGTGTATGACTGAGTGGCATTGCATGAAACGTAGTAGAAGTAGTCAAAGTAAGAGTAATGTTTTGTCCTCCAACGCGTTTTCCTTTTTATTGTCACCCTGCTGGATTGCAGCAATAGCAATGCAGCTTGATATTTGTATTAAGCTTAATAACGTATTCACTTTCACACCCAAATCTAGACAAGACACAAATACTGCAGGAATGTCGTAAAAAATCCTATAATTCATGTTTCATCTGGCTGTGTGCAGTCTGAATAGGTGGCAGAGCATAATACACATTAACCTCCCCCTAGTCCTTTTTCGAATGCCTGCATTTACCCCTTATCCGACTTTCTTTAGGCATGCGATTTAATATGCAGGTATGCACACATTCGCACATATTTATGTCTGTGCTTTAAATTTTTTGTTCATCTTGTCGATGGTTACGGTTCTGAATAATGGAGAGTGCTTTTTTGTTTATTTGTTTTAAGCGAACGTTTAAATACTGATGATACAATTAAGGGGATAAATGAATATATTTTTAAAATATTTAATGACGATTTGTAAAAGGCAAATATACCTAAAGGTGAAGAAATTGTTTGGAAAGATCTGGAAATCTAAGATAACGCACATATCTTTCGTTGAAATTTCGGTCCTATGGACATATATATGATATATTTATTTAGTAGTATTCAAAATACTTTTTTTAGTAACAATTTAATATTTATGTGTGTGAAGATAAATTTAAATTTATATTAGCGAAGACGCAAACCGAAAGTTATACCAAACCTATTCTGCAGTTAACAGAATTCTATTAACCACTTAACATTTCGTGTAAAATTTTATTAAGTTCATTTGGAACCAATATCTAGGAACTGGAGCCAGTTTTGCGCAAACTAGTGAATAGAAATTACGGGCCAAGAAATACTTAAGAAATTAATACTTAAGGGATGTACTGAATATATAAAATATTGTAAAAACATTCATTTGAAAAACATGAATAGTCTTATCTATATCTGAAATAATTTTGGAATTCGAACGATATGAATTTAAACAAAAAATGTTTTTTATGTAGTGGCATATGTGTACCCCATTTTTCCATAATGGCCACTAATCCTCTCAATTTTTTGAAAAAAATTTTTTAAAATTTATATTATTCGAGTTCCAAAATTATTTCAGATATAAGACTTTTTCTGCAATATAAAGGGTTCCCTGGGCCACTATTTGTATGTGCACTCATCTCCATTTCCCAACAATGACCGAAATCGTCTCCAGGAAAGTATTTGTTTTTTCAAATGAATGTTTTCACAATATTTTATATTTTCAGTACATCCCTTAAGTATTTATTTATTAAGATAATCATATCCTGACATGCGTAAGAGACAATCATGCGTAAAATTGACGCATTCTTTACAAAGAGCATATCTTAATTGTTTTCAAATTAATTTGGAATAGACTTAAGTAGATTATATCTCCGCCAGTGTTGTCAGATAATTTTTTTCTTCCCCCAAAAAAGTTTAGAAACCCCCTAGATTCTACACTTTTTCTTAAAAAACCCACTAAAGCAGAAAAGTTTAAGTAGTAATTTGGTTTCATCATTCTTATCTCTATTAAATTTGAATTGAGGTACTATCATTTTTACGCGAAAACACCCAAATTTTTATTTTATTTCTTTTATAAAAAGCCTTCAAAAAAATATATCTGCAATCTGTCTTTCTTTTGTAAGAGACGGCTTGAGGAAGTTTGTTACGGAAGTTTGTTTGGGATGCAAATCCAATATGTTTTTTCGTATTTTGTTGTGCAATAAGGTCTCCTGTTAGCCACCATAATGCTTTTACAATATTTGCATAAAGCTTTGTAGTTGTCTCCCTGGACAGGGGCTAACCAATCTGAAATTAAATTTTGCATTTATTGTGTTTAAAATTTTATTTAAAAATACAATACCTTTAAACTGCTGATCTACTTCCCACTACTTTTTATATTATTGTTTATATATGTTATCCTTTTTTGGCATATTGGTAATAAATTGTAAAGATGTACAACTTTTTAAAAATTTATATTTTGCAGTTCAAGGAAAACCAACAAAATTGATTTAACGAGAAAAATGTTTTAATGTTTGTATTTGCGTGATTACTTTCTAAATCGTAATTTCGATACAATATCTTCGACATGCTCAGTGGTTAAATTATGTACTATTATGTACCAAACTATAAATTCGAAAATCCCCTAAAAATCCCCTAAATAAAATTTTCTTACCCCCAAATTTCCCCCTAAAGAATATTAACCCCTAAATCTGCCCCTAAATAGAAAAAAACCCCTAAATCTAGGGGGAAAACCCCTAATCTGACAACACTGATCTCCGCATATAAATGAATCAAAAATATCAACAGAAAAATCAAAAACAATAAAACTTCATAAGTAGTCAACTTAACATAGAAATCAAATTTGTTTGTAATATTACATATGTAACCAAGCGTCATTTTGACTTATATAGGGCGTATATTTCAAAATAGGTTATATGTATGTCCAAACGGCGCAGTGGCGAATTCGCGCTATTTAAAAAGAAATTGCAACCTTTTACACAGACCATCTTTTCAGGGTTAATCAAATTTTACTCGAAATGTTAAGTGGTTAACAGAGCTCTGTTATAGGTTTGGTACTTCTACTTTCGGTTTGCGTCTTCGCTAATATAAATCTAAAATTTATCATCACACACATAAAATAAGTTAAGATATGATAATTTTTACTTAAACGATAAAAATAAACGCTGATGGACTTTAATCAATGTTATGTAAATTGGAGATAAATAAACAATTATTGTTCAACAAAAATAAATAAAATAAGAAGAAAAATGTTCTGTCTCTATTCTATCGTTGAGAAACCAAAAAAATATATGCAAACGTCGTGACTGAATTTAAACAACTGCGCCAAAGCAAAGAAACAAATATAAGATAATTGCAATTGGAAACTAATTTTTAAATGTTTCTTCGTGTTAAATTAAATCACTCAAGATAATTGTTTCAATATTACTTACAAGTGAAGTATGTTATTTAAATATTTTAGTTTTAAATTTAAATTCTAACTATTTTCAGCAATTTCGACTGCAAACAATTAAAATTGAATTGTTTGTACGCTGCGCCCAATGTATTAAGGCTATGAATAAATGCTATCAAAACAAGAAAGACAAAATTCACAATTACATCTTAGCATTTAAAATTGGTTTTATAAATATTTTAAATTGTGTTGTTAACACGACTGCAGCCATTTTCCATAAAAAGAACGGATTAAAGAACATGTCTATATTAAATTATAAATAATATGACGATTTTTATCAATTTCTGCAAAATGCAAATAGGTATATGAGCGACTAAATTCCACTAAAATCCAAATTTCTTTATGAAATATCCAACTGTTAAGTGTTATGGCCATTGGATGTAACAGAGAACCATAAGAGCTACGAAATAAAATAAAATTTACTCGCCCACACATTCCCGCATTTCCAGGTTCCTGGCTTATTCTCTCTAGAATTTAAAAATCTCTTTATACAAAAAATAAAAGCGAAAGAGATACATGGAATGTTGGGAATATTAATCGTCAGGGTTGGTGAATTTCGTACTAAGCAAAAAGGTAATAACTTCAAAATATGAATGTGGGAACTTCTCATATTCAATTTTCGTTAAAATATTGGTTAAATAGTTGATATTCCTACTAACTAGCACCACTTCCAAAAGTGAAAAAATTGAACAAGGAACGCTGATGAGATGGTGTAGCGGCCTCGAAATCAGTACTGATCCGTTCTGCTGGTTTGATGATTATTGAAATATTCCTAATATTCCAATCTTAATATAAAATAATAAATAGAATTTGAACAAATTCATTTATTAATAATATAATAAAAAAAAATCATTTGCAGTCATGCAGATTCGAACTTAAGCCCGTTGAAAAAATTATCAACAAAAAATAAAGTTTATCGGCATAGCTATGCCAAACTATTACTTCCCCTAATTTTTGCAAGGTTAGTCCAGAAATAAGGCCATTATTCCATTTGGAATACATGCACTCAAATTTTTCATGCTTAACAGCGCTATGTTAACATGAAAACAGAGCTCTGTTAAGGTATTTGGTTTGCAGCTAGGGTTATAAATTTCGAAATTTAAGTTCACACACCTGATTAGTTATTGAGTAGCCACCATAGATTTTTGAGTTATGCCTCTGTTATAGGAAAGGTACGATATATACTTATTAACTAATCGAGTTTTTGTATTAATCAGATAAACGTTCTATCTAATTAGTCGAGCGCAATCTCTTAAGATAGTATGCAATTTCCCAGTTTCTTGTGTAAAATTCTATGCCATCAGATTCCTTTTCTGACTCTTCCAGCAGTTGCGCTTAATTATAATAAAAGAGCGCTTGCATTACTGTCGATAATTTCCTCTATTATTATTTAATTATCACACTCATTTAAGGTACATTAAAATAAAGGTACCTGCATCCATGCAACTCCGCGTTCTTACTCATGTTAGCTGTCAGAAATATTAATGGCAATTGTCAAAGCACACTGAATAAATTATTTTTAATCACGTTGTTAAAGTTATTTTTTTATCCGTGGATTTTTCTTTAAAAAAGTTTTGGACCGGTGATATCTATCCAAATTTCTAATTAAAAATAAAGGTATATTGAAGACAACTGTCTTTTAACAAAATATCAATCTGGATTTCGAAAAAAATATTCATGTGAAACTGCGCTAAATTATGTAATAAATCAATGGAAATACATAGATAAAAACAAAAACACCATGGCACTGTTTTTAGACTTTAAGAGAGCTTTTGAAACAATTGATCGGGAAATAATAATACAGAAACTTTACATGTACGGTATAAGAGGTGTCAAATTAGGATGGTTTAAATCATATTTGAGAAATAGAATGCAGAAGACAAAAGTAAATGGTGCCAAATCTTATAGCATAAGAAATGATTATGGTGTCCCACAGGGTTCTATCTTAGGTGCACTCCTTTTCATAATATACATAAATGATATGCCAAATGTTGTAAGAAAATGTAAAATAGTTCTATATGCGGATGATACTCTAATATATGCGGAAGGCGAAACTGAAGATGAATGTAGAGATGATCTAAATCATGATATAAACAATTGGTTAAAGATGAACAAATTAAAACTTAATGAAAACAAGACAAAACTTATGGAAATTAATATGAACAGTGATATACATTTTAAAATTAATAATGAAATAATAGAAAAGGTGAAGAAAATAAAATACCTGGGTTTTATAATAGATAATGAACGAAAATTTAAAGATTATATAGAACACGTATGCAAAAAAATTGGTAAAAAGATTGGATTTTTCAAGAGAATAAGAAAGAAACTTTCGATAACAACTGCATTAAATATATATAACACCATAATTAAGCCACATTTTGAATACGGGCCAACGATTTTATATACATGCTGTTTAGAGTCACAAAGAGAAAGGATGCAGAAATTGCAAAACAAAGCGATGCGGTGTATTTTAAAATGTAGTCGGTATACACCTATTAATTTTATGCTGGACTCACTTAGATGGTTAAATATAAAACAACGATTGCAGACAAATACTTTATACTTTGTACAAAAAATGAAAACAGGAAACGCGCCGGAATACCTATGCGAAAATATTAAATATGTGGGAGAAGTACAACCATATGGTCTACGAAACTCCGAAAACTTCAGGCTGCAGAGAACAACATCAACAGCGATGCAAAGATCAATATTTTACAAAGCACTAAAATTATATAATAGAATGCTAGAATACATAAAAATAGAACGAAATTATTATACATTTAAGAGAGAATGTGTACAATTTGTAAATAACAACTTCATATAATGGAAATTGTAAAATTGAAAATGGATATTGAGAAGTATTTTGAATACTAATAAACTTTATTAAATAATAAAATAAAATTTTGCAAATTTGTAATTGGAAATAAAAGTTCTGATTACATATGACGACAGTTGTATATTAAGCACGGATATAAATTGTTGTTGTGTAGCTTCAATACAAGGTCGTATACCTACGTAAGACATTATAACTTCTTCTACTGTATCTACCTTGACACATATTGTGGCAAAGTTTTCCATTGAACAAACTACAACAAAAATTATATTTTATTGATCCCTACTACTGTACTGGTACTGTATTGAACTGTATGACAACATTCGCATCTATCAATTATTTGACAAATTAAGCGTAACCCCACTATATATTGACAAACGCTTCTAAAAAATATGTCCTATGCCCGATAAAGGAAAGGAGAAAAGATAACACTGACGGTATACTAAATTTTTTATTTTTTACCAAATAGATACATGTTCATTTTAAAAATATGTTCCTAAAATTATAAAAAATTCAACTGATAATATTGGTTACGCCTATTTCTTCCAATATCTACTTGATGGATGTGATTTTAGCCGCTCTAGCAAAATATATTCTCTATGTTAAAACTTGAGTTCGAATCTCATTTGCTCTAGTAGGTATTACTGCCTTTAAACAAAATACTACTGAAAAGCTTTATAATTGTTCTATTCGTCAAACTAATCTTACACTTCTTCCATTTTGTGGCGTGCATAATCGTATTTCAGAGTGGCTAATTCGAAGAACAATAGATCTTTTTCGGACTACATTTACTGTTACTGATAATGTGTATCGAAATGTGAAACGAATAAGTGCGCACTGATGAATCTGTAGCCGCTGAAAAAGAAAGCATTGAAGATCATTCTTATCAATCAATTCGTCGCTGTTTTCAGCACCTGGGGTTGTGTTTTTCCTCTTTATGGAAGACTATTTTAGTTGTTGAAAATTGGTGTCCCAGTTTGCGCCTTCTACGCGCCAGTCGTGGCGGCCACATAGCAGAATTCATATTTAAACATTAATTTAGTGCTTTTTGTTTGTTATGTGGTCAAGTACGTCTTTATGCCTCCATTCATTGGTTCTTACACCAAATCATCAGTATCCTTTATCCTAATTCCAAAATAACAAAACCTCTCAGCTTATACACAAACTCCCAAAAATGAATTGAGAATTACACAAGCAAAACCATAGAATCTGAAATTCCAGAAAACACAACAAACGAATTTATTTTTAACGTTTTTTTAATTTTTTTTAACGTTTAAACATCAATTTCATAAAATTTTATTTCCAAAAAGCCCGTTTCATTGATATTAAAAATATATTTCCTTGTCTTATCATGATCTAGACTTGTGTCGCTGTATAAAAAACACCCTATACAGATATTTATGTACATATGTACGTGTAACTATGTAGTACATAACATGCAAAATGTTTGGGTTACTTAGAAGTGCAACATTTGGTTGACTTTGTGTTTATTCCCTGTCTGTCTGACTGGCTAGCTAGCTAGCAACAAGACATAAAGGAGATACAAAGCCTAAAGAAAAACATGTAATATGCAACAGGAATTACACTATACTAAAGCGGGAAGACAACTTTCGCTCAATTATTAAGACGTGGAGCCAAAACACAGTCTGACAAAAACACAGCCGAAGGAAAGAAAACAAGAACCGATACCAGTAGTAAATTAGACATTTTGGAGAAAAGAAATTGGAAGCAAAGGAAAGAAAAATTGAAAAACTTACCTATAGGAATTATGAATAAAACGAAAATAAGCACCAGTGGTATGCTGTTTTTGTAGGGCAATATTCCTGCGGATTTAAGAAAATTGCCTAATGAGTTGGAATGGAAAGCACTACAAAATATTTAACAATATGTATTATTTTGATTTTAGTTTTTTTATAACGTCGGTACGAACTGATGACAAAAGCGGCAGTGCTACAACAATTTTCTTAGTTGTTTTTTATACAGTTTTACGTTTATCACTGAAATTACGTCCACAAACTTCAATAATATTTATTACAATATATTTGCAAATCGAATAGAATATTATATTTAACATTTTTTTAAATTGAGAACTTTCGGTACCTATTTTTTAACTTTATTTTATTCTTCCCTTTTGCACTCACTTTTTGACACTGAAAATATATACACAGCCTGCCGTATAGCAGAAGAAAGGTAATATAAAAAGTATGGCAAGTAAACGAATACCACAAAAATATTTTCAATGCACCATTTTTGTTTTTTGCAGCTCATAAATCCATTAGTTAAATATCTGTTTTATAAATGAATTTGTATTTTTATCAATTGTTAATAATTTATGTTATTTAAACAACACAGTATATATCTTTTTTAAATCTATCTATGTACATATGTATGGATACACTTTTCTTTTAAATAGACTGCATGCGCGTATAATTCGTTCATGGCGTTTGCAAGGAAAGAAGAAAAACTTATGAACAAGAAAAAGAGATGTGTGAAAAGTAATCGAAAATGGGAATAAGAAATAAAGTCGACATGGCCTGCCCATGTTAATAATGTAAAAACGCCTAAATAATAACAATTGCAGTATTACCAGGTATAATAAAAATAATATTCTGAGAGGTTCATTATTAAAAATGAGGCTTAACCAGCTAAACAGCTGTAACGGCCATTTTTCCGATAGCAATATATCTATTACGAATACTGCTTATTCTTCTGAAAGAAAAGAGAATATTGAATTTTACAAAATTCTCATTGAATATATACACGAACATCTGCCATTAAAAAACATGACTATTATATAAAAAATAAACATGTTTGTAGTTTGGCATTAACTCGTTTTACAATAATATAAAATTAAAACAGTAAAAAAACATTTGAGGGATTCGCACTGTAGTCATAAAGTCATGTCATAAAATAATAGCACGATATATATAACTAGTGTGAACAACCCGTTATAACTTAGTATATTATTTCAAACATTGATCAGCTGATTAGAAAATAGCACACGTGTAATTAGATGTTTTCAAACCAAAAGATAATTAAGATTATTGTAATAAAGTTGTTTGAATATGCAAGAAAGTCTAAAAACTCAATTTATTTCTAAAATTATTAATTTTGTCTCCTGGTGAACAAGAATATTTAAATGATTTTGTATGTATAAACTAAAAAAACTGTTATCTTGATATCAGCTAAATAATTTTTTTTGCGGCGGCATATGGAAAAACGTTTAGTGGCCGCCAGCTACGTAAGTTAAACGAGAACAAATTTTCACATGTATATACATATTTAGTTTTTGCGATTTAGTTCTCTTTTAATATCTTTTATGTTATAAAAATGTAATTTAATGTACAGACGTATAGGTATGAATAATTGTTTAGTAGTTTTTTAGTTGTGAATCATATATAAGTAACAGCGGCAAACATATACTTTCGCCGTCTCGCCTAAAGATTTTCAGCCGTTCAACTCAGATCTCTAGAGCTGCTTTCTGACAAAACAAAAACATACCTGAAAGAGTGCTATTATTTTATGACTTTTTTGTATGCAGCACAACAACAACTTTTTTAAACTGGTTTAAAATATTATGACTTTATGACAATATGACTAAATAGCACGAAGTGTGAATAACCAAAATATGTAAGGAACTTATATAACAGTCAAGATATATGTGAAAATTATTAATAGCAAACACATAAACCCGAAAAAATATCTATAGATTATAGCATCTATAGGTAGATAGCAAAGCCCAAATCCTATAGTCATGGTTTCGTCTCCCGTCGGAGTCCTCGGGAGTTTTCTGCGGACAAGCAAATTGCTTCGAAGGTGGGTTTCACTCTACCGTAGATTACTATTTTTCTAAACCGTTATGTTTCTACTCTAACACAGAATTTTTGATACCACCAATAAATTAAAATTTATTTATATATTTTAGCTTATAATTAATATTACAATGTACAAAACAAATATTTAATAGCTCTCAAGCAATATTGTTTTACAGTTAACACATAGTTTCAAAAAGTTCCGATTTTCATTTAATAAAATGATTGATCTAATTCTCTTAAACAGTTCTGCCTTATTTTTAGAGAATTTTAAATCTTTTATATATAAACAACTGCGTCTTATTGCAATTAAGTCACCATTATTAACATGTTTACATACAACGCAGACTTAGTGTAAACAAGCATTTGGTATAGGTGTAGACCATGCCGAACAAAAAAGTCATCTGACTTCTGATGGTTTTCTGTGGGGGTGTTTCACCGTTAACAATTTTTTTAAATTTTTTAAAAAGTTGTTTACATATTTGGCCGCCATTATATATTTGTTTACATTTTACCGATATTTGTTTATAATGCTGATTTTTGTTATAGTAAACAGCAAAAATGTTTTCTCAAACAAATTTTCTATGTTTTTGTATTGTTGCATTTCCGTACTAGTGAAAAACCTGATAGTAGGGCATATTAACAAGCTGTAGTAGAACAAAATTTGTCATCTGTTGTTTCACTGCTACCTATTCGTAACATCGTGAATATCAGCTGCTTTCCTTATTAATACTGTTAACAGCCCTGTGTCAGTGGTGAGTTTATAATAGTTCTTTCTAGTGATGGTACTTATTAACTGTTAATGTGTCTCCAGCATACATATGTAGCTATTGACTACAAATTCTATCTTAAAGTTTATATTATATTCCCAACGTAAGATTTCTCAAATTCTTTTCTAGCGTATCATACATACATTAGCTATGTATATACAGTTTTAGAATCTTCAACGTATATTAATAGCGTGAAATTGTGTCTTTTTACAGAATTATTTATTTTGAGGCTATATTTTTTACATAATTTATTAGAGATATTGTGTCAGTTAATTTATTGAACAAAAGTGTTTGTTCATTAATGTTCATTTCCATGGGTCTCTGCTAATTGGAGTACGACCCGATGAAATGCAGACTACATGTCTGACATAATTCACGAACAAAGCTTTTGAAACGTTTACATTTCATTGGCACTTACAACAAATCATTAGTGGACTTTAACGTTATTTCAAATATAACAACAAATCTGCGCTTACTTCTAAACTTTTAAAAGTCATTTGAGAACTACCAAATAAAAAGCTTTTAATAAATTCACAAAGACAATACCTATCTCAAGAAAATTTCATTAAAAACAAAGATTGTTTAATTAAAATGATTTTCTTTAAAATTTGTATATAGTACTTTTATATACAGTATTTGTTTAATAATTATATATACACTAGGTACTTGGACCCGACGTTACCCGGCTTCCCCAACTATTCGACTTTATACAAAAGGTTTTCATTTAATACTTTGCTGTTTTGATGAATTTTCAGTATAAATATTTTTATTTCTTTACTTAAATATTTTCGGATTATATGGGCGCGGTGCGATGGACGTGGCCTATTTCTATGAAACTTTCCTGATATGTTTTCATAATACTAATAACTTGTGCCAAGTTTCGTAACTTTTGGTGAAGAAACAAATATTTGGGGAGGAAAAATGTTTTCAGGCTATATGGGCGGGATGCGGTGGGCGAGGTCATATTTGATAAAACTTAAAATATTTCTTGACTGAGTTGATCAAATGATCTGTGCACAATTTCAGCGTTCTACGACCTCTCGTTATATTTTTTGCCATGAAATGCCAATGGATGTATGAAGAAATCCCACTATGTGCCACACCCACATGAAATATCAAAATAAAATTAGCCTACTCTACACCCAATATGTCCCGTAATGTACTGTCAAAATTATATAAGTGTAACTTCAACAATATTTGCGGCGCACGCCAAAACATGTCGCCGATTGTAGAATTTTTTCCTACTTACTTTAAACTTACCGTTATATTTGGGACAATTTACACAATATCTTTATAAATTATAGCCTATGTGTTATTTTGATGTATAAGCTAAATTATTGTACAGTTTCATTAAAATCCATTCAGTAGTTTTTACGTGAAAGAGGAACAAACATCCACACACCCACATTTGGTATTATTGAAGACGTTTTAGATCTTTGAATGTAGAAATCAGAAAAACAAAATGTCCCACCACTGTCGTTTTGTACTAATGACAGTTTTTCACCATCTTTCATTCATTCATTTTTTTCTTCAGACCAGTGTTGGACCTCGCCAAGAATAGTAAAACGGAGAACGTATACGTTCGTGCAAAATAAACGATAGTAAATAAGAAAACAAAAGAAATTTTAGTGCAACACTCCGCCCTGATGGCATTAATATAATTGAAATCTATTTGAATTTACACGAATTGTCTATAATTTTGCAATAAAACGAAAGTGTAAGTGTTAAATTAATATGATTCATTTAAATTACGTAACGAAACATAAAACTAATGTGGAAATATAAAATAAGTCACCTAAAAATTAAAAAAAAACCTACGATGATTTCATCGGATCCAAATCAAAGATCGTTAAAACTGAAAAGTATGAAATTAAAAATGGGTTGATTACGAGTAAACTAAATGAAAATTAAAAAATTTTTTGGAAAAGAAATTTTAATTTAAATTCAACTAAACATTGGTGGAAAAACTGTGCATTGTGTGTATACATATAACACATAATTAAACATTTGCGGATGTACATATGTACATATGAATGTATATAGTACGGATTAGCGTATATACATATATGAAAATTTATGTAAATTATACATATATATATATATATATATATATATATATATATATATATATATATATACGACATATCTACAATATTCATACATATGGTTATGCTCATAAATGTATAAATATATACATAAAGAACAAGTTAGAACGCCTACGGTCCCCAGCTCCACAAACATGATCGCACACATAATGGTTGATATTGTTGATTTATATTCACACAACACAAGCAATATAAATGTTGATTATGTTTGAATGACACTTCTTCCTCCATAGATTGCTATAGCTCACTGATATGAATGAATGGAAAATATTTCTTTTACATTCCCATCATAATCCCAATGACGCTTGTGATATCCTATCTACTATGGCGCGATTGATGTTATGTATTAATTTTCTCATGTTTATACATATGTATTAATGTAAATAAATAAATGAATAAATAAATATGTACAAGTACATAGTATATATAATTAGAACAAAATTAATTAAATTTTACTTCCTAATATAACATTTTGTTATTTGCAGTATGTAAATAAAAGTATGAGTCATCATATACATACATACATATGTACCTTCAGCCCCTTCAAGTACAAATGTGCAGAAGTACATGTTCCTGTGGATATGTAGTATTATTTAAATCATTCTTCCAGTAATGCAATAAATAGGCACGTGTGATATTATTCTTGAAGAGGTGTACCTATTCACAGTTTTAACTATTAATATATATCATGAAATTTTGTTTAAAAAGGGGTGTTTAATTTATGTTGTAGTTGCATTCTACAGTGGCGTAAAATAATGAAGTAACTATGTATGTACATACATATCTATGGCCACAAGTAGAAAGTGCCTATCTAACTTCGCTTTTTAAGAAATTAACTTTTTCAGTGATTCCAACACATTTCACACAAATGCACCTTGTCACAAAATTTTATTGCAATAGTATGAAAAATAAACATTTGAAAAGCAAATGATAGTGACAGTTTCTATTGTGCTGAATTAGGACCTTTTTAGTGGCGAACGATGTGGATGGAAAGTATGCAAATTAAAACGATTGTACCGGAGGAGCGAATTTTCAGAAAAAAAAAAAAATTCAGCGACCGAAAACTATCTTAAACAACGACGCTATCTTTAAGTTATGGGAATACATATATGAAGACAAAGTATACAAAACGAGCTTTACTTTAAGAGCTTAAAACTGGCCCATCATTATAGTCAAATACTTTAGGAATTTAAAACCAAAATTTTGTATGGAGACAATGGTTTTAAAACCTTTAAAGTTTTCTTTAAAGGTTTTAAAACCATTAGTCATAGTCATTTATCTTTGGAAAAAAAAATTTCAAAATATTATGTTAAGAAATGCGTTTCAAGTAAAATCAAAAAATTATTTATAAAAAGTGCATATACATATATTTATATACCTACGTATATTTAGGGCTTTGCTTTGTAAAATGCATCATTCTGTCATATATTTTGAATACAAATGCTTAGCAATTCGGTTTACAAAATAAGGAAATTGATATTTAAATAAAAAATAAACAATTAGTCATTATACGTTAACTGTTGAGGTAACTGAGAAACGTATTGAGTACCGCCAGCACAGCAAAAGACAAAGAAAAACCAGTTTCACTTATAAAAATACATTGAGAATGTAGGAAAGAAATTTCAAGTTTTTCTCTGAACTTAACATCATTTGTCGAACGAACAATCTGACCTACATTACTTTAGTTTTTCTGCACTTCTTTAATGAGATTGGCTAGATTTGTTTTGTTAAAACTCTAATGGCATTTTCTTTAACGATTTTGATGTTAACGTTACATTTAATTTTATTTACTCATTCTAATCCAATCAATTAGTACACACCTTTATTAGTTTTGCAACCTTATGATTTTTTCCGTTCCTTCATACACAGCAGATATACATACATACATATGTTTATAATACATACCGATAGTATAACTTTCCTTGCAGTATAGTTTGATTTAATGTGACCCAAAAGCGCCAAGAGGTGTGTATACATATGTACATACATACACACATATATTTATTTATTAATTTATTTATTTTTAGTTTAATAAAATACATGTCAATTTCTGTGCTTTCATTTGGCAATTTCAACGTCAAGTTGGTTTTTAATTTCTTTGAACTGTGTGTTTTTGAATAGATGAGTCATATAGCGTATTCAAGTAGTTACTTAGTGTTTCATATGAAATCTTGATGAGTTTGATCCGCAAAATTGTAAAAAATATATGTATGTACAATGGGCTTATATAGATACATGCATATCCTGCTAACATTTTCTATCGCGGAAGTGACTCAGAAGTGACGCTAAGAAGTTGAAACTCATCGTCTGCGATACCATTTTCTCATCGTAGAAGCGTCTTCCGTATCAAGAAGTCTCTTCTGCGTTACTTCAAGAAGTCACTTCTGCGTTACTTCAAGAAGTCACTTCTGCGTTACTTCAAGAAGTCACTTCTGTGTTACTTCAAGAAGTCATTTCCGGAAGTCGAATTTTTATCCTCAACATAATAAAAGTTGTTTTATTCATAATAATAACAGATAATTCACTAATATTGACTATGGGATAATTATCAAATTGAAAAATAATTAACAATTATGTAAAAACTACAACAATAACAATAACAAAAAAGTCACACTTTACCACTGACCGACCACAGCAAAAGACAAAAATAACTAATCTCGATGATGTCGAAGACTTCTTTTTGCATTCTTTTCATTTTTTTACTTTTATTTTGCGGTCACTGCGACTTTCCCAGAAGTGCATAGTGTTGTTTTTGTTTATTACATCCATAACGGCACATGTCATTTTCACCTGGTGTTGTAAACAACAAACTATCTTCCAAACGTCGTCTGGATGATTAAAAGACGACTGCAATGTAAATTGTTATCGTGAAATTCAAACTATCTTCCAACTAACGTGTGGAAGTGAGTAAGACGTAACGCCTTTGACGATGGACGGTGAAAGAAAGTTGCAAATGTTGGAAGAGTATGTATGTATGTGAAGAAAAACTTCAACTAATTTTTGAAGATTGCGTATAGGAGTGGTTTCACGTTTATCGTGTTTGGCGTTCTTTTGCTTTCAAACCCTATATTTTAGAATAAATTAAAGAAAAAGTTAGCTCTTTGTGTTTAATCTATTACAAAATTTCGATTTTGAAAATGAGAAACAACAAACTCGATAATGTTTTCAGTAATCTGGAATGTAAGCGTTAAAATTATTACGAACGCATGTACGTACGTACATAAGTGTGCAGAGAAACTGAAATTATGCAGTTAATATATCTTTTTCCACAAAACAATTAGTTATAATAACAAATGGTAAAGAATTTTTATAATATACCTATGACGTCATTATGGTGACTAAAATTCAACAGCAGTTTTCAAGTTTTTGTAAATAGCCAAACACTCAAATGATTCAGTTTTTTGGTTGTTTCATTCTCTTTTCAGTACTCGAACGATAAACAAAAACGATCATTTACAAAAAAAGAAACTTTTATAGAATTGCCAAAATTAACATGATTTCTTCCATAAACCACCAGCATGCGGTGGTGGTGTTATTAGCCTTTGTCTTCACAAGTTTTATATTTATCACTGAAGCCCAATTAGCCGGTAAACTGATTCAAAATCCATGTGTCAACAAACGTACTTGTCACGAGTGCATACAAACACAGAGTTGCGCCTGGTGTATGCAGCCGGATCATGGTGACAAACCAAGATGCTTCCAGCACAGCTATTCCAATGTTTGTCCTGAAGAGTACATCTGGAATCCAGATACTGTACAAAGTTTCACCATAAATCGTCAGCTTACCCGTGCGGGCTATGCAGCCGCAGCTGGTGGTGGTCAAATGTCATATGGGGGTTCATATTATGCCAATTCATCTTATAGCAGCTCTGCATCGGGTTCATATTCAGGATCGTATGGGTCTTCAGGGTCCGCTAGTTCTTCTGGCAGTTTTAGCAGCAGTGATATTGTGCAAATAAGTCCTCAGAGAGTGTCTCTAAAGTTACGAATAAGTAAGTATTACGAGTATAAGAACTCGTATAACATTCTAACACGATTTAAATTAATTTTTATTTTCAGATGAGGTCCACAGTTTAAACATGCGATATTCCCAAGCTGAAGATTATCCTGTTGATTTATATTATCTTATGGACTTGTCGAAATCTATGGAAGATGATAAAGAAAAGCTTTCTGCCTTGGGCGATCTTCTCTCTGAGACTATGAGAAATATCACTTCAAATTTCCGTTTGGGATTTGGTTCGTTTGTTGACAAAGTTTTAATGCCATATGTCTCTACTATTCCCAAAAAGTAAGTAAATATTATTTGTTACATACAAATTTATTCATTTTTATGTGTATTACGTATTTGACCATGTTATCAATGAACAGTAATTATTTTTAAGTTTTAAGTATGTATTTATATGCAACTGTGGCGAATAAACCCAAGTGTATGTTTATTTAAATCTTTATACACTAGGCTACTGCCACTGTAATTAGATGCGATTACGCGTATATTTTGGCAATCTTAGTATACTTTTGGTGAATTTAATATATTATGTTGTGGATTTGATGTCCATGCGTTAAGAATAATCACCCTTATCGTGTTTGGCGTTTTTCGCCTTCAGATTCGCCATTTTGTAACAGATTAAAGAAAATTTTAGCTTTTTGCCTTTAAGCTATTACAATTTGTCGAATTTGCAGGCGTAAAACGCCAAACACAATAGGGGTGAATATATCGAATATAAGAGGTTATTGTTGCTCAAAAATTATTATTATAAGGGGGCCCAAATTTGTTGATGCTGAATACCGCCATTATTTTACCCTTAACCTTAAAAAAATATATCGCTAAAATTGTAAAAATGTTCATATTTCAAAAACTAATAAAAATTTTAATTCAAATTAAATATTAAAAATAGCTCGCAATTTTAGATTATATTCAACATATTAAAGAAAATATGAAATGTGTCTTCATTTTAAATAGCTTTTAATTCGCATTGCTGTTCTGACCCCAAACGCTTTAAAAACACTTGAATCTTATTACTGCTTTATTTAAAGAAATATAGTCTTGGGTTGATTGGTAATTTAAAAGGACTTAATAGTTTTGCAAAAATGCTTATTAGGTTTTCCGCATTAGATTTTTTTTTATTCAAAAACCTTTTAATTGGGGCTATTAAAAAAGTCATAAATCAAAGTGTTATTTTTATTTTTGCCTTTATTGAATATAATAATACATATTTGCTTCAAATTAGTAATTGTTTTTTACTATCAATGTGGTTTTACTATTAGAGTATGTTGTTTATTGAATTAAATTTACATATGTATGTACATACATATATAAGTAATTACATATGTTTGCTTTGAAAAGTGAAATTGAATAGAACACATGGTAACAAATAAGTCCTTGTATTATATTATTTATATAGCTATCGTTTTTAGAATTGAATTCAGATTGAAGTATTTTAGTTTAAATGTGGGCAAAAAAAACTTAACGGAAAATTATATTAAAAAATAGCCGAGAAATATATTCAAACGACTGCACCAATATGAAAATATTGAGTTATAAATAGTTTATTGGAAAGCAGTCCTAGTTAAAATTTAAATATAAACATTTTTATCGATGACATTAATATTTTTAATGATCAAAATTTTGAAATTATTTTGCTTTTAAGATGAGGAGCTTCAAAAAGCTGATTTACTTTGTGTATTAAATTTGATCACACAAAGCTTCTTTATTTAATTTTCGTAGATTTTTACGCATCAGTTTTTTTGCAGTAGCAATCAAAGTCAGATGGAATTGTAGTTTTTTAAATAAATAATTCAAAACACTTACTGCGACGAAAATGCCAGTTTTTGAAGTATGCACTTTGTTAAATTAGAAAAAATATTTGTTAAACAGAAAAAGACACTGCTTTATAGATTCGCCAGCCGATATGTTCTATCCGCTTTTGAGTGTAAAATGAATACAAATATGTATGTCAACTCTAAAAATTGTTGCTTTACATAAAAGTTTTAAAAATTAAAAAAACATTTTAAAACAAATAGGAAAGAATTTTGTAGGAATATACAATTGGAATAATTAGTTAGCATTTAAATAAAATAAGATTCAATTTTCGCAATTAAATTAAATTCTAGTTTCGTATTAGCACACAAACTTGCATGTAATTTAAACAAAGAATTACGTATAACCGAATTATTAAACTATTTTCTTTCCCAATAACTGTCTTTTTATGGAAATTTTATATTAAAAAACAAAACATGTTTTTAATTACTGTTAACATAGTAATTTATTCTTATACAATTTTGCCTGCTTTATATGATTAATACTTAATAAATTATTTTTATTATAATTTATTGTCTTTATTATTATTGCCGATTTTAATTAATAATTTCCGTTTTTTTATTTTTATTTTTTTATTTAAACAAATTAAACACACTAACATCTCTTTATAATTACCCAAAAACTAAAATAAAAATACTAATCTCAACGAAAACCTCAATCATCACTTACAATATAATCAAATTAAACTGCACTACAACAACAAAACAGACTTGAACATCCCTGTGAAAATTGTGAAGCTCCTTATGGTTATCGTAACCATATGCCATTGAGTACAAATACTGCAGAATTCACTGTAAGAATTAAATATTTTTTTCCTTTTTAAACACAAATCAACAAATATTATTTTTTTAAAATGATTACGAAAATCTTGTGAATACATTATTACATCTATCCAACACTTAAACTACTTCAAACTTCATTTTCTATGTTGCGTTCTTATTTATGTTTTAGTTTGTATACATATTTTCGAATTTATTTTAACATTTTTGTCTGCTGATACATAAGTATGTATGTATATGTTTTTGGATTCTATGTTCTATATTTGTTTTAATTATTTGTGGCTTAACAGATGTGTGTTATGTGCAATTATTTTTATTTTCATTTAATTTGATATTTTACATTAGTAAATAATTATATTTTTAAATAAACTATCTGGTATTTATAAAATGGTAAGATTGTCGTATAGCATAACAACATAAAAACTACATTGGTGTTTTATTTGTCAATTATATTAGCTTTAATTATGTATGTGGAGTATTATTTTCCAGGCATGCTGTACAAATGCTGTTGGCAAATTCTGTATGAACATGTTGCGAACACTGTTTAGAAAAACGTTTATACAGGAGTTACCAAAACATTTATACAACATAGATTGTGAATTGAACATATTTATGTATGAACATATGTGTGTGTATGAACATATGTATGTATGTAAATTTGAAATTTCTTTAGCATTTATCATTTTATTCTTTTTGTTTTTCTTTCAAAATTTACTTTCATATATTATACTATCTACTATTCTATCAAACATGCGTGCATAAAATATACAATTCAAAATAATCATAAATAATTAGCATGATCGAGCCGTGTGCTGGCTGTGCCGCACCTTATGGTTATAAAAATGCAATGCCTTTAAGCACGGATACATATCGGTTCTCAGTAAGTTTATGTTGTCGTAGTTTATTATAAATATTTGTATCGAATAGACTAGGGTCGAAATCGTTCATTAGGGTTTTATACAGCAACCTATGATCAGACCCATTGAAATAATATTGGTTTGATCATATGTTTTTGTGTAAAACGACCGAATGAACGAGTTCGATCCAATTTCATTTTTTTGTATATTATTACTTTTACATACTATATATGATTATATGAAGTCCACAAAAGCTTTGGGGAATGATTTAGTTAAACTAGAATGCATGTTTTATGTTTGCTTATGGTGTTTGTTATAACAGCATGGCACACATTTATCTTTAAATGCATCATATCTATGCCTCTAAATAGTCATTTACATTACATTGATCATTTAATATTTGTTTATTATATTTTTTTTCGGAAGGTACACTCTTGTTTTTATTTATGTTTATGTGGTTGCATTAACCACTAAATTGATTTTTTATGTTTTGAAATTTGTTTACATTTCTTTTTATGCTTCTTTATCTTATCATAAAAAATTGTTGTGTCCTTAAATATTTTCATTGCTTGTTGCAATCTAAACGAAAATTTTATACAAAAAAGCTCAATGATACTTTGTTTGATAATTTTATTGATATTTTATAAAGCAAATATAAAAAAGAAACTAAAAATTTACTAAGTTTAAACAAATATTAGAATGTTAAAATAAAAATTGTCGTAATCAATGGAAGTCTTTGTATGCTGAGTCTTGTTTATTATGAAAACAATAATACTTTGGCGTCAAAACGCTCTGAAATAATTGGATTCATTAGGCAAAACAATGATTTAAAGAACCTTTAGTTTGAAAATAAGTTGAAATATATTATTAGATATCTTTTGCAAATATGTCATATATAAATTGAGTATTCTCTAATTTTCTTCATCGTTTCGTTACACTGCACATAAATATTATATAAATTCCAACAGCTGGAATATAGTTAATAAATAGTTTTTCTGTTGTAATATAATTTAGACTGCTCATTTGGAAAATGTATTTTTTCATATCTATTCATGTCATAGATTTGAAAACAGTTAATCTATGGTTGTCTAAAGAAGTTTGACAAATTTGGGCTTTTCCTATTGGAAAAGTAGATGAATTATATAAAGTTCAAGTCATGATAAAAAAATATGTATTTGTATTGTGTGGATTGTCACACAATACAAATACAAACTTAATATGTATAAAGATTCATAAGGATCTATTCAGCACATGTAATGAAAAACAAAACCTAAGCAATATTTTATGATTTACCTATTGATACCGAGATAAGTAAAACTAGCGAAAGTGAGGTTTACGCAATCCACAGGGTCGATTCATCCAGAAATCTAGTTTGGAAGTCATTAACGACAAATAATGCATTTTACATACGTTTTCCAAACGACTCGACTTTTTAAATAGCATTTAATCTTGAAGCGAAACAACCGTTTTAAAAAGCATACGCTTCTTTATTTTTGAACAAAATTGCAGAAAATTCCATTCGGCCACAGCTTAACAAAAGTTTGGCAACATAAATTTTAGGAGGTTAATATGTATGTATATAAAAGTATGTGTATATGGTATTGAAAAATTAAATATTTAAAATTAATCTAAAACACATTTTTAAACTAATTGCTATTTTTTCTGATTAATAAAACTTTAATTTGAGTAAATTTAAGTTTTTTGTTCTAATTGGATATGAAAATTTTTAATATACAAGAGTGTACCTTAAAATAATATTAATAATAATGATACTAAATTGAGGTTGAGGTCCACAGTTCTAATGTATAAATTTAATTAATATGTAATACTTAGACCGAAGTAAAACGAGCTGCAGTTTCGGGCAATTTGGATGCTCCCGAAGGTGGCTTTGATGCCATAATGCAAGCCATAGCTTGTCGCCAACAAATCGGATGGCGTGAACAGGCTCGCCGTTTATTAGTGTTTTCAACAGATGCTGGGTTTCATTATGCCGGTGATGGCAAGGTAAATGAAAAATTTTTTAAATTATTTATAAACTTTTTAAAACTGTGGTTATTAATATAAGCTCGGCGGTGTTATTGCTCCTAACGATGGCGAGTGTCATTTAAATTCGGATGGCCTTTATACACACTCAGTTATTCAAGATTATCCCAGTATTTCTCAAATCAATCACAAAGTTAAGCAAAATTCCATTAATTTAATATTTGCTGTGACTTCAAGCCAACACTATGTTTATGAGAAACTTTCTCAACATATTGAAGGCTCGTCTAGTGCGATATTATCTAACGACTCTTCTAATGTAGTCGATTTGGTTAGAGAAGAATACAGCGTAAGTATGAAATTGCTTGACGTTACTCTTATATGTATGTATGTATGCATGTTCGTTTGGTTTTCAGAAAATATCTTCTTCCATTGAAATGAAAGATAATGCCACAAGCTACGTTAAGATTTCCTATCATTCAACGTGTTTGAATGGTGGCTCAGAAATACCTACTTCGAAGTGTGATGGCCTTAAAGTGGGTGATGTTGTTAATTTCACTGCTCAAATTTTAGTGACATCTTGCCCTACTGATCCAGCTGAATGGAATCAAGTTATACAAATTTATCCTGTAGGCATAAACGAAAGTTTAATTATTGATTTGGAAATGTTATGCTCCTGCCCTTGTGAAAAACCTGGCTCAACGGGATTTCAAATAAATTCCCCTGTATGCAATAACCATGGTACCTACATGTGTGGTATCTGCGAATGTGATGACATGCATTTTGGTCACAATTGTGAGTGTTCAACTGCTGACGTACACTCTGAAAAGGGTAATGATTTCGGATGTCGTGCTGATAATGTAACAACAATTGATTGCAATGGACGTGGTACCTGTTTGTGTGGCGTTTGTGATTGTGAGAAACGTGTTAATACAGAAGAAATTATTTCTGGCCGCTTTTGCGAATGCGACAATTTCTCTTGCGATCGTCACGAGCAACAGTTGTGTTCAGGACCTGATCATGGAGTGTGTGAGTGCGGTAGTTGTGTATGCAAAGCTGGTTGGACTGGTACAGCTTGCGATTGTCGGGATTCAAATGACACGTGTATTCCACCTAATGGTGGTGACATTTGTTCAGGTCATGGTGAATGTGAATGTGGCGTGTGCAAGTAAGTGTATAATGGTCCGATTATATTATGAATATGAAAATGCATTTCGTTTTATCTTTATAGATGTAAATCTACCGAAGAGGGACGTTATTCTGGAAAATACTGCGAAAAGTGTCCTACATGCTCTGGTCGCTGTCACGAACTAAAAGACTGTGTTCAATGTCAAATGTATAAGACTGGCCCATTAAAGGATGATAGAGATTGTGCCGCCAATTGTACAACATTTGTTCCAATTGGTGTTGAAAAAGTTGAACTCGATGAAAAGAAAGAAGAAAATATTTGTATATTCTATGATGAAGATGATTGTAAATTTGCATTCAAATACAGTGACGAAGACGATAAAGTAGAAGTTTATGCTCAGCAGGAACGTGAATGTCCACCAAAAGTTTTCATGTTGGGAATTGTATTAGGTGTTATAGCTGCTATTGTTTTAGTTGGTTTAGCTATACTGTTACTGTGGAAACTATTGACAACAATACATGATAGACGAGAATTTGCTAGATTTGAGAAAGAACGCATGAACGCTAGATGGGATACGGTAACGTTGTTAAATTTTTTGCTTTTTTTTTAATGTTTCTAATTTGTTTAATGTTTTTTTCTTCAAAATTAGGGTGAAAATCCAATTTACAAGCAGGCTACATCCACATTCAAAAATCCAACATATGCTGGAAAGTAAAAAGCCTATGAAACAAATTGTCGTCTCTTATTTGTATAAGAAAAACATATGCCATATAAAGAAAAAGTTTTAAGCAATGTAAATTCTTTCAATGATAAAAGTAGTTTTTTTAACTGCCATTAAAAATTTAATCTATTTTTTAAATCAGCAACTAAACCAAAACTTAATTTTGAAACCATCCATTTCGTTTTATGTTCAAATACTCTTGACAAGTGTACTAAATATGTGCCTCAAACTACTGAAAAAGTTTAAACTTTATTTTTACAACAAATTTTACACATTTTGTACTTTTATAACAGTAAAGAAACAACAACCAACTTTTATTATTAGTTTTTAAGAAAAAAAAAACAGTATGATGTACGAGTAATAGAAATAATTCTAAATTGTATGTTACCAAATTCAAACTAATAAATGATGAAACATTTTATATTTATTTATAAAACGCAACAATATTGCAATATTTGCTCCAAAAAACAACAAAATATTTTTTTAAACTATTTATTTGCAAAATAATTAAATTTTATAATTTTAATACTTCTTTAAGATGCATTAAAAAATTTATGTTTATTTTCTTCTTCAGCTATTTAAAAAGATTTTCATAAGTGGTTGAAAGCCATCTTACAGAGTTTAATAACGAATATGTATGTTTATTTCTGTATTAACAATTTTTTTCTTTTTTACTTTACATGTGTGTATCTTTAATATTTTTTAATAACGTAGATGTTTTTAACCCGTAAGTTTCCTCTTTATTTTTTTTTCTTAGTTAATATTGTTTATATCGTAAGGATTCTATGATTTGTATAATTTTTTATGTTTGTCTTTTTTAAGTTAATTTTTATTTTCAATGTGTAATTTGTACTGATTAATATTAACAACAATAAAGTAAAAAAATAATATAATGTGCAATATTTTCTTTCTTTGTAACTAGTATTATATAAATGTATAGAAATATTTCAATAATTAGTGGTATTAGAGGTATGCATTTCCAAATTTTTTATATGAAAAGAAAAATGGAAAATTGCAATATTACTGATGTGAACTGTATTATTATACTCTCCAAAAAATAATTGGGAGGTCATTCCGTGTGTAACGCAGCGAAATATTCCTCTAAGAGTCCCTAAAGTATATACATACATATATTCTTGGTTCGCAAATGCGCTGAATCGGGCCAGAGGGAAAAAGGTTTCCCTAGGATCTAAATCAATCTCTAAAAAACAACATGATTTTTTTTGCAATTGTGTTAAGTAAATGATATATTTTTATGTCGAAGAAAGTGCAAAGCGTTGAACTTGGAGCCAGAAAATTTTATGTTGGGACCCTGCCTTTTTTATTGGACGCTGATGTAAGATATTGTATGCAACAATAATGTAAATATTTAACAAATTGTATTACTTAAACCTACATTCCTTAAAAAATTAATTTTTAAGCTTTTATGACTAAGCCGAGATGTTCTCCGATCTTCCTCTGCACAAAAATTGAAGTTTGTGGGGAAACTTTTTTCTTGTGTTTTTTGTAAAAAAATCGTATTTGTCGATTTTAATTATTCCTTCAAAGAAAGTATTCAATTTAATACAATTTGTTTATTTGAGCCTTTTTAACAAACCATATGAATTAATAAACAATACAATAGGACAATTTAGGACTATATTGTATTATCCTAATTACAAAATAATTATATAGTAACAAACTTTAATGTCCTTTTAAAAGGACATTAAATTACAAATTGTAAAGGCAAAGAAGTTTAACAACAAGCTCTTGCTCCCGGAGCTAACATGACGTAAGAGAATTTTTCTCTATAATATACTTAAAAATAATTCCTAAAAATTAAACTTAAAAATAAGAACAACAAAAAATCATTAGTGGTGTTTTCTTTTCTGGGAAACGTAACATTCTTTTACTTTATTTCTTAAAATGTGCAATTAGGCGGAGTTTGAAGACACAAATTAGTATTCTTAACGGATGGCAGTTTATTTTCTAATAAATTCACTATTTTTAAATTAAATAATAGTGCAATTTTTCCATAAAAATTGCACAAAATGTTGCACTCTTTTACAGAAAAGAAAACAACATAATTATTAAGTTTATTCATTTGAACTTTTTTTGTGGAAAAAATTAAAAAGTCTCTACTTTTTTTTTTACAAAAAAGAACAAAGTTTCCACCACAAATTTCCATTTTTAACAATCCACAACCAATTGTAAAAAGTCAAAACAAAATTATGTAATTTTCCACTATAAACGTCAAACGCAATAACACTGTCATTTCTAAAAATAGTTAATTTTTAATACAAAAAATTCAAAATATATTAATGATTTTCCGTTGATATCAACAACAGAGTAATTTTCTATTTTTTCCAACTAAACAATTTCTGAAATTAATACCCTTATTGAGATGAATATCATTACGGTGTAATTCATAAAAAATATTTGATGCTTATAACAGGTTATTTGACATATGTATATCTGTACAAAAATGGCCAAAATAAAAAGGCATTGAGCGTTTTTCTTGTGGAAAATGTAAACGTTAAAAAAAATTATGAAGCTAATAATCATCGGCAGATATTTTTAACCATCATGAACTAGTTGGACCCAGCTCTATTAAGAAATATGTACCTAAAATATGCGTCCATATAACATTTAGAGGATCAACGTTTTTAAGAAATTTTTTCAGTCATTTTTTTAAGGTCGTCAAAAAAGTGCCACACTACCAGCGATTTAGTTTTGATGTTTAAAATTTTGGTTAGAAAAAAATACATTTTTTGTTAAAAAAAAAATAATTTTTTACTGCCCAAAAGCTAAGCTAATCAAACTAACATTAACAAATGTTTCAATAATAATATGTTACAAGGAAAGTGTATGCTTGTCCAAGATCTTTCGAAGAATAATGATGTGCTTTTATAGGATACAAGCGCAAGTAGACGACCTACTACATACATAAAGCTTACGTTTTATATACAGGGTGACATAGATTCTTGTCTCGAGAAATATTCTGCAATATTTTATTTTTTTAATTTTATATCGACAAAGTTTCCATGACTTGCAGCTTTGTATATAAACATTCAATTGGTTACATGTGGATCTGCTGAACATGTTGAAATTGGCACACACTTCGTTATTCAAGAAAACCTAAGAATTATTTTAAAATTTTAATTTCCTTTGCGTTATTTTAGTCACTGCGGTGACTAAATTGTGGTTTCATAACAAAATTGTGACATTATAAAATAAATAGCTTCGTAAATTATTATATACACACTTTGTATTATTTGATATCCTCTCTTCAAAGTTTTAGGTCATTTGGAAAAATTGTAATTAATGCCTATTAAAGATGATTTTAATTCGAACATTGCTGTGTGTGTTTTTATTTTTTGTTGTGCTGCAATTAAAACATTCGGTTACAGCGAATCTTTCGAAAAGATATAATGCCGATAATTGCGTGGGAAAACCCACTTGCCACGAATGTATACAAACAAAGAGCTGTGCTTGGTGCATGCAACCAAACATGGGTGATACGCCAAGATGTTTTCAATCTGTTCGAGTTGAATTTTGTCGCAAAGGCTTTATTTGGAATCCACAAAGCACAGAAGAATTTACCGTTAATCACAAATTGACTGCAACAGGTTATGCGAGATCAAGAAAACAACAAAATGATAATATCGTACAAATCAGTCCTCAAAGAGTGTTATTGAAATTACGCATTAGTAAGTTTTAAAATACACATATTATATAAGAACTTTTTAAATGTTTGATAACTTTATGTTAGATGAAATTTATAGTTTGCCCGTACATTATGCTCAAGACAAAGATTATCCTGTTGATTTATATTACCTCATGGACTTATCAAAATCTATGGAAGATGATAAACAAAAGCTATCTGCCTTGGGCGATTTATTGTCAGAAACTATGAGTAATATTACGTCAAATTTTCATGTAGGATTTGGTTCGTTTGTGGATAAAGTGTTGCAGCCATTCGTTTCGACTTGGCCAGAAAAGTAAGTACACAGATTTATATACATCGATAGACATTTGAATGCATATTTTTAATCTACTACGTATTTCTTTATTAGAAATTTATCCAGTACAGGACAATAAGTTAATTTCGTTAAATAATATTGACACCATAAACTGAACACATACATATGTATCTAGCCAAAACCGCCGAAAAGATGTAAACGCCAAAAACTAAATTTTACAGGGGAAAGATTTTCAATAAGTAAAGGTCGAGACACGTAGAATCCGTCATACGTTATAAATGGCCTTTTTCAACTGATAACTGGGGGGTTACTGTGCAATTCGATTCGAAAAGAAGACTGTACGAATTTGCATGCTCTTAACATTACGATTCGAAGCAATTCCTATCGAATCCAATTACGCAGTAACATCCCTGAGATGAAATACGTACATGCTTTCTTATGTGAGTTGTCACATTCAGCACTTCTGCGTCAACGCAAAGTACGAATGTTGGTCAACTTTTAACTATTGATGTACCTTGAATACTTTCACAGACATCAGTAAATTTTTCAAATTGTTTTCATTCATTTCTTTTGTATAGTGTGTTCAGGAAAAATTAAACAATATATATAAAATTGTATAAAATAAATAAATTTATTGCCGATTTCACAATGTCGAAAGAGTTCTTTCTTTCGTATAAATACATTTGAAGCAGTGTATTGCTTCAAATTTTGTTTTTGGTACAAATATATTTGTACGAAATGAAGAATTCTTGGACACTGTGAAGTAGGCAGTTAAGTTATATATATATAAAATGGAGAGCAAACAACTGATTTAATATCAGTCAACAAAGTACTCATTATGCCAACCTTTTCCGTCGGTGCACTCATGTCGGTTCAAAATGACGACGCATAACGTATGACGGTTTTAAACAAACAAAAAAGTGTCAAAATTTTTTTCAATGTAATATTATAACGGTAGACTTAATATGTATACTATTTTGTGAGATGATGCGAATGATCAAGAATTATCGTTTTTTATCAAAATTTTAAAATCGCTAATCACGGCGCTTACGCTTTTTTGGCTCGCTATATACATTTATACTTTAATTGATGTGTTCATCCAGTGAACTGAAAACTTTTTAAATTTTTTCCTACTGTAAAAATCGTAAAACATTTTCTATACCCCTTCTTTGTGATGTGAAGTAGTACTTATTCGTATGTATTTAAATATTTGGCTCTCAGAAAATGTGCGAGAAGACGAAAAGTTTTTTTTTGCCAACGAACGATACCTACATAAGTGTTATAAATATGGCCTGGTAGTTGACTTGTATCGAACGCTTTCAGTTGTTAGTTTTAAACAGACATTTGATCAAAGTCATTCATAATACATTGGTTTCATCATAGGTTTTTGCCTACAACGCAACGATGGATTACTTATAAAATAGTAGAGTAGGTATCGGCTATGAAAAATGTAACATAAATTTTTCTTATATGCGAACATTTCTTAAAAATAGATATTGCATAAATTTATTTTTACATAAAGAATATTTTTTATAAACATTTTAATATTTTTTATAACAATTTACTATACCCTGCACCAAAAATGGCAAAAAAGTCGAATAATCGATTTCCGTCTACCTGTACGTGAAATCGGTTTTCCGAAACCCTAGAAAAGCTGGAGAATTCGGTCTTGAATTGATATGCTGAAAATAGTCCTAAATAGATTGCTATTGAAAATCAGTAAAATTCAAAATACTGTTCCACTGTTTAAATTTATTTTTGGTATATGAAAGCAACTAGCTAAAACTAACTTGGTTTTTTTTTTTTGTTAATTAAACCTATTTTATGCTTCAGGAAGAATTAAATTGGTATTAAAAATCAAACAAAATCAAAAATACCATTCCAGAGTTGGACAGTTGATTTTTTTTTTTTTGATACATAAAAGTAATATTTTCACACGGCAAAGTGAACCACTTGGTTCGCTCTCTGAACCACGATAGCGAACCTGGGCGTTCAAACGATTGTTTCTGTTTCACTTTGATGTTTAAATTTTTTTCTCCAGAAAATTAAAGCCTTGAAAACATTATATACATTTATTTGTTTAATATATATTTTTTTTGTCCGCATTAATTTTTAAATTTTTCTTTGTTTATACATATATTTTGGGAGATGACAGTAAATTTATAGAGGATCGCAGCATGATTCATAATGAAACTAGATGGTTCGCTCCCAAAATTATGTATGGCGAACCATGTTGATTCAACCATGGTTGAGGCGGGAATTTTTCTGTCCGTGTGAACATACTATTAGGTTAGGTTGTGCGCTCTCAAGTAACAGAAAGCAAAAACGCCTAACATATAGAAACCCCGTCTCATTGACGTATCACCCCAATTTCTTCCAGTCAATATCTCTAAGCCGGGTAATACCTGGTAGAATGTCATCCACAAAAAAGTGCTATCTCAGTTGGGCGAAAGCGGGGCAGTGACAAATGAAGTGTTCCAACTAAAATAACTTTTTCTTCATAAATTAGACATATTTAATCTTTTTGACAAAATTCATTGGTACTAGAAATCATTAAAGCCAAGCAGATAGCTCCATAGCTCCAACTAATTTTGTTCCTAGTAATTAAAAATATTTTATATTTTACAAACAAAGAAATTAGTATTGAAAATCAGAGAGATCAAAAAGATGGGTCCAGAGTTGGGCGGAATTTATGTTTATATACTCCACACACTTACGTCATTGAAGGGTATGTAAGAATCGGCACAGTCGAATATAGCACTTTTACTTGTTTTTAAGTGTAATTTTTTATATAAATAGTGAAACTAAATGGGATCTATAGTTACTATGTGATAAATAGCGAAACACTGTCGTACGTCTATTAGGTTCGTTTGTTTCAAAGTAGGAATTTGTTGTTTTGGTACATACAAATTTGAAAACCATTGGTATGGGTAGTACAACTTGCCAATTACATTTGTTAAAATATATATGTATATGTATGTGTGCATATTTTTACTATCAAATATATTATTTATGTTTTTACGTTTCTAAGTTTGATTAGACCATGCCCACAGTGTGATGCACCTTATGGATTTAAAAATGCTATGTCTCTCAGTCCGGATACAGATCAGTTCGCAGTAAGTAGAATTCACATTACAAAGGTGTTAATAATTGACATGAGCAAAATAAATTAACTTGGGATTCTCATTCAACGAGTTCGTAATCACAAAAACCCGTGTGACACCCTACGGAACATTCAATAAAAATCGCATTTCAGTTTTAAATGGATTTTGAACTCCAAATAGTTGTGCACAAAACTTATTGTATACCATCATCAACAAACCGATATTTCTCACACAATTTAAATTAAATTGTGCGCCATTGGATGCGACTACGTTTCCAATGCTGCTCAATTTTTTTTCATGCATAGTTATGATTTTCTAAAATAAGTTTACTAAACTAGATTGCAAGAGCCCCAACATCTTTTGGGAAGTCTCATAGAACAAACTGAGCTATAATTTGAGGAGGTAATAACACATTTTCCCTATGAGGCTCGAATGCACATAAATTTTGGATGTGCACAACGAGCCTTTACTGCAATAGAGTCATAACTCCAAAAAAATAAATCAAGAACTGAGAAAAAGGCGCTCAAATATTTTAAATAAACTTGAACTTACTCAACGACATAGTTTATTCAATTTTTTTTTTTGTAATTTTGTTAAGCAAATGATATATTTTTATGTCAAATAATGTCCAAGGCGTTGAACTTGGAGCGAAAAATTCAAAAAAAAAATCAATTTTTAGCTAGATTTTTTACATCGAAGGCTTTTTTTGTACAATATTAAAAAAACTCTAAAGCAGTTTTCTTTAATCTACTACGAAAAACGACGGTCTCCACCACGGTCCTTCCCGGAGTGTCTCTGTCAAAATGACGTTTTAAAATTGGGCACAGAAACGTCTTAAAGGTACTCTGACCCAGCAGGTTAAACATTTTTAATTTATCTCCGTCCCTTTTTGTGCTCGTTGATATAAAACAATTAAAATAGAGTTTTTATTTACTAAATATTTGGAGGGTGTTTAAGATTCGACCCGGTCGAATATTATCTTCTTTCTCGTTTTTCTTCATCTCTTCATACTTAACTCATTTTCAAATATAGAGTTATGGCTTTGATTCAGCTAAGGTTCGTCATATAAGTACTTTAAATACATAAGCTATAATGTAAAATCCTTTAGTTGCTTACTAATTTAAAAACGTCTGTGGCAATTATAGACCAAAATTAGAAATACTAACATTTCTGGAAACATTGATAATCCCGAAGGTGGCATGGACGCCATAATGCAAGCTATAGCTTGCCGCAAGGTAATTGGGTGGCGTGAGCAGGCTCGCCGTTTATTATTATTTTCAACAGACAATGGATTTCACTACGCCGGGGATGGCAAGGTAGTCTTATAAATCCGTACATAACATGTACATGCATACATACATACATACATATGTACATACATACATACATACATATGTACATACATACATATGTATTTTATATTAAAGCGCCTCGAAAAAAAGTTCGCCGTACACCACCGAATATAAAGCATTGTTGCAAGGTTATTTCGAAAATTAATTTTTTTTTGCCGAAAGTAGGGGTCGCCAAAATACATTTTTCATTATATCTTCTACATTTATAGTCGGATCTCAAATAGTGATATGTCGATGTTTTTGTCTTGAGGAGACCAATATTTTGCTTTAATACTCATTGGCCTCAAATATACCGTTCTTGTATTTACCCACCAGATCTCAGTTCCTACCACCTTAATGTGCCACCCTAATATCAGAAAATTAAAGGTCGCAAAAAGTCATTGAACGTTTGGAAACGAAGTTTTTCAATAATTCCGAAGGAACTAATAAAAAGAAGAAATATATTTTTTTGCCGAACGTAGGTGTAGCCTTTTTATGACATCTTCGATATTTACAGCTTCTTGATTCGTCAATTGCCAGACGACGTACAAGAGGTCCTTCGTCCGCCCATAGAAAATAACCCGTACTTTTTCCATCCCGAGAATGTTTTCTTATCGATGATAACAGACCAAGATCCGCCAGTGCGTTCAGATGGCTATGCTAAGATTTTATCAGCCCGAAGTGAAGCAACGGTATGTATTCGTCAAATGTTCGGTCCATAAATTCATAGTATTACAAACTTCGGGAGTGACTCATATTTCAATATGATCAATTGGACAAAATTTAAATTGGCTGAGCCGCCATGCATTTTTTCTAAACTCGAGAGCGGTCAAAAATATAGCCAACTTGGATCATTTCAAAATATGATTAATTAAAATTTTTTGATTTCAAATTAATATTTTTAATCCTTTTTGTAAATGTTAGGATAATATGGGTAAGTTCTATTTGGGATATAATGCGTAAGTACAATGATTATTGAAGAAAAATAAAAGCAAGAGAAAAACATTGATATTGTTACGTTTTTAGACCTTTTCGTAAAAACGCTTTTTATTTATCCTTCAAGGATTCGTTTAATTGCATCAAATTAATAACACAGACAATTACTTTTAGAAATATAATGCGGCAACACTTTATTTACTATTTAATTAACACGAGTATTTGTACTACTAAACACTTAGCGATGTTAACACGCCTAGATTCAAAATCTCACTGAATCCCGCTGTTCACTGGCAGCGTCTTTATATAGCAAAATGACGACGTCTGGTAACTTCGCGAAGCATCTGGTCATGGTTGTTGTTGGTTGTGCTTTACTCAACATGTAGCTATATACGTGTGTTTGTATATATGACAATGCTGTCTTGTGTTTTGTTTATTGTAACTATGTGTGGTTGTATGTATGAGTGTTTTGTGTGTTGTGTAGTTTTGTTTCTTCTTGTGCTATGTGGGCATGTTGCTGTGTATATTTGTGTGTATGTTGCTGTGTATATTGATGTACATGTTTAGTTTTTATTAGCAGCGAATACTTGCGTACAAGATCATTAAGAATAACATCATCATCTCTTAGCATTGATGTTGCTAGGTTTTTCGTTATTGTTATTTACACTTATTATTGCACAGCCTCGAATGATCTTGTATATTCTCAACGATGTATCCGGAATATTCCATTTCCGTTAATTCAAATATTATCTGCATGGTGTTGACCAGGGTTGTAACATTTTGACAACTAGAGATGGTTTGACAGTGCTGCCAAGTACATATAGCCACATTGTCGTTATATTTGAATCTATTTTTAAACTTTGTAACACTGCCGCCCACTTAAGCCTGTTCGACCCGAATAGGCATACAATCACCTCTTCCATAGTGCGCCAATCGTTCGAGATGTACTATCTTCATTTTCGACCTTGGGCTATTGTGCTTCTGTATCCGGTACACAACGTCATTCACTCTCTTAATCACTTTATACGGGCCATCCCAGTGAGTCTGTAATTTTGGGGACAATCCTTTCTTCCGTTGTGGGTTATAAAGTAGAACCAATTGACCTTCCATAAATCCCTCCGAATTTGCTGCGCGGTCATATCTAGCCTTCATCTTGTCACTGACCATCTTGATTCTATTACGCACGAAATCATGCAGCTCGTTTAAGTTCTCCTGCTCTTGGGACGTAGTGGCTCCTTCTTCTACCGCTGGCTTAACACCAAATTCCAAGTCACCAGGCAGTTTTAATTCCGTCCCGAAGATAATTTTAGCTGGCGTTCTCGATGTGGAGTCGTGTACAGCTGACCTATATGCCATCAAAAATTTGGGAATGTGCTCGTCCCAATCCCTCTGATGGTTGCTTACCACTTTTCGCAGGTACTCTTCTAAGGTGCGATTGAACCTCTCTACCATGCCATCAGACTGTGGATGCAAAGGCGTTGTTCTGGTTTTCTTTATCCCATATAATTCGCACATTTCCCTGAATATGGCAGACTCGAAATTCCTTCCTTGGTCGGAATGTAATTCTATTGGGACACCATAGCGACATACCCAGTTGTTGATGAATGCATTTACAACTGTCTTTGCTTCTTGGTTAGGTATAGCATATACCTCTGGCCATTTACTGAAATAGTCCATTACCACAAGAACATAACGATTTCCGGCTTCAGTGACGGGAAAAGGACCTGCTACATCCATTGCGATCCGCTCGAATGGTGCTCCTGAGTTGTATTGCTGTAGCTGTCCCCGGCTTCTTCTTACTGGGCCTTTGGCTGCTATGCACTGTGGGCAGTTTGCTATCCAATCGGCTACGGCTTGTTGACATCCAACCCAATAAAAACGCTGCTTCAGTTTCTCAAGTGTTTTTGTGACTCCAAGATGACCGCCACTAGGTCCATTGTGAAATTCTTGCAAAACTTTACTTATCTTGGAGCATGGCACAACTACCAAATTTGAAGTTGTTTTGCCATCTACACTTTCCCATACGCGGTATAGGCACCCTTCTATTACCTTGAGGCTGTTCCACTGAGCCCAATAAGATTTGGCGAGTGGGCTCTCAGCCGAAATTTCATTCCGGGACGGTCTTCTGTCCTCCTCTTTGGCTGCTATAATTTTTCCCAGTATATTGTCGTCCCTCTGTGCCGCTGACCAGTCTTCATCAGAGTCGATGTGCATTAGCCGAACATCAACAACGCCTTCCTTTTGTTCGGTTCTAACGCAATGTTTACACTCTAAACAGCAGGGTCTTCTCGAAAGAGCATCCGCATTGTTATGTTTTGTGCCCCTTCTATGCTCAATACTGAAGTCGTAGCTCTGCAGGCGCTCAATCCACCTTGCCAGTTGCCCTTCAGGATTTTTAAACTGCAATAACCATCTCAGTGCGGAATGGTCAGTCCTTAATGTAAAGTGTTGACCATACAGGTACTTATGGTAATGTTTAATGCATTCCAATACTGCCAGAAGCTCACGTCGTGTCACACAGTAGTTCCTCTCAGGTTTTGAGAGTACACGGCTATAGTATCCTATGACTTTCTCAGTGCCATTAACTACTTGGGAGAGCACGCCCCCTATGCCATAGCCGCTCGCATCAGTATCCAGCACAAATTTTTCTCCAGGTATGGGATACGCTAGTACTGGTGACGTACACAATAATCCTTTAAGTTTCTGGAATGCCTTTTCTTGTGGCTCGCCCCAATGGTATGGTCTCGACTTCTTTGTCAGCTCATGCAGGCTTGCAGCTACACTGGCAAAATTTGGCACAAAGCGTCTGTAGTATGTACAAAGGCCCAAAAAGCTGCGCAATTCATGAAGATTTTTAGGTTGATGCCAGTCCCTTACTGCTTGTATTTTATCTTCATCTGTTGAGATTCCGTCTGCTGTAACACGATGCCCCAAATACTTCACTTCTTTCTGGAACAATGCACATTTCTTCAGGCTGAGTTTCAATCCAGCTGATGATATCCGTTGAAGAACTTCTGCCATGTTTTTGAGGTGTTCATCAAAAGTTTTCCCCATCACGATTATGTCATCCAGATATACCAAGCATGTCTTCCAGTGGAGTCCTTTCAGTACCTTCTCCATTAGGCGTTCAAATGTGGCCGGAGCATTGCAGAGACCAAACGGCATAACTTTGAACTGCCATAATCCGTTACCAACGCTAAAGGCAGTTTTCTCCTTGTCTTTCTCTGCAATCTCCACTTGCCAATATCCGCTTCGCAAGTCTAGCGTAGAGAACCATCTCGTACCAGCTAGCGTGTCCAAGGTGTCATCGATTCTGGGGAGCGGATAGCTGTCCTTCTTGGTTATGTCATTGAGCTTCCTGTAGTCTACGCAGAATCTAGTACTGCCATCTTTCTTTTTAACTAAGACTACTGGCGAACTCCAAGGACCAGAAGATGGCTCAATTACGCCTTCACGCTCCATTTCTCTTACAAGCTCTTTGACTTCATCTCGCTTTGCTAGGGGTACACTTCTAGGTGGCTGTTTAATCGGCCTAGCTTCGCCTGTGTTTATTTCATGTTTAACCAATGCAGTTCTACCCTGACTTTGGTTTCCCATGGCGAAGATACTGGCATGCCTTTTTAGCAACTGTTTGGCTTTATTTCTTTCTGTCGCTGACAGTCCTGCTACCCATTTTCCTACGTATTCCTCAAATTGTTCACGTTCTTTGGCGGACAAATTGGTAGGCTCTATCTTCCTCTCACAGTTTATTATTGCCTCTGCTGGAGTACACTGGCCAATATCGCAATTTTCTTTGATGACTTTTTCATGGTCTGCCAAGTTAAGTACTCTTATAGGGACTATTCCTCCTTTACTAGTTTTTACTAGAGCTTTTGCTGTTATAAGCTCTCTCATTAGATCTGCTGGTTCTACAACCCACAACCGATTGTCCTCACAATCTCCCTTCATACGCGCCCATATAACTGTTTCAGACTGCGGCGGTAACGTCTGACTCTCAATAGCAAATACTTTTCTTACTTGCGGCTTGCTGTCATACCCAACATCAAGGGGTATTTCCACATTACGCCAAATCATCAGCTGTTGCCCCATGTGTAGATTAATGCCATGATTAATCATAAAATCGGCTCCAATAATTACCTCATCGACAATATCGGCAACAATAAACACATGCCTCACGTTGATGTTGGCTATAGTCACCTTCAATTCAATCTTACCATAGACAGTGGCAGGCTCTCCAGTAGCTGTACGTAGCCGTATATTGCTTAAACGATCGCATTTCCCCTTTACTATATCGGGCCTTATTATTGACTGCGACGCCCCTGTGTCTATGGTAAATACGTGCTTTTCCCCGTTGATGTGTCCAGACGCAGTAAGGTTGCTATTTTTCTGCTGCATCACTGATATGGAGATTGTGGGGCCCTCGTTTGTGGGAGCTAGCTCTTGCCCCTTAGCGCTAGCTCGTTTTAGTTTAACGGGGACTCTTGTGATGTTGTTTGGTTCACCCGTTTGCTGTTTCTTGGTGGTGAAACAGATCTACCTCTTTTTCTTGGTGCTTTGCAGTTGCGCTGAAAATGACCAATTTTTCCGCAGTTAAAGCATTTAGGCTTTTCTTTGGTAGCACCTTCCGCCAACAGTTGTCGCATTGCCTCCTTCAAACTAGCAACTAGGCTGTTATCCTCCTCGGGCAAAACCTCCACATTCCGCACTTTACATATCTGTGGCTTGAAAACCATCCTTGCAGTCTCTTGAGCCAGCGCAAATGAAACAGTCTCAGCGAAAGTAGATTTCTGCGTTGCGCACACAGCCAGTTTGACATCAGAGTCGCGAATGCCATTAACGAACGCCTCAGTTTTAAAGTGGTCCAGTAACGGGTGACTCTCGCCTGGATATGTGAGCTGCACTAACCGCTCGATTTCCATTGCGAAATCTTGTAGAGACTCGTTAGGCTTTTGAACTCTACATCACAATTCCATTCTGTATAAATCGCGCTTGTGCTCACCACCATACTTGCGCTGCAATGCTGCCATTATTTCATTATAGTTGTTTCTGCTGCTTACTGGCACGGTCTCAAGTACCTCTGCGGCTGTACCGTTTAAGGACAAAATTAACTCTATGGCCTTTTCTTCAGCATCCCATCCATTTCTGCTAGCAACCGTCTCGAACTGGAATCTAAAGATGCTCAATGGTACGCTGCCGTCAAAGCATGGCGCTTTTATTCGCGCAGAAACCTCCGCAACTGCTCGTACTGGCCCGCCACTACACTCAAGGTTATGCACTTTGTCCTCTAGAGCATGCAATTTTTCTTCGAACTCTTTTGCATGCTGTTCCAGGCCACCGCTTTCTAAATGTTGGACTCTATCTGCCAGCTCTGAGAATTTATTCTCAATAGAATCCACCCTCCTATTAATGGCCTCAGAAACCTCTACCAGAGTCTCGTTCGTGGCTCTATTTGACTCCTGTATTTCTGCTACAAGTTTTTCAGTGCTAATTTCCGAGTTCTGTTTTATTTGAGTTATTTCGGCTACAAGTTTGTCAGTGCTGATCCTTGATGCTTCATGCATCTGCTGAGAGTTCTGTTTAATTTCAGTTATTTCGGCTACAAGCTTTTCAGTGCTGATCCTTGATGCTTCCTGCATCTGCTGAGAGTTCTGTTTTATCTGGATCATCATAGCAGCGAACATTGAATTTATGTCCATGCTGCTGGTCGTAGCAGGAACACATACCTCTACATCGTCTTTGTCCTCAAACTCGTATGTCCCGATGTCTATGCCGCGATTCTTAAACTCATCTATCAGCCTCTTCTGCAGTTCTGCCTTGTTACCTGCTGTTGGCAATTCCCTCTTACTAAGCTCCTTTTTAAGCTGTTCAACTTTTAGCTCATCAAATTTCATAATTATTTTTTTTATATTGTCCTTTTTTCCTTAAATTGCAATGTCCTTTTAATTATTTTTGCAATTCCACTTCTGACACCAATTGTTACGTTTTTAGACCTTTTCGTAAAAACGCTTTTTATTTATCCTTCAAGGATTCGTTTAATTGCATCAAATTAATAACACAGACAATTACTTTTAGAAATATAATGCGGCAACACTTTATTTACTATTTAATTAACACGAGTATTTGTACTACTAAACACTTAGCGATGTTAACACGTCTAGATTCAAAATCTCACTGAATCCCGCTGTTCACTGGCAGCGTCTTTATATAGCAAAATGACGACGTCTGGTAACTTCGCGAAGCATCTGGTCATGGTTGTTGTTGGTTGTGCTTTACTTAACATGTAGCTATATACGTGTGTTTGTATATATGACAATGCTGTCTTGTGTTTTGTTTATTGTAACTATGTGTGGTTGTATGTATGAGTGTTTTGTGTGTTGTGTAGTTTTGTTTCTTCTTGTGCTATGTGGGCATGTTGCTGTGTAAATTTGTGTGTATGTTGCTGTGTATATTGATGTACATGTTTAGTTTTTATTAGCAGCGAATACTTGCGTACAAGATCATTAAGAATAACATCATCATCTCTTAGCATTGATGTTGCTAGGTTTTTCGTTATTGTTATTTACACTTATTATTGCACAGCCTCGAATGATCTTGTATATTCTCAACGATGTATCCGGAATATTCCATTTCCGTTAATTCAAATATTATCTGCATGGTGTTGACCAGGGTTGTAACATTTTGACAACTAGAGATGGTTTGACAGTGCTGCCAAGTACATATAGCCACATTGTCGTTATATTTGAATCTATTTTTAAACTTTGTAACAATATATTACACTTTAAGATCCGACTACGTTCGGAAAAAAAATATATAGGGTCCGCCAAATAACTTTTTTTTTTAAATGCTATAAAAAAAACTACTGAATATTTTCTCAAATTTCTTTTTTTATTTGAAAGTACAATCCTTCCGCTTAATAATGGAAAATAATTGCATTCAAATGGTTGCATGGCCCGATCGCCATTGACTGTAACGGCCACTCCTCGCTCATTTTCGAAGAATTATGCCTCTGGACCAAAGTCCGCACCAAACAGTGACTCGTTTTGGATGCGTCGGCTTTTCAATGTATGCGTGCGGGTTTTCTGTGCCCCAAATGCGACAATTTTGCTTGTTTGCATACCCGCCAAGATCAAAATGAGCTTCATTTCATATATATTTCTTTTTTTATAGTTCTGTTGGAATTATTGAAAAACTTCCTTAGCAAAAGTTTAATGATTTTTTGCGAGCTTTAATTTTCTGATATTAGGGTGGTACATTAGGATGGTAGGAACTGAGATCTGGTGGGTAAATACTACAAGAGGATATTTGAGGTCGATGACTATTGAAGCAAAACATTGCTCTCCTCGAGACAAAACATCGATGAATCACTGAAATCAATCCGACTGAAAATGTAGAAGATATAACGAAAAATGTATTTTGGCGATCCCTACTTTCGGCAAAAAAAAATAATTATTTTTCGAAGCCGCCTTGCAACAATGTTTTATATTAGGTGGTGTACGGCGAACTTTTCTTGTTTTTTGCCTGTAAGGCGAGACGCTATAATGTATATGTATGTATATAAATGTATGTATGTATGAAGGCATATGCATAATTTGCATCAAAAAACGTTTATATGTATATAACAATAATGTATCTATTATTTTTGAAAGCTTGGTGGTGTTATCGCTCCTAACGATGGCGAATGCCATTTGAGTTCGGATGGACTTTATACGCATTCGGAAGTCCAAGATTATCCCAGTATTGCCCAAATCAATCGTAAAGTTAAAGAAAATGCTATTAATATAATATTTGCTGTGACTGCAAGTCACCTTTCGATCTATGAGAAATTGTCTAAAAATATCGAGGGTTCCTCTACGGCCACATTATCGGCAGACTCATCTAACGTAGTCGACTTGGTTAGAGAAGAATATAACGTGAGTTATCTACTGCTTATCGTTGGTTTAATTTTTAATATTGCTGGTGTTTACCTACTGCAGGAAATTTCTTCATCGATTGAAATGAAGGATAATGCTACGAGCCATGTTAAAATCATGTATTATTCAAATTGCTTGAATGGCGGCCTTGAAGTACCCTCTGCAAAGTGTGATGGCCTTAAGGTTGGTGATATCGTTAAATTTACAGCTCAAATTTTAGTCAGCTCCTGCCCTGCCGATCCCGCCGAGTGGAATCAAGTAATTCATATCTATCCGGTGGGCATTAATGAAAGCTTATTTATAAATTTGGAAATGCAATGCTCCTGTCCCTGCGAAAGTTTTGGGTCTAAAGGATATCAGAAGAATTCTCCCACTTGTAATAATCATGGCACTCTAATGTGTGGTATATGTGAATGTAATGATTTGTACTTTGGACGAAATTGTGAATGTTCCGCTGTTGATTCGTATACGAAGAATGGTAAAGAAATGGGTTGTCGTGCTGACAACATGACGACAGTCGATTGCAATGGTCGAGGGCATTGCTTTTGTGGAGTTTGTGAATGCGAGAAGCGTTCTAATCCAGATGAAGTAGTATCTGGACGTTATTGCGAGTGTGATAATTTTTCTTGTGATCGTCATGATCAAAAATTATGTTCGGGGAATGATCACGGTGTGTGTGAATGTGGCAGTTGTGTATGTAAGCCAGGCTGGACTGGTGCAGCTTGTGATTGTCGTACATTTAATGACACATGCATTTCACCTCAATCTGGGGAAATTTGCTCCGGCCATGGAAAATGTGAATGTGGCGTATGCAAGTAAGATTAAGTTATTCATGCATCCATAAATTAAGAATAGCAAAATATTTTCTCAAGGTGTAAGTCAACCAAAGATGGACGATATTCTGGAGACTTCTGTGAAAAATGTTCAACATGTTCTAGTCGTTGCCACGAGCTGAGGAATTGTGTACAATGCCAAATTTATAAAACCGGACCACTGAAGGATAATCTTGATTGCTCTACAAATTGTACAGCATTTATAACAGGAATCGTTGACCAGGTCGAAATTAATGAAGAGAATGAGGAAAATATTTGTATATTTTATGATGAAAATGATTGCAAATTTACTTTCAAATATAGTGAAAAGGAAGAAATAATTGAAGTGTACGCTGAGTCGAAACGAGAATGCCCTGCTGAAGTGCCTACATTAGGAATAGTGTTGAGTGTTATTGGCAGCATTGTGTTTCTTGGTTTGATTACTTTATTCATTTGGAAGCTGATAACAACATTTCATGATAAACGTGAATTTGCTAAATTCGAAAAAGAACGTATGGATGCCAAATGGAATGTGGTAAGTTTGAATGGAAATCATTAATATAAAATAAACTACATATTTGTTATTTCTTAGGGTGGAAATCCAATTTTTACACCAGCAACAACCACTTTCGAAAATCCAACATATTCATCTAAGTAATATTTTTAAAAAGATATACTTTTGTATTGCGCGTAACATATCCTTAATACTTAAATATTAACTATTGTATTATTTCGGAGTTATTCGAAACTTCATTAAAATGGTAATGAAAATATGTATTTTCGGAAAATTGGTTGGGTTAATTGTTGCCGGCATAGTTCACTGAAGATTACTGGCAACGATTGAAACTATCATGTATGTACTAAAGAGCAGAGTTACAGCCGACTCTTTAGTCGGCTCTGTAGAAAAAATTCGGCGTCGAAGTAAAGATTAAAAATAACGACAAAAAATATGGTAAACGGTTGACCTTAAACCCCATCCCTGGAACTTCCCACTAATTTTAGCCGCTAAAAATGGTATTATTTTAATTTTAAAACTGCTATAACTTTCGAATCGACCAGCCGATGATTGAGATAGTTCTTCCATACATATAAAAAAAATCGAGAACTCTAATTGATCACATATATAATTTCGGAGTGTTTTGCAAAATTCACTTTTTTCGAATTTTTCGTTCACGAAATCTTACGAACGCATTAACCGATTTTGACCCTTTTGGAAGCGCTCGACGTGATTTTTAATTGTCAAGATTAGTTTTTGGAATCGATCGGCAAAGTCGTTTAAAAGTTATTCTTAAAAAACAACTTTTAAAAATAATTTTTTTTTCAGTTCTTTAGATATTTCCGAAAATGTACCAATCCGACTCTGTTCTTATTTACGGGAAATCTAAGCTTGAAGAAACCAATTGAAACGTGACTAATTTGATGGATTCAGTTCAGGCGCACGAAAGTTATAAGCGGGCCACATACTTACACCCACACACACACACACACACACACACACACACATACAGACATAGTCAAAGCTTCTCAGGAAAGCTTCCTAGGAACTTAAAATTTCAAAATCTAGTAAAAACCAGTAACTTCCCACTTCTTGAAAAAAAAATTAGTTTTCAATTTGCACACAACTTAATGGAAAAATCATGCTTTATTCTTTTTCCAAGGTTTGACAATACAAAATGTTGATATGAAATATTATTCAATATGTGTACATGTTTTATTTGCACTCGCTTTCTCATAGCTCTAATGTGTCGGGAAAAAAATCGACTCTAATCGAATCACTTTGTTTTATACAAATGCACTGATTTGGAATTTATTGTGACACGGCAAACGAAGTAATTTTTTATTATTAGATCTCATATTTGTTTCTCTTCTCAATTCTGGGAGCAAATTACGGCACTCGATATCGAACGAAATTTGTATTCAAATTGTATGGAAATTTCGAACGATATCGAATGCGGTAATTTGGCCTCTGATCTAAATTCTTACTTCATTATATGTGACAGCGCATAGAGAAAGGGACCTAAGGGTAAAAAAAATCAATTTTCACTTTTTTTTTTGATGTGAACAACATTTAAGCATCGAATGAGACCGACCCCATGCCCCAAAAGTGTTCCCTCCCAGAGATATGCGCGTTTTATGAAGTGAAGGTACACCAAAGATACACGTATTTAAATCTTTAAAATGGCTCTCCTGAACAAAACTGGGTTTTACCCTTATGTCCCTTTCTATTTTGCGTCACATATTGTTCATAGACATAATAGAGTAAAATGGGATTTCCCCTTTTTAGATTCCCATTAAAATGCTAATGGCTTTCGTAATCTTAGTTTTCAAATGTCTCAATAAAAATCAATTTAGTGAACTTTTACATTTTGTTCAGCAATCTACTTTTTAAGTTATGACGTCGGTAACAACTGAGCGATCTACTAATTTTTCTGAAATCTCCATCTAGTGGAAAAGTTATTTAATTATTTATATTTAACGCAAATATTTAAATCTAGTAACAGCTAAAGGTACGTTTTGTAAACTGCTTGGTGAATTATGTCTATATGGTTTTGCTTGTGTAATTCTGAATTAATTTTTGGGAGTTTATGTATAAGCTGAGAGGTTTTGTTATTTTAGAATTAGGTTAAAGTCTACTGATGTAAGAACCAATGAAACGCAGCCATATAGATATACTTGATCACATAACAAACAAAAAGCACTTATTTAATTGAGACAATAAAAAGAAGAATAGAAGATTTTAAAAACAACCTTATCAAAGTTTAAAATGTTCATACTTATCAGGTTAGTAATTTCAAATCTCAAATATCTCTATTCATCTAAATCGGTTCAGGGGTTTCAGCGTGAAAAGGTAACAGACAGACAGACATACCGAAAGTTACTTTCATACTTATTAGTAAGGATTATACATACAATATATGTATGTGTCAAATATGTTAAATTTGTTTTTTTTTGTAAATGACGATGTAATTAACACAAATTCATCGTAATCAATCAAAAACCTATTTCGAAAGGAAAATGTCTAAATGACAGCACAAATGTGATGACACAACATGTCATAATGTCTTCTTGGCTTACATTTTTTTAAGTTTGTGTCCGATTCTTGTTCTATTTTTGCCGTAGTGCTATTTTTCTACATTTGGTGTAAAGCTTTAATAAAGTTCCAATCTTTCTTTAAACCTTTATTTTTAAATTTTGTAATTTCTAAACAACGATTTTTTTGAGTTTTGGCAATTTTAAACCAATTTGTGGATATTTGTGCTAAAGCGATCGATACTTCTTTTTTTATTTATTTTTTTACCACATTTATAAAATTTCGATAAAAGAACGTTTTTTAATAAAAAATAATTTATTTTTCATATTATTTAATAAGGTTTACAAAGTGGTATCCTATAAAGATAACGATCTTATAGTTCTTAATATAACAATTAGTGTCAATAAAAGAACTAAAATGACAGCTATAGAAAAATAAAAACACATTTGACCTCCGTAAAAGAGCGTGGTTTTTAACATCACTCATTTAGGCAAGTAATAAAAGCTTGCCATCGAAAGTATAAATCTTTCCAATTGAATGCAACGTTCAGTGAAATATTAAATCAGCATCGGGTGCTCCTTTTTGATGTTTAAATTTTGGTTTGCTAGGGCGGGCATAGAAATTTGCTTGATTACCACGCTGAGATTGCATTAATGATTCTTGGTAGTCTTCTTCTTCAATGCGATCTGTTATGTTCAGTGTTAGACGTTTTACCTTTTCCTTTTCTTCGCGTATCTTTTCTTCTTGCAATTTCAAATTTATAGCCAATTGAGAGTCCGAGGGAGCTATAAATTGTTTAAATTGTTGTTTGCCACCCTTGCCTCCGCGTACCATAAGAACAAAGGGTATTGCGGCAGCACTACCATTTTGTGAATCATTGTTTGGAGGTGTAGCGGCCAAAGTTGACGTAGCAGCTACAGAAGCGGACGATATCTGTTCGTAAGATTTTTTGTTATTTCTTACCATCATCGGCACTGGTATATCTTTTGTATTTGGTTTAACCGTTTCCTTTAAACGTTCCTGGTAACTATCTTGGGCCATTTTTTCATACATTTGCTCAAATTCTAAATCTTCTTTCGTTTTTATAACCGGTTTACATTCGTCTTCAAGTAAACCTTCGTTTTCAGTCCAATCTGTTGTATTAGCTTGATTTGTGCCATCTTCTGTGTTATCATCCTCCTCGCAATTATATTCTTCATCGTGGCGTTTTTCCCTTGGTCTTCGATCTAACTCCGAAGAAGAATCATCGCTAGCCTTTTAACATAAATTAAAATACATGTGAAAAAAAGTACAGAAAATTTTGGAAATAAATTAAAACTTACTGCATCATCAAATTCACTGTCTTCTGGTATGGGATGTAAATTTCTGGCGTCGTCTGTATTCAGCTGGTCGGTGAGTTCCTTAAGTTGTGGATATAGCTTTTCCTTCAGTTTTTTAATGGCTTCTTTAGCCTGCTCAAGATTCTTATAGAGTTTTAGTTTAGGCCTAACATTGAATAAACAATCGCGATACATGTGGTCCACCAATATTGGAAACAAATCATGTGTATCTTGCACTTTTGAAAATATGGGATTCGTTTTTTTATACCAGTAATAATGTTGAAAGAACACCAAGAAGTAATCTAGCCTGCGTTTAATTATTATCTTAATATTAAAATAAATTGTTATTGCATAAGTACGTACTTTTGTTTGCTGGCAGAACTAGTAAAATATGGACCACATGTGTCCAATAAAACACAGGCCAATTTAAGCCTGAACAAACTATCAGGAGGGTCTAATTCCGAAATCACACCATCCTCAGTAGAAACGCCCAATGAGATAATCGAGTACAGTGTATTTAATATATTTGTAGATTCAACTAATTTATAGTTATAAAGTTCTCCCAAATATTTGGCCATAGCAATACGTCTTTGGGCTAACTTGGGGGAATGTATCTCAAGTCCAGCTCTTATATCCTCAAAGACATTATCGATAACCATTGTAACCGCTTTCTCTTGGTATGAACTTAAGCCGGATAAGAGATCTGCCAAACATCGAATTAAAGGAAAGCGCAACAGATATGCCTTTGACAAACATTTAATTACATAGCTGCTAGTGGTAGGGTCGTGCCAATTAATCCGCCTTAACATCTTTATACAACGTTCAACATTCTGCTTATTCAATTCTTCAAATATCAAATGTCTTATATACTCATGTATAACAGGCCTTAGTTTCACGTCTTGTGTCACGGCTTCAGGAGGCTTTACCAAATAGAACACGTTTTCAACTTGAGCAGCATGCCTAGAATCCAAAGCCGTTGCTGTTTTCAAACGCATCATTTGATCGAGAAATGTGTTCATGAGCCAGCGGGTGTCTTTACAATTGTATAAATAAATACCAGCGACTTCTATGAAGGCACATGCCATTTCAATTTGATGATGTTGAAAGTCTCTCAGTAGAACCTTCAGGCAACTTAAAGCATCAAATTTTTTCAGTAAGCCAAACTTTACCATTTCGCCCATAAAGCGCACAATTTTTATTTTCGACTCAATATTCATTTGATTTTTCATACGTATATGCCATTTGAATTCCTTCCGTAATAACTCTGATAAATCCAAAGCCACATCAGTATTACACATATTTATAATCGCCACAAAGCGAGACAAAAATGGTAGAAGATCTAAACGATTTCTAAAACAATTTAAATATTTCTACATGAACTTTTTGTTAACAATGTTTTATTACGTGAATGGTTAAACCTTGACATTATTTAACAATTATTTTTCTAATTTAAAAAAAACGAAAAGGACATTATAAAGCGTGTTTTTTAGAGTGTCACAATACCAGAGCAACGGGGACAAGTTGTTGAAATTTTTAATCTAAATATTTGTTCTATTCGTCAAACTCATCGTGCACATCTTCCATTTTATGGCGTTCCTAATCGTCTTTCAGAGCGGCTAATTCGAAGAACAATAGATCGATTTCGAACCACATTTACTATTACAGGAAAGCATTGAAGACGGTCCTAATCAATCAATTCGTCGCAACCACAGTTGCTGAGAACAACTGGGGTTGTGTCCTTCCACTTTATGGACCATTTTTTTAGTTGTTAAAAATTGGTGTTCCAGATTGTGCCTTCTACGCACCAGTCGTGGCGGCCACATGTCAGAAATCATATTTAAACATTAATTTCATTAAATTTTCTTTTCAATAAAGTCCGTTTCACTGAGATTAAACATATATTTCCTTGTGTTATTATGACTTAAACTTGTGACAATCTATAAAAAGCACTCTTCACATACATATCACTTTGCATTCTTTTTCTGAATATTAGCTATGTAGTTTAAAAATCTTATATATATATATATATATATATATATATATATATATATATATATACATATATATAAATATATATATATATATATATATATATATATATATATATATATACATATATATAAATATATATATATATATATATATATATATATATATATATATATATACATATATTTATATATACAGTATTGTTCGAAACCTAAGCAACTTTTTCTAAACAAAAGCTTCTTTATTCGAAATAAACCAATGAATTTTAATATTATTATGTGCTCTCATTTAAACTACATCAACAACAATTTGATTGAATTTACTTACAATAAATAAACAAAACTAACTACATATTTTGCACAACTAATTACATATTTTTTTTAGAAATAGTTGCTTAGGTTTCGAACAATACTGTATATAACTTTATTTATGATACTAACCTATGCACTGCTACTATAGACTTTGTCAATTTTTTACGATTATTTTTTGTATTATAATTTAAAAGAAATTCTATTGCGGCCGAGTCTATTAGTTCCTTATTAACGCAATTATTTAAGTTCTTCAAAAACTGTGCAAACTGTTGTTTATTTGAACTGGGAATTGGTTTACTTTGCCTTCCGGCTTCCATTAAAGCATTAGCAATCTTATCAGGCAGCTTTTCCGTTCCGCCTATAGCTTCATCATTATCTAATTGATCTTTTTCATTTGGAGGATCCGATGTTGTTGATGGAGGGTCGTCTAAATCAATATCGTTATCGATATCAGCATCTAAAGCCTCTTCGGTCATTTCAGATGTATTTTCAATTTGTTCGGGATCCACTTTGGGTGCCGAAAAGTTTGGTAAAAATTGTCTGAGATCGGGTAAATCGATATAAAAACTTTTTGTTTCTTCATCACCCCAGGGATCTAGCTCCCCAATGGCTGCATCATCAATCATATTTTCAATAACTGCACCAGGATTACACACTTCTGTCTCTTTAGCCAATTCAGGCAAAGTTTCATCCAATAAGTCCGATAAAGATTGAGCCGAGACGAGTAACTTGTCAAAGTTAGCTTGCATGATCTCACATTTTTCTTTTGTTTTCGAAGGAATTTCACCTTGTTTTGTTGAAATTTTATGAAAAAAAATTAATTAATATTTCCTTTACAATACGAGTTAATTCTGTTTCTAGTTATCCAATTAACAAAGTTATTTTGTCGCTAACTTCAAATAAAATCAAATTACCCTTCTCCAAGAAGATTGAACTTTCTAAACTGCGGTATTTAAAAAGCATAAAGACCCCAATAGCGTATATGGAAAACTACAACAAAACTAAGTTTCTAAAATATTGAACTTTTTCAAAGGCAAATGAATTTTTAGGTTTATTCAAATTATAACGCTTAAAAGCTTCACATTAAAATAGTCTTTCAAACTGGGTCTTATATAATTCCTGACAAAAACTTTCGGCAAATCAGCAAATTATATTGTACATTTATGCTTAAGTAATTTTATCAAAGGACTGTTGGTTAAATATTAACTTTTCTAATAAAATGAATATTATTTTTGAATAAATGTAATAAATAATAATACAAGTTTTTTTAAGCTTAAGGTCTTTATGCTATAGGCATATATTTTTATTTTCAATATTTAGTTAACCTTTAGCTAACTTCTTCAGGAATTTTTATGTTTTGTTATAATTTTATCTTCTTCCAATTAAATTGTTTTCTAATTATAATTCCAAAACAATGTGCATTATAAAATTTAAATTTTTTTTAAATATATAACAAAATATAAAAATTCCTGAAGTTAGCCAAAGGTTAAGGACATATTGAAAATAAAAATATATATATATATATATATATATATATATATATATATATATATATATATAACATAAAGATCTTAAGCTTAAAAAAACTTGTGTTATTATAAATGTGAATATAATAATCGGAAATTATTTTAATGGGGAATTAAGATATTGCGATATAAGAGAATTTATAAATAATATCTGAACTAGAACTACTGAGGTAAGTTATATCTCAAACTTATTGTCCATATTTCATTTAGCATTTATATACTTTCTAATTGCCCAAAAAATTTTTTTAATTTTACTCGATTCGACAATACTGCATTCGAAATTTTCAGTCTAAAATGATCAAACTTCAAAAATAATATTTCAAAGTACAATGCTATGACAAATCGACTTGAAATGCAGAACAGGCATGTGTAGGTACATATATGTAAATATATTACCTTTGGAAGCAATCGCCTTTTTAAGATTATTTCTCATGTTTTTCAGTTCAGATTGTTCAGAAACCAAGTGTTTGCACAGGTTTTTAAAATATTCCTTCAGCAGCTTTTTTAAATTCTCTTGCTTATCGGAGGGCAAGAAGTCAGATTTAGGTATCTCAAGTTTTCCATATTTTTCAGCAAAATTTATCATTCTTCTTGGCACTAATCCAGCATATTCTTCACCACAATGACGGCAGAAAGATAGAATGATGGAAAAATTACTGTGATCTTCTTTATCTTGGGATATAACGTTAGTTAAGACATTGCCTAAGAGACCTAAGCCCTGCTTGCTATTTATTACCCCGGAGCTCACAAGCTCCGCAAATAAACGAAGATCAACCCGAAGTTTGCTGGGATTTGAAATTTTTTCGCCGGGCTTAAGCAACATAGATTTCTGCCAGGCATCAAAAAATTCATCATCGAAATCTGCATAAGTTTGATGTAGTTTGGAACATAGCAAAACAACGGCTGTAACATCTGTCATTTTAATTTTAGCCTCCGATAAAGCTGAACATATTTCCGATATATATTTGCTTAAATTCAAACCCTTCATGTCCTTCATTAGGGCATCCAATTGGGAGGCAGTAAATTGTTTTAACTTCTTGACAAAGGCTGTATTGCGTTTCAGACTCGAATCCAATTTGGCGAAGTACGTATCTTCCGGTAGAGCGTAATTGGTATTTTCATAACGTAAACGAGATTTTGCCGAAATTTTTGATTTAAGTTCGTTAAGGAAGCTTTGTAATTCTTCGCGTTCCAGACGTTCCACTTCTTCTGGATCTAGCTCGGCTGATGCATTTTCGCCTTGATCGATGTTAGTAACATTTATATCCATTTCAGTGCTCATTTTGAAGAGCGTTTTTGTGGTAAATATCTACCCAAATATTTTCGAGTTAAAATAATGATTAAAACAAATATTTTATGTTGCACAAAATAAGTAAAACAAACACTTTTCTTTCACATTAAGCACATATGTACATGTGTACATAAACACATTCATATACATTTTCACATTTGACGTTCACTAAAGTTTTTTGTAACAGCTGACTTAAATGGATAAAACAGTGCATATACGTTTTCATGATAATTTATTGTACGTTAAAGTAAAGTACCGTTCGGTTTAAATAGCCAAAATTATAGAGATGCAGACGATACAAGAATGATATTCTTGCAGACGATATAACAAATTTTATATTCATATATAAACAAACACTTATGACTTTTTTCTAATCTTTTTTTATATAAATTTAATCCGAATACATAAGTTGTTTTGCACAAATTCATCTATATGTATAGTTAGTGATAACTCTTGGTGCGGTAAGTCTATCCTTATTTTAAGGGATATTTCAATGCGCTTTCGATCTAAAGCATTATGGTAGCTTCCCTGGACATATTAATAAGATATACTTGAGGCGAATATATTATAACAAAATAACATTTATTAAAAGAAAATTACTTTCATGTATTTATTCGAACTATTTTATTATTATTTATGTTTATTTAAGCAAGAGGTCAATTATTTTTTACGAAAAAATTTCTATATTCCGATATTTCGCCACTTTTGTGTGGCTTCTACAGGAATATAAAATATTTTGTAATTTGATATAAAATGTTTTTATTTTTTTATTTTATATATCCCAGAAGAAGCCTTATGAAGAAGTGGCAAAATATCGGAATAAAGAAAGTTTTTTATATAAAATAGTTCTTGCTTAAATAAACATATTTTATTAAAAAGATAATTACAGCGAAAAATAGAACAAGTTTGGACTATAAGTCGGAATATTTCTTATACCTGGTTATTATTGTTTTTGTTTTTAGAAAGTCTAAGCAATGGAATAAAATTCTTTATATGCATTTGTATCTAAAATGTATTTTAAAGTTCAATTTATGGCCAAAAACTATTCGCATTTATCAAGCATATTTCTTCTGAAGAATAAGATTTTAATAATCAGTAGTTATACAAAAAGTAATATAATTTAAAAAGAATGTAAAATATTAAGGACTATTGTTAGCATTATATAAAAGTTAACACACATAAGTGTATACAATCACACAATACATACATACATATGTATGTATGTACTTCCACACATTTATACTTTTTTCAAAAGACCCTGAATATCGAATTGTGCTTAGCTATTGTGTGTTGTATTAATATATAATTAATTTAAAAAAAAAATAATAATATAAAACAATAATAATGATATATTATTCAAATTTCGTTACCATGAAAGCAATACATTGTATATTAAATCAATATCTGCATGTTTCTTTCAGTTAAAGTATAATATTTAGTAGAACACTTACCTCGGAAGCGATTGAACAGATTTCGGTTTAACATTTCTATATGCTTTGTTGGAAAAATGAAGATACATTTCTTCAGCGACGTTATCCGACATTGTATCCTAAAACAGAAACATTGAAAGATTTGTTGTTAAAGTCAAGTGTTCCCATAGTGAGTTCCAAAAGAAATCTTGTAAATTAACTGAAAGTGAAAGTGTATGTATATACATATGTATGTACATAGGCACAAAGATTGTATGTACATAATTCTTAGTTTTAAAAATCGCTGCAAATAGAACGAAGAAAAAATGAAATACTTTAAAGACGTTTACATTGAAAACCGTTTGTTTGATCACCGCTTAGTGAAAGACGATTTAATTGATCGATGGCCTCATGAGAAGGGTGACCAATATGTGGAACGCAAGGATTACAGAAATTTAATGGAGTCATATGTATTCACCAATATTTTCATTATTGCACCATTTACACCTCATAAATTCACTTTACAATTAATTTGAAATATACTGTTAAAATCAATATGTAGATATGTACATTTTTCCTTTTGAAAATTAGACATTTTAAATATTTTGTATATAATTTTTGTAAATTTTGTTAAAAGTACTAATATTTTATTCTAAAATATAAAAAATTTCGAATATACTGCAAAATTACAATGTCAAAATTTGAACAATCTGTTATGTATTCTCAATTGCAGCCATGGAGCACAGCTGGCGCACCACCATGCATGGAACCAGTTGCTGGACCAACGGTGCCATCGCGTGTTGGCACATCTTATCAGGTTTGGAAAATTATTCAATATTACTTGATGTATTTACATACATAAGCACATGTCTATGAATGCTATAGAACGTAACGAATTGCTAATATTGTAAAATTTCACGTAAGAATTCACCAAAAAATGTGTTAAACAGTCCATAATAAGTGGTAGAAATTGTAATTGACATAGATGAGATAGTGTAGCGACTTCGAAAATATTAGTTTCCGTTAGAAATAAAAATGTCCAACTTATAGCCTAAATAATATACATATTCTAATATATTAAATATTTTATTTAAAGACAACACGTCCGCATCCATGGCGACCTACTCTTAGCTACGAAATGATTGAGGTTAAAAATCTTTCTGAACAGCCAGTAACAAACCAATTGGTGAAAACAAGTTTTGCACCAGTAGGAATGACAACTGAACCATTGGTGTTTCCCAATTTGGTTACAGGTTTTCAACGTAATCCTCAGCATGCTGCCAGAGCGGCATTATATACGCGATACACATCTGGTGAATGGAAAAATAATAATCTATCAAAATATGCTGAATCTAACATAAATAGGTATTCACATAAACAAATAATTCTTTAATTTTTAACATATTAAACAAAAAACAAATAGAAACCAATCGGAGCGTTTACGTAATGATGCTGTTCGTTTAATACGTGAAACAGATGAAAAAACTTCCCAAGGGCAGCGTGAGGTTGGACGGCGTTTGGGTGAACGCATTACAGATGTAACTTTCTGGCGCAATGAACTAAATACCGAGTTAGAAAAATTAGTTTCGGAGTCTTCTGCTTTCACCGAACTAAAACGAAAATGTAGCAAAGCTCTATTGGATTTGGAAGCGCCACTGCATATTGCTCAAGAGTGTCTCTATCATAGAGAAGGCCGTGCAGGAGTGGAAAAAGTTCATGATTGTGTGGAAAAAGCTCTTTTGTTAGAAATTGATAATTTACGAACTTCTCGTGATAAACTAAGAGAATTGCAAGATAAAGTGTGTTTTATATATCTATGTATTTATTATATTTATTTTTATATTTTAAAATAACGGTATATTTTGAATATTGTTAAGATTACCAAGCAAGCAGGTGATTGTCGAGCAGCTCAACATCTTTTAGAGGAGGATGTATCTTTTAAAGAGTCCACGTTAGGAATAGATTCTGTTTGCCATCAACTGAATAATTACAGCAGAGGTATTACATATTATGGTGGAATTGAAAAATATGATCCATCCGTAAGCACTCAAGAAACGTGGGCGGAGGCAAGCAGTCAACGTGTAAGCAGGTAAAATTTTTTATCTTAAATAATATTTTATAATATAAAAATATATATTATATGTATAACTTAAGATCTCAGGCTGAACGTTCTAAGCTTTCTCAGTTACGTAGCGATGCTGATGCTACAGTTATTGCAATAGCAACTTCTATGTGGGATTATTGGAGTAACACGAATAATGCTTTCGATCGTAGATCCCAGGAAATGGCGGAATCAAAAAATAAAGTACAGCTTCATCTGCATAAAGTTCAACAGGAGTTGTTCGATTTGGAGAAACATATATTTTTGTTGCAAAAGGCTATACAGGATAAATCGAATCCCTTAAAAGTGGCTCAAACACGGTTAGAAGCACGTAGCCACCGAGAAGGAGTCGAATTATGCAAGTTAGTTTACAAATGTTTAAAAAATATACTTCATGTAATTCCTATTATTATTAATGATTTATTATTAAGGGACTATGCTCAATTGCGCTTAATCCAAGAGGTAGAAGATCTAAAAGAGGTAGTAAACAATTTACATCATAAGTTACAAGAAGCTGAAGCCCAACATCAAAGTTTATTAAAAACTCGTTCTAATTTGGAGGCAGATTTGAGAAATAAAGTAAAAGCTCTTTTTATTGATCGTGAGAAATGTATGGGGTTAAGGCGATCTTTTCCTGTTAATATGATTGGATATTAAATCAAGTTTTGGTAATATGTTATTTAATTTGTGTAATATTTACTGTAAGAATTAAAAATAAAATGTATAATCAGTCGCAAAGCAATTAAGTGCAACCAGACCACCACTGATCATTTATTCTCTTTCGAGAGTTTTGCGTCTCCCTCGCACTAGTCAATTTCAACACGTCATATCTATATAGATTTCAGATTCTTCTGAGGAGTTGTCCGCGATGAATTACGTTGCTACTTCTTATGTGAAAGCATAAGTCGTATACTGTCAGTTACAGTAAGAGATAAAATACGGGCTGAAAACACCGCCGGCATATGGTCTTAGTCACCCCATCCGTCATCTGTGCACCAATGCTTTGAAGATTTACTTTGAAAATTATTTCATTAATAAAAATAATATCCAATTTATTACGTAGGTACTTATATACATACATATAGGCTCTTTTGTACCAAACGACGACTACGGGCGTCATAAAGCAGACTTTTAATTTAAAGTGTTTGAAAAGTCCTTTCTTGTGCCTATCAGGCACAAGTAGGCAGAGTGACAACTCGAATATTCAGACAAGTCTTGCTTTTATAAAACTCCTCTAATACTTAGATAATAACATTATATACGTTTTGCTCAATACAAGAAACTTTTGTTCATTACATTTTTCACAATTTTACTTACGTTAGCTTGCACAGTTTTGATTGATACATCCATCCAACCCACTTGGGTCTCTAGTACGACACCGTGTTACATAAAGACGACACGCTCTCCGTACTATTAAACTGTCATCGGTATCAGTCATCTACATATTCACTTTACTATTCCACTTTTCTATAATTTTTGCCTAACTATTTAAGTATATATTTGTAACTCACTGATGGAATCGCTAGTTGCGGTCAGAAGTCAGTAACTGTAGTACCTGCATAATACCTGAACTGTATTATCTACATTTCGGCTTGTGCTGGCAAGTCTGCAATATAAACAACTCTGGCCTTGGTTATGTTATCTTGACACAGTCGTGTCCTCTGACGGTTCTCTATATGATATAAAATAAAATTATTTTAAGTCCAATAGGAGTCGGCATATTTCCATTATCAGAAATTTCTGCCAATAGTAAGAAAAATCCGTGTTTTTATATTTGTTAATGTACACTCGCTGTTAAGGAATATATATAAAATGTGAGTTTTTATGTAAATAATTTATTGAATTTGTATACGTACCATTTTGCAAAATGGTGTTTTAGTTCCCATTGTACGTATGTTTTTATAAGAGGACATTTTCGGCATATCTATTGTGTACTAACTTATGGGCAAGTCTTCATGTTCATATACTTTTGTACTTTTATTTATTTATTTTGAACTTTTACATAATTATTTCATTTTTGGCAGCAAGAATTATATATTATATGTAATTTAGTGTAAGATTATTAAACATAATTTTTAACGTAAGCAAGTCGCACTACGTTATGTTGGTATGTTATAGCATGACGTGTACTATGTGTTGCTGCTATTTCTATTAACAAGCAAGATATTACCAATATAGTATATAACTATAGGTATATGGTGCATATTTAAAGATTAAATGTTCTTCTTGTATGTACATAGGTATATATGTAGATAAAGCAAAATTAAGCACCATGGACTACTTTGCAAAGCGATTTGTTTGCTATGGTAGTACCATTCCGAATTCAAATGAGCATTCTTAAATGACGGCAAGCATACAAGTTGCTCCAATTAATATTATTCGAAAGAAAGGATCAAGTTGAACACAACGTGATAATATATGTATAAAAAACGAACGATCTTCCGATCAATATAATTTATTGAAATTGTACTATCTTTTTGCTAGAAGATATTGTACTATATGACATAGTGTACGTTAAAACTATATTAATACAATCCATAAAAGTCGATAGCCTATAGTTGCTAGTACTTTTTCTCCTTAGTTTATTTAATTTTAATTATAATAAATTTAAAAACAATAATAAAATTAATGATCAATAAAAATTTATTCAATATTTTAGGTATTATCTGAGTACTTCAAAAATTAATTACATAAGTATATTTTTCTTTCTCAGTAAAGCAAACACAATATAATGATTAATATGTATATAATAAGTGCATGTTTCGATTTTTAGATAATTCGTACTTTTTATTATTTTCTAATGTTTGCTTCTATTAAGTCCAGGGGGCAAATTTCTTCACTCGATATGGATCGAAATTTGTATTAAAACAGTATGTAAGTTTCGCTTGATATCGAATGCTGCAATCTGGCCCCAGTATACTTGAATATAACCCAAATTAAGAAAAATGGAATAAGCACCTATAGTACAAATTTTCATCTCATCTCATAAAAAAAACTTTAGTTTGAACTGTACTGTAAGCTATTTGTTTTCCAAATTTGATCCAGGTCAGTTGAGTAATTTTTGTGCGTTAGTGAAACAAACAACAAAATTGAGAAACATGCATGACGGCGTTTCACACATATGCCCTTTTAAACCCCCTAAGGAAAGCATACTTATATATTTATATAAACCCTTTCCTTTATGTCGTTCTATAATTCTATATGTAATATAACAAAGTGCGGGAAAGACGAATTTTTATTTTGATAAATACAGTCGCTATCATAACTGCAATTAATTCCACAATTTAATCAAGCTCTTAACCGATCATTTGCAATAATATTGAATGCAAAGGACAAAAGCAAAATTATTTATGTAAAATTCCAATTTGTGTATCTATGTGTGCCAATTTTTATTTTAAAGTTGAAATTTTTCGTTTGTTTCTATGAAATAAAAGCAATAAATTGTATAATATAATAATTGTATAAAATTAGCTACTTGTGTGTTTATTAATAAAAATATAAATTTTTTCAGTGACGTAAAAGACTGATTAATATTTGTGACAATGCGTTTGGCAATATTCTTATTGATATTTTGCATATTTCAATTTGCTTTTGGAGTCGATCCAACAAACTTCAAAACATGCGAACAAAGCAGCTTTTGCAGGTGAGTCTAAAATAATATTCAAAAAAAAGACCACCTAACATACTTATATTTTTAATTCTTCTTTTAAAGGCGCTGCCGCAAAATACAACCGGGAAATTCCAAATTTGCTTTGGTTCCTGGTTCAATGAATACCTACTCAAATGCTATTACCGTTGATTTAATAAATCAAGATACCAAACATTTATTTGTTTTTAAATTAGAAGCGTTGGTGGTATGTAATAAAATCGTATGAGTATTCTTTGAATAATAAATTTATTTTTTAGGATAATAGATTCCGTATTTTAATTGACGAAAAGACACCCTTAAAACCACGATACGTAGTAGAACATGTATTAATAGAAGAACCAAAGCCGGAGACGTAAGTAAAACTAAATTTAGCTGTATCTTCTTACACTTAATTTGTCATAATTTCTTTTTAGACTTACTGTGGAAAAAGAGGATAAATCTGAGATCGTGCTAGTATCTGGTACCAACAAAGTTGTAGTGGCTGCAGTACCTTTCCGCGTTGATTTCTATGAAAATAATGTCCTAGTTGTTTCCGCCAATGCCAGAGGTTTAATGAATTTCGAACATTTGCGTCCCAAACCTCAAGTAAACGCAGAAGAAAACCCAGAAGGTGAAGTTGAAAATAAAGAAAATAAAATTTCAAATTCACCAGAAGATAGTGAGCCTGGTGCTTGGGAGGAAAACTTTAAATCTCATCATGATTCTAAGCCATATGGGCCAGAAGCTGTAGCCTTAGATTTCTCTTTTCCCGAAGCTGAGGTGCTGTTTGGCATACCGGAACATGCCGACAGTTTTGCCTTGAAGTCGACATCTGGCACAGATCCTTATCGTTTATATAATTTGGATGTTTTTGAATATGTTATTGATAGTAAAATGGCGTTGTACGGCTCAGTACCCGTTTTGTACGGCCACGGGTGAGTGTTTTCAATTTTATCCGTTAATAAAAATTTGTTTTAAACTGTACAGTGAAGAAAAATCTTTTTCAGCTAAAAAATTTTAACATAAATTTATTTTTAATATTGCATATGTCGAGCCATAATATATGAAACTCGTGTTAAGTACCGTTACAAAAATACAGCAAAATAATTTAAGCTTAACTGCATTTTTGTTAAGCTAAAACATTCTTTTTCAAATAGAGCAAAAGTAGCGTCAAATCTTCAAGAATATCAATAAAACAGTTGGAGAATATCTTGCCAAGGACAATGATTACAAGTTTTTAAATTGTTTGGTTAAATTAACTGATTTTCACTACATCGAGCATATTATAGCAGATTCATTACAACTATTAACATTAAATATTACACTGTGAAATTTTTATTTGACAGATTGTTGTCACAATTCTATTTTATAGGTAAATGAAATTTATTTGTTGGTGGTCAAGCAATGTCTATATGTATTTCACCACAGTTTTGCAAAGTTAAAAACCTCTTATCTTATGCACATACTTCTGCAATCCATCTGAGAACTCACAATTTGTAAATTACAAAATATTTTAAAAAATCACACTAGAATAAGCATAGTAGGCCTTGAAACTCATACAAAACTAACCCAACAAATAAATTATATTCGATATGAGTCTATTAAATTCTTCTGCTTTCTTGACCTCTTTTTAATTATTATTGTATTCTGATATTTTTAAGCTTAAGGTCTCTTTATTTTATTAAATGTTGAAATTAAAAATTAAACTAAAATAAAGAGACCTTAAGCTTAAAAATATCAGAATACATTGATATGAATCTATTTTATTTTTCTACACCTTTATACAATTAGAAATCCACTGGATAACAAGAAAAGTGTTTATAAGGCAAAATGAAAAATAAAATCTAAATTAAACTGTTATGAAATTTTTATTTGACATATTGTTGTCACAACTCTATTTTATAGGTAAATGAAATTTATATGACCACTAACAAATAAATTTCATTTACCTATAAAATTAAATATTACAGTCAACTACAATCCTATATGTCTCATATTAAAGTTCTACTTCAATTTAAACCAAGGATAATTAAAAACTAATTCTGCAAAATTTACTTTTTGTCGCTTAAGCATCTTTTGCGTTTATGGGACGATATGCGTAATTAACCGCGTTAGGGTTGTTTACGTACTTTGCAACTAGTGTACAGAAATTTTATTATAAATATAATAATTTCCATCAACTATCAAGTACGCAGAAATTATGAAGTACAATATGTCGATTATGGATGGCAACTATACTTCCGTATGTTTTGAAAATTTCTGAAAACGATTCTATGAATTTGTAATGTTCACTTGGCATTTTCCTTAGCAAATAGACATTTTTAGTTCACGATATAATCGATTTAAAAATCTAATACTTGTGAATAATTTGTTAAAATTTATTTTCTAATTTTTAGAGCACAGCGTACTGCTGGTGTATACTGGCAAAATGCTGCTGAAACCTGGGTAGATATTTACACCGCCGAAACAAATGTTGTATCGTCTATTGTTAACTTTGTGTCGGGTTCGCGTAAAGTTGACCCACCATCAGCCCATTTCATGTCTGAATCTGGTATAGTCGATGCCTTCATTTTATTGGGTCCCAAACCTTTAGATGTATTCAAACAATATACGGCCCTCACCGGCACCACCAACTTGCCTCAGTTGTATACTTTGGCTTATCACCAGAGCCGCTGGAATTACAATGATGCTAAAGACGTGGAATCTGTTTCAACGAAATTTGATGAACATGATATTCCTATGGATATTATGTGGCTAGATATTGAATATACCGATGGCAAAAAATACTTTACTTGGGATCAATTTAAATTTGAGAATCCATTGGGCATGATCAAGAATCTAACTGATGTTGGCCGCCATTTGGTAATTATAATTGATCCTCACATAAAGCGTGATAGCGGCTACTTCTTCCACAACGATTGTAGCGAAAAGGGCTATTACACTAAACACCGTGATGGCAAAGACTATGAAGGTTGGTGCTGGCCCGGTTCAGTTAGTTATCCCGATTTCTTCCGCCAAGATGTCCGTGATTATTATGGTGAACAATATATGCTGTCAAACTTTAAAACTGTTACTGCAGATGTTATGTTCTGGAACGACATGAACGAGCCATCGGTTTTTAATGGTCCCGAAGTAACCATGCCTAAGGATTTAATGCATTTCGGTAATTGGGAACATCGTGATGTACACAATTTATATGGCCATATGCACGTCATGGGCACTTACAATGGTTTGATTAAACGTGACCCGAATCAAAGACCATTTATTTTAACCAGAGCACACTTTGCTGGTTCGCAACGATATGCCGCTATTTGGACGGGAGACAACATGGCCGAATGGGGCCACTTGCAGCATTCAATTAAAATGTGTTTGTCTGAAGCTGTTGCTGGTTTTTCGTTCTGTGGCGCTGATGTTGGCGGCTTCTTTGGCAATCCTGATGCTGAACTTTTTGAAAGATGGTACCAGACAGGGGCTTTCCTACCATTCTTCCGTTCTCATGCCCACATTGATACAAAGAGACGTGAGCCTTGGCTATATCCCGAAAAAACACGCCTAGTAATTCGAAATGCCATTCGCAAGAGATATTCGTATTTACCACTGTGGTATACCATGTTCTATGAGCATGAAGTAGACGGCAGTCCCGTTATTAGACCCATGTTAACACATTATCCAAAAGATAAGGAATGCTTTGCTATTGACAATCAGTTCTTGTTGCAGGATCGCCTCTTGGTCAGGCCTGTTATGCAGCAAGGTCTTAAGCAAGTTGATGTCTACTTCCCAGTTGTTGATGACAAGAATAATGGCGATATTTGGTATGATGTTGACAATCTTCAGAAATTCAACAAGTCTGGCAAAACAACTATACCAGTTGACGACTATAAGGTAAATTTGTATAGTTTCTTACGAATCGCTCAATTACCCACTATTTAAAGCGCATTTTTAGTAAATAAGAGTATTTAAATGTAGAGTTTCCTCGTGATAGATTTTCTTTTATCAGGCTCAAGTAGAGTTGTAAATTTATTCGAAAAAAATTTCGTAATATTTACCTTATTCGAAAAAAAGAATAATTAATTTATTTGTTTCGAAGAATCTAACAAATGATGCGCTAACATTTTATTCGAATAATGGGCCATATTATGGTTGTCGAATTTGTGTTAACTCTACAAACATTCCGATTTTAATTTACTGAAAATTCCATTTTAATTTACTGAAAATTCTGCTCTTTTCTGATTTGCATTGATTGAAAAAAAAATTGAAATAAATTTAAACAAAAGAAAAATGGCAACACGGGTATTACATAAAAATGTGTTACCATGAGTTGGATACAGCAGGTGGGTTATTATGTAATTCGATACGAAAGAAAAAGCTTTCGAAACTCCATGTTAAAAGCATATGTTTTCGAACAATTTCCGATTCGAATCGAATTACATAATTCTCGAATGCAATTTCCTAATAAAATTTTTATAAATAAGAACTGTTCTCATATTCAACTAAGCCATCTAATAAATGGTGGCAAACAAAATACACATGAGTACTGATGGTAAAAGTGTAGCGGCTTTCGAAAACAGCTGTTCTGCTCATCTGTGTAAGTTAAAAAATTAAAAACTCATGTTGAATTTCTTTTGTGCCTTGGAAAATTTCTAAGAATTAGCCTATAATTGTTTTATTCTAAGAACACATATGATTACAGGAAATTAATATATTAACCCAAACATTTTACGGTATTTGTCATTGGAAAACATTTCAACTACAATACAAATTTTCAAATATGTGTCAAAAATTGTGCGAATACTGAATTGAAAAGTTTTATTTGAACCAGAGAACAAAAAATAATTTTTTTTGCTGTTTTTTCTTAGAGTATTTCTATGTTTTTCACGCTTTTATTTGTTTCATTCTAGATTCCCGTTTATCAACGAGGTGGTTCGATTGTACCAAAGAAGGAACGTATACGTCGTGCCTCCCCCCTTATGAAAAATGATCCGTACACTCTTGTAATATGTTTAGATCGGAATGGAAAAGCGGAAGGTACTCTCTACTTGGATGATGAGAAATCGTTTGAATACCGTAAAGGCAAATATGTTTATGTCAACTATAAATTCGATGGTTCAAAACTAACCAACCATTTTGTCCAGCCACCAAAATATGACTCCAAATCATGGATTGAACGTGTTGTTATAGCTGGTTTGGAGCGTAAACCTGAATCAGCTACGATTACAACTGACGGTTTTACACAAACATTGGATGTCTTACCATATGAGAATGGTTATGCTATACGCAAACCAGCTGTTTCTATACTCAAAGATTTTGAAATTAAACTGAATTATTAAAGGCAGTTACTACTTTTAAATAAATAGCACACAGTAAATTTGTAATTTGTTTTTAATACATAAGTACGTAGTATTATTCAATACCATTTAGATTATTTTCCTACAATATTTTAATTTTTGATAGTTTTAAATTTCTTTTTTTTTCAACTCCCATTCCATAATTGGACAAATTTTATTTAGAAAAGATTTAAACATAAATAAAGATATACTCTATGTGGATCAACAAGTATCTTGTTTTCCTGCCTTTTTTCTGTTTTGTTTACATCAGTCTTTACTGGAAGCTTTTACAGAGAAAACCGCAGACTCATATTGTAGCACCACCTACACTGGAAATGCTGCTGTAATACTGTTGCTTCTTATTGGCAACATTTCGGCTACTTTGTTTTGTTATTTATGAAGAGTTGTGGGTGAATTTTTATGAAACACATTCTTTTCAACCGATATGATGATGATGAGTTATTATTAAGGGCTTCGACTTGCGCACTGGCTAAAATATAAAATCTTGTAGTTTTCCAAAAACCATATTTTTTCCAGGATTAAAATGAATGCTTTGTTTATGTAGTTTATTGTTTATGCCAGTAATGACACATTTTCGGTATAGAATACGACAGCGTAAGAGATATCACTTTATTACACCACATTAAATTTTAAAATATTAAATAACTCAGTACAATTACAACATATCGCACCCTAAATACAAAAGGGTCACAACTCAAAATTTTCCAAAACTGACTTTTTTCCATAAATTGATTTAGAGTACACGAGTCAAAACGGGATCTCAGAGATCCTACTTGAATGCTTGCGTGTAGTGGCCACGTATACCAACACGAGTCTAAGTACTGCAAAAATGTCTTTCACATCACTATCTTCTTTAACTGGAGTTATGTCTATTTTTATGTTAAGTGTGTTGCTTCTGCACGATAAACTTGTTTTGTCTCTCCTGAAAATTTTACTATTTTGAGTTTTGTATTTAGGGTGCGATATGTGTATGTATGTCTACTTACAAAAAAAATTAATAAAAAAATATATAATTTAAAAACTAAGGAATTCCGAAATAAACTAGTTTGCAAAATATTCGCTGCTGGGATTTGCCGGTATGAGTCAGATCTTGACCTGACAACAGAAAAAGCACTAGATAGTAACGCAAACAATATTTTAATAGAATTAAGCGAAACCATTAGAAGTATGAACATTTCAAAAAAATTAAAACAGGTGTCTAAATACCGCTTTCGATATTGATCGAAATTTCACTACAATTTATATACACATTTCGATCGATATCGAAACGAAAAAGGACCGAGAAATTATATATTGTGTATTATGGGTTGCTTTCCATTCTTCGAAGATTTACGATAAGTGAAAGAATTTTTTCCAAGTCAAGCTTCATAAAAATTAAGGAAAAGAGTCGCTTAAATCGTAAACCAAATTATTTAAAACATTATTTTATCAGGCCTCTTTAAACTATTGAAATAACTAATCAAATGGTGTCACAAATTATTTTGTAATTAATACATAATGGCCTTTATTCTGTAACAATTTATCAACGTCACGTCAAGACAATATCAAAACTAAGTCCTCTGCATACTCGTTTTAATCCGTATCTAAAATTCATTTCTTGTTACTTTATAGGCCTTAGACAATATTCAGAGACTGTCAGCAATTGGCCCCCACAATGCAACTGCCCTGCTTTTGATATTGTCTTGATGTAACGTTGACAAATAGTTACAGAATGGGGCGGAATATGCAATATGCATTATATACTTAGAAATTTGTTTGTTTCCTCGTTTTAGTTCAAGAATTGTTGTTATGGTTTTAATTTTTACTAATAAACTCCAAATAATAAAGAATTTATGCATTTTTATTTATTGGAACTATCTGGTTAAAAAAAAATATTAATCGGTTAACTGATCAATAACAAAATTAACCAATTATTAACCGATTAAACCAAAACCTGGGTTAATTAATCGATCGATTAACCGATTAAAGCAGTATACCGATTATGGGTACATAAATGGATAGAGAGAGAGAGATATTTTCAATGAAACCTTAGCATTACTGATGAAATTGAAAATTTTCGATGAAAAACATTCTATTTTACGAATTATTCTGAAACCTGATTGAAAGGTTGAAAAGAGAACTATTGTTAAAGTGGGAGGGTTGTTTTGCAACACTTTTTTATACCCTCCAAAAAAGAATATGGAAAGTATATTCACTTTGTCATTCCGTGTGTAACACAGCGAAATATCCATCTGAGACCCCATAAAGTATATATATTCTTGATCAGTGATGAAATGTAAGACGATTTAGCCATGCCCGTCCGTCCGTCTGTCTGTCTGTGGAAATCATGATTCAGTCCAAACGATAAGAGCCAGACCCTAAAAATTTGATATAAATAAATTCTAAAAGATAGCACAGGTCAAGTTCGTAAATGGGATGAATCGGGTCAGAGGGGAAAAAGTTCCCCTAAGAAGAGCTAAAACTCTAAAAAACAACATAATTTTTAAAGTATTTGTTTGGTAATATTGTTAAGCAAATTATAAATTTTTATCTCAAAGAAAGTCCAAAACGTTGAAGCCATAAAATCAGAAAAATTAATTTTTGGACCCCGATTCCTTTAGTGGGCGGATATTATATGCAAAAATAGTGTAAATATTTATGAAATTGTATTACTTAAGCCTAGATTTTTAACAATTTAATATTTAAGCTTTTTTGATGAAACTGAAATGTTCTCTGATCTTCTGCCCTACCCCTCGCCCCTTTGTTACCTAAATGACCCTGTTAAAAACAACATATTTTTCACGCTTCAAAACCCCAAAAACTTATTTTTTAGTGTTTTTGCCATAGGTGAATTTTTATACCCTCCAAAAAAGTATTAACACCCATAAAGTATATATATTCTTGATCAGTGATGAAATCTAAAATGATGTAAATATTTAGAGGGTACAACGTTTTTACTTGTTTTTGTTTTAATTTCAATTGTCGAGTCTCTAAATAAAAGAAAATATTCTATTAAAAACATATAACTTTAGTACGCTTATATACGCTAAATAGTTACAATATACATAATTATTTTGTTTATGTATGTATAAGCACCTGTAAATTACATCGCCAGGCATGTATACATACACACATACATACATATGTAATGTTGTTTCATTATTATTGCGTTTTATGTGAAGCAACAACTTTATTATATTAATTTTTTTGATGGTTACAAAATTTATTTTATTCAGCATATTTACAGCTTAATTATGCTGTGGCATTGTTGGTTATTTTCAATTAAATTTCCATTAGACTATAAACAACAACGATGCTGATGACAATGGCGACACTAAAACTCCAATGATATCATAAATACCCATTTGACCTGAGATGCGAATATAAATACAGAGATGTTCGCTATAGCGAAGAATTTTCGACGGAAATAAATATTTAAAACGAATTCAAAACTTTATTACAGAGAACTTTTGAAAATTTTTTAAAAATTGGATCTCATAATAAAATCTGATGATGGATATACTTGTACATATACAATAAATTGCTGCAATCGAAAATTACCTGTAATTTGGATAATTAAATTGAGGACAATTTTCTCCTGCCCCTTGGAATATTTATTATGTCTTTCTGAGTATAAAACATTAGGAATATTTACGCAAGAAATAGTTTGAAATAAATACAATCACTTATAGAACAAAAATTTTTAATTAATCGAACAGTTAAAGCGGCTTTCACACTATAAGACTGAGTATTAATATTTGTCAAAAATTCGAAATAATATGAAAACTCTTATAGTGTGAAAGCGATCTTAAGTAAAATCTCATAAATTGAGAAGTAAAATTCGACATACCGATGGCTCTCTCCATTTTTTGAAATTTTTCTAAAAGCTGAGACATTTCATATTATCAGGGTTGTTTTTAGCTGTTTTCTTACTACAGAGATTTCATGAATTGTTTTAAGTGTGATAGTGTACAAGCGTTTTGTAATGATACGTTAGATTTTTCTGCATCTCAGGCATTCTCAAAAGAGAAATTCGAATGAAAATCATACGACTCAGTCTTATAGTGTGAAAGCGGCTTAAGCGGTTGCTTTCGAACATTTTAAATTTCGAAGTTGTTTTTAGGCTTTTATGCCATAAGAAAATACTTCTTAGGCTGTATTTTTGAGTTGAGGCATAATCTTAAACTTAGTTTAACGTAATCAGAAACTCTGATTTTTCTGGAAAAAGGTGATTTTTTTATTATTTCATTGAAAACCAAAACTTTAAGCCAAACTATCCTTTTCCGTAAAAATTTTGTGCACAAACTTGTTAATGAAGGCACAAATCTATTTGCAGTGTAACTAAACTGAGACCGCCAAAAACCATAAAAATTATGAGAAGCTTATAAGAGTGTAATAGAGCAAATTTCATATGAAATTCTGTTTTATTACGCTGTTATTAGACTCTCATAATTTTTATGAATAAGGGGATTATTAGACTTTTTAAAAACTTGTTAATTTTAAGCTGTGACTATTTATGAATTGGTGTGCTGTATTTAGATGGATATAAATGAATGTAACAAAAGGTCAACAACATTAGTCAGCAGTAGTCAGTCAGAATTCAGTGAGCCACAATTAACATCAACTACATACAATAATAATGTATGTAACACGTTTTGTAATGAGCGATAGTATAATAGAATTAATTGTATTGGTTGATGATAGGAGTGAAAAACATTTATAGCTTGGTTTTGGTTTTTTCATGGAAATTTAATATTATGATTAACCCTTATTCAACTGAACGAAAGTCATTGCTGTTTTTGGATTTGATTTAAAAAATAACATATGAAATTTAGAGATACAGTCGAACTTTCCTATAATGAATCTGCATGGGGCGAGAAAATCGTTTAATTATTTGGAAATTATGTATTTTTGCACTTTTATTTAAAATAATCAGGAGCTTCAGCCGACAGCACAGGGTGCTTCAATGCACTCGTAATTGAACATAATTGGCAGCAGGGTAACAGCACTCTCCTTCGTCGGTCCTGTAGCAAAAAATTAGCCGGCTTTCAAGGTAACTGACCCATTTGATCTTTTTAGCCAAGTAGTAAACCCCCGTTTTTGGCCTGATTATGCTGCAATTCAGGAATACGAACCAACCAACGAACGAACAAGTTCGCTAGTCTACCAACTCGTGAAGTAAACAAATGTTAGAGAATTAAGAACAAAATGATAGAATTTATTCATTAAAAGTTTTGATTTTAGTTATCATATTATGGTTTTTACTAAAACTTGGTTAGATAATACATTTTATACCCTCCAAAAAAGAATTGGAGGGTATATTCACTTTGTCGTTCCGTTTGTAACGTAGCGAAATATCCATCTGACACTCCATAAAGTATATATATTCTTGATCAGTGATGAAATCTAAGACGATCTAAGCATGCCCGTCCATCCATCTGTGGAAATCACGGTTCAGTCCAAACGAAAATAATCAGAGTCTTGAAATTTGGTATAAATATGTCTTCCACAGGTCAAGTTCGTAAATGGGCTAAATCGGGCATGAGGGAAAAAAGTCCCCCTAAGAAGAACTAAACAAACCAGTAAAAAACAATATAATTTTTAAAGCTTTTTAGTAATTTTGTTAAACAAATTGTATATTTTTAAGTCAAAGAAGGTCCAACGCGTTTAACTTGGAGCCATAAAATCCAAAAAACATTTTTTTTGGACCCCGTCCACTTTAGTGGGCGTTATTATATGCAAATATAATGTAAAAATTTAACGAATAACATTTTTAAGCTTTAATGACGAAGCTGAGACGTAATCTGGTACTCCTCTGCCCTATCCCCTCCTCCCCCTTTGCCCCCTAAATTACCTTATAAAAAAAATTGAAACAAATTTTATACATAACACAGCTTTACAAATTTTTAATTTAGAAAAATACCAAGAACGCCACATGCCTAGATAAGTTAATGGGTACCTCCTGAATATGAAAAACGCTGTAATTTTTTTCTAAGTACCGATTTTTAAATAACGGTGCTTTTGTGTTTTTCGGTGTATGGTTCCACTCAAACCCTTGTGTAGCCCAAACGAAAAGTCCGATCGAGATAAACGCCATATCGTAATTGAATGCCTTTTCCGTCGATATGCTGCAAATTTCTATCTGACAAGAAATGGCTGAGTTATGGCACCTCAAAATTTGCCTATTTTTTACATTTGTTTAAAAATTTTTATACCCTTCACAAAAACGTGAAAAGGTATATATTGGTTTGTCATTCCGTGTGTAATTTCTTCGATATGCACATGGGACCCCATAAAGTATATATATTCTGGATCCTTATGAATTGCGATGACGATTGACTGATATCCGTCTGTCCATCTGTCCGTCTGTCTGTACGGTTTTCCCAAGCCCCCAGAAGAGCTAGAGACTTCGTTCTTGGACCGTTGGATTGGAAATGAACTTAAATAGAGTGCTATTGATTCAGAAATATCCGAAGTATGGTTCCAGAGCTGGGAAGCTTACACCTATTTCTCGACGAAAAATTTATACCAAAAATCAATTATTTTCTTTAATGTTTGTAGATTACACCTACTTCTTGCTTTGGGAAGCCTTAATGGTCTATTAAAAACTAAAATATACAAATTTTTTTCCAGGGATGGGAAATTAAAATTGTTTTTTTCGGCCCATTCCGTATTTTGTAGTACACGTAGTAACTAAAATTGTTAAAAATTTTAAGTTCTTCTTTTACAAAACCTCTTTATACGTCATGAAGATTTGCATTGGCAAAAAAAATTTTTTTTATTCAAATTTTTCTTCCAGGGGTGGGAAATTGCATTTATTTTATACGTGAAAGTAATCAAACAGGCAACTTATGTTGTTTTTTTTGCTAGCTAAAACTGTCTTATAATTTAGGAAGAACAAAATTGGTATCAAAATTCAAAATAAAATTTCGAATCCAGGGATGGACAAGTGCAATATTTAATAATACATACATGAAAGGGACAAAAATGGCTAAAAATTTGAAATTTTTCCTAAAAAAAAATTACTTTATACCTCATGAAGCGTTGCACTAATAAAAAAAGCAAAAAATTAAAATTTCTCTTCCAGGGTTGGGAAAACTAAAGTATTTTTTGGTACTTGCAATATTTTGTTGTATATGTAATAACCAAACTGGTTACAAAATTTGAGTTTTTCTTAAACAAAACTACCTTATACCTCATGAAGATTTGCATTGATAAAAAAATTTTAAAAATTAAAATTTCGCTTCCAGGGTTGGGATATTGTAATTTTTTTTATACATAAAAGTAACCAAAAAGGCAATTGACGTTGTTTTTTTTCTTTTTTGCTATCTAAAACTATTTTAGATTTTAGGAAGAACAAAATTGGTATCGAAAATTAAAAAAAAAAATCAAAATTTCGAATCCAGGGATGGACAAGTGCATTGTTTTATAGTACATGAAGGTGACCAAAATGAATGAAAATTGTAAATTTTTCTTAAATAATACGACTTTATTCCTCATGAAGAGTTGCATTGGTTAAAAATAAAACAAAAAAATTAAAATTTCACTTCCAGGTTTGGGAAGTTTAAAGTTTTTTTGGTACATGCAATATATTGTAGTACATGAAAGTGACCGAAACGGTTGCAAATTTTAAGTTTTTCTTAAATAAAACGACCTAATCAAGACTAGGATTGGTAAAAAAAATTAAAATTTCGCTTCCAGGGCTGAGAAATTTAAATATTTTTTTATACATAAATGTAACCAAGAAGGCAACTAACGTCGGTTTTTTACTAATTAAAACTTATTTTTAGTTCAGGAAAAACAAAATTGGTATCAAAAATTAAAAAAAAAAATAAAAATTTAGATTCCATAGGTGGATAACTGCAATATTTTGTAGTACATGAAAGTGACTAAAATGGTTAGAGTTGGAAAATTCTATATATATTTGGTACATAAAAGTACCCACATAAATTTCAAATTTGGTGTTTTGAGTGAATTAAACCTATTTTATTATTCAGAAAATATTAAATTAGTATAAAAAAATTAAAAATTCGGTTCCAGGGTTGGAAAATCGATATATTTTGGTACATAAAATTAAACATATAAGTTCCCAATTTTGGTTTTTTTCAGTGACTTAAACCTATTTCATACTTCGCTAAGAATTAAGTTGGTATTAACAATTTTAAAAACTAAAAATTCAGTTCCATATTATTTGTTATTTTTGATTTTTATGATGAATTATACCTACTTTATATATCAGGAAGAAATAAATTGGTATTAAAAACCAAAAAAAAAAAAATCTAAAAGATTCTACGATTGGACAATTAGAGCTTTTTAGGGTATATGAAATGGATTTTTACTTTTTGTTTTTAAATTAAACATATTTAATATATTTGAAAGACGTTCATAGGTATTAGATATAAGGAAAGCCAAACATTTAGCTTCCTAGCCGAAAAATTTAAACGAAAAGAATGACATCTGTGAAAGGTATTTAAGATTCGGCACAGCCGAATATAGACTCTTTCTTGTTTTATATGAATCATAGATATGGCCTTAAGAGCTCGGTTGGTTTTATTTTTAATAAATAAATAAATTAATATAAGAATTTTTTGTCCAGACTCAAGTTTAAAAATAAAAAAAAGGAAAATATTATAAAATAGTTATCTTAATAATAAAATGAATAAGTTCGAAAAATAAAAAAAAATATGCATCCATGTTTAAAGAAAGAACAGAATTGCTTACATTAAAAGCTCTTCCAATATTTGCTCATGAGCACAAACATGTAAAGAAATCTATGGAACATATTATCAATATTACCAATGTTTATATAAGACCTTTCAAAGAATATACATGTTATGTAAATGATCAAATAACACAAAAGACCATTCAGGTTTAAATAGTGTTAATGCGGTTACATTCATAATGATGTATATTGTTTAATCGTCTACTTGTATTGTGCACGGAGTATGTTAGATGTGTAGATTCCATGCTACATGTGTGTTCATACACATATTCATTAAGGATTTAACACTTTCAAATGCACATAAAGTCGATACATATGTACATACGAGTACACACACCGAGTGTACTCTTTTCTATTATTTTATTTGTGTTATTAAATGTGTCAAATTCAACTTAAAACAAATTAAATAATTATCTTGGATTATTATTGTAAAACATTGATTTAAATGAAACTAATTTATATGAATGTGGAAAAAAGAACTCATATGCAAATAAATTAATTGATTTTAAAATAATTGCAATATATTTGATTATTGAATATGATTAAATCACATATTATTAAACTAATAGATGTTATCTTGCATAGGTTGCTCTTAAATGTGCAAGGAACAAATACATTTGCAACGTAAGTGATACAACTGTAACAATTGCAAATGCAACACTCAAGGATTAAGGAGAAGAGAAATCATATTTAAGCCTGGAATATCATTCTTCGTCGTTAACATATTTAAATTTATATAACTCATACGCACAGTGGTGCAGAAAAGTAAGTGGTAGCAAGAATGATAAAATAAAGATTACGCCTTGCGCATGATTTACCGTTTGATGACGTATTTGTTCCCTCGAAGAGATTGCCAAATGTTTATTATATGCAAAACTAATACTTTCTCGTACAAAATTAATATTTTATGCTATATTTGGCAACTCTTCACACAATTTACTCAGAGAGATTTCCAATTTACTCAGAGAGATTTCCAACAAGCAAATGAAATCGGATTTATGAAAGTGCAAGTTTTGTGTTATATTTACCGTTTGATGACGTATTTGTTCCCTCGAAGAGATTGCCAAATGTTTCATATATGCAAAACTAATACTTCCTCGTACAAAATTAATATTTTTTGCCATATTTGGCAGCTCTTCACTCAATTTACTCAGAGAGATTTCCAACAAGCAAATTAAATCGGATTTATGAAAGTGCAAGTTTTGTGTTATATTTTATAATAAATTGTGTTATATTTAAAAATAAATATATTAAAATAATTATTAAATAACTTAAAGCGTAAACAACTTATTAAAACTTGATTTTTAAAGCTCATAAACTGTAAACAAAAAACCAAAATTAAAGAAAAAGAGAACAAAAAGAGCAAGCGTGACATGTGCAGTGGGCAATTGCAAACAAAGTGACAGCAAACAAACAAGTGCTAAATAATTGTGTTAAAATGTAATATTGTTATCAAAATTTTTTTTGTTTTCAAAACGCTGTGTCATTTTATAGTTTTCCAAGAGATGAAACTCAAAGGAAGTTATGGATGATATTTTGCAAGGAAAAAAATTTGTTTTGAATGGGGAAAAAAGAAAAATAATTAGCAATTGGGTTCAATATTAATATAAAATAACTACAAATGAACAATTTCAAATAAAAAATAGTGGAAAGTAAAATAATTTTTTAAAATTGTTTATTATCAAACAAATTTAATTTGAAAAATCGCAGTTTGCCCCACTGTCCTGTTTTTACAATAACATAATAGTTCTCCAACTGAATTTTATTAGCCAATCAGAACACATGTTGAGTGACGTCAGAATTCCATCATGCGCAGAAAAGTATTTTTATATCAGCTTGTTGGCGTATTCTTTATTTTATCATTCTTGAGTGGTAGCATATGTACGAGTATATAGCCACATTTCGTTGGTCAAGTACAAAAGCCCTAACAATAAGAGAAACTGTATTAATTATTTATAATAGAAAATGTAAAATTCGGGAACGGAATTATATTCGTAATTTGATTCCTCAGAAAACAAAGAGGAAAACATTTATGATATTAAAAATGATTTCATTCCGAAAAGCTGTTTCGATTATCGTTTTTTGAGGAACCAAAATACGGTATTAATTCGGTTTCCGAAAGGATTTGAATTCTGTGACATGGTTATAAAATTTGCTTGTTAAATCGATACATTTGATAGTATTGCAGTAAATTTTTCTGACGAGGTGTAATAGGCGATTTGGATTTTGTTATACAAATAACACATATATCAATTACAACAATTAAGACAACAATTAATAAAATGTTTCCAAAAGCACTTTTTAAACTTTTCACTTCATAATGATATTACGAGTAGTTTTTCCACTTTTTCATGGAATGCTTCTTTAGCCTGTAGTTGGAAAGTCAATTCGAAAAAGTTCATTAAAGTAAATTTTTTTCGATTTCGGGATGTGAGTAGCGAATCGAATGTATTTAAATAAATAAGTCAGATAGGTTATAAAAAGAATTTTCCACCGAAGAATTTTTACAATTGTAAACTTCAGTTTAAACAAGTAATAAAGAATATTCGATCAGGTCAGAGAAATCAACTTCGTCATAAAAGCTTAAAAAATTAATTTTTAAGGAATGTGGGATTAAGTTATATAATTTGTAAACTACTTTTTCAATTTGATATAAAAACAAAAAACAACAGAAATATTAAACTTTATATAATTTAAAAATTTTGTTATTGTTAAATTATTATAAATAATTTTTGAATTGTTATCCTGAAGAAGATATCCAGAGGATATCGAAACATTGATTTAATTATAAAATAAACAGTTTATAAAAATAAGCCTCAAGCTCAATATAAATTAAAATAAAATAATCAAAGGCTGAAAAAATAGAACAATATATTTTTGCATATAATATCTTACATTAACGGCCACTAAAGGAGACGTTGATATTTTGGCTCCAAGTTCAATATTCTTTGACATAAAAATATGGGGTGATTTTTTAAGCGTAGTTTAAAAATCTAATAAAACACTCAAATTTGCATCATATTTTCCAAAATTTTTATTGGAATCGATAAATTGGTCTTTGCAATTTACTTTTTAAAAATAACTTTAGGTAAATGCTGCCCGCGTCTCCTGTTCCAATAGTCCATTCGTAAAGTTCAATTTTGCACCACTTCTTCGAGCATTTTAGCTTGTATTCCATGAATAACACGTATTATGTTATACTCTAAGGTTTCAATCGTGTTTAGCTGGTCCACATAGACCAACGACTTCACATAACTTCAGAAGAAATAGTCAAGAGGCGTCAAATCACATGATCTTGGGGGCCAACTCACCAAATTCATCCTCCAATATGTCAATTTTTTCACTAGCAGTGTGGCACGTGGCACCGCCTTGTTGAAACCACATACCAATCAACTCCAAATCAGTCGATTGGGACAAAAAAAAAGTCGCGTATAACGGCTCGATATCGTTCCCCGCTGGTGGTAACGTTTCTTCCACGGTCGTCTTTGAAGAAAAATGAACCGATGATGCCACCAGCCCATAAACTGTCGTTTTTTCGGGTTGCATCGGTAACTCTTGTACGGCATGTGGTTGTTCTTCACGCCATATGCGACAGTTTTGCTTGTTTACGTGTCCATTTAGCCATTTACTAGGTCGATTATGACGACCATAAAAATGTCGTAACAAAAGATGAACGTTTGTCACAGAGCACGAATTTTGAGTTTCTCCATGATGAAAAGCCAGAGTATACTGAACACTTTTCACTTTCACAGATATCGTTTGGACACAATTACCAACCAGTGCTGCCAACCCGAAAAACTTAATTCATATCATTTGCTTAATAAAATTACAAAAAAAAAAGTTTAAAAGTTATGTTGTTTTTTAGAGGTTGGTCTAGTTTTTCCTAGGGGAACTTTTTTATCCAGGGTCCGATTTAAACCATTAACGAACTTAACCTGTACTGTCCTTCAAAATTTAGCTATATATACTAAAGTTTCTGGATCTTTTCGTTTCGATTGAAAAATTGCAACAAGAAGCACCACGCATTTCTAATTGAGTCCATATTCACTGTATTGAATTAAATATCTTCCTGTTTACATATACAAAATTTAGTATTGACGTATGACAACTAAAAATACAAATTTTTTATATTCCTGAGGACATCAAGTTCAAATCTGTGATGTTTTTTTTTAATTATTTAATTAATACTAAACTTAACATCAATAACTTAACATCAGCATGGCTGGACATATATTGTTTATGGTGTTTATTTTGCTCTTCCCACAAGTTAAGTCTTAAGTTTCGACTAACTTTGAGTTTCGCTCACCAAACACACTTTTTAGCAGTGGTGCATTTGTAATGTTACTCGATTTTATAACAGTTAAGCGTTAGTTGAGCCATCCCTTAATTAAATTATGTGCTTAATTGAGCTCAATAATGGCATTAACTGCGATAAGCTCAATTAAGGTGAATGTCTGCACAGAGTATAAAAACATAGAAAAAACGATGATCATAACGTATAAAAGATTGAAAAGTTGCATTCACATCTGACAAATATTTGGCAAAATTAACGTAACCACTATTTTTCAATAAAAGTTTCTTTCAAATTTCCCGACAAATGAAGTGATAAAAGAAAATACTGATTGTGTATTGAATTTTTTATCATGCTCCTTTTAAAATTGTTTTCCTAAAGTTATAAAAAAATTAAGCCAGCAGTTATTAGCTACGCTTATTTCATCAAATATTTGGTAGATGTGAACGTAGCTTAAGAATATCAAAGAGACATAACTAAATATTTTCCGCTTTCAATAGTTCAACCATTTTAAATTGATAAATGTTCCGTAATTTTTAATATATTCAATAATTAATGACTGAGAAATATTTACATATGATTTATAACACTCTTACCAAAATCATTGCAAACATGGTTATTGACAAATAAAAATTCCATTACGGAAATTCTTATCAATTATTGAAGCATTTTATGAAACTACAATTTAGTGTTTGTAAAATTCACATACCCATTTGCCTCGTTAAGTATGAACTGCAGGATTATTGTCTGCTGCAGTAACAAAACTTTTTGTGTCATACAAAACGTTACAACAACATAAAACCATGACAAGCATTAAAAGGAGAATAATACTACTCTAGTACATACCAAAGCAAGCAAAACTACAAATAAAGATTTTATTATTGTACAAGTCTTTCAAATACAGTAAAGGAAATGATAGAAATCCAATAGAAATGAGTACAATAATACTGCAGCAATAGCAATAGTAAAAGGAACCCGCAACAATATAACGAACAATTAAATGTTGCAAATAACAATCAACACAAACAACAAAAATATAATATAAAAATAAAGTTGACTAAAAAGAAAACAGTTCATAGGGATTGGCAACTGCACACATAAACTCAACTTAAAATCAGACTAAAAGTAGACAAAAAGATGTGGGAAGGACAGCCGCGTTAATTCAAAGGAAACTTATTGCAAGGCTTTGATATATGATCCTTTATAGTATATATTAAACATAAATAAATTTTCAGAGTTTAGAATATACGAAAGGAAAGTTCTTGTACCGATCACATTATCACTGGGCTTCAAAACCTTATGTCGGACAAAGTTAGTCGCCTTTGCTGTATTATGACAACAATTTTATTTGAATTTGATCACAAAACTTGGCTGCAGTTTTGAAAATACAAACTAATTTCTCAAAACTTCCAAAAGATCTTATCGTTTTATATCCTACAAAAAAAATAATTGGATGGTAGGAAATGAGGTTGTACCCAGGGGTCGTGTATCAAATGGAACTGACGCTTCAAGAGGTCAGACGAGGAAATTATACAGGTCAAACGGCTGTAATAGCTGGTTGGGGTAAAACTAATCGTACCATTAATAAGTCGAGTCGTATCTTGCAATGGGGTCAGGTGAAAGTAATTAGTACACAATCCTGTTTCTCGGTTTTGAAAAAGTATTTGCCAAACGATACAATTTGCAGCGACTCAATTGATGATGTTGATGGCTTAATGGGAGACTCCGGTGGGCCGTTAATGTTTGCTTTGTTTGGTCTTCGGGATAACACTCCATCTGTTTACACATCCGTCGTAGAATATTTACCATGGATCAAACAAATTATGGATAGTAACTGACATTGTGCCACACGAGTTCTAAAAATATTAAATCATGTTGGCTGTTTTCTTTATATTAACACAAAATGATCAGATCTAATATTTTAGTCCACCTTTTCTATAAAAAAATGTAAATACACTTTCTTAGAAGCCCTTAAATAATTAAAAAAATAAAATTAAATTAAAAAAGGAAAATAAATGTTTGAAGAATTTATGTTTCATTTTTTAAGTAAACTGACTTGACTAATTGCCCTTTTGTTTAAATGTGACAAAAGTGCGATTGTTGTATTATTTCAATTCAAAATGTATTGAATTCCAAACAGCATAATCGCCATCGATCAAAAGCTGCTGTTCTTTTTGTTTTGTTTTTGTTGAGCAATTTACGTATTAATTTTTTTTATCAACGAGCCTCAAAGGGACTGAGATAACTTAAAAATGTTTGACCTGCTGGGTCAGAGTTCCTTTAAGACATTTCTGTACCCAATTTTAAAACTCTATACAGTGTCACTCCGGAAGGGACGTGGGGGAGACCACTCATCTTTGCTCTAAAACACAAAAAATTTAATTTTTAGGGTTATTAAGTGTAAATTTCTTTTTTTATAGAGTCATTTAGGGGGCAAAGGGAGGGTATCAACTTCGTCATAAAAGCTTAAAAATATAATTCTTAAGAAATTAAGGCTTAAGCAATACAATTTGTTATATTTTTATATTATTTGTGCATATAATATCTTACGCCAGGAGGCGCCAGGAGGCGGGGTTCAAAAATTTATTTTTCTAATTTTATGGCTCCAAGTTCAATGTTTTGAACCTTCTTTGAAAGGGCAATTATTCCAAAACAAAATTACTATTTACAACAAGATGTTGATTTTCGTGTGTGTTATTCAATTTACAAAAAATTTAAGCCTCCAGTTATTTATACGAGTCTTAATATCAAAGCACACTTTTTTATCAGTTCATTTTTTTATCAGCTTTTCGTTACACTTAAGAAAGAGTAATTTTGTTAAAGTAACTAAAAACTATAATTTTTCATGATATCAAGCAGGTTTCCAAGAAAGATAATGGAATTAATCTGCTTGCGTATGTTTAAAAAATCTTTGAAAATTCTAAGAAAAACATACTAGAAACATAAATCTTAAAGTTTTTATCTATTTGGTTACTTTTAGAAAATACATATATTAGAGATCTTAATATCAGATAAGAAAGAAAGGAAGTAGTTTTGGCCGCACGTGTGTGTTATCAAATACTACGCCATAGCCGTTAGTTTAAATTGTGTGCTACGATTTCAGTTCATACGGCTTTGAAATTAGTTCGATAACAGCACTAGTCGTCAGAAAAACGCGAAAAATATAAAACATAAACTATTTCTATTAAAATTTTTCTTAAATTTATTTTTAACATGAAGAACTTCTACACACAATAAGAAGTTCTATAATAGATTTCCAATTTTAATAGTGAAAACTTAAGCCCAGCTTTACCTCAAAGCAAACATCTTATGCCGTTCTATCCATTCTTAGTTATTGCGTGCGCACGATCTCTAGTTACAGTCAGAATATTTGTAATGGCGAAAGCTTTGATGCGGAAATTTGGAATTTGTCGGCTAGTGTAATCACTTTTGAAAAGTTCTATATAAAGCGTGTGATCATTTGGCAAGACATCAGTAGTTCGCTTTACCTTCAACAACAGCATGAACGTTTTAATTGTTTTTACTCTCACCTTAATTTTAACGGCTGCTTCGGCTTTTAATTCTGGAGGAAATGAGGTTGTACCCAGGGGTCGTGTATCAAATGGAACTGGCGCTTCAAGAGGTCAATTCCCCTTCATGGTTGCTCTTCTTATACAGCGTTCTAACTCGACATACACCAGTTGTGGAGGAACTTTAATCAGCAATAAATGGATACTGACTGCTGCTCACTGCCTAATAAACGTAGCTGAAGTTACAGTATATCTGGATACCATTGATTTTGAGAACCCTAGAAAAGTTATTGTCGTTAGGCCTCAGCACATTTTTTCCCACGACTATTTTAAACCTACAGGAAAAGAAAACGATATTGCTCTAATTAAAGTCCCAGCCATAAATTTCACTGTCAACATTAATGCCGCTAACTTGCCTAACGAGGAAAAAGCAAATTATACAGGTCAAACGGCTGTAATAGCTGGTTGGGGTAGTACTAATGGTAATCGTACTCATCGTACGATTTATAACCCGAGTCGTATCTTGCAATGGGGTCAGGTGAAAGTAATTACTACACAATCCTGTCGCTCGGCTTATAAAATGCGTTTGCCAAACGACATAATTTGCACCGAATCAATTGATGATGTTGAAATCTTAATTGGAGACTCCGGTGGGCCGTTAATGCTGGTGCCAGAAAACATCGTAATTGGTGTGGATTCTTTAATGGGTCGTCGACCTAACATGCCATCTATTTACTCATCCGTCGTAGAATATTTACCATGGATCAAACAAATTATGGATAGTAACTGACATTGTGCCACACGAGCTCTAAAAATATTAAATGATGTTGGCTGGTGCACATACGAGTGAGCATTGATGCTCGCGCATCATTTGGGACTGCTGCCAGCACTCAGTTTATTCTTCTCAATCGCTGAAACATACATTTCTTGTAACAAATTTATACACATATTTTCTTTATATCTACGCAAAATAATCAATTGTAATATTTTAGTTCACCTTTTGTATAAATAAATGTAAATGAACTTTTTTATACCCTTCACGAAAAAGTGAAAGGGTATATATAGGTTTGTTATTCCGTGTGTAATTTCGTCGATATGCACATGGGACCCCATAAAGTATATACATATATTCTGGATCCTTATGAATAGCGATGACGATTGACCGATGTCCGTCTGTCCGTCCGTCTGTACGGTTTTCCCAAGCCCCCGGAACAGCTAGAGAGCTAGATTGGAAATGAACTTAAATAGAGTGCTATTAAAATTCACAAAGATCAGAAGTATGGTTCCAGAGCTGGGAAGCTTACACCTATTTCTCGATGCAAAATTTATACCAAAAATCAATTATATTTTTTAATGTTAGTAAATTAAACCTATTTTGTGCTTTGGGGAGCCTCAATGGTCTATTAAAAACTAAAAAAATAAAAAATGTTTTCCAGGGATGGGAAATTAAAAATTTTTCTTTTCGGCCTATTCCGTATTTTGTAGTACATGTAGTAACTAAAATTGTTAAAAATTTCAAGTTTTTCTTTAACAAAACCACTTTATACGTCATTAAGATTTGCATTGGCAAAAAAAAAAATTTTTTTTTAATTCAAATTTTGCCTCCAGGGGTGGGAAATTGATTTTTTTTATACATGAAAGTAATCAAACAGGCAGCTGATGTTGTTTTTTGCTAACTAAAACTGTCTTATTATTTAGGAAGAACAAAATTGGTATAAAAAATTCAAAAATAAAAAATAAAATTTCGAATCCAGGGATGGAAAAGTGCAATATTTTATGGTACATGAAAGTTACCAAAATGGTAAAATATTTGCAATTTTTCTTAAATAAAACTACTTTATACCTCAAGAAGCGTTGCACTGATAAAAAAAAACAAAAAAATTAAAATTTTGTTTCCAGGGTTGAAAAATTTAATTTTTTTTGGTACATGCAATTTTTTGTAGTACATGTAATAACCAAAATGGTTGCAAAATTCGAGTTTTTCTTAAACAAAACTACTTTATACCTCATGAAGATTTGCATTGATAAAGAAAATTTTAAAAAATTTAAATTTCGCTTACAGGGTTGGGATATTGAATTTTTTTTTATACATAAAAGTAACCAAAAAGGCAATTGACGTTGTCTTTTTACTAACTAAAACAATTTTTTAGTTCAGGAAAAACAAAATTGGTATAAAAATTAGAAAAAAATAAAAATTTAGATTCCAGAGTTGGATAACTGCAATATTTTGTGGTACATAAAAATGACCTAAATGGTTACAAATATTAAGTTTTTCTTAAATAAAACTATTTCATGCCTCATTAAGAGTTGTATTGGTAAAAAAAAATTAAATTTCGTTTCCAGGGTTGGGAGACTAAAATATATATTCTGCATATAAGCAACCAAAAAGGCAATTGAGACGTTGTTTCTTTTTGCTAATTAAAGCTGTTTTATAATTCAGGAAGAACAAAATTGGTATTAGAATCTTAAAAAATCAAAATTTCGACTCCAGGATTGGACAAATGAAATATTTTATGGTTCATGTGATCAAAAAGTTTAAAAATTTTAATTTTTTTGTCAAGTAAAACTATGTTACACCTCACTAAGAATTGCATTGGTAAAAAAATAAAAATTCGCTTCCAGAGTTTGAAAATCGAAATATTTTTCGTACATAATAGTACATACATAAATTAAAAATTTTGTGCTTTTAGTGAATTAAACCTATTTTATATATCAGAAAAAATTAAATTAGTATTAAAAAATTTAAAATTCGGTTCCAGGGTTAGAGAATCGACATTTTCTGATTCATAAAGCAGCCATTTTATTTGTTATTTTTGATTTTTATGATGAATTATACCTACTTTATATATCAGAAAGAAGTAAACTGGTATTAAAAACCAACAAAATCTAAAAGACGATTCTACGGTTGGACAATTAGAAGTTTTTGGGGTACATGAAACGGATTTTTTGTTTTGTTTGTAAATTAAATATATATAATATTTTTGAAAGACGTTCATAGGTATAAAATAAATGTTTGAAGAATTTATGTTTCATTTTTTAAGTAAACTGACTTGACTAATTGCCCTTTTGTTTAAATGTGACAAAAGTGCGATTGTTGTATTATTTCAATTCAAAATGTATTGAATTCCAAACAGCATAATCGCCATCGATCAAAAGCTGCTGCTCTTTTTTTTTTGTTTTTGTTGAGCAATTTACGTATTAATATTTTATATCAACGAGCCACAAAGGGACTGAGATAAGACATTTCTGTACCCAATTTTAAAGCTCTATACAGTGTCACTCCGGAAGGGACGTGGGGGAGACTACTCATCTTTGCTCTAAAACACTAAAGGCCTAATTCATAAAAAATATTTCATGCTTATAACATCGTTATTTGACATATTTCTATGGGATAATTGTCAAATAAGACGGTTATAAGCATGAAATATTTTTTATGAATTAGGCCTTAAAAATTTAATTTTTAGGGTTATTAAGTGTAAATTTCTTTTTTTATAGGGTCATTTAGGGGGCAAAGGGAGGGTATCAACTTCGTCATAAAAGCTTAAAAATATAATTCTTAAGAAATTAAGGCTTAAGCAATACAATTTGTTATATTTTTATATTATTTGTGCATATAATATCTTACGCCAAGAGGCGCCAGGAGGCGGGGTTCAAAAATTTATTTTTCTAATTTTATGGCTCCAAGTTCAATGTTTTGAACCTTCTTTGAAGGGCAATTATTCCAAAACAAAATTACTATTTACAACAAGATGTTGATTTTCGTGTGTGTTATTCAATTTACAAAAAATTTAAGCATCCAGTTATTTATACGAGTCTTAATATCAAAGCACACTTTTTTATCAGTTCATTTTTTTATCAGCTTTTCGTTACACTTAAGAATGAGTAATTTTGTTAAAGTAACTAAAAACTATAATTTTTCATGATATCAAGCAGGTTTCCAAGAAAGATAATGGAATTAATCTGCTTGCGTATGTTTAAAAAATCTTTGAAAATTCTAAGAAAAACATACTAGAAACATAAATCTTAAAGTTTTTATCTATTTGGTTACTTTTAGAAAATACATATATTAGAGATCTTAATATCAGATAAGAAAGAAAGGAAGTAGTTTTGGCCGCACGTGTGTGTTATCAAATACTACGTCATAGCCGTTAGTTTAAATTGTGTGCTACGATTTCAGTTCATACGGCTTTGAAATTAGTTCGATAACAGCACTAGTCGTCAGAAAAACGCGAAAAATATAAAACATAAACTATTTCTATTAAAATTTTTCTTAAATTTATTTTTAACATGAAGAACTTCTACACACAATAAGAAGTTCTATAATAGATTTCCAATTTTAATAGTGAAAACTTAAGCCCAGCTTTACCTCAAAGCAAACATCTTATGCCGTTCTATCCATTCTTAGCTATTGCGTGCGCACGATCTCTAGTTACAGTCAGAATATTTGTAATGGCGAAAGCTTTGATGCGGAAATTTGGAATTTGTCGGCTAGTGTAATCACTTTTGAAAAGTTCTATATAAAGCGTGTGATCATTTGGCAAGACATCAGTAGTTCGCTTTACCTTCAACAACAGCATGAACGTTTTAATTGTTTTTACTCTCACCTTAATTTTAACGGCTGCTTCGCCTTTTAATTCTGGAGGAAATGAGGTTGTACCCAGGGGTCGTGTATCAAATGGAACTGGCGCTTCAAGAGGTCAATTCCCCTTCATGGTTGCTCTTCTTATACAGCGTTCTAACTCGAAATACTCCAAGTGTGGAGGATTATTGATGTTATCCTCATCAATAATCCTTCGCGCAAAAATGCTTCACGTAGGGCCAATGATGCGAGGCGCTCCGCCTTAAGAACCATTTCGCACCTCGGTGCGATCCCGGCTGACCAGCTTTCTGAAAAGCAGGCAGCCTCTCTAAAGTGGGCACAGGCTTATGTGTCGAGGCTGCAAATAAACTCCTCCCCGGCACCTGCCACGGTTACGGCTCCTAAACGGCAACGTTCGGAAGAGGAGAACGATGCAGCTAGGGCTTCTAGGGCAAAACGTCCTAAGAACATCCCTTCGAAAGGCACCTTTAGTGATATCGCCAAAGGCAAGCTCATAAAGGCCATAATCGATAGGGATGTATCAGACGGTGCCATTTCCTATGCCAGATGGGACTTGGTCAACCAAAAACTGGCGGGAGTGTTCTGGAAGATCCGCAAGGAGAATCCGGTACCGCCGCCTCAATGCGTCGATGCTGGCTGGCACCAGCACGGCGTTAAATTGATGGCCTGCACGGATGAACGCTCAGCGTCTCTGTTGAAGAAGGCCATCGAAGCTATTGGCGAGGTGTGGGAAGGCTCTAGGCTGGATGTGGTTTCCTTGGAAGACATACCCAGAAGACCAAAAGCCTTGACCATAGTTTCTGCTGAACCTTCTTCCCCGAAGGAGATCCTTGAGATCCTTAATTACTGTAACCCGGATCTACCCACCCATGACTGGAAGGTAGTTAAGGTGAATGCACCCGAGAGGTCTAGAAGGGAGGTGGTTCTGATTCTTAACAAAGAATCTTTGGCACCGATCCGTAAGAGGGGCAACAAAATCTTCTACTGTTTCAGTACGATTCTGTTGCGCCTCTACCGGACCGATGTCAAGAAGAACTGCAACCGAGGGGATGATGCTGCCGACAGCGCTGTTGACTGCGATGCTGCTGGTGTGTCGGACGCAGCTTCATACGGGCAAGAGGACACCAACTCAGTCTCAGACATGGTGGGTGGCTTCTTTGAACGGATGGCAGTCGCGGATGAGGACACTGACGCCCTCTTGGAATCCAGCCAAGAGGACGCCAACACCACCGTAATTGCGCTCCATGATGGTGAAGGTGACGCAGATAAACCTTCACCACTCTAAAGCAGCATCCGCTGCAATGCTCCTCCGGGTGGTAGAGAGGAAGGAGGAGCTGGTTATGGTCCAGGAACCCTGGGTCCACCAAGGACGGGTTCATGGACTGACACTAAAGGGCTACAAGCTATTGTTTGCCAAAGGCACAGGTAATATTAGATCTTGTATCTTGGCTAAAAACTCTTTGCGTATCTTTATCCTATCTGATTTCAGTGATGGGGATACTGTAGCAGCTGCTCTGGAGACCCCATCCGGTACGGTTTGGCTGGTCTCGAGCTATATGGTGCATGACCATGAGGGCAGTCCACCAAATGGCAAGGTGCGTAGCATTGTGTCCATGGCGATAAGCACGAGGACGCCTATAATAATAAGTGCTGACGCCAATTCACACCACACCTCCTGGGGTAGTAGCGATACTAACGAGCGGGGTGAGTGTCTCTTCGATTTCATTTTAAATAATAATCTTGAAATTGTCAACAGGGGTTCAGAACCCACTTTTATTGTGTCTAACCGTAGAGAGGTTTTAGATGTAACATTGGTTAGTGCAGAGCACACCAATCTGGTTAGCGGTTGGAGGGTTGCGGATGACTGCTCCCTATCCGACCATCGCTATATTGACTTTAACATAGGGTTGGGTGAAAGTAGACTTAATCCTATATTTAACAGGAAGAAGACTGACTGGGAGCTACAGAACAATGTACTCTGCAACTCCTTATCGACGACTCCAACTATTAGAAATATTGGGGACATTGACTATGCTGTGGAGATTCTAAGTGAATCGTTTCGCTGTGCCACTAATGTGGGTTGCAAACCAACGGTTTGCAGGGGAAGGGCCAAACCACCATGGTGGAACCCGGGAATTGTACATTCACGAAAAGAATGTCGTAGGCTATTCAACGAGGCTAAACGATCAGGCGACTAGTCGACATAGAAAACCTCGTTAAATCGCTTCAAGAATCTTGTCAGAAACGCAAAAAGGAGGTCTTGGAGGGCTTTCTGCAGTAATGTGGAGGGTTCATCTGAAACCAACAGGCAACAGGTAAGATGCTATCAACCGCACCGGTTGTACCCAGCTACATACAGAAACCCTGTGGTAGCTGGACCATGAGTAGTCAAGAGACGCTGAGCGTACTACTCGACACTCATTTTCCTGGTAGCCAGGCGGCACCTTTAACAGGCACTGTCGATGGCAGCTTGACGACAGGCGCAGTCACAACTCCATTAGATATGGATAGGCTCCGCTGGGCTGTACACAGCTTCGATCCGTTCAAATCTCCGGGACCAGATGGAATAATTCCAGCGGATCTACAGAGAAATGCAGACATTGTCCTACCTTGGCTCACGGTAGTTTACAGTGAATCCCTTAGGAGGGCATATATACCTATATTTTGACGTACGTGCAAGGTTGTCTTTATCCCGAAGGGGGGTAAGACGTCACACACCAAGCCTAAAGACTTCAGACCGATAAGTCTTACTTCTTTTTTACTCAAAACTTTAGAAAGAGTAATTGATATTCATCTGAGAATGACCATTCCGAATGAGCTTCTCTCCAAATCACAGCACGCCTACACTTAAGGCAAATCTGTGGAAACGGCACTACATTCTCTAGTGGGCCACATAGAAAAATCTCTTGAGTATAGGGAATTTACTATGGGGGCTTTTCTGGACATAGAGGGTGCTTTCAACTATGTCAACCCCGATTCCATCATCAATGGGATGGTAGCAGTAGGGATTGATGACAATTTATGCCTGTTTGTTAGAAACTTACTAACTTTCAGGGTAGTCAGGGCCTCGATTGGGGATGTCACTGAGTATAGGGCAGTCTATCGGGGCACTCCACAGGGAGGTGTTCTGTCACCTCTGTTGTGGAACCTGACCATTAATTCGCTTTTGCTAAGTCTAGAACGCAGACAGATTATGACTGTCGCGTACGCGGATGACGTAGCGGTGGCGATATCGGGTAAGCACTTGGATACCATATCTCAGTGTATGGAGTCTGCGCTGGCTCTGCTGAGTAGTTGGAGTGTAAGCTGTGGGTTCGGCATCAACCCAGCCAAGACTGAGTTGGTGCTCTTCACTAGGAGGTACAAGACCGATAGCTTTATACACCCAAAGCTTAACGGCACCTCCTTGAAACTATCTAAAACCGCCAAGTACCTGGGTGTGATTCTGGATAGTAAGCTATCATGAATCAGAATCAGAACATACAGGCGAGAGCGGAAAGGGCCTTAGTGGCTATTTATACATGCAAAAGGGCAGTAGGCCTCAAATGGGGTATCAACCCTAAGGGGATCAATTGGATCCTTGAGGCTGTACTCTTTTAAACCAGTACTCTTTTAAGGGGTATTGGTTTGGTGGAATGCGATGGACAAGCAGCCTCATCGCAGGACCTTTGAAAAAGTCTTTCGGGTCGTAGCGAGACTGATGACAGGCGCACTATGATCTACACCAACGGGAGCAATTTTTGCAATGCTAAATTGGCTCCCGGTTGACATTCTGGCCAGACAACTGGCTCTATTCTCAGCGGTCAGGTTGAATACAGTATGTCCATGGACTAGGACTGACTATGGGCATGCTAGGATTCTGAGAGAGCACTCGAAAATCTATGCCAACATTGTCTACTGTGTACCAAGACCCTTCTTTGGTTTTTTTCCGTTCCATTGTCGTTCACAGGGAACAGGTGGACAGGCTTTCCTTTCCCGAGGATTCTGTTAGAGTTTTCACTGACGTATCCAAAAGGGGAACAAGAACGGGCGTAGGCTTCTATGTGGAGAACTTCAATGTAAGATCTCCATTCCGGCTCCAGGACGGTTGTACTGTCTTGCAAGCCGAAATCACTGCTATTACTCGGGCAGCGAGATGGCTAAGGTACTATAGGATATCGAATGATATCTTCATTGTTACCGATAGCAAAGCAGCCATCTCTGGCTATTAGTGGTGTGTACAGTACATCAAAAACTGTGGTCGAATGCCGACTGTCTATCAACGAGATAGCGAGACATTCGGGGGTGACACTGGTTTGGGTGCCGGGGCATTCTGGATGTCCAGGCAACCATACTGCGGATGAGATTGCCAGACAAGGGACTGAATTGAACAGTTCAATGATCAGTCACTTCACTGGCATTCCATTAGCGCGATGCAAGTTTCTGATTCAAAGCGAATCATACAAACTAGCTTAGCTTAGGTGGGAAAGCGTGGCTAACTGTCTCGTGGCAAGAGCCACGTGGCCCCATTACGATTTGCGCAAAACACGCGACCTTCTCAAGTTTGACAAGGCGCGCATGCGTCAACTGGTGACTGTTCTGACAGGACACTGTAGCTTTGGGACTCATGCGAGGAGGATGGGTCTAATATACAACGACTATTGCAGAAGCTGCAATGATGAAGAGGAGGAAGGAACTGTCCTCCATCTTCTGTGTCAGTGTCTTGCCCTTGCTAATGCAAGGGCAGCGGCGCTGGACTCCCGATTCCTGTCAGACTTAGACAGCCTGGCAAACATGGAGCTTTCAGGGGTATCATCCTTCCTCAGGGGTACAGGATGGTTTGAAACGGCGGAGGAAATCCCTTAGGAGGTCCTCTGCTTAAGGGCATCACAAAGGGACCGAATTGACGGAGTCAAGTGGATTGTCCCGCCAGGGACAACGGCCCTCTAACCTAACCTAAGTGTGGAGGAATTTTAATTAGCAATAAATGGATACTGACTGCTGCTCACTGCCTAATAAACGTAGCTAGAGTTACAGTATATCTGGATACCATTGATTTTGAGAACCCTAGAAAAGTTATTGTCGTTAGGCCTCAGCACATTTTTTCCCACGAATATTTTAAACCTACAGAAACTCCAAACGATATTGCTCTAATTAAAGTCCCAGCCATAAATTTCACTGTCAACATTAATGCCGCTAACTTGCCTAACGAGGAAAAAGCAAATTATACAGATCAAACGGCTGTAATAGCTGGTTGGGGTAAAACTAATCGTACCATTAATAAGTCGAGTCGTATCTTGCAATGGGGTCAGGTGAAAGTAATTACTACACAATCCTGTTACTCGGTTTTTAAAAAGTATTTGCCAAACGATACAATTTGCAGCGACTCAATTGATGATGTTGATGGCTTAATGGGAGACTCCGGTGGGCCGTTAATGCTGTTGTCCGAAAACATCTGAATTGGTGTGTTTGCTTTGTTTGGTCGTCGAGATAACACTCCATCCCTGCGTAAGCCAGCGATATATCCTCTAAGATATATCACTATTTAAGTTCGTAAATTGGCTGAATCGGGCCAGAGAGAAAAAAGTTCCCTCAAGGAAAACTAAACTAAACTCTAAAAAATAACATAATTGTATCGAAGTTCCTTATGGGACGATGCGGAGGGGAAACCGGGAAAAAAACGTCCGTAACGTAAGATTTTTTGTTTCTAAATCAATGTTTAAGACGTATGAATAATACGATTCCATACAAATAAATATTAATCATACGCAGCCGTGCCGTGACAGAATTCAATTTCGTTTGGGAGCAAAATTGATTCTGTATTTTCGTTGGTTGGCAAAAAAATAAATAATCATAATAAAAAATGTATACCCGAATAATTATTTTCTTTATACCTCGAATAGAACTTAAAATTAATATTTTTATAATATGGAACTTCGTTCCTATCCGGTGTCCCACGACACCACACATCTTTTTTAACGTTTTTCTGTAATTTCGTTAAGCAAACGATATATTTTTCTTTCAAAGAAGGTTCAAAACTTTCACCCAGAAAAGCAGAAAAATCAATTTTTGAACCCGATATCCTTTAATGGGCATTGAAGTAGCATATTGCATGGAAAAAATAGTATAAATATTCAACAAATCGTATTCCTTAAGAATGAAATGTTTAAATTTTTGCAACGAAAGTAAAATGTTCTTTGACCTTCTCCTTTGGCCCTTACATGACCCCATCAAAAAATGTTTTTTCCACACTTAGTTACTCCAAAAATTTGCTTTTTAAATTTTTACGAGAATGATGAGATGTCTCTCCCACGGCTCTGCCCGGAGTGACCATGTCAAAATAAAGATTCCGAATTGGACGCAGAAATGTCTTAAATGAACTCTGATCCAGCATTTTTAATTTATCTGCCATGCTGCTCCAATTGGGAGGGTATTTAAGATTCGACCTGGCCGAATATAAAGTTCTAACTTGTTAATTTTATTATATGTACATAAAGTAATAATTTGCCACTTTTCAAATTTAACGTCAAGTGTGTTAAGGCTGAAATTCACGTACTTGAATAGTTTTAAACTGAAATTTGCGATTTGAAAAATGAAAACTTTAAAATATTATTAATTTAAACAATTTAAGTTTACGTAGAATTGTATTATTGCCTGAAAAATCCTTTTACTTATATCACAATTTCATACTCTCTCGCTTTACCACAACAATTGTAATTGGATGAATATTTGAATAACACATTCGTACGTATGTATGCATACATGTATGTAATTTTTGTCTGCTACTTGCAGTGTCCCAGTCATCCTATGGAAGATTGTTTTAGCACAAATCACCAAGCTGAGTCTTTTAAGGCCATCTTCGTAGAGAGACCACTCCACAATTATAATCCCCTTTATTCTGTAACTATTTGCCAACTTCACGTCAAGACAATATTAACAAGTAAGAACATTATACTCGACCGGGTCTAATTTTCAATACCCTCCAAGGTGCGTGGAGACGTAGGGGCGGGGAAGACCAGAGAACATCTTACTTAAGTCGTAAGAGCTTAAAAATTTAATTTTTAGGGATTTTTTTTAGACTTAAGAAATACAAGTTGTTAAATATTTACCCTATTTTTCCATGTAATACGTTACTTCAATGCCCACTAAAGGAATCAGGGTCCAAAAATTTATTTTTATGATTTTCTGGCTCCAAGTTTTATACTTCGGACCTTCTTTGACATAAACATATATCATTTGCTTAACAGAAGTTGTTTTCTAGAGGTTGATTTAGTTCTTCTTAGGGGAACTTTTTCCCTCTAGCCCGATTCAACCCATTAATGAATTCGGTCTGTGCTATCCTTAAAGATTTATTTATACCAAGTTTCAAGGCTCTGGCTCCTTTCGTTTGAACTCAATTGTTTCGTTTTTGGAGGGTATTAAATAGGACACTACCTACTCCTAGTGGACAACTATGAGCTATTTTTGACAGTCTGTGACTACTGTGTAAGGTGTTCAATAGGCCGTCCTATTTTTGATATTGTCTTGACGGTACGTTGACAAACAGTTACAGAAAAAATATACATATATGTTTCATATATATATATATATATATATATATATATATATATATATATATATAATTTACTTAAAGCAAAAGTCACTGTATTAAAAACTTGTTAAAAATGACTTAAAGAAAATAAAAATTTAATAAAAGCTAGGCCAGGACAAATTTTTTATCCAAGCTTTTTGAAATCTTCTTCAATAATAAACCAGGATCGTTTTCGGAGCATGGACTTTTTACAGATTGAAGATTACCTAATTAACTGATGTCATACGCAAAGGAGTCAACTGGCTTGAAAGTTTGACAGCGAGAGTCATTAAGGAGAATAAGAAAATCCGTTTGAATCAGTAATCCGAAGAAAGAAATAAGTGGGCAGTAGGAAAAATATGCTCCTTTCAAACGAAACAAACGTTTTTAATAGAGTTTAAAACAGAAATATGCAGTGAGGGACAGACACAACTACGTTCACATCTATCAAATATTCGACGAAATTAGCATAACCACTATTTTTTCACAAAAGTTTCTCTAATATTTTGAGTGCATGCTCGAGAAATGAATAGATAAAAGACAATAAAGATTGTGTATTGAGTTTTTTACAAAATAGACACATACAAATTTTAAAAATATGTTCCTGAAATTATAAAACATCACACCAGATATTATTGATTGAGAATAACAATTGATATCAAACTGAGAAAGTGTCACTTACTCCCATAATGAATGTCAATCAACGATAGACAACTGATCGTTCACTCTTCTTCCAGAGTTTTGTGGCTCACTCGCACTAGTTAATTTCAATACCTCACATAACTGTATATATTTACAGTTCTTCTGAGAAATTTTCCGTGGTTAATTACGTTGCAACGTCTTATGTGAAGGCATAGGTCGTGTACAGTCAGTGACAGAAACGGATAAAATATGGTTTAACAACATTGTCGTACACCGATATTTTGCAAATTTACTTTGCAAATTTTTTTCTTATACAAATACAATCATATCAAACGTTTGACCTTGTGTTTGATGGGTCTCTAGTTGTTATTATTGTTGTGGTATGTTTTGCTCTTCCAGAATTGTGATATCACGACTATTTCTATTGTTGTTGTTATATGTTTCTTAACAAGAATTTGTTATATAAAACGATAAAGTTGTTGCTCTACGCATTTAGTTTTAGAAAAAATGTGGTATTAAAAGTAAAGCTGAAATAAAAGTGAAGACAATTATGCAAAGAGCGCACCAACAATACAAAAAGAAAGCAGACAGAGTAAAAAAAGAGATTTGCAAATGGCAACATATTTTTGCTAATTAATTGTTACTTTTTCTACCAGAAGAAACATAAAAAAATAGATATCCTTTGTACACAAATATGCTGTGCGAGTGTGTGTGCTATGTGCCATTTCATGGTCATGCGAGCATACAAATGTTTGTATGTATTTAATACTCTTCTGTACAGACTAAACAAAAGTGCATATTTTTTAGCATCACCATAATGCAGGTTCTTATACACAATCAAACACACGATAGATGTTTGGAACAGGAGTTGCTGCAGCAGCATTTGGTTTCGCAAATCCTTTTGCCAGAGCCACAAAGGGCTGTAAAAAATAGTAGAAACATACATATGAAAATACCAAACGAGTATTCACGCTATAAAATCATTTTCTGTGCTAGATTTCATTTTTATCCACTCGTTTATATTTTTGCAGAATTTTTGCTGTTGTGTCTTGTTGCTGTCTCACTAAAGATGAAACGGATTTTTATTTTCCAGGATTAAAAATTTCACATGTGAACAACTTTTATTTGTAACTGCGCCCGTTATTTTATGTTCTCAAAATAAAAGAATTGTTAAAGTTAAACTTAATCTATTTAGTAGATTCATCCCAGCAAATAGCCTTAATTGGAACACACACACACATATTGTCTTCCAATTAATGGTATTGCAATTTGTTTGTTATAAATGAGCATCTGCTTTATACTAGAACTTAATAACGTCTTTATTGCTTCGAATTCGCCAAATATCTAGCGTAAGGCAAAGAAAAATTTGGTGAACATCAAATAAATTTTCCACAGCTGGAAAAGGATATAAAGGACCATTCATCTTTAGTTTCTGCTGTATTTACAGTGTGGGCAAAATTTGAGGTTAGGAAGTAACTCATGAATTGAGTTGTCATCCTTTGACATTTATTTAGTCAAAAATTGGGAAATTTTAAGCATGGAACGCCAGCCGACTATAATTTGTGGTGAACGTTTGTGAATTGGCTGTTTCAAAAACTTTACGAAAGCAGACCATATATCATGAAAATCGTCTTTAGTGATGAGCCCCATTTTCAATTGGGTGGTTATGTAAGAAAACAAAATTATCACAAAAATCCACAAACAGTCCTTGAAAAATAATTACATCCAGAGAAAGTGGCCGTATGGTGCGGTTTGTGATCAGGCATCATCGCCCCGTATTTTTTTTCTCGAAATTTTTGGCCGCATTTGGCTAATGTTGATGTCAGTCATACTTAATTTCAGCAAGACGGCGCCACAAGCCACACAGTCGGCCAAACATTTCAGTTATTGCATGAAAAATTTCCCGGTCACTTACTTTCCCGATTTTACGATGTCAATTGGCCGCCTCATTCTTGTGATTTAACGCCGTTGGATTACTTTCTATGAGGCTATTTGAAAGACCGGATTTACGTGGATAAACCACAAACAACTGACGCTCTAAAAGATGAAACTCGGAGCCACATTGACAAGATAAGGGAAGCTCTGTTGCAAAATGACGTTCAAAATTTTGTGAAAAGAGCGGACGTCTGTTGACACGCTAGAGGTGGACATTTACCCGACATCATATTTAATTATTAATTCCCACATTATTTCTTTACATTGATAGCAATAAAACTGAATTTGTCAAACAAAAATTGCGTGCGTCTAAAGTCAGAAGTGAAGCTTCCTTGGCAAACTAATTTTTAAATATCGTTAATACTAATGCTAATCTAAAGACTTTGAGGAAGAGAAAACGTTAGGAATTTAATTATAAATAAATATAATTAATTAATTATAATTAATTTATATAGCGAATATTAATACAAATCATAGTTTTTTAATTTATTTCATCGATATTTACATAATATTTTTTTACCTAATTTTGGAAAAGAACATTTATGATATATTTCTATTTTATGAAATAATGAGTAGCAAATTAAAATGCTACATGTTATTTGTAAATAAACAAATATATTACTTAATCTGAACAACTGCATTCAAATGATAATAAATAAAAAGGATCTGTGTTTACCGTAGTATAAGACGTTATGCGACAGAATTGTCATCTGAAGCTCTATATATTTAACTACTGATCGTATACGCCACTAATAGCGTGTAATTTTTCTCGATCTCCCTTTCTCTATGAATCTTTCTCATTCGCCTTTTCTCACTCTCTTTCAATCGTTCTCAAATGTTTCTCTTGGACAAAAACGTTTCAAAAATGAAACTAGTTTAAAAAAAAAAAAAAATAAATCATTTTTGATTTCATTAGCGAATTCCGTGCCTAATATTACAAATGAGTTCGTTCTGAAAAATAGTTTGGTTTTTCGCTGACCAACCAAAAGGCAGAATCAATTCTGTTCCCAAACGAAATTGAATTCTGTCACGGTACCGTTGCGTATAGTTAATATACATTTGTATGGATTCGTATTACTCATACGTCTTAAGCATGTATTTAGAAACAAACAAGAATGATAAAATAAAGATTACGCCAACAAGCTGAAATAAAAATACTTTGATGGAATGATGGAATTCTGACGTCACTCAGCACGTGTTCTGATTGGCTAATAAAATTCAGTTGGAGAACTATTATGTTATTGTAAAAGCAGGACAGTGGGGCAAATTGCGATTTTAAATTTGTTTGATAATAAACAATTTTAAAAAATTATTTTACCTTCCACTTTTTTTTATTTGAAATTGTTCATTTATAGTTATTTCATATAAATATTGAACTCAAGTGCTAATTATTTTCCTTTTTTCCCCATTCAAAACAAATTTTTTTCCTTGCAAAATATCAGCCATAACTTCCTTTGAGTTTCATCTCTTGGAAAACTATAAAATGACACAGCGTTTTGAAAACAAAAAAAATTTTGATAACAATATTACATTTTAACACAATTATTTAGCACTTGTTTGTTTGCTGTCACTTTGTTTGCAATTGCCCACTGCACATTTCATGCTTGCTCTTTTTGTTCTCTTTTCTCTTTAAGTTAGGTTTTTTGTTTACAGTTTATGAGCTTTAAAAATCAAGTTTTAATAAGTTGTTTACACTTTAAGTTATTTAATAATTATTTTAAATATAACACAATTTATTATAATATATAACACAAAACTTGCACTTTCATAAATCCGATTTAATTTGCTTGTTGGAAATCTCTCTGAGTAAATTGGAAATCTCTCTGAGTAAATTGAGTGAAGAGCTGCCAAATATGGCATAAAATATTAATTTTATACGAGGAAGTATTAGTTTTGTATATATGAAACATTTGACAATCTCTACGAGGGAACAAATACGTCATCAAACGGTAAATCATGCGCAAGGTGAAATCTTTATTTTATCATTCTTGGAAACAAATATGTCCCGCATTTTCGTTTCATCAGTAAAAATTTTACCCTCATGCTTCAAAAAAGTGTTCTTAAGCCAATTCTCTTCCTAACCTCAAATTTGACCAGCCCTTATATAAGATTAAGTTGTAATAATGTCTGAATGCTGTATAAGTTTTTAATTAAAAATTCAAGTTGTGTAAAACTACTTTAAAAATACTAGTATAGTATAAGTGTAAATAAAATAACTAATATTTCAACTAATATATAACTGTATGCAAATGAACCTGTTGGCTCTAGTAATTTACTAGTTATTTTTTCTGCAAGTATTCAATTGAATACATAAAACAGAAAATAATACAATTATCTTTTAAAATGTAAAATTAAGTAACATCCACATCTGACGACGATTTTACAACGAAATCTTTAGTGTTTGTAAGCGAACGTTATATTTTAATTAAGCCAAAGGTTTACTGTCTCCTCGGCAACGTTGTCAGTTATCACTCAATCGAACGAATAATATTTAAAACAAAAACTATTTTTAGAATTGGTTTTAAATTATATTCATACGATCGAACGATAGCTTGCGATATCGCCGAACATGTAGTTAGTAATTTTATATTTTTTTATATATATTATTTGTGTCTTTTTTTTAATATTTCTATAGTTTTATGTTATTTATTTCTTGTAACATCTTTTATTTAACAGAAGGCACTAGGGTGTATAATTTGTCGGCGTCAAGTACATTTTTCAATCAAACTTGCTTTATGACAATAGCGCGTTACTCAATGCACTTATTTGTGAGCAATTAGTTACTGCAGTTCTTAAATTTTATTATTTACATTTAATACAATTATATCGAATAATATACTGAGCCAAATGTTATAGGTACGTGAATAGGATAGTTAGTTTATGCTTTTTTTTAGCAAATGAAATCATTCAGCAAAGCCGATAGATTTAATATATTCTGATTATTTTTCAATAGCAAAATACATGCCTACATATATTGCACATAAGTATAAAAAAATCAGTAAATTAACCATGTAATCACTTAAAAATCATTTGCTGTATTTTCATTATAAACCATTTAATTTCTTGACAAAAAATTGCTTCTTTCAGTCAAGGGGAAAAATGAAAACAAACTTTTTGTAAAACAACTTACTCATCATAAAAAAATGGAGCTTTATATATGAAATGAAAATGAAGAAAGAAAGATCGGCATCAAGGGACACATCAAAAGAAAAACAGTTTTCCAATTTTTTATTTGTGTTCGTTTTTCTTAAAGCAACTTTTCAATACAATAACACACTCATAACTAAACTCACTCGCAAAAAAAACACCAACAAGATAAATGTAACATTGAAAAATCATCGGTATGAGTAAGTGAAATAAAAAAATGTTGGAAAAGTGAAAATGTGCGATTTTTAACACAACGATATAAAATTGAAGATGGGAAATAATAAAAAAAGTGTATGTAATGCAAACGCTCAGAATACTATGAAAAACCAATGAAGAGTGAACAAAACATTATTCATCTATGTGTATGTGCTTATGTATGAACATATACTCGTACATACATACACAGGACAAAGTTGACAAAGTTATTTGTTAAAAAGTAGCACTCGCTTACACAGCGGAATTGTTGCAAAAGATTTTTAAGATAAAGGAGACATAAAAAACACCACACAGTACACAATGAAAATCGTAGTTGTCAGTCAATCATTCGTACGAGTATTTGCTAAGACACTAAGGCTTTGATTGTACCCTACACCACGACTTGCAGTGTAGTGTCTGAAAAAAAAGTTGAAACGAAAATATTACGAGGCCTTAAATTAAACTGATTACTTATATACTGAGAGTGTATTTCCTGCAATAGTTTATTATATATTTTTCACCACAAAATATCCTGCATAGGTTGTTCTTCGATTTATTGCTGTAAGTCTCTTATTGGTATCTACTATGACTCTGGTGTAAGTCTATTAAAATGAGTATAATTTGGCTCTGGCGACCACTTGACGTTTGCAGACTTACAACATATATGTACTTTTTTTTTGGTAAACATAATCGAAAGCCAGTGTGAAACTCAGAGTATGAAAACTGTTTCAATATTCAGTATTGGATGATTTCTGCAAATCAATCTGTTTCCCATCGACAATTGCATGCAACGTAATTTTAAAAGAACTTTCAAACTTTTTTTTTATAACCTATAGTTTTGTCTTCACAAAAAATTGTGGTATTTTTTTTAGAATTTAAGCTTTTAAAAAAGTATACATAAATTTGTTCTTCTTTGTTCTGTGTTTCTACCATGATGAAAGGTATTTCTAAATCGTCACAGCTGAATGCAGTACACTAAAGCACTGTGACTTCTGTTTTTTTTTTCAATAACATTTGCTTTTTTCTTTGATGGCATTCAACATCCTTTCTTACCAATGTATACGATTAATAGTGATGATGAACTGTTGATAGTATTGACCATAAAAAAGGACTTCCATAGAGTTTGTGTATGTATTTTTAAAGAAAAAACAAACAGTGATGTTTGAAAAATATATATATATGTATATATATATATATATATATATATATATATATATATATATATATATATATGAAAGGAAATTGGTGTAAAATAGCCCTCTAGGCACAAATAAAGTCATTATGGGTAAAAGGGAATAAAAGTGGTTTTTACACTCACTCTGACATAAAACTTTATAAACATAAGCATGTCCACATGTATTTATGTACTAAATAAACACAATGGGGCAAAACAAGATGAAAATTTCATGCAGTAACAATGAGACAAAAGTTCAACTATTAAACATGGATGGCTACTAATTAAATGACCAGAAATAGTTTTGGGCTAAACAACTTCAATAGCTAACTTTCGGCTGTTCTATTTAAGTAATCCTGTGATGCATTATAAAGGAAGTAAGAAACGAATAATTTTAATCAAAAATTTAAATAATTCTTATTTATATATGGTTTAAAAAAATTAAAAAAAAATTTTGTTGGGGCTTCGTAAGACCCATTTAAGGTGCAGACAGACGGACATCGCTTATTCGACTTCCCTATTCAAAAGGACCTGGTACAACTACATATGCCCTTTCCCACTTTTTGTTGAAGAAATAATTTAAAAAATTATTATACACATATTTTATGAAAATTTAATATAATATTGTTCTGGTCTTAATTTTTGTTTTTATATAAAATTGAATGATTTAAATGAAATTAGTTTTCCGTTGTTGGTTGAAGTAGTTAAGACGAGACTATGAAGCAGAAAGTCCTGAGTTCGACTCCGCGCTCAGTTATGAAAATGGTGCCGAATTCTTTTGATCAGTATTAGTGCATGATTGTGTTGGTTGTTGTTAGGCTGTTTCAATGATGAAGTCACTGAATATAATTGGCAGTGACTGAAACTATCATGCACTAAAAAAACAGAAAATTAGTCGGTGAAGTAAAAAAGTTGAAATACGTACAACAAACTCTCTACCTTCTCATCTTTCTACATTCCCCCTTTTCTAGCTAGGGTAATCCCCTGATTGCTGGTCCTATAAAAAACAATTCTTTTTTCTTTCTGTTTTTTAATGTGTTAAATATAAGGAAATGAGCACAAAACAAATATTTTGAACTGTTTTAATTTTGCTTCTTAAATTTTATATAAAAGTCAAAAAAGCACCATAAAATAATATTCTGTTAAAATATTATAAAACATCTAGCATATTACCCGCTACTTCATTAGTGTAGGAAACCCAAATCCACCGTGAGAAATAGCATATTTTGTGCGACTTGTAAATTATACTTGTTCCAAAAAGTACCTTATCCAAAGAAACTATTTTGAAATAAGCTTCTTACTTTAACACATAAGTCCTTTTTTCAAATAAAGTACCTTTTCCAATGAAGTAAATGTAGTTTAATATTTTTCAATAGCCTTTGCATACAAAATCCGTACTTTAATCATTGTTTAAATTTAAGATTGAGGGGTACCTTATTACTGACAAAAAAGTGCCGAAAAGGGTTACGACTTTACCTTTTATAATAGCGAATTTTAAAAAAGTACCAACCTTTTTCTTTTTTGAAGACTAAACGCACTAAAAATCTTTGTGCAATGAACTACAGTGTAGAAGATACACGGAGTGCTGAAAAAGTACCAATTTTTTTTTTATTACCCCTTTTTAACTCCCAAAAGTACACATGTCAAAAAAGTACCAAATTATTTTTGAGCATTATTAATAAGTTTTTGGAACTGTACCATTTTTTGCCCCCTTTTACCCTCTTCGCAATCGAATTTCCAAAAATCCTTTCTTAGTGGATCTGTCCATCGGAAGGAGGACTTGCACACCAACTATCAGCTCTATAGTTGGGCGATGATACCTATGTCAGTTAAGGTGCGTTTTTCACTTATCAAATATTTGCCCTGAAAAGCGTAACCACTAAATACTAATGAAAAATATTTTTCTTCAGATACGTGTTTATTTAGTAAAACAATTTCATACAAAACTAATAGACAGTGTCATGTATCCAATATTATTCGAGACTATTTCACTTAATAAATACATTTTTGAATTAAAAATTTTTTTATTATTGTTTAGTGGTTACGCTTTTTTTGGGCAAATATTTGATAAGTGTGAACGTACCTTTAGTTAGTAACGTAACTGTTTTATATAATATAATTACATAGATTTTCAAAATTATTATTAATTATAATTGATGTCCTGAAGAGGATATCCAGAGGTTATAGAAGGACTGACAATAAACAAGCTTAAAGTTATTGTAAATTCGTGGATTTGAACTTCAGCCTGCCAATTAAAGTTCTTAGCATAACAATTAAATTTATTACAAGTTCGAATAACAAAACACAAATTAATTTTTATTGAATAAATAAAATATTAAGATATGGTACAGCAAATTAAAGGAGTTCGAGGTGTGTAAAATATTTATAAAATATTTTCAATATTCTTATTGACTATTTATTATTGGTATATTAGCATAGAGAGTTGGTTCCCTAAATCGATCCTTAAAACTTTTTTAAATATATTAAAATTATATGAAATAATATATTATAAAAAACGACCACAAGCTTGATAAATATTACAATATATTAAAATTCAATAATTTCGTATCGAAAATTTCTCATTTTAACAAGGCTTGGTTTAGTTTAAAAGCCTATGTCAAGCGGCATGCTAGAAAACAAAGAAATATGTCCTGCAATTGCAGAGCTTTTATTTGATATTTTGTTATAAGTAAGTGTTTTGAAGATGCTATCATTTAATACATATTCATATATAACCGTCTAATTCTATTTCATGCCACTGTGCAAAGTGGTATTTTATTATTTGGTATGATGGACTCTTTTCATTTCATTTCAATTTATGTGATGTGTTTGGTATTTTTTTTCAATCTTACCCAATTTTGTTGCAAAATTTATAGAAACATTTTCATATATATTTTTTTAAACACTATGATTATTTCTGTTTTCAAATGTGTATGAAATGCTATAAAAAGTTATTGGATGAAGTATTTATTATGTGCTTGGAAAAGAATTATAAAATATTACAAGGAAATTAAAATGCTCTTGCTAATTAAAATAGTAGTTCTCGATTTTTTTCCGCAAATGCAAAAGTCAAAGTCAGCAGACTTTAAATTGTAAGGCCTGATTGAATAATTAATTACATCAACTCGAAAAGAAGTCGAATAATAGGTAAGATACTGAAGTTTTGTACTCCCTTTTTTCTCCCCGTTCTATGTGTAAAATCTCTATATTCTGAACACTGATCTTTAAAACAAATCTGAATAATTTGATACACTTCTTAAAGCTTTAATCTATTTACAATGATTTGTAAGATTATAAGGATCAGAATATAAGTAATAAGTGAGCGCAGTGTGCTTGTTAGTTCAGCAGTTAAATTTTTCGTAAGATCTATTTGTGTTTAATACTCATTTAACTTTTCAAACCGATTTGTAGAAAACAGAACGCAATAAAGGTTTGAGTCAAAACATTAGACGTGTATGTGCATGTAAATGCCCGGCAGATACCCTGGTACAAATGTAGACAAGTCAATACTTTGTCAAGAATGCATCTACTATACACTATTCGTTTGGCCAAAGTTAATGGAAAGGGTCGTACAGAGAGGACAGTATCATTTTGTGTAGTGCAAAAGAGAGTTGCTTGAAAGCGAAAATAAAAAAATAACAATAATTTTATTGAGTATTTTGTGTGTATTTTTCCACAGACAGCAAATAACGATTATTTGCCAACATGAAACTAAAAAAATTTAACTAAAAGAGAAGTGCAATAGCAATACACCAAGTAGTCCTCGTTAAGCCTATCATACACGACATGTTTTTTACATCTGACTTGTCAACTTTTCAACTCATATGTAATTGTGCATGTCTGTCAAAAACAACAATTTTACAGAAGGTTAATAATATTCGGTCACAAACGTACATGTTAATTGCTTTTGACATAGTTTCTGGATTTTTCAACAGCTGGTCTTCGCATTTTGTATAGTCTTTGCAGACACCAAAGTAGGTCGTAGATTTCAAAATGGCATCCTGCCGCCACCAACATGTTTGTTTGCGCCGTAAAAGAATTCAGCAATTTTAAAATTTTTTCTTTTAATTTTAAGATATTAAGTCAGGATATAACACTAAAGTTTTATTTATGTGTTTATGTGCATAATTTCTATTAAATGGCTAAAATAACATGCATACAGCGGTATTGTAAAATATCAAGTTTGGCCGGATAATGCTTGCATTAGGTGTTGCCCGCCGCTGCTTGTTTCGTCTCGGCATAGAATTGTTAGAACGTATTTCTCGTAATAAAAACAGCTGATGTCAGAAGGTTTGTCAGAAGAAAATAGAACACGCTCTAATTGAAATTTTGTCAGAAGACTTTGCGTCTGACTTTTACAGAAGCAAAGTTTTAAAGGTACCACACGACATGTACATGTTTTATAGTGGGAAATTTGACAAGTCAGATGTAAAAAACATGTCGCCTACGGGTGGCTTTATATGGGCTGCCTTAGATGCATTAATTTTGATTTGTTTAAGTTTTATTAAAAATCTCTAAACTAGAGATTATCATCTGATTATAATTTTATTTATTCCTCAGAAAAATGAGTTAACTTTTTAATTTTATTTATTCCTTACAAAATAAAAATTATTTCTTGATTTTTATTTACTCATGAGAAAATAAAAGTATATCCCGATTTTTATTTATTTATTTATTCCTGAAAATGAGTAACTTGTTGATGAATGATTTGACGAAGAAGAGTTATTAAAAAATGTACAAATCAATAAATAACTTTTATTTTGTGATTAGCAAATAAAAATCAAGAAACAACTTTTACTTTGTGATGAATAAATAAAAATCAGGATATAACTTTTACTTTCTGAGGAACAAATAAAAATCAAGAAATAACTTTTATTTGATGAGGAATAAATATAAATAAAACAAATCAGAACTTTATATTCGACCGGGTCGAATCTTAAACACCCTCCAAGTATTTAGTAAATACATTTAAAATGTTTAGCTTCCTGGGTCAGAGTTCCTTTAAGCCGTTTCTGTGCCTAACTTGCTGAAGTAGTAAAACACGAGACTATGAAGCGGAGGGTCCTGGTTCAAACCCGCGATCAGTCATGACATACTGTGTTGAATTTTTCTGATCAGCATTAGTGCATGCATAGTTGTGTTAGTTGTTGCCAGCCTGTTTTCAATGACGTGGGCATAGCACTGGTCCCTGAACATAATTGGCAGCGACTGACACCATCATGTACTAAAAGCAGAGTAACAGCACCCCCCTTCGTCGGCCCTGTAGCAAGAAATTAGCCGGCGAAGTAAAAAGGTTTTAATAGCTATAATAAATTCTCTGTCTGCTCAACTTTCTTCATCTGTCCCCTCAATACTATCCCCCCCTTTCTAATTCCGGCGCAAAGCACTGCATATGTAGGGGTCATCCCCTGAGTGCTGGTCCAAGATAAAAAAACGTATTTTGACAGGGTCACTCCGAGAAGGGCCGCTGGAGAGACATTTCAACCATTTGGGGTTATTAAGTGTAGAAATTGTTTTTTTTTATAGGGTCATTTAGGGGGCAAAGGAAGCTGGAGGAGTAGCACAGAGGAAAATCAGAAAACATCTTACCTTCATATGTAGTAAAAGCTTAAAGAAGTTTAATTTTTAAGGAATACAATTTGTTAAATATTCATACTATTTTTCCATGTAAGAAGATACTTTAACGTCCACTAAAGAGGGCGGGTCCAAAAAAAAAGGACTTTTATGAATTTCTTCCTCCAAGTTCAATGCGTTGGAGCTTCTTTGACATAAAAATATATTATTGGCTTAACAAAATTACTAATAAAAGTTTGAAAAATATGTTGTTTTTTTAGAGGTTGTTTTAGTTCTTCTTAGAGGAACTTTTACGAACCTGACCTGGGCTATCCCTCAAGATGTATTTATACCAAGTCTCAAGGGTCTGCTTCTTTTTCTTTGCACTGAATCGTTATTTTCACAGACGGACGGACGGACATGGCCAGATCATCTTCGATTGAATCACTGATCCAGAATATATATGTATATATTTTATTAGGTCTCAGAGAGATATTTCGCTGCGTTACACCCGTAATGACAAAGTGGATATTCACTCCTATTCTTTTTTTTTAAGGGTATAAAAATCAAGACATAACTTTTATTTTCTGAAAAACAAATAAAAATCAAGTTCAGATTAAGGTTGGAGAACATCTAACCTTTGTCGCAAAAGCTTAAGTATTTAATTTTTAAAGAATTTAGGCTTAAGTAATACAATCTGTTAAATATTTCCACTATTTTTGTATATAATATCTTACGTCAACGTCCATTAAAAAGGCGGGCTCCAAAAATTGATTTTTCTACTTTTGTGGCTCCGCATTCAACGCTTTGGACATAAAAATTAATCATTTGCTTAACAAAATTACTAAAAAGACTTAAAAAATTAAGTAGATTCTTATGCTTGGTTTTCACTATGTCATTTTTGTTGTCAACTTGTTCAAATTGTTGGCAATTGTATGAAAACGGGTTGTCATACAATTGCCAACAATTTGGACAATTTGGCAACAAAAATGACATAGTGAAAACCAAGCTTGGTTCAGTGTTTATTCTACGTCCCGATTCAGAAGAATATTTCGCTGCGTTACACACGGAATAACAAAGTGAATATACAATCCAAATCTTTTAAAACTAACTTTTATTTTTTGTAGAATAAATAGCAACTAAAAAAGAATTTTAATTTTTTGAGGATTAAATAACACTCAGAAAATAATTATTATTTTCAATGCGAAAAATAAAATTCAGGAAATAATAATTTTTAAAATGTAGTTTTTTAAATAAAACTTATAACTTTACGGGGCCCCTATTTTTTCTTTGGTTTTATTATTCTAAATATTTATAAATAAAGGGTGTTTTTATAAGAGCTTGCTGATTTGAAATTTAAATAAAACACATGCCAAGTTATGAAATGGCCAAAAAAAATTTTTTATTTGGTAGATAATTTCTTGTCATTTAACATTTAAATATAATTTCGGGCATATGGCCACCACGACTATTTTGCACAAAAGTCATTCTGGAGGTCCAATTATCGACCACCTTTTCAAGCATTTGAGGGCGTATTTCAGCAATGACACGTTGAATACTAGTTTCCAAAGCGTCAATCGTTGCTGGTTTATCCACGTAAACCAATGATTTCAGGTATCCCCACAAAAAATAATCGAGTGGCGTCAAATCACACGAACGCGGAGGCCAATTCACCGGTCCATTTCATTTTCCATTTTCATAATATTGTCGTTGAAATGTTCTTTCAATAAGTCCATGGTTTCGCCCGCAGTATGACAAGTGGCACCATCCTGTTGAAACCACATTTCGTTTACATCCATATCTTGAAGTTTTGGCACCAAAAATTCATTGATCATGATTCTGTATCGATTTCCATTCACGGCAACGCGTCGTCCTTCCTCATTTTTAAAGAAATAAGGACCGATGATTCCACCAGCCCATAGACCGCACCAACCAGTACATTTATCGGGATGCATTGTTAATTCTTGAACATCCGCGGCGTGTGGATTATCTTTGCTCCAAATACGGCAATTTTGCTTGTTGACATATCCATTCAACCAAAAATGCGCCTCATCACTGAAGAGAATTTTGCGGTAAAAAAGCGGATCTTCGTCTAATTGACCAATTAATGAATTCACGGCGCATATGATGATCGTGTGGCTTCAATTTTTGCACCAATTGAATTTTGTATGGCACCAAACCCAAATCCTTACGCAAAATTTTCCATAAAGTCTATGGACAAAGTCCAACTTCTGGCGCACGACGACGAATCGATTTTCTTCTCAAAAGAGTGAATGTAGACCGAAATTTGGTAATTACGTTCTTTATGGTGGTCTCAGACGGACGGTTATGTGCACCATAAAATTCACGAAGTGCTCTATAAACATTTTTAATTGAACACTGTTTTTGAAAATAAATTTCCACGATTTGGAAGCGTTGTTCTGGAGTTAACCTGTTCATGATGATTTGCCAAACAATACTGAGTACAGCGTCACTTTAAACAGAGTGATTCGTATAAAAAAAAACTTCATAAAAAAACACCCTCTACTATTTCTTCAAAACGCATATGTGATATCAAGTTTTAACAAGTCAGCTAACAAAATTCCACGATCAAATTTTTAAAGGTACATATTACAGAATTTTTAAAGAAGCAAGTCGTAACATGACTAAAAATTATAAAGACGACAGCTCTTCTGAAATGTGTTTTTATGAAAAACTTTTTAATCTATGTAATAGCAAAATTTAATGCTATTGATTTGTGTGTCCATACCTACTGCTAGCAAGTCTTTAGTAAATATCTGGTTCCAATATCTACCCCAGGAGCAATACAATAGCTTACAGAACTAGTATTTAACCCATCACAGGCACGTGTTAAATGTCTATAGCACTGAGTATTGTAAAGAGTGAGATTAGAGTAAGCCAGTAGTAGTGGCGGCAGCGTCCGTAATGAATTAGAGCTGTTTCTCTACTGACGTTTAATGCAGGATGAATACAAAAATTCACAAAAGTACCCAAAAACACACACATATGTAAATATATTTATATGGCCAAATGGAATTCCATAAATTCCTCTATGGAAACTACACATGAAACGTTCGACGAATGCTGTATGTGGTACGTGTGCAAATATTTGTTGCAGTAGTTGTTTTTGTAGTTGCTATAGGATTATAGTGTTTTTTTTTTGCAGATGTATCCCATACACAGTGAAAACTAACGCAACGATGGAATTCTGAAAATCGTGCGAAAACTTTTGATTCAACTAAAAAATTTATTAGTTTCTAATCACTCAGGAAATTATAATTTTTTCCTTTTTCGATTTTTGTTGATTAAAATGGCGTATGAAACAAAAAGGAATAAAGTTTTTCAACGATGTATAGCAAACAAATAACACAATTGAAACCATTGAAATAAGTCTTGTTTTAAACAAAATATTAATACAAAAATATTTAATTGAAAAAATTGGGACTAATATTTTTTCTGTGTATTTGGTTTACTTCTCTCTATTTTTCAGCATTTTAATAAATTTTTCTATTTTGAAAAATGCCAAAAGGCATGAGAAAAATTTATTATTCGAAAAACGCACAAATCAGTTTAATGGTCCTGCTGATGTGTTTAACTGTAATAACAACAACAAAAACAACAATACTTACTTAATCATATTGCAGGAGTGGAAGTGAATTTCGCCTGAACTTATGGTTGATGAGTAGGAGTAACTTTTCTTGGGTACATGTGTCAGTCAGAAAACATTTGATTTGTGTGATGGAATATTTCTCTGAAATGGATGAAAAAAGAAAAATATATGTTTAAATAAAGTTTGAAAAGTAAGCTTTGAAAATAGCACTAATTCAAACAAATTTCAAATACATCTCTTATGACTATTAGACAATTTTTCTGGACTTTTTATATACATTATTGATTAATTTTTCTGCCTAAAGCATTGAATGTAAAACTCATTTTATAGAAATATTTTAATCGTTAATTGCTTTATATTTGGAAATAATTTTTCATGCAACCATTTATTTTTTGGAGTATGTCATTCCGTGCGTAACGCTGCAAAATATCTTTCTCAAACCCCATAAAGTCTATGTATGTATTCTTGATCAGTGATGAAATCCAAGACGATCTAGCAATTATCATCCGTCTGTCTGTGGAAAAATCGATAAAGTTTATTTTCAGACCCCTCCCTCTTTAGTGAAAAGTTACGAATTATATGGAATAAGTAAAAACGTTATATTCGAGAGGGTCGAATCTTAAATACGGTCCAAATATTTAGCAAGTAAATTTAATATGTTTAACTTGGTGGGACAGAGCTCCTTTATATAATATCGTATGTCAACGCCCGTTAAAGGGGGCGGGGTTCAAAAATAGACAATATCATGTTTTCCGCAGACGAACGTATGGGCATTGCTAGACCGTCTTAGACTTCATCACTGAAGTTGTTGGCTGAAGTAGTAGAAGACGAGACTATGAAGCGGAGGGTCCTGAGTTCGAGCCCGCGCTGAGTCATGAAATATTGTGTTGAATTCTTCTGATCAGCATTAGTGAGTGCTTGTGTTAGTTGTTGCCAGCCTGTTTCAATGATGAAGGCATAGTCACTGGTCACTGAACATAATTGGCAGCGACTAACACCATCATGTACTAAAAGCAGAGTAACAGCACCCACCTTCGTCGGCCCTGTAGCAAAAATTAGTCGGTGAAGCAAAAAAGGTTGAAATAGCTACAAAAAAACTGTGTATCTTCTCATCCTTCCTAATCTGTCCTCTCAATCCTATCCCCTCGTTTTTAGTTCCGGCGCAATGCATTGCATATATAGGGATCATCCCCTGAGTGCTGGTCCAATATAAAAAAAAATTTATATATTTATATACCTTATGGCGTCCAATTCTTTTTGGAGGGTATTAAAACTGTATTTTGGCGAGGTCGGTCTGGCAAGGGCTGTGGGGGAGAAATTTCACCAATGTCATAAAACTCTAAAAATAAATGTTTGGGCTAATTATATGAAATATAAAAAATTTTTTTTTTCATAGGGTCATTTAGGGGCCAAAGGGGGAGGTGGGCATAAGGCAGAGTAGTATCAGGTTACGTCTCAGCTTCGTCATTAAAGCTTAAAAATGCTATTTTTAAGGAATGTAGGCTTAAGTAAAGCAATTTGTTAAATTTTTTCACTATTTTTGCATGTAATAACGCCCACTAAAGGGGGCGGGGTCCAAAAACAGTTTTTATTTTATTTTATGGCTCCAAGTTTAACGCGTTGGACCTTCTTTAATATAAAAATATATCATTTGCTTAACAACATTACAAAAAAACTTTAAAAATTATGCTGTTTTTTTGGGTTGGTTTAGTTCTTCTTAGGGGAACTTTTTTCCCTCTTGCCCGATTTAGCCCATCTCCGAACTTAACCTGTGCTATACTTCAAGATATATTTATACTAAATTTCTAGAGTCTAGTTTCGTTTTGCTGAATCGTGATTTTCACAGATGGACGGACGGTCGGACATGGCTAGATCGTCTTAGATGTCATCACTGAGAAAGAATATATGTATATATATATATATATATATATGTATATACTTCATGGGATCTCAGAGGGATATTTCGCTGCGTTACACACGGAATAACAAAGTGAACATACACTCCTACTCCTTTTTGGAATGTATAAAAATCAGTTGCAATTATCGCACGCTGTAACAGTGCGTGAGATGGATTTATATGCGTTGAAAGGCAAAAGAGGCAAAAAAAGTTGTGCGGGTAATAATTTATTTATGAATATTTAGGATATTATGCTTCGAAAATATTTCTATTATATAAAAAGTTTTGAATTCGGAACATTATACAAAATTAATTTTTTAATGTTATTTAAAAGATAAGAGACTAAATTGTATAAAAGCGCATCACCTTATATTAAATAGAATAGGGTAGTGATGCGAGCAGTTGCAAAAATGTGTTATATTCTTAATTCAATAAAGAAATAAATATTAACAATAAAAATTGTATTTATTTATATTTTATGGGCTGTAAGTATACATACACATTCAATTTACTAATTCCTGAGAATATCGAGAATACATTTAATGATGATTGCAATTTAAGCTTTAAATCTTACAATCGTATACGTATCCCAATTTTATCAGCAAAAAAATGAATACTGAATTTATTTACCTTTATGTGTGAGCACAAAAAAAAAAGAGGAGAAAAAGCAAATCACTGAACCAGATAATGTTTAAGGCCAGACCAGCCATTATGTCATACCAAATAACAACAGAAAGAAAATAAAAAATAAAAGAAAAATCTGACTGGTAACGGAGGAAGTTAAAATCCACTGTAACATACACTTTATTTATTGCCATAAAAAGTGCTAAAAAATTAAAATTTCGCCCATTGAAAAAATCGTAAAATATTAACATCAAGCGAAAGAAACCAAAGCATAACATTATAACGGTTTTACGCTGGCAGTTCTGCTTCTTCTACCTTTAACATCATTGTCAAGGATTTCACAGATTTTTTAATGTTATTTTCTGTTTTTTACTTCTTTGCGGAATATGTTAACTTTGCACGCTTTTGGTGTACAAATAACTTTTTGTATTATTATTGTTGTGTAAAGAAGTTTTTTTTTTAACCAGCTACACCATTTAGCATTTTAATTTAATTTGTTAAAGGTTGTGAAATACGAAATACATCGATTGGCTTACGAAAAGTGAGAGAGTGGACACTGAAGGTAATACAAAGCTAAAACCGGGTCTGTTTACAAACCGGTTCTGGTTATGAAACAAAATGAATTCTACATAAATCTTAAAAATCTGAATTTACTGAGGATCAATAAATTCTTCAAAAACACGAAATGTTCCATCCTGAATTTGCCGATTTATATTCCAACTTGCTGTATTTTTAAAGCGAGTACGAGTTATATGATTTCAAAGTCTGAGAAATTTGTCTTTGTGATTTACCGTGTTCAGACATACACCTTAATTTTTTTTATTTTTTTATCTTGGACCAGCACCCTATACATATGTATATGCAATGCATTGCGCCGGAACTGAAAAGGAGGGGATAGTATTGAGGGGACAGATTAGGAAAGATGAGAAGATCACTCACAGAACAAAGTTAGTCGAGATTTAGTATGAAAAAGTTTTACTTTTAATTGTCATACGTTAATTGAATTGACTCAATTTTGTATATGTGAAAAGCAAAATAATAAAGTCAATAAAGTGATTATTGACTTCATTAAAAATGCATTTCTGAACACTATCTTATTAAATAGTTTGGAAGGCAAAGCAGTGTCTGTTTGTTTTCATTTCATTTTTATATTTTTTATTTTCTCTTAATTTTAAAAACAAAATGTTTTCTCTTAATAACTTATTTCGTAATTCAACATATAAATTCTTTGTTTCAAAATATTCTATTATGATGAACTAAAATTTAACACAACACAAGATAAAAAATATTTTATTAAACTGTTATGTTATAAATATAACAAGACGGGAAATTATTTTAGTCCTTGTCTCATATATGAAATTTTTTAAGCTTCTCAATGACTTGACTAGAAAATAATATCTCTATATTGAAATCAATTTATTTATCAATTTGTCAATTTCCTACTATGCTTATTCTGTTGTGATTTTTAAAAATAGTTTGTAATTTACAAATTGTGAATTCTCAGATGGTTTTCAGAAGTGTGTGCATAAGATAAGAGGTTTTTAACTTTGCAAAACTGTGGTTAAAGTCTACTGATGATTTGGTAAAGCACCAATGAAATGCGTATATAATTTGCTTGACCACCAACAAATAAATTTAATTTAAAATATTTTATTAAACTAGCGCCCGTTTTTGTAAAAATAAATTTAATTTTTTTTAAATAGGTTTGGCTATAAATTCCCCAAAGAAAATTGTTATAAACACATTTTATTGTGAGAAAATGGTGTTCCACATTAAATTTTAATTTAATTATACTGTTTTGCCCAAGTTAATAATTCCAAAAATATTAAAGCGTTAACTTTACGGTTTTTTAGCTACATGAATTTCACTGGTGATAATATACATATTCTGTGGATCTTTTAATCCAATTTTATTAAAAAACTTGAAATGTTATCACATAAGAATAAGTGGTGATAAACAAAAATACAAATGAGTTCTAGCAATGAAAGTGTAGCGGCTTTCGAAAACAGCAGCTTCGCTCTGTTGAACTTGAAATATTTATCATGCCTTTCTAAATTTCGAATAATTTCTTATCAATCTAAATTGATTTAAATATAGAGATATTATTTTCTAGTCAAGTCATTGAGAAGCTTAAAAAATGTAATATTTGAGATAAGGGCTAAAATAATTTCCCGTCTTGTTATTTTTATACCCTCCAAAAAAGAATATGGAGGGTATATTCACCTTGTCTTTCCGTTTGTAACTTAGCGAAATATCCATCTGAGACCCCATGGAGTATATATATTCTTGATCGGTGATGAAATCTAAGACGATCTGAGCATGCCCGTCCATCCGTGTGTGAAAATCACGATTCAGTCCAAACGAAAAGAGCCAGACTTTTGAAATTTGGTATAAATATATCTTGAAGAATAGCACAGGTTACGTTCGAAAATGGGCTAAATCGGGCAAGAGGGAAAAAAGTTCCCCTAAGAAGAACTAAACCAACCTCTAAAAAAACAACATAATTTTTAAAGTTTTTTTTTGTAATTTTGTTAAGCAAATGATATATTTTATATTAAATAGAGTTAAGATTTATAGGCTAATTGTTTTTAAATCTCATAAAGACATGATAAATATTTCCAGACACAAAGGAAAGTCAACATCAGATTTTAGTTATTTAACTTACACAGCAGAGCAGAACAGCTGTTTTCGAAAGCCGCAACACTTCCATCATCAGTACTAAAGTGTATTGTGTTTGCCACCACTTATTATGTGGCTTAGTTGAATGTGAGAACAGTTCCTATTTACACAAATTTTATTGTGAAAAAGAATCCGAGAACTGTATCAACCTGATGTTAACATGTTATTGTTTTAATACCCGTGTTACCGTTTGATTATTTTTCTTCATGTCCCATTTTTCTGAATTTTTTGTTAAATCATACCTAAGCCAAACTTTTTTGGTTTAAATTTTCTACTTAAGCACATGTGAACGTTTTCCAATTTATTATTGGTAGCTCAAGCTCAAAGAAAGTCCAACGCGTTAAACTTGAAGCCATAAAATAAAAAAAAATTATTTATTAACAAATTGTTTTACTTGAGCCTACATTCCTTAAAAATAGCATTTTTAAGCTTTAATGACGAAGCTGAGACGTAACCTGGTACTACTTTGCCCTACCCCCTCCCCCCTCTGCCCCTTAAGCATTTTTTTTAATTTTGTATTTAATTATCTCAAACATTTATTTTTAGAGTTTTATGACAAAGGTGAAATGTCTCCCCCACAGCCCTTGCCGGAGTGACCCCGACAAAATACAGTTTTAATACCCTCCAAAGAGCATTGGACCCCATAAAGTATATATATTCTTGATCAGTAATGATCGTTTGTGGAAAACATGATATACGGGCCTGTTCTGTAAATCACGTCGGGTTGAAATCGCGTGAATTCAAAAATAAATCATGGCCCTGAAAACGTTCTTAAAATTAGATACAGAAGTTTTCTTCTGGATATGATATTTGAAGCTATATATAACAGCAATATTGAAAAATGTCTGGAAAAATATTTCTATTAGTGGAGATAATTTTCTAAAATCACACGATTTCAAACCACGTGATTTACAGAACAGGCCTGATAGTTTATTTTTGAACCTCGCCCCTTAAGTGGGCGTTGACGTACGATATTACATAAAGGAACTTCGTCCCACCAAGTTAAATATTTTAAATTTACTTACTAAATATTTGCAGGGTATTCAAGATTCGACCCGGTCGCATATAACGTTTTTACTTTTTTTTGCTTTAGCATTTTTGTGTTATTGACAAACTCATTCCATTTATTTACTGTTGATAACTTTAAGATTTTTAATTGCGATCAATTTTAATTTTCTTTAATGTATGAATTTCTATTTTAATAGTGAACTTTTATTTATGTAAATTGTATTACAGGATGTTAATTTTCCCAACAGGCTATAGGTTCAAATCTGCGAAACTGCAAATTATTTTTTATTTTTTTTATTTTTATTTTAATAAATGAACGTGATTACATTCTAATTCTCTTTTGATTTTACTAGGAAATAGTGTAATATGTTATAGTTCATATACTGTAGAATAAAAATTATCATATATCATGCAGGCAAATAAGAATTTTTTTTTAAATGTGTTGCAGCATGTGCAGCAGCTATCCGACATGTTAAAGAAAAGATTAGAAATTTTTTTTATGTCCTTTTTTTACTTGCCACCAAACAAGTGTGTATGTGTGTCAGTAAATGATAAAATTAATGTTTATTAAAAATAAATTTTTACTTTTTCATAGAAGTGCATATATATGTATATTTTTATTCTATTTTTGTCTTATTCATAAGCGTTGTTAAAAGCGTCTTCTTTAAGAATTGTTTCGAAATGAGTCTTGCGTTTAAATCTTTTATGCGTTTAAATTAATGTTGGTTTAACCTTTGTAACCAATTGTTTCATACATTTTTCTTTTAATTTTTTTTAAGTGCTTATGTATGTGTGGTTGTGTTTGCGTGTGAGGGAGTTATTTTTGTTATTTTTAATGCAAAACACTTAAAAATAAAACTGCTTTCAAAACCCTATACCAAGTGCATCACTCTTTGCTTGCTGGTTTCTGTTGCTATTATTTGTAAATTTAGCAAAAAAAAATTTTTTATATATATAAAATTAAACAAATAGAGATGCAACTGGAATAGAAAACCTCTGCATTAAATTCTATTTTCAATTTCAAATTGCGGCTGACAATAATGGTTTTTATTGCTTGAACTAAAAATTACACAAACACACACACACACACACACACGAATACATGCTGCTATTAGGAAATGGTGCACAGGCATACAGGAAGTGAGATGATAAGGCCCCAGGAATTGTATATTTGGGTTAAAGGAACAATGGAAAGGCAAATATGTGTATGTAGTTTTATAAAAAAATATATATGTATGCATAGAAACGTATTGCTGCAATCTTGGTTTTTTGTATACGAGTGTATAGAAATTTTTACTTTGATATTTAAAATACAATTAAGATTTTTATGTTAAGATTCATAATATTGGATTGTAAATTTTCCAAGAAAGAAAGGAAAATCAACATCAAATTGATGTTTTATCCAAATTGTATACTAGAACAGAACTACTGTTTTCGAAAACCGCTAAAATTTCGTCAGTCGCTACATTCACCCTCATTAGTCTACTAATGATAGACATGTGCAAAAGTCGTGATTTTTTGGTGATCGTAAAATCATGCGTGCGTGCGTGAGCATGTTTCAACAATTTAGAACCATGCATGATGGTGCGTGATTTTTAATACGTATTCACGCACTCAAAACAGAAAATACATTTTTTATTTTTTCGAATTTTTATTCTATCTAATATTAAAGAAAATATGTATGCACACAAATCCACACATATAGAGATACATACATTTAGAGGGCATTCACACACGAGAACAATTTTACTGTGGGCGTACATGTTTTTGCAAAATTGATACCATCGTTCGTGAAAGTACGCGTCTTGCCGTGCCTGAGCGTGAGTGAAAAGAAATCCATCTCTACTCATTAGCTTATAAATATTAATTTAATTTATAGTATACCAAAAAAAAATAGAAAGAAAATTTATCGAAAAATATCTACATTAAAGGCCTAAAGGCTGGTTGTCGCATACAGCTGAAACTGAAACTAAAACTGAAACTGAATTTTTTTAAGTTTCAGTTCTTACTTTTTCAGTTCTAAAACAGCAACTGAATGTTGCGTGGGTTGCAACATACAGCTGAAACTGAATCAAAGCAAATGTAATTTGTCGGCTTTGTTTACGTTTTTTTTTCAACTATTTATACGCGCTATTTAAATTTTACAAAAAAATGCATGGTGAATATTCATTCAAACAAAATAAAGTGATAGTTTTCAAATTTGACATGTCAAAAATTACATTTCAGTCGGACAGCGACTGAAAATAAGTCAAAAGTACTTTTTTTCAGTTCGGTTGCTAATGTACTGAATTCAGTTCCTGTCAACAGCAACTGAAAAATCGGATTCAGCTGCTAAATTCAGTTGCTATTAAGTTTCAGTCGCAAACGTATGGAATTCAGTTTGAGTTTCAGTTTCAGCTGTATGCGACAACCAGCCTTAAGTCTTAAAAAAAATATTTCATGCTTCGTATTTGATATATTTGTATAAAAATTTTTTCAAAGAAGAAAGTTATAAGCATGAAATCTATTTTATGGTCCTATTGCCTTAAAAACTGAGCTACTTTCTTGATATTTATATAAAAATAAGAAATCTTTACATATGTGACCTTCTCCTAGAAAAGGGAACTAGTGTGTCAAAAATCGGGTTTGGACTTAAGAGTGGATTCTGATACCTAAAAGGATGTAGAATAAGATGAAATGAGTTAGATGTCTGATAAAAGTTTATTTACCCCATAAAAATGTACAAACGAACAGTTGGCACAAGACTGAAGCGTCACTTTATTCTTTTCCATTCTTATATTTATTTTTACAATGTGTACAGGGCAGCAACAATAGCAAAGGTATTTTCACATTAAAAGCGAACAAAATACGTCACCACATAGGCATGACGTCACCAAAGTCAGCACCCAATCATAACTAACCATACCAAATCGCATCTCGCAACTGAAGGTGTGTTCAAAGTGATAATGCGTTATGAAACTTTAAATGCGTTTTTCTCAAAACTTAATTTTCACACACTAGGTCTCTACAAAGGAAATTTGATTTAAGTAAAACATGAGGAAAATGCTCAAGCGGCAACACAGGGAATTTTATGTCATTAGTTTAGTATTTATATATTATTATACACTTCTCGTATACCATTTCCTAATAAAATTTCTATAAATAAAAATTTTTTTTAATAAGACCAGCGCTTAAAGGGGATGACTTCCACATATGCAGTGCATTGCGACGAATTAGAAAGAAGGGGATAATATTGAGAAGACAGATGAGAGGATAGATAATTTTTCTTGTATTAACTTTAACCTTTTACTTCGGTGGCAAATTTTTGTGCAGGTCCGACGAAGAGGCATTGATGATGAAAGTGATTTGCTGCGTATGTTGAAAATTCAATTGGTATTAATTTTCCCTTATTCCTTGGAATATTTATCATGTCCTTTTGAATTTATTATTATGAACTATATCCTATTAATCTCAACTGAATATGAAATATACCAAAAAAAGAAAAAAAATCATGTTTGTGCCTTTGCCTGAAAAATCAGTCTACACAATGTTAAAAAGAGAAAAATTGGAAGAATATTTATATTAAAATATTTATGATAAAAATTCCAAAATTACACGAAATCCGCATACAATTCATAGAAGAAAAATTAGATTTTATTACTTTGAGCAACATATATATTAATAATTTCTACACATACTGAAAATATGTATTGACTCATATTGCTTTTACAATTAAGCGAATAAAAAGCGAAATTTTATATCAGAAAAATATTAGCTTCTAAAGAGATGTAATCACCGACTACCACGCCATGACTTAATGGTATAAAAATTTATGAAAATTATCGCATTATTTGATGAAAATCTACAGGTGTATTAGTTTTAAAAAGGCCCCTCACTGCATTAAAACAATTTGTAAAATTTACTTATGACTTTGTCCAATATTTTGATTTTAACATTCACTGACTTCCCATGGCTTGAATATAGAATACATATACTGACTTGCTCGCACTACAATTCACTATAAAAACCCGTATCTATGTGAATCTATACAGAGAATGTGACTTCAGCCACTATCATTTAGAAATCTATGAAATTGTTGTGGCCATTGCAATACCTCCTACTGTTGACAACACAATACACGGATTATATACATGTGGATATGTACGTACTTCATATATATACATACACACACACACATATATGCATCTATGTATATCCATGTGCATTAGAGTGGTTATTAATTTTATGGTTAATATTTTTATTTTCTTGTCTCATATTATTATCCCGCCTCAAATCAGTGGATACTGGTAAAAAAATTCATTAAAAAGGTGAAATTTGAAAAAATCTCTTAATTAAATTTTTATGTCTCATACTACAACAATTACAAATTTTACAAAAATAATTTGTATTAAAAATGTATGGACCGTAATACTACTTTTGAGTCGGATAGTGTCTGTTCCTGGAAAAAATCGTGTCATTTAAAAAATAAATAACTAACTTTTTGCAACTGAATCATTCTGCCTTCCGTACCAACAAATTTGAAACATGACATCAAATTTTGGGTCACAACTTTAGGCCCGATTACGAATCTATATAACACTTGCTCACTTCCTTCTAACTACGAATTTTTATTGTGTTTTCATATGAACGATTTATAATTGATGTTGGAAAAAAAAATTTATTACAAATTTCAAATAATGTTGTGAATGGCAATAGCCGCCAAAATAGCATGTCACGGATTTTTATACCCTGCACCAGAAATGGTAAATGATTTATATAGATTTGCTATTCTATATATATTCGAACCCATAAGGTATATATATATTCTGGGTCCTTATGAATAGGGAAGTAGGATAAATGATGTCGGTCTATCTGTACAAAAAAGGGGTTTCAAAAACCCCTAGAAAAGCTAGAGACTCAGGTCTTGGATTGATGTATTAGAAATAGTTCTAAATATATTGTTATTGAAAATCATTTAAATGCAAAATACGGTTCCACAGCTGGGAAATTTTAACATATATTTTGTATATAAAATCATTTAACTAAATTAAGTTTTTTTTTTGTAGTACGAATTTTTAACGAACATTTTATATTGCTATATTAAATTGAATTAAGATTCTATAGGCTAATTGTTCGAAATTTTTAATTTAAATCTCAGAAAGACATGATAAATATTCCAAGGCACAAAGGCAAGTCAACATCAGTTTTTTGTTATTCAACTTACACAGCAGAGCAGAACTAAAAAACTAAGTTTTTTTTTGTTGTTATCAGGCAGAATTAGATTAAGTTGAATTCTTTTCTAAAAAAAATGCTACATATTTTTCACATTTTAATAAAAAATGACAATATTATGGCATTTGGAAATAGTGAATTTATTACAAATGAATGTACCATCTCTTGCGAAAAATTATTTTTATTTTAAAAATGCGCCAAATTGTAGTTTTTTAGGAAAACAGTGATAAAATGTTAATTTTTTTTTTAGAAAATAAATCACCATTAGTTTTATATATCAGGCAGAACTAAATTTTCATTAGCAATTAAATAAAATAAAAGAAAGATTCCAGAGCTGGGGGCAAATTACGGCATTCGATATGGATCGAAATTTGTATTTAAATTGTATAGAAATTTCGATCGATATCGAATGCGGTAATTTGGCTCCTGGACAGTTGAATTTTTTTTGTACGTAAAAGCAACCAACTAAAACTAAATTTTTCTCTTTTTTTATAAAGTAAACATATTTAATATTTTTGAAAGAAAGCCAAAAAAGCCAATAAGACATCTCCAGAGCTGGAAAATGTATTTTTTTTTAGAATATTAAAGGAACTAAGTAAAACTGATTTTATGTATTTTAGAATGATTGAGGTCGAGGTCGTTTTTGTAAAAATCGTATAAATACAGAAAATTTTAATTTTCAATTATTATTCCTGATGATGTTAACAAATTGTTGACGAAATATCGAATAAAATAGAAAAATTATAATGATTTTTACAAAAACGACCTCGAGCTCAATCATTCTAAAATACATATATTGGGTGTTTTTTATTGAGGTATAGAACTTTAAGTTGGCATCACTTTTTTAACTGGCGGCCATTTTGTCAGCTGTCAAGTGATTAATATTTAGTTTGGTTTGCCATTTCATCATGAGCAGGTTGACAAAAGAACAACGCTTGCAAATCGTGCAAATTTATTTCGAAAGTAATGGTTCAGTTCGCGAAGTTTACCGCGAGCTCCGTCCATTTTATGGTCGACATAATCGTCCATCAGAGCAATTAATTCGGTTAACCATGGATCGTTTTCGCACATGAGACCCTTGAGACGCCATTACATCCACAAAAACTGACTGTTTGGTGTGCTCTATGGGCTGGTGGAGTCATTGGGCCATACATTTATTGAAGGAAACATTCGATGAGCGCATAATTTCGCGGAATGGACCTGTCAATTGGCCACCAAGATCGTGTGATTTGACACCATTGGATTATTTTCTTTGGGGATATGTGAAGTCGCTCGTCTACGCCAACAAACCAGAAACGTTAGGGGACTTGGAAGCCAACATTCGTGGCGCTATTGCCAACATACGGCCGCATATGCTCGAAAAAGTGGTTGAAAATTGGACCTGTAGAATTGGCTTTATTCGAGCCAGCCGCGGCGGCCACATGCCCGAAATCATATTTTAACATTAATGGCATAAAATTATTCTTCCAATAAAGCCAAATTGATGGACATTAAAACGATTTTCTTGTGTTTTATTTCAATTCGAAGTTCTATACCTTTAAAAAAACACCCTGTATAAGAAAAGGTCAATAAAAGCAAACAACAATTAAAACTGATTTTTTTCTTTGGTAAAAAAAACTAATTTCATGTACTAGAAAAAAGAAATTGGTATTGAAAATTGGAAATATACCAAAATATGGTTCCAGGGTTGGAATGAATGTGTGTATATAGTGCAGACATACACCCGGTGAAGTGTATGGAAGATTCGGCCCAGCAGCATATAGCACTTTTACTTATTTCAATTTAGCTTTTGTTATTGAGTGGTATCGGAAATAAAGTCCAATGCAAGACCTTCCATAATAAATAAAGTAAGACGAAATAAATAAAATGTAGAGCAAATATCCGTAAGCACAGTAGAGACTGTGTCTAAAGGCCGAGACACATAGAATCCGTCATACGTTATACGTCGCCTTTTTCAACTGACAGCTGAGTTGAAATACATGCTTTCTTATGTGAGTTGTCACATTCAGTACTTCTGCGTCAAAGCAAAGTTGGCCAACTTTTAAATTTTGACGTACGTTGAATACTTTGACAGAAATCGATGAGCTTTTCAAATTGTTTTAATCAATTTTTTGTATTGTGTGTTCAGGAAAAATTAAATAATATACAAAAAAATTTTATAAAATATATAAATTTAATATAAATAAATAAAATGGGGAACATACAATTGATTTAATATCCGTCAACAAAGTATCACATTGTGCCAGCCTTTTCCATCAGTACGTTAATGTCTGTTAAAAAAGGCGACGTATAACGTATGACGGATTCTATGTATCTCGGCCTTAACTTCTTCGTAGGTACGTTAATGCCAGCTGATAAAGTTGACATATAACGTACCACAAACTCTGTGTGCGTCGGCTTTAAAATTCGTAACAAACTTCAAGGAGCAAGGGTAAATTAGCACCAATTTAAATTTAGAGTCTACACAATAGGAAGTTCTGGAAGTTATATGCTCCCTTCATTATATTTAGCAGTAGGTAAGAACATTTAAGCCACACCTATTAAGTGAGTGTAAATAACAGTTGTTATTGATGCGCAAAATAAAAATCGTCCTGTCATATATGAATTTAATTTTATTCTAAATAATAAAAATTTTGTTAGTTGGCTCTGCCTACATCTCTAAGCCCTTGTGATCATTAACTTACAAAACCTAAAAATATGTAATCTTGTCCGATTAGAGTAACTATTTATTTTGCGATTGATTTTTAATATTAGCGACCATCCTAATGCGTTTAGTTTTCTTTTTTCACACTGTACAGGTGATTGTATGTACGTGCAGTAGTACACCACCACTATCAGTGTTTATTATGTGGTTCTTGTTGTTATGGTAGTGGTAGTGGTCCTTTGTAGCATGACAATTCATTTTTTTTTTACATTTTACTTTGTTTTATTTCTCATGTAAAGATTTTTTTTACCTTTATATATGTATTTATATAAATATATTTGTTTTTATTGTATTCCGTTTTAGTGTTTGTATAAGTATTTTTCTTTGTTGTTTTAAAGCTTAACAAATCCAAACAATTGCATTTGGCGAATGTTTTGATTTTTCATCATGGCCAGATGGATTGTTCAAACTACTGTTGATGTGAAAGAAATAATTATTTCCGTCAGTGTGTGGCATAGCGATATAGAAATAAAAATAAAGTAAATTTTGTATTAATAGCAACATTAAATGAGGATAGAAAATTCAATTATTTATTCTAGGTTTCATTATTTATTTATTTATTTTTGGTATAGGAGGAGAAAAAGGGGCATCATGTTTTACATGAACTCATTGGAAAAGCTGTCAAAAATTAATTTCAAGATCGGTCAATTAAAATGACCTGCATTTAGAAATGTAATATGTATATAACTCGTACATCAGTGAATTTTCTTCGGAACTTTGTTGTTATTAAAACTCTATTAGAAAAAGTTGTCCATTTTCGGTATCAAAGTAAAGGAACATAAAAAAATATAAAAAGCTATGATTTCTAGCAAATTCTTTATTTTTTTTTAAATTATAAAAAGGGTTTTCTTTAAAACTGCTTAATTGAAGCAGCTCTTAGATTGTTTGCACGTAGCAACAGAGTTAAACGAATGCACCTCGTAAACAAATGTTAAGAATTATTTTTCAGAGGTTTAAATAAATGTTTCAGCACAAGATCCAAAAAAAATTTAATACTTGATAAATATAGTTTAGAAAAAATAAAAAGCACACGTTCGTGGTATGCTAAGTGCCTGACTAGCTCTATCTCTCTTACTCTTATAAAGGGTGTTTTTATAAGAGCTTGCTGATTTGAAATTTAAATAAAACACATGCCAAATTATGAAATGGCCAAAAAAAACTTTTTATTTGGTAGATAATTCTAATTTAACATTTAAATATAATTTCGGGCATACGGCCACCACGACTATTTTGCACAAAGGTCATTCTGGAGGTCCAATTTTCGACCACCTTTTCAAGCATTTGAGGGCGTATTTCAGCAATGACACGTTGAATACTGGTTTCCAAAGCGTCAATCGTTGCTGGTTTATCCACGTAAACCAATGATTTCAGGTATCCCCACAAAAAATAATCGAGTGGCGTCAAATCACACGAACGCGGAGGCCAATTCACCGGTCCATTTCTCGAAATAATGTTGTCGTTGAAATGTTCTTTCAATAAGTCCATTGTTTAGCCCGCAGTATGACAAGTGGCACCATCCTGTTGAAATCATATTTCGTTTACATCCATATCTTGAAGTTTTGGCACCAAAAATTCATTGATCATGATTCTGTATCGATTTCCATTTACGGTAAGGCGTCGTCCTTCCTCATTTTTAAAGAAATAAGGACCGATGATTCCACCAGCCCATAGACCGCACCAAACAGTACATTTATCGGGATGCATTGGTAATTCTTGAACGGCGTGTGGATTATCTTTGCTCCAAATACGGCAATTTTGCTTGTTGGCATATCCATTCAACCAAAAATGCGCCTCATCACTGAAGAGAATTTTGCGGTAAAAAAGCGGATAAACATTTTTAATTGAACACTGTTTTTGAAAATAAATTTCCACGATTTGGAAGCGTTGTTCTGGAGTTAACCTGTTCATGATGATTTGCCAAACAATACTGAGTAGAGACGTCACTTTAAACTGTCAAAACAGCTGTCAGACAACAGAGTGATTCGTATAAAAAAGAAACTTCATAAAAAAACACCCTTTACAAAGAAGCGGAAAGAAATTGATGAGTCCTGGCAAATCTAATCAGGATAATCAGATATTTTAATTGAATAAATACATTGTCATCGTTCGTTGATAGATATGCAAAGTTTAAAGAAAATATGATCGCTCAAAGTAGGGGCAAAATCGAGCTCAAAGGCGGCGGTTACAAACAAACATACAAACATGCAGGTGAATGGTATACATTTCATTTAAAATTCAAGACGGATCAATACGAGATAGTGTTATTAGCCTACGTAATGATCAGCTGTACCAAGGCAATTCAAACTTGAACTATCACAAAACTTTTTAGTGTTTTACGTGTTAGCTTTCTGTGACTTTATTGAAATGATTTTTGTTCAAAAAGCTGAAAATGTTATCAAATTTTGAATATTTTATATCCTCCAAACAAGAATTAAAGGGTATATTCACGTTGTCATTTCATGTGTAACGTAGCGAAATATACCTGTAAGTCCTCATAAAGTATATATAGTATACTCTTGATCAGTGATGAAATCTAAGACGATCTAGCCATGCCCGTCCGTCCGTCTGTGCAAATCAGTATACAGTCCAAACGCAAGAAGAAAGCTACATGAAATTTGGTAATGATATAGAACGATAGCACAGGCCGAGTTTGTAAATGGGCTGAATCGGGCCAGAGGGAAAAAAGTTCCCCTAACAAAAACTAAACCAACCTCTAAAAAAAACAACATAATTTTATTAAGCAAATGGTTATGTCAAAAAAGGTTCAAAGCGTTGAACTTGGAGCCAAAAATCAGAAAAATTTATTTTTGTACCCCGCCTCTTTAAGTGGGGGTTGACGTTAGATATTATATGAAACAAGTAAAAGTGCTATACACGGCTGTGCCGAATCTTAAATACCCTTCACAGATGTAATTCTTCTTTTTTTCTTTCTTGCTAAAACAGAAAGTAGCTTTAATTAAAAAAAACAAAATGATGTTATCAGTTACTTTTATATTTAAGACAACGTTTAAATTTTTTGGTTAGGAATCTAAATGTTTGGCTCTTCTTACCTCTAATACCTTTCTTTCAAAAATATTAAATATGTTTAATTTACACACAAAAAGAAAAAATCCGTTTCATGTACCGCAAAATGTTCTAATTGTCCAACGGTAGAATAATCTTTTAGATTTTTTTCGTTTTTAATACCAATTTATTTCTTCCTGATATATAAAGTAGAAATAGTTCATCATAAAAATAAAAAAAAAAAAAAACAAATTATATGGTTAATTTTATGAATCAGCAAATGTCGAAATTGGATTTTTAGTTATTTTGGTTTTTAATACCAGTATAATTCTTCCCGAAGTATATATAAAGATTTCATTCATACACAACCAAAATAAGGAACTTATATGGCTACTTTTATGTACTAAAAATTGCGATTTTCCAACCCTGGAAGCGAGTTTTAATACCAAATTAATTCTTCCTGAAGTATAAAATAGGTTTAATTCACTAAAAAAACAAAATGTTGAATTTATGTGGGTACTTTTATGTACCAGATATATATATATATATCGATTTTCCAATTCTGGAAGCGGATTTTTATTTTTTTACCAATGCAATTCTTAGTGAATTTTTGGTCACTTTCATGTACCATAAAATATTTTAATAATGAGGTTTATTTAAGAAAAACTTAAAATTTGTAACCATTTTGATCACTTTCATGTACTACAAAATATTGCAGTTTTCCAACCCTGGAATCTAAATTTTGATATGTTTTAATATTTGATACCAATTTTGTTTTTCCTGAATTAAAAAATAGTTTTAATTAGAAAAAAGCCGACGTTAGTTGGCTTTTTGGTTACTTTTATGTATAAAAAAAAAATTCCAATCTGCCATCCCTAGGAGCGAAATTTTAATTTTTGTCTTATTTTTTTAACAATGCTACTTTCCATTACTTATAAAGTAGTTTTATTTACAAAAATCTTAAAATTAGGAACCATTTTTGTCACTTTCATGTCCTACAATATATTGCATGTACCAAAGAAACTTTCAATTTCCCAGCCCTGGAATTGAAATATAATTTTTTTTGCTTTTTTATAAATGCGACACTTCATGAGGTATAAAGTAGTTTTATTGAAGAAACATTTTAAATTTTTAACCATTTTGGTTACTTTTATGTATAAAAAATTTCAATATCCCAAACCTGGAAGCGAAATTTTAATTTTTAAATTTTTTTTATCAATTCAAATCTTCATGAAGTATAAAGTGATTTTATTTAAGAAAAACTCAAAATTTATAACAATTTTGGTTATTACATGTACTACAAAATATTGCATGTACCAAAAAAAACTTTCATTTTCCCAACCCTGGAAGCGAAATTTAATTTTTTTTTTAATTTGTTATTTTTTATCAGTGCAAGTCTTCTTGAGGTATAAAGTAGTTTTATTTAAGAAAAATTTAATTTTTTTACTATTATGGCCACTTTCATGTACTACAAAATATTGCACTTGTCCAACTCTGGTTTCGAAATTTTGATTTTTTTTTGAATTTTTGATACCAATTTTGTTCTTCCTAAATTATAAGACAGTTTTAGTTAGCAAAAAAAACAGGTTTTATTAAAGAAAAACTTGAAATTTTTAACAATTTTAGTTACTACATGTACTACAAAATACGGAATGGGCCGAAAAAAACAATTTTAATTTCCCATCCCTGGAAAAAAAATTAAAATTTTTTAGTTTTTAATAGACCATTGAGGCTTTCCGAAGTACGAAATAGGTTTAATTTAAAAACATTAAAAAAATAATTGATTTTTGGTATAAATTTTGCGTCGAAAAATAGGTGTAAGCTTCCCACCTCTGGAACCGTACGTTGAATCTTTCTGAATTTCAATAGCACTCTATTTAAGTTCATTTCCAATCCAAGAACGAAGTCTCTAGCTTTTCTGGGGGCTTGGGAAAATCGATTTCACGTACAGACGGACGGACAGACGGACATCGCTTAATCGTTATCGCTATTCATAAGGATGCAGAACATATATATATATACCTTATGGGGTCCGATATTGATATCGAAGAAATTACACACGGAATGACAAACCTATATATACCCTTTCACTTGAAAGGTATAAAAAGTGTAAATATTTAACAAATTGTATTACTTAAAAATTTATTTTTGAGTCTTTTTTGACGAAGCTGAGATATTCTCTGATCTTCCTCTGCCCTGCCACTCCACCCAAATTTACTCCCTACTTTTCAAGTTCTTACGACAAAAGTGAGATTGAGATGTCTCTGCAACGGTCCAGAGGAATAAAAAGAATCCATCAATTTCTTTTTCGAACGCAAACGGATTCTGTGGCACGGCTGCATGTTTTATAAAACACTGATATCATTTAATGTTTTATGATTTTAATTTGTGACAATTACTGGAAATACATATTTCATTTGCCTAAAATAAAGCAAAAAATTTGATTTTTGCTCAGGTTTCGGTTACGTGTCAATTTCAGTTTTCAATTTCTCACTCAGCAAAATTTGAAGTGCAATAATGGATAATCATTGCACATAAAAACTATTACACTTTTGTACTTTTTAGGTGAACAAATATGTTAAAATCAGTTATTATCAAACAATAATAAATAAATAAAAATATATTAATAACATAAAACGACAAGTGAAGTAGGCGGAGGGGGTCAGCAAAAAACAAATCAAATCCCTAAAGAATTTAAGAAGCAAAGACCATAATCTGCCCTTAAGGATATTAGTAACAACTGAAAAACAACACAGACATTATAGTGTTTCATTTAAGGACATTTGCTTAACACTTGGGTCACAAACGAACGATAACATCCCTTCATTCATTCATTTTATCAATTTTTTTTTATTATGTAAACTAGCCGACTTTGTTTTTACGATTTGTACTCATAGCAAACGGGCGAACAGAAAAAATGATGTGAAAATCAGTTTGGAATTTTGTTGCAGTTCAGCAAAAATTTCCTCTTGTTTAAGTAATTGTTGTTGTAGGAAAATAATGTGCCAAAAGGCTATTATTATTTTTTTTCTGTGCAAAGTTATACTTTAGTTGGTCTTTTTTTACATTATTTTTATTGCTGCTGTCAATGTCAATGTAATTGTTGTTACTGCTACTATTATCGCTGTTGTTGCTGTTGTAGTTGTCACAACGAACCAGTGGGTTCCTGTGTTCAAAAAATATATTTCACTTGGCTTTATGGACTGACTGTTGCCTTGTGAAATGTTATAAATGAGTATTTTATTTTAACACACAACTTAACACAATTCATGCTATTATTCAATTATGAAGTCATTAAGTCATTTGTAAGTAAAGTCATGTCATTTTTAATGGCACATTAAATTTTTTTTGCTCTCGTCTTCAGCTGTATGGAGCTGCAAGAGGGCTGAAGTTTAAAAAAAATTAACAGAGATAAAATGTTTCGATATATTTTTTTATTTAATTTATTTTCATTTTGAAAAATAGATACAAGTAATAAGAAAATTTATTACATTTTTGTTCCATTTTATATACGCTTTCTTCGAAAAGGAAACTTTACAGTGTTGGGTGAGCACAAATTAAAAAGCTAAAATGGTTTTGCTGCTTTAAAAAGTTTTATTTCTAAATTTAACAGCGATTATTTCATTGTATATTTAAAATTTTTGCATAATTTCAAAAAAAGTAATATTTTCAAATTTTAAAAATAATATTAAATAGATTGGTTTTTAAAATCAGCAAGTATACAATATACGGTTCCAGAGCTGGAACATTTTTAGCTTATATTTGGTATCTAAAAGTAAGTAACTAGTTAAAGGTAATTTCTGTTTTTTTTTCTTAATTAAAGCAATTTTATACTGCAGAAATTATTAAATTGGTATTAAAAACCAAACAAAATCAGAAAGACGCTTCCAGGGCTGGGCAATTGAAACTGCTTTTGATACACAAAAGCAACCAAAGAAAACTACTTTTTTTCTCTTTCTTTATCAATTAAACAAATTTGATATTTTTGAAATAAATTTATTGGCACTGAAAACCAGAAAAGCCAAAAAGACATTTTCGTAGCTGGAAAATTTATTTTATTTTATTTTTTTTTGAATATTAAATTAATTAAGTAAAACAAAAATTTTTTATTTGGCAAACCAAAACATTTTTATACCCTCAAAAAAAGAATTTGGAGGGTATATTCACTTTGTCATTCCGTTTGTAACGCATCGAAATATCCATCTCAGACCCCATAAAGTATATATATATTCTTGATCAGTGATGAAATCTAAGACGATCTGAGCATGTCCGTCCGTCCGTCTGTGGAAATCACGATTCAGTCCAAACGAAAGTTAGACTTTTGAAATTTGGTACAAATATATTTTAAAGCTTAGAGCAGGTTAAGTTCGGAGATGGGCTAAATCGGGCAAGGGGGAAAAAAGTTCCCCTAAGAAGAACTAACCCAACCCAGAAAAAACAACATAATTTTTAAAGTTTTTTGGTTATTTTGTTAAGCAAATGATATATTTTTATGTCAAATACAGTCCAACGCCTTAAAATGGAGCCATTAAATAAAAAAAAATTATTTGCGGACCCCGCCCACTTTAGTGGGCGTAATTATATGCAAAAATAGCATAAAAATTTAACAAATTGTTTTACTTAAACCTACATTCCTTAAAAATAAAATTTTTAAACTTTAATGACGAAGCAGAGACGATACCTGGTACTCCTCTGTCCTACCCCCTCCTCACCCTTTACCCCCTAAATGACCCTACCAAAAAAAATTTTTTTTTTTTTGATTTTGTATGCAATCATCCCGAGCATTTATTTTTAGAGTTTTATGACTGCCTGTTTCTGCCCTACCCCCTCCTCCCCCTCTGCCCCTTAATGACCCTATAAAATTTTTTTTTATTTTGTAAATAATCATCCCAAGCATTTTTTTTTAGAGTTTTATGACTGCCTGTTTCTGCCCTACCCCCTCCTCCCCCATTGCCCCCTAAATGACCCTATCAAAAAAAGGTATTTTAATTTTGTATATAATCATCCCAAGCATTTATTTTAAGAGTTTTATGATTGCCTGTTTCTGCCCTACCCCCTTTACCCCGTAAATGACCCTATAAAATAAAATAAAAAATTTTATTTTGTATGTAATTATCCCAAGCATTTATTTTTAGAGTTTTATGACAAATGTGAAATGTTTCCCCCACAGCCCTTGCCAGAGCGACCCCGCCAAAATACAGTTTTTATATCCTCCAAAGAGAATTGGACCCTATAAAGTAAATATGTATATTCTTGATTAGTGATGAAGTTTAAGACGGTCTAGCAATGCCCATACGTTCGTCTGTGGAAAACATGATATTGTCTATTTTTGAACCCCGCTCCCTTTAGTGGGCGTTGACGTACGATATTATATAAAGGAACTCGGTCCCACCAATTTAAACATTTTAAATTTACTTACTAAATATTTGGAGGGTATTTAAGATTTGACCCGGTCGAATATAACGTTTTTACTTGTTTATATTAGAAATAAATCAGTATTGGAAATTAGAAACATCCAAAAGATGGTTCCAGGTTTGGCATGAATGTGTGTCAGTGAAGGGTATATAAGATTCGCTGCAGCGGAATATATAGCGTGCTTTTTAAGATTTTCACAGCACCACAGTAACGCATAGAAATTTGTGAAATTTATACTGCACTCCTCCCATTTCATGGCTTACATAATCGTCCTTCAGAGATTCAAAGAATAATAGATCATTTTCGGACCACATATATTGTTACTGAGAATGTGCCGAACAGTGCGCACTGAAGAAGCTGTAGCCGGTGTATGGGAAATCATTGAAGATGATCCTTATCAATCAATTCGTCGTCGTTCTTAGCAACTGGAGTTGTGTTCTTCCACTTTATTGAAGAACTTTTTAGTTGTGGCGCCCACATGGCACAAAACATATTTAAACATTAATTTCATAAAATTTTCTTTCCAATAAAACCCGTTTTATTGATATTGAAAATATATTTCGTTGTTTTATTATGATTTGAACTTGTGTGTATAAAAAGCACCCTATAGCATTTATACTTGTTTTCAAACAAAATTTATTTATATTTGTACTTGACCTTTCGATATTATTTTAGTAATAATTCTAAGCTTGAGGTTGAAACAAGTAATATTGTTTTTTTAAAAATAAAAGATAAGCAATATATTTTTATAGTAATATATAAATATTTAAAATTTTTTTTATAAATGAAATTTATTTGTTGGTGGTTAAGCAATGTCTATATGCATTTCATTGGTGCTTTACCAAATCGTCAGTAGACTTTAACCACAGTTTTGAAAAGTTAAAAACCTCTTATCTTATGCATATACTTCCAAAAAATGTGTCAAATAAAAAGATTTCATAAAATTTTTTTTTATATAAAAATGCCTCAAGCTTGAGGATTTATTGCTAAATTAAAAAAAGTATTCGGAAGCAAACTCTGAAAAATTACCACGTTATAATGATATAATTATTAAAAACACTCCATTTTGTTGGCACTTCCAAACAATTATTGCACAAGTATGATGCGAATATACAGTTATAAAGAGGGGAAAAACGAAATTTGTTAACATATCTTTTCTTTTAAGCTATTATGTGTGTGAAAAAAAAGCAGAAACAATACAAGTGCGATAAATACAAGACAAATAAAAGTCAAGTTAAGCCTACTGAACTGTTAAATCATATTAATTCATTTACATTTAAGCCAATTTTACGCTTATGTCTTCAATTTAGCAGATCATTGTTGGACATTATTTATTCACAACATGCAAAATCAATGGTTTCATGATGGTAATCCTCAGCATCCATACACCACTAGAATACAACAGGAAATCCACAGTCACTCAGCAAATAAATAGAGGGATCAAGAAACATTTTTGGCGAAGATGTAAAATGGAAACACCACAAAAAAAAAAGAGAAAATCGCTTACAATATGAATGAATGAATAAATGAATGAGTGATTGTTATGAAAGACTCCTGTTGCTACACATCAACGGACGAACGTTCGTTTTTGCCATACAAGACAATAAAATTTTTTTTTTATCAACCTCCTCTGCTTTGCCGGAGAGTGGAGGTGATGACGTCTGCTTAATTTGCCTGGCTAAATTGCTAGCCAGTCGTGCTATTGATGTGACTGGACTGTTTGTTGTTGGTATGCTTTGGTGTGGATATGGGGAGAGAAAATTCAAAAAGTAGACCCCAAAGAATTATTTATGAGCTGTTAGAACAGGAAATGAACTAAAGCGACAGGACAGAAGTGAAAAAAATCACAGGTGAAAAATGACTCACAAAAAAATTTTATTTGTTATTTTGGCCAACGACCGAAGGAACGAACGGAAACTGTGATAAGTTACGTTGGAGTAGGAAGCTGGTGCCCGCAAATTTAAAAAATATGTTGCATGATAATTTAAAACACTTACATTTGTTAACATTCCTACATAAATGTTGGATGAGTTGATGGGCAGTTTGTGTTTGCAATACAAATGAATTAAAAAGAAAAGAAATTAATGATGATTAAACATTTGCCTAGAAACAGAAGAATTTTGTTGATGTGTTTTCGTTAACGATTATTTTTTTTAAATAAATAGTTAAATGTATGTTTGGCGAATTTTTATAAAAAAAGGAAAAAGTTTAAGAAGTTTAAAAAAATTGGCGTTTTTGTTTTAAGTAATTTGAAAAAAAATTTTTTTTATTACAAAAAGAATTTATATTAATTTCAACTTAAATACACTTTATAAATACACAAACAAAACTCAGAGAAATGTCCGTTAGTAAAAAAGGTAAGAACGTTATCTCCGACCGGTTCGAATCTTAAATACTCTAAATATTTAGTAAATAAATGTAAAATATTTAACCGATTCCTTTAAGACATTTCTGTGCCCAATTTTAAAACTCTATTTTGACAGGGTCACTCCGTTTAGGGCCTTGGGGGGAGACATCTCACCCAATTGGGCTTATTAAGTTAAACAATTTTTTTTTGATCGAGCCATTTAGGAGCAAAAGTGGGAGGAAGGGGGGGTTTAGTTTAGCTTAAGATCGGATAACATCTCCGTTTCGTCTTAAAAGCTTACAAATTTAATTTTTAAGGAACGTAGGCTTAAGTAATAAAATTTTTTTTTGCACATAATATTTTACGTTAACGCCTATTAAAGGGAGCGGGGTTCAAAAATCGATTTTTTCTCATTTTCTGTTTTCGAATTCAACGTGTTGAGCCTTCTTTGACATACAACTTAATCGTTTGCTTAGCAAAATTACAAAAAAAAAAACTTTAGGGGAACTAGTTTTTCTTTTTCCCGATTCAGCCCATTTACGAAGTTGTCCTTCAAAATTTATTTATACCGAATTTCAAGGGTCTAGCTCCCTTGGACTGTATCGTGATTTCCAAAGAAGGGCAGATGGATGGAAGTGGCTAGATCGTCTTAGATTAGATAGAATTTGAACAAATTCATTTATTAATAAAATAATAAAAAGTCATTTGCAGTCATGCAGATTCGAACTTAAGCCCGTTGAAAAAATTAACAATTTACATAAGAAAGTTCAGACTAATAAAAATTCATACATAAAAATGTTCCATAAAGCGGAAAGACACAATCCAATTGCTGAAAACAGCGACGAATTTATTGATTAAGATCATCTTCAGTGCTCTCCTGTACACCGGCTACAGCTTCTTCAGTGCGCACTGTTCGGCACATTCTCAGTAACAGTAAATGTGGTCCGAAAACGATCTTTTGTTATTCAAATTAACCGCTCTGAAGGACGATTATGTACGTCATAAAATGAAAGAAGTGCTTGATGAGTTTTATAAAAATTTCAACAATTTGCACGCGCATTAGCTCCTATTTCCGGCAAAATGTACTAGATAAAATCATCATTAAATTTCTATTTTTTAAGTCTAATATCGTTAAAACTCAAGTATATAATCCTTTTACTACCCCCATCATTCTTTTTAGCAATTTGCAAATTAAGTTCCAATAATATTTCTAGTGAATTGCACTTTTAGATACTGGAGATATATTTCCCTTTTTGTTTCTATTCCACAGTGTGTCAATAAGTTCCTATGGGTTATTTTAACCATCTTTTAAACCTGCTTAATATATAAACATAGACATGTGTGTCACTTAAAAAACTCTACTCTTTGATTTTCCATTTATGGCCACACACTCTTAAAAAAAATTTGCATGTGTGTGAATATTTGCTCAAAAGTCATGAGTCGAAGTTTAATACAATTGCTCTAAGGAATTTTATAAATGCTGTTGCTTTCTAAATTTCATGTCATGATATTTTGTTCTTGAATACATGGAATATAATTTTTCATACTGCACACAAGGACATACTGAAATAAAATTGTTTCATTTGAGAAACAGTTTCATTTGCAATGCTCACATATGTCACAAGCTTTGCATGCCCATTGTGCATTACAATATTTTTTATTCTTCGTTTGACAGCAAACAGAATAAAAAAAGAAACAAAAAAGAAATCCAGCAAGGATCAACAGGAGTTTCGTAGCGAATAAAAAGTTTTAAAAAAGAAAAATATACTAAATAAAAAAAAAATACTGTGAATGAATGGTATATTAAATGCTAAAATGAAAATGAATATGTTGAAGGTTGCTACCAAATACCACATATGAAAATAATGGTGGAGAAAAATAATAATCAGACGACGACGACGACGACGATGATATAGAAACATGTAAGTGGTATTTGCAAATATCATTCGCATATAAAAAAAACCTTTCATGCATTCATATAAATAAGTGTACACATTCACATAAATACATAGATATAAATGCACACACATGTGTAACGAACTATGAGCTTCATCCAGTCACCATCATCGTAATTCTCTAAAGAAGTCATGACGCTTGATGGCTCTGCGACATGTGACACAACGATATGTTTTCATTGTCAGCATAGATGTCAAAGTTTATTTTTTTAATAGTTTTTGTCTTTCACTTTATTTGGCAAAGCAATAAAATTCAAAAAGAAAAACTACTCAACAAAAAGAATAAGACGAAATAACAGCTGGAACAAAATTATATGGCATAAACGAATTTATATGGAGGCCTTCAAGATATATGTACTTATATGTACAAACATATGTATGGGAATGTACATACACAAATCCACATACTTTGTATGTATTCTCATCCATGTGTTTGTGCAAAAGTTTTATAGAAAATATATAAAATTTTTAGGTTATAATCTTACAGTCACAGTTGAATAAACGCAGTTTAATTGAAAAAATTATTATTAAATACATTTATGTTGAATTGGAGGGTATATTCATTTACATACTATCGGCGCATTGTACCGATTTACGTCGGCTCACTGCAATAAAGTTATAAGTACTAAACCAAAATTGCATTATTTCCCAGTTAATTCTGGAATAAGTCTATATGGTTTTATTACCAATGCAGTGCGGTGAAATTATTTGACAAATAAGGCAAAATTTAACTTATTACTTATAACTTTATTTCACTGAGCCGACGAAAATAGGTACATTGCGCCGATAGTGTGATCTTAGTTTAACACAGCGAAATATCCCTGCAAGACCCCATAAAGTATATGTACTCTTGACCAGTGATGAAACCTAGGACGATCTAGCCATGTCTGTGCAAATCACGATTTTTCAATTTTTTCGAACAATTAGCCTATGAATCTTAATTCAATTTAATATAGCAATATAAATGTGCGTTAAAATTCTTACTACATAAAATGTTTAATGTTTAACTAAACAATCTGGAAAATTTTATACGGGTTTTCTGATCGTCAATTTATTTATGATGATCTGCCAAAGTATGCTGTTTATAAATGTCAAATAAAAGTTCATGATAGTGTCAATCACTGCCAGTAATTGCACAGTGACCATTGCTATGCCTTCGTCACTGCAACATGCAAACAACAACAACAACCATGCCCTTATGCTGATCAGAAGAATTCTACAACATATTTATGACTGAGCGCGGAGTCGAACTCTGGACTGTTGAACTCTTCACCGTCTCGTGTTAACTATTTCAGCCAACAGCACCCATATTTAAATTTTAATTGAATGCTTAACCTTAGAGAACGAATTTAATATCAACCAAACTATTTAAACAAATGGCTAGATAATTAATTCCACAAATTTAATACTAGGCTACATGCACTCAAGCAAATTTCTTCTATTAAATTTTAACTTTAACTTATTGGCCATTAATACATTATTTTCCAATTTCATTGCATTTAAAGTTACATGTGTAACGTATTACTCTAATACACACACAACAATAGCTTTTATGATTTATTCGTATTTGAAAAGTTAATTTGCTTGTATGCATATTGAAAAATAAAACTTCAAACAACTTAATAAAAAAATAGATAAATATATGTTAATGTGATTGATATTTTGTCACAAACGTTTTATATTTGCTTTGTCAAACACAATACTTAAAACCATTTTTATTATACTAAATAAGAAAAATAAAATCCATTACATTGATGCGAGATTCTGATACTCGTATCGTAATAGAAAGAAATAAATAGCAAGAAAAATAAAGATTTTATCTTTGAAAAGAAACAGATAAGGAGGAAAAAAAAATTGTAAACTTTTTGTGAAAACTATAAGAAAATCACGAATAAACTTGAACACTTTTTATTTTATTTATTAAAAATAAACTATTTTATTCTTTTGAGATTTTATCATACTTAAAATGACATTGTTCTTTGGAGTAAAATGTTATTATTTGAAATTCTACAATCACATTATCCCATACAATAACAAATAGTATTTGAATGCACATACATATGTGTGTGTGTGTATGTGCTGGAGTGTGTATGTTATATATCATCTTTTATTACTTGTGGCACATTCTATTTATCATCTTCAAAGTACTCAATAAACCATATAAGATGACCCTTGAGGCATAAAGGATGAATAAATAACAAATAAGACATTTTATTCTTGTGCTTTTTGGAGTTGATATGATATACGCGTAAGCATTTTAAGAATAAGCTATTTTACAATTTAATATACTTAAAAGGCACTTGACTAGGACAAAGCACGATAATAGATTGGTTAGATAGTTTTAAATTTTGTAATATTGTAGTAAAATTATTTAAATAATAAGAAAATGGTTTCTTATGACGCTTTATTTATAATTTTTGACATTAGCGAGTGTAGCACCACATTATAACTATTATCCAATTAATCTAGAAACATAAATGTAATGAAGAAGGAATTTTTCGTTTCAAATACTAGTCGTAAGATATAAATCACATTTGAATATATGAAAATGTACGATATTATGGTAACGCTCGAAATACGCCATGATTTTCATGCATTTTGTTAGCATCGTTAAGTTATATTTATTTTATAGCTAGCATGTTACGAGCTACTTCGTAGCATATTGTACTAGGAAAAACTAACCTACCGCGAAAAATAGCATCTTTTGTGCGATTTGTTGCCTGTTCGTTAAAGACTTATTTTCATAGATAATAGAATACTTGTTCTAAAATAATATATATAATATAATACTATCTTTTCACAATAGAGCATTTTGTGAAAGTATTTTTTCTGAAAAGTAAACTAAAAAAAACGTTTTCTGAAAAGTACATTTTTCAGAAAAGTACTTTTTCAAAAAGGTACCTTTTCTGAAAAGTACATTTACCAAAAAAGTACCTTTTCAAAAAAGGACCGCTTCTGAAAAGTACACTTTTCAAAACAGTAATTTTTCTTCAAAGAATATTTTTCAAAAAGTATTTTCCAAGTAATTCTCTTAAGAAATGCCTTTTCCAAGAAGTACGAGTATTTAAAAATATACATTTTTACATAAATTATTACTAATATTTTTGTTAAAATTGCTTTTTGTAGGTAGTTATTCAAAAAATAAAATACCTTTTAAAAAATTAACCTTTTCCAAATACAGGTTCTAAGTAAGCACGTTTTTTTAAAGTTACTTTCCATAAACACCCTACATTTAAAGAAAAATTATGACATTTGTCAGCTTTGTGTAAATGTAAAATTTAGTATTATGTAATCAATGCAATTTATGACAAAATAAATTATTTTTAATACAACAAAATAATTTAAAAAATTATTTATTATTTATAAAGTTATTATGTTAACTTTGAATATTAAGTTTCACAGAACGGCCTGTTTTCGAGAACTGATTTCATTAAAATTTTGTACATACTCGTATTCACCCTCATATGTATTTATTGAACAAAGAAATCTATTTTTAGAAAATTTTGGAAAAAAAATTTTAATAAAGTACGTGAGTATTTTTTTGATGAACATTCATATTGATATATGACATTGAATTAAGATTTATAAGCTAATTGTTCGAAATTTGTTTGTTTGTTTTTTTTTTAATTCAGAAAGACATGATAAATATTTCAAGGCACAAAAGAAAGTCAACATCAGTTTTTAGCTTTTTTTCAAAAAGCACCATCGTCAGTGCTCAAGTGTATTGTGTTTGTCACCACTTATTAGGTGGCTTAGTTGAATATGATAATAGTTTCTATTTAAATGAATTTTATTAGGAAATTGCATACGAGAACTGTATCAACCTGATGGTAACACATTATTGTTTTAATACCCGTGTAGCCGTTTGATTATTTTCTTCATGTCCCATTTTTCTGAAGTTTTTGTTCCATTATATCAAAGCCAAACTTTTTTGGTTTGAATTCTTTTATACTTAAGTACGAGTATATGTGAATGTTTTTCATTTTTATTGTTAGCTCAAGCCAGAGCTTAAATATGTATGCAAGAATTTTTTTAACGAACATTGATATATTAAATTGAATTAAGATTTAAAAGCTATTTGTTCAAAAAATTTTTTTTTAAATTCAAAAAGACATGGTAAATATTCCAAGCCATTGAGGAAAGTCAACATAAGTTTTTAATTATTAAAAAAAAATTTCGAACAATTAGCCTATAAATCTTAATTCATTTTAATAAACTACATTTCTAACTAATTTTTAATGTAATGAATATGAGACTCAGAGTTTAATTTATTCATAGGAATTTCTAAAATGCCCTTTTGTAACTCTATCCTATACTACCACGTCTACCTAAATATATTTTACCAAAAAAATGCATCTCAAAGAACCGGTGGGATGTTATTATATCTATCCAAAACAAAAGATTTTGTTACGAAGCTTTGAAAGCAGCCAAATAGCTTCCGGACATTTTGTAATATATGATGTATTGTAGCGATGAATAGTAGCTTTTTTGAAATATTATTAAGCACTGAGTTATTTATCTTTACGTTTGGTTAATTCCATTTATAGATATTTACAAGTCATATGTTTCGACAAGTCCACATACTCGTACTATAATATTTATGATTTATAGCCCCTCAAAAAATTTTGGGGGATTCACACTGCAGTCATAAAGTCATAAGTCATAAAATAAAAGCACGAAATATATGACTAGTGTGAACAACCCGTTATAACTTAGTATGCCATTTCAAACATCGATCAGCTGCTGCCTTGATATGAGCTGAATACTTTTTTTTTGCGGCGGCATACAGAAAAACGTTCAGTGGCTGCCAGCTACGTAAGTTAAACAAGACAAATTTTTCACTTGTATATATTCAGTTTTTGCGATTCAGTTTTCTTTTAATATATTTTATGTTATAAAAATGTGATTTAATGTGCAGACATACAAGTATGAATAATTTTTTAGCAGTTTTTTAGTCGTGAATCATTTATAAGTAACGGCGGCAAACATATACTATCGCTGTCACGCCTAAAGATTTTCAGCCGCTCGACTCAGATCTCTAGAGCTATTTTATGACAAAACAAAAACATACTTGAAAAAGTGCTATTATTTTATGACTTTTTTGTATGCAGCACAACAACAACTTTTTTAAACTGGTCTAAAATATTATGACTTTATGACAATATGACTAAATAGCACGAAGTGTGAATACCCCAATTATCTTAAGTTGGTGATTATACGACAAGTTTTATTATAATAAATTAAAAAAAAAAATATTGTTGTAAAGAAAACCACATACAATAGGCTTTCTCATTAAAGGGAATAGAAGACATACTTTATTTTCGTAATTTTAATACTCATACGTCTGGTGCACCATGCAAGTTTCATACCAAATACTTTAAGTGTCTTTGGTTGTACCGTGCACCCAACGTATGAGTAATAAAATTATGAAATTAATGAAAAGTATGCAATAAAATTACTATTTTTGTTTGTTTTAATAAATAATTTCACAATTATTATATTAAAAAATTTGCTGTATAATCATTACCTTTAAACACACTTCTTCATAATCGCGGCTATAAAATATTAATTTTATTGTAGCTGCATATGGGCATTTTCATCGAAAGGTACCCCGATATCAAAATATTAAAAGTTGTTGAAAGCAATTATCATGTGATAAAATTTTATATTTATTCATAAACATTTTTAAGATATTGGAGTGCCAACATAAGATAGGGCAACTTTTTTCAGTTGGATATCTCGTTTCTTTGTTTTATTTTAACATCTTTCTGAGGGTACAAAGATGAAATAGTCAATTCATTGGACTGCAAAATCGCAATTTTTTACAAAAAACTAGTTAAATATTTAGTATAAATACAAACTATTTACTAAAATTTAAATGAAAATATCTCGCTAAAATATGTAATGATTTTTGAAAAGTACATTACAAGAAAATTAAAAATAAAATTAAAAAAAAGAAATTAAAAAAAAATGATATAGTGCTAGGAACACAACTCTGACGAAAGACGGATTTTCGGAGTGAATATATGCTGCCAAAGGGAAAATACATTTGTTTATATGCAAATACAAACAACAATAGCGTTGGACGAAATTCGTCACACGCAGTGTAATATGCAATAGATTATTTTCTATTTCTTATGCCAAGGAGACCAGATTTCATTCATATACTCAAATCGTTTTTATAGAAGAACATAATGGGTTGTTCCAAGTAGCACGTAAATTTGCTGAGCCTACTAAACACGCACTCATTTTTTTCCATAAAATTCTATCTGTTGGAGATGTTTTTTTATATCTTCCTATTTTATATTTTTTTCATATGGTCACCTTATCAGACGTTAAATGAAATTAACTATCTATTTCGCAACGTCGAATGAATTCTTTCTTTCGTAAAAATGAAAAAAGAAAATGATTACAAAAAAGTAATTTATAAGTGTTAAACAAAATTAATGCCTGCACAATTTAATATCAAACGATTACAAAAATTTTAAAATTTTTTATTATTTTAATTTTCATCTTTTGCGCAACCAAATTCATCAGATTCACGTTCACATAGAAATGCTATCATCGATGGAGTCTTAGCAGTTTTCAAAACAAATGTCTGATAGATAACGTGACATGAAAACCTTGTCAAGGCCGATGCATGTTCGTGTCATGAAGGTGCACAATGTAACCGAAATGGGACAAAAATATATTTTGCGCCTTTTTATGAGATAGCAAAACAGTCTGTGGTAGATAAAGTAAGTTCCTTGTTATTACGTGGAAATAAATGATTTGAATATTTCTGTGGATTTGATTTGAAAATATTTTAAATAAAATTAAAAATTACTTTCAAATTCAATATAGATTTATTTTGACTTTTGTTTCACTTAAAATGTCAACAACGGTCAAGTAGGATATCATGGAAATAGCCATATGCTGGTGTATATGTATGTGTTTTTGGACAACATTTTAAGTGTAAATTTGTATATAACACGCGCCTAAATAAATCTGTGCACTATCATATTTCAAAAAAGCCATTATTCATGTCTCATACAGGCCATCTATTACGATTTGTCTGGGAGCTATTTGAGTGCTTCCACAGTTTCATAACAAAATTGGTGGCTAATGGATGTTTTATTTAAATAAAATATTTAAAATTAGAGTTAATCATGAATGCAAATTTCTAACATTAATTTTATTATTAAAATAATTTTTTTTTATTCAAACACAAATTAGTTTTTATTAAATTTAAAATATTAAGAGTGGAATATTTAGAATATTTTTGTACGGCAGAACTATTGATGATTACACACTGATACAAAATAAGAAAAAAAAATACACTGGGAAAGAGACCTATATCATACAATAGGTCTTGTCGAGTAGATCATTTTGTTATTTTTAGAAATTTCGATATACCCTAAAAATCGAACGTTATCGATAAAAGACGATTTTTTTTTGGACTTAGCGGGGAAAAATAGGCCTAATTAAGTCATTTGTATATCGATTTGAAGTTTTAACATGGTTTGAGACAGATAAGAACATAGGCTTTATTTTCGTAGAAAAATTTTAACTTGACCAATTTTTCATAAAAATATTTTCCGCGAAAATTAAAATTTAATTTTTTGCGATTTTTCCAACTTTGAAAGCTTTTTTTCCGTCTAATTTATCAGAAAACACAATCTATTTTGTCTTTATAAAACATGCGTATTTACCATGTTGTAAAACAAGAGTACTTTAATCAAAATCAGGAAGGTATAGACAGAGATATAACGATTTTGGTAGAAAAGGTGAATTCAGTATTATTGTATATTTCTTTATGGTTCTACATGGAATTAAAAATAACATATTGATACAAAATGAGAAAAAAAATACACTTGGAAGGAGACCTATATCAGGCAATAGGTCTTGTCGAGTAGATCATTTTGTTATTTTTAGAAATTACGATATACCCTAAAAATCGAAAATTATCTATAAAAAACGATATTTTTGGTCTTAGGGGGGATGTTGGGGATTGGTCATTGTTTTACTACATGGTAATTTACGCATCTTTTATAAACACATAATAGATTGGGTTTTCTGATAAATTAGACGGGAAAAAAGATTCCAAAGTTGGAAAAATCTAAAAAAAAATTTAATTGAAATTTTCACGGAAAATATTTTTATGAAAAATTGATCAAGTTAAAAAAATTTTTTTTTATATGAAAATAAAGTCTATCGTCTTTTCTGCCGAAACTCGTTTTAAAGTTTAAAATCGCTTTAAAAATTACTCAGTTAAACCTTTTCTTCCCCGCTAAGTCCGAAAAATCGTTTTTTATCGATAACTTTCGATTTTGAGGGTATATCGAAATTTTTAAAAATGGCAAAGTGATCTCCTAATCGAGCCCTACTGATTGAGCTGAGTCTCAAGAATTCAAGTGTATTTTCACTGTATCACCGTGTTATAAAAAATTTCTAATAATTGGAAAAAATATTTTATGAAATTCTTTATTTGACACATTGTTGTCACAATACTACTATATATAAATGAAATTTATTTGTTGGTGGTTAAGCAATGTCTATATGCATTTCATTGGTGTTTTACCAAATCATTAGTAAATTGAATTCTCAGATGGTTTTCAGAAGTATATGCATAAGATAAGAGGTTTTTAACTTTTCGAAACTGTGGTTGAAGTCTACTGATGATTTGGTAAAGCACCAATGAAATGCATATAGACATTGCTTAACCACCAACAAATAAATTTCATTTAAAAAAAAATTTTTTTTCATAATAATTCGAATTTAATAAAATTTCTTAAAATATAATTTACAGATTTGAATTTGAGTCTGAATCAAAATTCTTATCTTAACAATAAGTTAATGAAATGAAACTCTTATGGTCCAGCTTCTTAAAATACCAAACTAGAATTACCATATTCAGTTAAATGTGCAGTGAAGAGATACAGAAACAGCCAACAACTTTAAAATCATGTTAAAATTTACTTCCCAATAATATATTTTGTTTTAGCTTGAACATGCAAAGCACATCGCATTTCAAATTTTCCACATATTCTTATAAATTTGCCATAAGTTTATATATAATCTTTTCCTTATACTTGATTTTTGAAAGGAATTTTTTAATTTAACGCTTAATATAGTTTCCATTTTTTATTCTGCTGCAATATTTAACAGTTTTTGCCCCTTTAAGCAAATATTTTCACTCCTCTTACGCATAACTTTAGTATGGGAGGACTGGCATTATCATGCAGTTTTAAAAATATACATCAAAACATTTTGTGTTGTGTAAATTTTATTATATTGTTTAGTAATGTGTTGCCGCAACGGACACTGCATGCCTTTTAATGAAGAAAAATATTAAATATCTAGTATCTATTAAATATCTAATATCAATTAAGATTTATAAGCTAGGTGTTCGAAAAATTTATTAAATTGAGAAACACATGATAAATATTTTTTTTTATTGGACCAGCACTCAGGAGATGACCTCCTATATATGCAATGCATTGCGCCGGAACTGAAAACGAGGGGATAGTATTGAGGGGACAGATTGGGAAAGATGAGAAGATAGACAGTTGTTTTTGTAGCTGTTTCAACCTTTTACTTCGCCGGCTAATTTTTGCTACAGGGCCGATGAAGGTGGGTGCTGTTACTCTGCTTTTAGTACATGATAGTGTCAGTCGCTCCAATTATGTTCAGTGATCAGTGACTATGCCTTCATCATTGAAACAGGCTGGCAACAACTAACACAACCACGCACTAGTGCTGTTTAAAAGAATTCAATACAATATTTCATGACTCAGCGCGGGCTCGAACTCACGACCCTCCGCTTCATAGTCTCGTGTTCTACTACTTCAGCCAACAGCACCCAAAAAGACAAAGAGGAAATTCATCATCCGTTTTTAAGTATTCAACTTATACACCAGAGCAGAACAGCTGTTTTCGAAAGCCGCTACGCTTTCATCATCAGTACTCATGTGTATTTTGCTTTAATAGGTAACAAATTATAACTTGATTTGGGGCCTGTTGTCGTAAGTAAAATAAATATATTAGATTGGGATTTTATATTGAAATAAAGGGAAATTTTGAGTTTTTTTTATTGTTATTTCAATATAAACACCCAGGCGAAAATTATTATTTTACATACTCCGGGTACGGACAACCAAAGTCTTAACTGACTGCCAGATACTGTTACTGGAAAGACAGTTCTAGTCCAATCGAACTGTAACGCTTCTACATGGATGGATGAAAATTGGGGTAACGAAATTTACTTCCGTGTGCATAACCATGGCCTTCCAGGCCGAAGTTAGTGGGATCACGGACGTTTCAAGTTGGGTCAGTGTAGATATTAGTACTACAGATATCACCATTTTTACGAACAGCCAATCGACAATTCCAGCAATCAAGGACGAGAGATTGAAACAATCCAGGACCATTTTGGATTGCAAGACTATGATTAACAATTACGCAGGACGAGTGTAATCGGTAATGGCGAACAAGGCCAGAACGTTTCAGACGGTAAATTTTATCAACACAAAGTCATTCAAGGAGCGAAGACAGTTTTACAAGATTGGGAGAAACTGATCCACACGATGGAGCAGTGATGCTGTGGGAAATATAATTAATGTGGGGCAACCCAGAAGAAGAAAAATCAAAAAGGGACTGTTTAAACTTTGTAAGCCCGAGCAAGCAAAGTTCGGCGTCTTGGCGGGGCGCTTGAACTTGAGAGGACATTTGCATTGGATTAGGGCCATGGACAACAATGAATCTAGGGCTCTAGGGCATGCTGGAAAGACATAAACACGTTAGAGCACTTCTTTTATCACTGCCCTGCTTTCGCTGAACTGAGATCTCATTCTACCAGACATTAGATATATTTACTGGAAGAAATTGGGGGGTTACGTCAATGAGACGGAGTTTATATAAGTTAGGGGCTTTGCTTTCTGCTATGTGCATGTCCAGGATATAAGCGTAATGACAAACAAATTTCTCGGAATTCCAAAAATTTATTTGGAATTTTATTTCAATACAAGATATTACCTTGACTAACTTCCTGCATTTGAAGCACAACTATTACAAGAGTCAAGAATGATAAAAAAAAGATTACGCCTTGCGCGTGATTTACCGTTTGATGACGTATTTGTTCCATCGAAGAGATTGCCAAATGTTTCATATATGCAAAACTAATACTTCCTCGTACAAAATTAATATTTTATGCCATATTTGGCAACTCTTCACTCAATTTACTTAGAGAGATTTTCAATTTACTCAGAGAGATTTCCAACAAGCAAATTTAATCGGATTTATGAAAGTGAAAGTTTTGTGTTATATTTTATAATAAATTGTGTTATATTTAAAAATAAATATTTTAAAATAATTGTTAAATAACTTAAAGTGTAAAAAACTTATTAAAACTTGATTTTTAAAGCTCATAAACTGTTAACAAAAAACCTAAATTAAAGAGAAAAGAGAACAAAAAGAACAAGGGTGAAATGTGCAGTGGGCAATTGCAAACAAAGTGACAGCAAAAAAAAACAAGTTATCAAAATTTTTTTTGTTTTCAAAACGCTGTGTCCTTTTATAGTTTTCCAAGAAATGAAGCTCAAAGGAAGTTATGGCTGATATTTTGCAAGCAAAAAAATTTGTTTTGAATGGGGAAAAAAGAAAAATAATTAGCACTTGGGTTCAATATTTATATGAAATAACTATAAATTAACAATTTCAAATAAAAAAAATAAAATTTTTTAAAATTGTTTATTATCAAACAAATTTAATTTGAAAACTCGCAATTTTCCCCACTGTCCTGTTTTTACACTAACATAATAGTTCTCCAGCTGAATTTTATTAGCCAATCAGAACACATGTTGAGTGACGTCAGAGTTCCATCATGCGCACAAAAGTATTTTTATTTCAGCTTGTTGGCGTAATCTTTATTTTATCATTCTTGAAAAGAGTTTTTATTTGAAATTATTTTTATTCCAGAACAAACTTAATTAATAGATCACTCAATCTATGGCCAATTTGGAAAATCACTAGTGATCACTAGAGTTTTGTTACCTTCTATAAGAAAAAAATTTTTCCTGCACTTGTTGCAGAAAATGGATTAAGTATCTCAGTTATTTTCAGATATCCCAGAAATTCCTATAAACAAAATTTCCATTTTGCAACTGTTATATTATTAGATTCTGTGTATTTACATGCATATATTTTTTCTGACCAAGATTAATGATTATGTAAATTGAGTAAATTTCTTGGCCCATAAATTTCCGCGTTTATTCCCAAAAATGGCAGCAGCAATAGTGACGACAGCAACAACAACAACAACAATATTCTTACTCATACTCAATGGGAAACACAGTAAATGCGTGTTGTGGCATTTTCAACTCTGACTTGATGATAAAACAATGACGCATATAGTTTTTGGAAAATAATAAAACAAATGCTGCATGGCAACGATGATGATTCTGCATTTTTGGTAAATTAAGCATGGCAAACACGACAAAATTTTTTATTAAATCGTTTCGAATATTAGATTTTTTTTCCAGCTTGAGCTTTAATGCAGGTGAAGGCGAATGAACTGTTCTGTTTTTCTTATGCAGATTTCTCTAATTAAATAATCAGCCTTATTTACGCCTCCAGATTCGATATTTTGTAATGGACTAAAGAAAATTTTAGCTTTTTGTCTTTAAGCTATTACAATTCGTCGAATTTGAAGGCGTAAAACGCCAAACACAATAAAGATGAATGACATTTTTCCCAAGTTAATAGTTAAAAAGAGTCAATGTAAGAATTTTAGGTATTTCTAAATAGTTTCTAAGCGCATTTTACTGCTGTTGATACAGTTCAGATCTTCAGGGGGCCTTTTGTATAAATTCTCTTAGAAAAGCTGAAGATGTTATTGTAGGTTTCCTATTAAGTGACTAAGAAGTGACAAGAGCTGAGACAATCACTCGTCTTTTTAATTTCTTACTTCATCACAGGCTGGTTTTTTTTGCCAACTCTAGAATAATAATAATTGTTTTCTTGCAAAATTAAAAATAAAATAAGAAAATAAGAACTCGAGTGATTATTCTAGCGCTTGTTTCAACTACAACATATTTTCTGAAAATTCTAAGCATAATTTAATTGTAATTTAGTGTTAAACAACATTTCCCAAAACTGTATTTTTTTATAATCAATCCCCTTTATTCTGTACCTATTTGTCAAAGTCACTTCATGTCAAGACAATACCAAAAACATGTCACTTACCTGCTTCTTGTTCTACAACAACTAATTACTTCTGGCAGGCTGTAACTAATTTAAAAGGCCTTAAATGAAGTCAGAGACTGTTAGATGTTATCAATAGCTGAGATAAGAATTCCTTTATTGGAGTCAAGTTGAAATCTGCAAATTATTTTTTATGAATTTTTATTAAATTCAAGTTATTTTCATTGAGGGTGGAATATTAGAATATTTTAAATGATGAAACTTGCCATTAGGAAGGATCAGTACTGATTTCGAGGCAGCTGCGCCATCTTTTCAGGTTAGCATTGCAACCCATCAGCCACAGAGGCACGCATACGCGTTCTTTGTGCAACTTTTTCCACTTTCCGTGGCGGCACTAGTCATTACGAATATCAATTATTTCACCAATGTTTTTAATAAGAACTTCTTGTAATAATTTTTAAGTTAACTCACTTTTGATTAGCACGAAATTCCCCAACTCTGACGATTATTATTCCAAATAATCCATATCTGCTAGTTTGATGATTCAAAATATTCTAATATTCCACTCTTAATAAAAATAACTTTAATTTAATAAAGATCCATAAAAAATAATTTGCAGATTTGAACTTGAGTCAAATAAAGAAATTTTTATCGACAATTAAAATTTACATGCAGTTTTAAGTTCATGTATTTTCTTGCAATAACAAGTTTCATACCTTTTTCCTGCATTTTCACAGGAAGATACGAGTTTGTTGGTGCTGATAACTGAAGTAGTTAAAGAATTAAAGCAGCATGTCGAAAGTTCAATCCGGCACTCAATTATGATTGTGAGATCGAATTTGTCTGCAAAGCACTAGCACAAGATTTTGTTAATTATTGTCTGCCAGTTTAAATGAGAAAGGTATATCAGTGATTATTAAACAGTACCGACATCACGATACTAAACACCACAATTTAGTAACGAGGGTGGGTTAGTAAGTCCGTGACTTTTTGAATTTCCCACCTCTTAATTAATATGGTAGCACTGCTACTGTCAACCGGCAACAGCTAGTTGACTCCTGTCCAAATTTGAGTAAGCTGCGTCATTTGGTTTGTGATAGCAGACTCTATGCGCGTTTTGAGAAGAAAATGGTAAAAAGTGAACTTCGTATGATCCTTAAGTCAAAATCAAAGCTGAGCTAAATAAATATTACGAGGAGTCTGCACAATCCATTTCCATGCTAAAGAAGTGGTTTACAAAATTTCCATATGATCACGGAAGATGTCAAAGGTTCTGGACGCCCATTTGAGGTCTCTACATCTGACACAATGCAAAAAATTCGGAGCTTGAAAGTGATTGTACTTGCCATAGTCATCTCACTTGGCTCAGTGGTTTCAATTTAAATGATCACTTGGCTATGAAAAAAAGCTTTTTGAAAGATGGATAATGCATTTGCTCGCAAGTATGTGTGCACATATGTGCAGTTGGCAAAACTCCATTGAATTGAGCTATGAATTGCTCCCTCATCCGCCCTATTCTCCAGATTTAGCCCCGAGTAACTATTTCCTGCTCCCAAACTTGAAGAAATGTCTCAGTTGAAAGAGATTTAACTGCAACGACAAAATCAGCTCACAAACGAATGCCTATTTTGATGACCTCGACAAATCATATTTTTCGGAAGGGATAAAAACATCTAAAAACATTGGACTAAGTGTACAGAACTCAAAGAAGACAATGTTAAAAATTAAAATGACCTTTTTTTATAAAAATTTGTGTTTCATTCAAAGAGCCAAGGACTTATTACCCCACTCCCTTTACACGAAATATCTACTAAGAATTCTCCGTCTACTCACTTTCAGTCCTCTTAACACAGGCTTATTAACCCACCTCCGTATATATAAAATATCTAGTACAAATTCTGTGTCTACCCAAAATGCCTTACATCTGTAGGGATCGTCCCTAGAGTGCCGGTCCTACTTAGAAGACAAATTGTGGGTAAAAATCCTTCATATATAATGACACAAAGTTGATCAAAATGTCCAAATGAAATCATGCAAAATCAAATTTGTGGGTGCTGTTGGCTGAAGTAGTAGAACACGAGACTATGAAGCGGAGGGTCCTGAGTTCGAGCCCTCGCTGAGTCATGAAATATTGTGTTGAATTCTTCTGATCAGCATTAGAGCGTGGTTGTGTTAGTTGTTGCCAGCCTGTTTCAATGATGAAGGCATAGTCACTGGTCACTGAACATAAATGGCAGCGAGTGACACTATCATGTACTAAAAGCAGAGTAACAGCACCCACCTTCGTCGGCCCTGTAGCAAAAACTACCCGGCGAAGTAAAAGGTTGAAATAGCTACAAAAAAAAACTGTCTATCTTCTCATCTTTCCTAATCTGTCTCCTCAATACTATCCCCTCGTTTTCAGTTCCGGCGCAATGCATTGCATATATAGGGGTCAGCCCCTGAGTGCTGGTCCTACTCCTAAAAAAAAAAAAATTGGCTTGTAAATAGACAGGCACATCGAGTTCTTTTCCATGAAAACAACAAATGGCCATAATAGAACAAGCTTTACTACTGATGCCAAGGCTGACTGTTCATTTCATAAACATTTTTTTAATAGTTGTTTTTTATATTGTTTACAATTATAATAAAGTCGGTTTGGTTAAGTTTTAATCGAATTTTTTTTGGAAATAGTTGCATTTGGGGTTAGCGACGCCAGGACACAAATCCCTTTCACGAAAATCCTTATTCGATTTAGCCAACATGTTTGTCGGACATGCCCTTATTTACTTACAAAAGACTTATAAACTTTTTTCAAACAAAATATTCGCATGTTAAACCACACAAATAGTTAAATGTTCGTATTATACACTCACACACATGCACATACACATACATATACATGCATACAATTTGGTGTAAAAAGCCCCATATGATTTTCTTTTCTATTTGGTTGATTATTTTTTCACAACCGTTTTAAATGCGGCGACAGTTTTATAGTTTGAACTATAAATTAGAGCGTAAAAATGCATAAACTTAATGTTGAAATTTTAGTTAAGTGTAAAATGCCCACAAGAAGAAAAGGAGAGAAAGAGAGGGAGAGAGAGAGGGAGAGAGATAGAGAGATACATGGATGCTGTTTTGTGAAAATATTTTAGTGTAACAGAAAGTGGAAGGAATTGCTGCATGTTAACATGCATGTCGTGGCGTGTACTCATGCACGGGAGGATGTCGAAATATCAGGAGTGTATGTACTCTTGTACGTACGACAATTTTTCGTTACAAGCATTGGGTGTAGTCCTTTAACTGCGAGTATTAACAACTAAAACGTATTAAGGCTAATTGTTTAAAAATGCTTAAATGAAGCTTATTAAGGCTAACTGGAAAAAAGTTCAATTTAATGTTTGTAAGTGAATTAAAAACTTTTTGTTTGTTTTGCATACGTTTTTTCCAGCAGTTATCAAATATATATTTATGTTAAATGTCATCACACTGATGTTATGGACATGTACATTTTGTCTCAAAATATCAGAGATGACGAAACTTAAAAAAATTTTTAAATCATATAATAAAGTGAAATGTTAATAATCTGCTAAGATTAAAAGATGAAGTTTTTAACATTTTAACTTGGTTGGATTTCTAAAAAAGTTATTTCAAATATGTGTTAAATTAAAAAGAATTTATATGTATGAATGCTAAACATAAAAAGAAATATTATTTGAATTTTAAAATTAACATAAACTGTAAAATATATACACTTACTACATACACATTTAAGCTATGGCTTGAGCTACCAATAATAAAATTGGAAAACGTTCACATATACTTAAGTATAAAATTCAAACCAAAAAAGTTTGACTTAGGTATGATGAAACAAAAAATTCAGAAAAATGGGACATGAAGAAAAATAATCAAACGGTAACACGGTTATTAAAACAATAACATGTTAACATCAGGTTGATACAGTTCTCGGATTCTTTTTCACAATAAAATTTGTGTAAATAGGAACAGTTATCACATTCAACTAAGCCACCTAATAAGTGGTGACAAATACAATACACATGAGCACTGATTATGAAAGGATTGCGTCTTTCGAAAACAGCTGTTCTGCTCTGCTGTGTAAGTTGAATAAAACTGATGTTGACTTTCCTTTGTGCCTTGAAATATTTATCATGTCTTTCTGAGATTTAAAAACAAATTTCGAACAATTAGCCTATGAATCTTAATTCAATTTAATATATAGAATACTGTCTACACTGAGCAAAAATCATCGCATAAATTATGCGAGACACGTAGAAGTTGTGAAACCAGGAATATTAATGTGTTTTAAAATATGTGTATAAAGATACGAATTTTTTATTCGGACTCAAGTTCAAATCTGCAACTGCAAATTATTTTTTGACGAATTTTTATAAATTCAAGTTATTTTATTAAGTGTGAAAAGAATATCTTTATAGTGTATAAAAAGTTTGTTTGAAAAAAGCTTAAGAAAATCTGTTTTTGAGCAAGGCAATATGCTAAAAAGCAGTTACCATTTTTTTTTCTTAAAAATATGCAATTTAGCAGAAAATATGCTAAAATGGTAGAACTGCAAACTGTACATAAAACTGTTTTAAAATTAAAGAAAAAAGTCATGCATACAATATGTAAATATTTTTTCCAATAAAAAAATCTTTTGTGGTTAACATTTTTTTCTGCTAAAAATAATTTTCTGCTAACAAATTTTTTTTTGCAAAAAAATATTTTTTGGACTAAAAAATAGTGTTGGGCCAAACAATTTTTTTTTTTTGCAAAAAATGGGTTTTCGAAATTTTTTTTTTTTTTCGGAAGGTGTCCAAAATTGAATTATCATTTTACTTTTGCTGCCATTTATTTTCTACCAGTAATTTTTATTTCAAATTTTTATTTTCAGACTCTAAATACATTCCGGTTAGTCAATATGAAATGTTACACGAAAAATAATGTGCTTTTATTATTATTTTCGAAGGGATGACGTGTGATTCTTTCGAAAATCGCATTATTTTTCGTAAAGGAGGTGTAAATTGTGCAACAAAAAGTGCAGCAACAATCCTAAAACAGTTCATGAGATTAAAACCAACATTATCGAAACGTTATTGATAATTTTGGTAATTGATCGACATCATTTTTCATTTTTAACCGGAACTTAGTTGTAATAAACTGAAATAAATATATTTTTAATATCTGAAAAATATTCTTTTTTTTAATTAAGACATTTGCTATGAAATTTCACAAGTTGTAAGTGGCGGACGCAGGCATTAGCAAATTATTTGTTCCATCTACGGATTGTTCGGCCAAAGAAGGATTTCTCTCTATATAAAAGATGTGCTTTTGATGAAAAATAAGTAAAGTGAGTAGATAAACAATGGATTTGGCGAACTAATTCCTTGATTTCATTTGAGCACATTTCATTACAGTAGCGATAGAACAACAAAATTCTTCCCACATTACGCTTATGCAACAGTAAATCAATAGCGTTAGCTGCTTTAATGGCTCCCATAAAAATAGACTTTGAAGTCACGGTCCACACATGAATATTCACTTTTGGTCGATTGTGAGTTTTTGAGACCCTAAAATTCTTGAAAGACGTCTACCTGACACCTCATTGTAACTCTAAGCCCAGAACATCAAGAACTCCTGACTCCTGTCACAAAAGTCAGCATATTATATCCACTGAACGAAGTGAATCGACTTACGCTTGAACAACGTTGGGATTTATTGGAAATTTATTTCCAAAACAAAGACAATTGGTCGAAGTTGCTCGAAAATGTCGTACAAAATTTGGTCGCAGAGAAGAATCAAAAGTGCCCGGTATACGCAAGTTTATTGTTAAAGTTCGTGAAACTGGTTTCATTGCTTCGTGAGCCAAGAGGTGCTCGTGCTCGTGCAGTGCGTACACACGAAAATATCGAAGCTGTGGTTGAGAGTCTACGTGAGAATCCATCAACATCAACCCATCATCGTTCTCAATATTTCACGCACCAGTTTACTTGGAATTTTGCGGAGATCTCGCCTTACAGAGTTAAATTGGTTCAAGAGTTGAAATCGCATGATCATCCAACTAACCGGAAAAATTGTGCTTCACAACAAAAAAAAAATAAAAATTAAATTTGAATTAAGATTCTATAGGCTAATTGTTCGAAATTTTAATTTAAATCTCAGAAAGACATGATAAATATTCCAAGGCACAAAGGCAAGTCAACATCAGTTTTATTCAACTTACACAGCAGAGCAGAACAGCTGTTTTCGAAAGACGCAACCCTTTCATCATCAGTGCTCATGTGTATTGTGTTTGTCACCACTTATTAGGTGGCTTAGTTGAATGTGATAACAGTTCCTATTTACACAAATTTTATAACAATAACATGTTACCATCAGGTTGATACAGTTCTCGTATTCTTTTTCACAATAAAATTTGTGTAAATAGGAACTGTTATCACATCCAACTAAGCCACCTAATAAGTGGTGACAAACACAATACACATGAGCACTGATGATGAAAGGGTTGCGTCTTTCGGAAACAGCTGTTCTGCTCTGCTGTGTAAGTTGAATAAAACTGATGTTGACTTGCCTTTGTGCCTTGGAATATTTATCATGTCTTTCTGAGATTTAAATTAAAATTTCGAACAATTAGCCTATAGAATCTTAATTCAAATTTAATATAGCAATATAAAATGTTCGTTAAAATTCTTACTACAAAAAAAAATTAACTTGGCAAAATTTCAAACCGTTTTCGTTTTATTGCATTTTTAAATTTAAACTTTTAAATGGCTCACCCTATACTTGTATCTCCCACAGAAATAGATGAAGCAGCAGGTTATATGAGCACACGTCGTTGCGTAAACATACAACACTGGGCGTTAAAGTCGATCTCATGCATTTGACTCTATTCAGATATTTTCATAAGGTCGTTATTTGGTAAAACATATATTTTCTGAACAATGAATGCATGAAACTTTCCAAGCCAGACATTGAAGGTCTGTATTTAAATGAATATGAATGTGAGAAGGTGTAATCATCTGCCAAAGAGTTAAAAGGACTGGCATTTAAAAATCAAAAGAAAAGATGGATTAACTATTTATATATAAAATTTCAGATTGCTGAATATTTCCAATTCCCTATAATTTTTATCAAAACTGGTGAAAAATAAATTAGAATTAATACAACAATATTGAATTATGTGATATTTTGGATAAACATTTTTTTTTTCTGAAAAAGGTCTCCTTTAATTTTGATAAATTTACCAAAGTGTTTATCTATTTTTCAAAATTAGGCGTTTATTGCAGCAATGTTTATAAAAGTCCCCAAATTTCGTGACAATTTTTTATTAAAGATCTTTTAAAACCCTACGATTCTAAATAATTTTCCAAAATAGTGGCTAAGAGCCCCTACAGATTAGCTTAACCAATAGTAAATAAAAATGTTTGATATGTAACGCCTATTGTAAACTAAATGAAAGATCCATTTCTGATGTAAAAATATTAAAAAAATAAACATTCCTAAAATTTTAACATGTTATTTCTGATTAGAACCATCGTGATTCGTTTAATATCAAACCATTTATGGTTTGGTTTCCATTGTTCCAATTTTACAAATATTTCTGTTTATTAAAAACCAATAAATAACGGAGCCAACCATTTTATTGCTAACGAAAGTTAAGTCAAACGGAAATCAATATGTGGTTGTTCAAAATGCTTCACATGAAGAGAGGATTGCTAAAGCAAAATATATGAATATTTGTGCAGCTCTTCTGTTTTGTTTAACCTTTTTTTTGTTGCTGTGCTTAAAAATTTCAACATGCAAAAACATAAAAGTTAAAAAAATGGTATATGAAAGTATTTCATGGCTGGTATACGATTTTTTGTTGTAACATCGGCATATCGATAAAAAGAAAAATAGACGAGCTAATATAAAAATTCCAATAACTAACTACAAACAATAAAAAAAAATGATGGCCAAGGGATGTATAGAAGCCAGGAAACAGTAACGAATTGTAAAAATAAAAATTTTAATTCAAATAATCTGTAATAAGTAAAGTAGTCATTCATAAATTTCATACCTGCCCAGCAAACATTAGAACGATTAATATTGAAATCTTTCGTAAAAGTGAATTGTTATGTCAAGAGGTTGCAACAAAAAACTAACAAAAATAGACATGACAACTGATGATAACAATGTAGCGGCTTTTGAAAACAGCTTTCCTGCTTTGTTGCGTAAGTTAGATCATTCCAACTGTGGCTGCTGTTGGCTGAAGTAGTAGAACACGAGACTATGAAGCGGAGGGTCGTGAGTTCGAGCCCGCGCTGAGTCATGAAATATTCTTCTGAACAGCATTAGTGCGTGGTTGTGTTAGTTGTTGCCAGCCTGTTTCAATGATGAAGGCATAGCACTGGTCACTGAACATAATTGGCAGTGACTGACAGGATCATGTACTAAAAGCAGAGTAACAGCACCACCCACCTTCGTCGGCCCTGTAGCAAAAATTAGCCGGTGAAGTAAAAGGTTGAAATAGCTACAAAAACAACTGTCTATCTTCTCTCCCATCTTTCCTAATCTGTCCCCTCAATACTATCCCCTCGTTTTCAGTTCCGGCTCAATGCAATGCATATATAGGGGTCATCCCCTGAGTGCTGGTCCAAGATAAAAAAACGTATATTGACTTTCCTTTGCAGCTTTGGAATATTTATCAAGTCTTTCAGCGTTTAAAACAAATTGTGGAATATTAATTGATTTTAATATAAACTCGTAACTGTTTGCAAATAGAAAAGTAAATATAAAAATGTTATTTTAAAATTATACATCAATGTAAACTACTGATCCTTTCTGCTAGTTTGTTGATTATAAAAATATTCTAATTAATGCGCTCTTAATAAAATAATTCGAATTTAATAAAAAAAATCGTAGAAAATAATTTACAGATTCCAGATTTGAACTTGAGTCTGAATAAATAATTATCATCTTAACAATTTCATAATTAGGCTATAAATAATATAAATTGTAAAGAGAGGTGAATATAAGTTAATTTTATTTTTAATTCGGATCAGCACTCAGTGGATAATTCCTTCATATGCAGTGACTTGCGCCGGAAATAGAAAGGAGGAATTGGAGAATTGAGAAGTCAGATAGAGAAGATATACGGCCATGTGATGGAAATCATTTATGGCATGAAATAAAGCGTTTTCGATTTGAAGTTAAAAAATTGGTGTGCTGGAGTTCGCAATCGCTCAAAATCGTTCAAAAGAAATTGGCGTTTTTCAAGTCGCATGTGATTCGACACAATCGTGCGATTCACAGCACATACATGATCGACTTTTTTCATAGCGATTTCAACTTTTCTAGTCAGCCGACTAATTTCTTTGCTACAGGGCCGATGAAGGGTGCTGTTCTTCTGCGCTTTAGTATATCATAGTGTCAATCATAGAAATATATTTTGTTGTAATTTATTATAAAAAACTTTAGATTTTCTTAAATTTTATGTTTAAATAAAAACTAAAGGACATTCCATTAGACAATCCATATTTTTTTTGTGTGTCAATATAAGTATTTATGTCTCTTAAGGACACAAAACAAAATCCATTATATTTAACCGGATTATATTAAATTGAATTAAGATTCTATAGGCTAATTGTTCGAAATTTGTTTTTAAATCTCAGAAAGACATGATAAATATTCCAAGGCACAAAGGAAAGTCAACATCAGTTTTTGTTATTCAACTTACACAGCAGAGCAGAACAGCTGTTTTCGAAAGACGCAACCCTTTTATCATCAGTGCTCATATGTATTGTTTTTATCAGCACTTAGTAGGTGGCTTAGTTGAATGTGATAACAGTTCCTATTTACACAAATTTATTTATGAAAAAGGATCCGAGAACTGTATCAACCTGATGTTAACATGTTATTGTTACAATACCCGTGTTACCGTTTGATTATTTTTCTTCATGTCCCATTTTTCTGAATTTTTTGTTCCATCATACTTAAGTCAAACTTTTTTGGTTTGAATTTTATACTTAAGTACATGTGAACGTTTTAAAAGAATTATGTTTTATTAAAGTCTACTAAATGTATTTCATTAAAAATATTGGCTACAAAATATTCTTCCAAACAGAACGTCGGGGTAAAACTGTTAAAATTAAATAATACGTTTTGTTTATAAAAAATATTCCATAACTAATATTTTGGATTATACGACACTAGTAAAAGGTCTTTTAGCGCTTGCTATCCGTAATATTTAAATAAAACAAAATCTGTGTATGATGCCAATGGCTTCTTTTCCAGATCCCTGGCACGTAGTTCAGCAGAATTTGACTTATTTTGGCTTTTTCTCCTACACCTGCGACTTAAGGAAACCCCACCAGAAAATGATTAACGGCGTCAAATCACACGATCCTGGTGGCCAGTTCACGTCGTCTCCATGTCAGCCATGGAGCCTTCAAATCGCTTGTGCAGAATGTCCTATGAGTATTAGCTGTGTGGCACGTAACACCTTCCTATGAAACCACATGTGGTTGTTATTCAGATTATCCAATTGATGCCAAAAGAAGTTTAGGAATCATCGACCGCTGACAGTGATGGCTTCACGAACATCATCCTCATAGAAATATGAACCGATGACGATGCCAGCCCAACATGCACATCAAACACATATTTTTTCTAGATCTCATGTGGGCTGGTATCGTTCAAAATTCAACAATTCGTGAACAATTTTATGTGTTCACGACCTCAATCATTCAAAAATGGGCTTTAATCGCTGAAGATGGTTTTTCGATGAAAATTAGGTTCAGTTGACAATTGCTTCAGAGCTCTTTCAGCAAACACACATCGTTGTTTATGATTATTTACTTTCAGTTCCTGGGTCAGTTGAATTTTGTACGGAAACAGTTTTAAGTCGCCATGCGAAATTCGCCAAGTTGTTGTATGCGAGAGGTAGAGTACTTGCGAGCGACGCGAAATCGACTGCCTCAGATTCTCCTGCACACTCTTACGTACAGCAGCGATGTGTTTAGAAGATCTTGCATTTCGTCCACGTACGTTTCACATACACTTTTTTATAAACTCTAAAAAAGAATTGGAGGTTATATTCATTCGTCATTCCCTGTGTAATGCAGCGAAATATCCCTCTAAGACCCCATAAAGTATAAATATTCTTGATCAGTGATGAAATCCAAGACGATCGGGCCATGTCCGTCCGTCTGCGGATATCATGATTCAGTCCACACGAAAAGAGCCAAACGCTTAAAATTTGGCATAAATAAATTCTGAAGGATAGCACAGGTCAAGTTCATGAATGGGCTGATTCGGGCCAGAGGAGAAAAACTTCACCTAAGGAGAACTCTAGGTTAGGTTAGGTTAGATAGAGGGCCGTTGTCCCTGGCGGGACAATCCACTTGACTCCGTCAATTCGGTCCTTTTGTGATGCCCTTAAGCAGAGGACCTCCTAAGGGATGTCCTCCGCCGTTTCAAACCATCCTGTACCCCTGAGGAAGGATGATACCCCTGAAAGCTCCATGTTTGCCAGGCTGTCTAAGTCTGACAGGAATCGGGAGTTCAGCGCCGCTGCCCTTGCATTAGCAAGGGCAAGACACTAACACAGAAGATGGAGGACAGTTCCTTCCTCCTCTTCATCATTGCAGCTTCTGCAATAGTCGTTGTATATTAGACCCATCCTCCTCGCATGAGTCCCAACACTACAGTGTCCTGTCAGAACAGTCACCAGTTGACGCATGCGCGCCTTGTCAAACTTGAGAAGGTCGCGTGTTTTGCGCAAATCGTAATGGGGCCACGTGGCTCTTGCCACGAGACAGTTAGCCACGCTTTCCCACCTAAGCTAAGCTAGTTTGTATGATTCGCTTTGAATCAGAAACTTGCATCGCGCTAATGGAATGCCAGTGAAGTGACTGATCATTGAACTGTTCAATTCAGTCCCTTGTCTGGCAATCTCATCCGCAGTATGGTTGCCTGGACATCCAGAATGTCCCGGCACGAAGGAGAACTCTAAAAAACAATATAATTTTAAAAGATTTTTATTGTAATATTAATCAAGCTAGTGATCGTTTTTTATAAAATTTGTTTTTATAATTCTTATTCAATATTTCGTTAGCGCTTATTAACATCTTCAGGAAATATAAATTATTAATTGAACTTAAATTTTATAAAAAACTAGTGGTTGATTAATATTACAATAAACTGATAAGGTCAATAAAAACAAATCAACATTTAAAGATTTTTTGTAATTTTGTTAAGCAAATGATATATTTTCATGTCGAAGAAGGTTCAAAGCGTTGAACTTGGAGTCATAAAGTCAGAAAAATCTATTTTTGGAGTACGATCCTTTTTGTGGCAGTTGAGGTAAAATATTACATGGAAAAATAGTGTAAATATTTAAAAAAGTATATTCCTTAAGCGTACATACCTTACAAATTAACTTTTTAAACTTTTACGACAAAATAATGTTTTAAAACTGGGCACAGAAATGTCTTAATGGAACTTTAGAGGGTATTTAAGATTCGACCCGATCGAATCTCTCTTGTGTTAATCATATTTAAGGAAGCCATTGACGAATGATGCGATAATAACAAGAACTCATGCACTGGCACAACAATTCATGCGCTGGCTGGCACTCGCAAAATTTATAATAACATTTTTATATATGGAATTTGTTATTTAAAATTTCAGTTTTTAGTTTCAAACATGCTGCTTTAAATATTTTAAAACTTCAAAGTGATCATTGATATTTTCGTTGTTTTTATACCCTCCAAAAAAGAATTTTGTCATTCCGTTTGTAACGCATCGAAATATTCATCTCAGACCCCATAAAGTATATATATTCTTGATCAGTGATGAAATCTGAGACGATCTGAGCATGTCCGACCGTCCGTCAGTGGAAATCCCGATTCAGTCCAAACGAAAAGACTAGACCCTTAAAATTTGGTATAAATATATTTTGAAGCTTAGAGCAGGTTAAGTTCGGAGATGGGCTAAATCGGGCAAGGAGGAAAAAAGTTCCCTTAAGAAGAACTAAACCAACCCAGAAAAAACAACATAATTTTTAAAGTTTTTTGGTTATTTTGTTAAACAAATGATATATTTTTATGTCAAATACGGTCCAACGCCTTAAACTGGAGCCATAAAATAAAAAAAAAATTATTTGTGGACCCCGCCCACTTTAGTGGGCGTTATTATATGCAAAAATAGCATAAAAATTTAACAAATTATTTTTCTTAAGCCTACATTCCTTAAAAATAAAATTTTTAAGCTTTAATGACGAAGCTGAGACGATACCTGGTACTCCTTTGCCCTACCCCCTCCAAAATGACCCTACAAAAAAAAAAAATAATTTAATTTTGTATAAATCATCCCAAGCATTTATTTTTAGAGTTTTATGACAAAGGTGAAATGTTTCCCCCACAGCCCTTGCTAGAGCGACCCCGCCAAAATACAGTTTTTATACCCTCCAAATAGAATTGGACCCTATAAAGTAAATATGTATATTCTTGATTAGTGATGAAGTCTAGGACGGTCTAGCAATGCCCATACGTTCGTCTGTGGAAAACATGATAATGTCTCTTTTTGAACTCCGCCCCCTTTAGTGGGCGTTGATGTACGATATTATATAAAGGAACTCTGTCCAAGTTAAACATTTTAAATTCACTTACTAAATATTTGGAGGGTATTTAAGATTCGACCCGGTCGAATATAACGTTTTTACTTGTTTATAAATAGCATATAATAAATTCCTTCAAGGACATTATTGCGTAAAATAGCATTTACGTCTAACTAGATCAATAATGGCTAGAAGGTGATTCGGTCTGGAAAGAAAACTGGAAAAACTTCTTAGAATAAACCATTTTCTACTCGACGATTTGACATGCTGATACTTTACATCTATGGACTCATTAGCTTATTTGGAAAAAAAATACAAATAATTTTTTTAATTTGTGTATAAAACTTTCATTACACTTTTTTTTAAAGTTACTCATTTCCATAGAAATAAAAATGTTTTAAATTTGATTTGGTAGTTTTAGTGCGCATTACATGTTTTTATGATGATTACAATGCTTAAGTTCTCTCCGGAGAAAACAAAATTGTGTTAGAGGAAAAATATTTTTACACATCAGAGTGCCGCCTTAATGTTCGCATGCACACACACATGCATACATAATACGAAGGTTAGGATTGTGTGATAAAACAGTGATGATGTGTAAACATTTGCATGACGTGCTTCATTTTCGATATATAAAATAAAATAAATAATTTTTGGTTTTATTCGTAGATAACAAATGAAAAAAGAAAAAATTGCAGTGAAATGTTCATTTTGATATTGATTCAAATGTAGGCAGAATTGATATCCGGCTTTGAAAAAAGAAAGGAAACACAAATCTAAACGTAACGTAAATATCAAGGGAGCCAAAATGGCAAAACTACTCTGGTAGGAAACATGTATCAAAGTATTTGCATAAAAATTCTGTGTTTTGTTTATCCATGAAATTTACATGTGAATATAACAATGAAAACATTAGTTTTTCTGATTAATGTTAAAATCAAATCGAAATTAAGGGACACCAAAGGGCAGCAGCAAGAAGTCCCGGGAAACGGAAATCAATTGATCAGTTAAAATAAAAAGAAAAATTAGAAATGAAAAATAGCCCAGCCCGCGTTACTGCAATATTATTTCAAGGCAAATGTCTAGCAGCCTGAAATAAAAATTAAGCTGAAGCAATTATGATGATTGCCATCATTTTTCATTCCATTTGAATTGACATTAAAGTCTTCCTTCGGTTAAGAGGAGGGAAGACGTCTTCTCCAAAAAAAAGTTGTTTTTCCTTTTAGAATTTTATTACTTGTTTATGGCATTATTGTTATTGTCACTTTTTGGCTTGGCTTGGCTTATCTGCTACTTTTATTTACAGTCACAATTTATAAATCCCTTTATTTTCTCATTTTGTCTTTTTTTTCTTTCCTCCTCCGCAAATGTCCTTTCGATCCCGAAGAATTCATTGTCGTTATTATTATTATTACGCTCACATGTGTTGTGTACTACTTCAGCTACTTTGCGGCTGTGTCAAATGTGTGGGTGTTGTCCAATTGATAGATGAAGAAACTTTTTATGAGCATGTAATCGAAAAAGTTTTTTCTAAAATTCTCACACATCCGCACACAAACACATACATATGTATATCCAGCAGCCATATATGGGGATAAAGCATAAAACAACACTGTATAGCAAGAATGTAGGATTCTTGCTCAACTTTGTCGTCAAGTTTTTCGAACCAACAACTGTTTTTTTTAGTAAGAAAACATACGGGTCGACTTTTGAGCGCTCTACTTGTGCTTAAGGAACTGAAAGTATTAACGATCATATATTGAGACATTGAATTTTGTAATGCTATTTTTATGGCACATACATATACATATGAGAATCGTACATATATGAGAATCTCATTTTGTAAATCACGTTACCGAAGTGACATTTTTTATGGAAAACAAAAAATAGAGACCCTAATACTAAGAACACAACTGCGACGAATGACGAATTTTTGGTCGCGAATATTCGTCGCCGAAAATAAAACACGTTGGTGTATATGAAAATGCACACAATCGTGGTGTTGATCGTAATTCGTCATACTCAGCGAAAGTTGAAATAGATTTATTTCTAATTGTTTCGTCAGCGAACGACGAACAAAACAGTATCAGGTGACCAGGTTTCATACACTCAAATTGGTTTTTTGTGGAAAAACATAGTTTGCTATTGTATTGTTGCATGTGGCACGAACATTTTCTGTGCATACTAAAAATGCATTCAATAATTCACAAAAATTTATCATTCGGACGACTTGTTATTAATTTTGAACACTTTTTATAATATAGTATTTCTTCCTATTTCCTACTTTTTCATATGGTCACCCCATCAGCTGTTAAATGAAAAGAATAATTTATTTACAGAAAAAATTTTTAGAAAATAATTACAAAAAGGAATTTGTTCTGGGAAAAAATGGACACCACCGGGGTAATTATTGAATGTCTACACAATCTGCCATCTGAGTATTACAAAGATTTAAAAAAATGTGCAATTTTTGTTGTTCATTATCTTAATTTATTCGTCGTTATTGTGTTTCATACAACGAATTTATAGAGCGAATTTTTACCAACGAATTCGTCGTACTGAACGAAATTCATCGTTCGTCCCAGTTGTGTTCCTACCATAATTGTGTAAAATTTATATGTACACAAAAACAAAATTTCAAATATTCTTACTCTCTTTGCTTTTATGTTTCATACAAATTTTAAATTTTAAACATTTCGAAAGGCAAAGCATTTCTCTATATTTGATCGGTGAACTAATTGTGTACAAAACATATTTGAAATTTTTTTATAAATTTTATTTTAGTTTCTTATAAATTTCTTTAACGCAAAGCGAATTGCAAAATTTGGGGCCAAAATGTTTAAATTTTTAATAATTGATTTTTCCTCTTCATACAAATCCTTCACTCAACAAGTGTATAAAACTTCAAAACCTACCAAATTTCTGAAAAATAGAAATAAATTTTTTAAATTTTCGAAATTTTGTATAGTCCACAAATTGTACAATTTCGTTTTTTGTTTTAAATGTAATTGAGCGACAGAACGATATATAGTGACATCGTGGACCAGGCAGTTCGAGTCTCATATAAATTTCATTTAAGTGTCGTGATTTATAAAACAAAATCTTTAATATAGTGACTATATTAAAGATTTTGTTTTATAAATCATATATTATAGTCCCATGTGTCTAATTCCTGCTTCACAATTTGAAGAAAAGGATGGATAAGATTTGTCTTAAATAACGATATCAGCAATCGCGATACAAACAGCTGTATTTTGCACGAAATATATAGAGCTGTAATTATAAGTTCAGTCTTGACAGATTTTTCTTTCAATTGTTGCTCCATAGGATTTGCAAGAAGAAGAATAAAAGTCAAGAATAGTTTACTTGGAGTATCGTGTCGTCTATTGCGCTGACCAAAAATGGTGTGTAAATTTTCGAGAGATTTTCGAGATTATATTAAAAGAACACATACAATTTAGAGAAATATATGAAGTCTTAATTTGAGTCAATAGAACGGTCTATAGAATTCAATGTCTAAAAATGATTTCATGTAACTGTTGACCGCGGCGACAGGTCATACGCCGAATACAATTTTGCCATACTCTCTCCAATATATTGGGCGTTATCTCACGAATAATTTTTTCAATAATGGCTTCCAGTGGGTCGGCCGTTGCGGGATTGTCTCACATGAGCCTTAACTTGTGTGAGTGCTGTTGGCTGAAGTAGTAGAACACGAGACTAAGAAGCGGAGGGTCGTGAGTTCGAGTCCGCGCTGAGTCATGAAATATTGTGTTGAATTCTTCTGGCAGCGACTGACACTATCATGTACTAAAAAGCAGGGTAACAACACCCACCTTCGTCGGCCCTGTAGCAAAAATTAGCCGGTGAAGTAAAAAAGGTTGAAATAGCTACAAAAACAACTGTCTATCTTCTCATCTTTCCTAATCTGTCCCTTTAATACTATCCCCTCGTTTTCAGTTCCGGCGCAATGCATTGCATATACTTATAGGGGTCATCCTCTGAGTGCTGGTCCAAGATAAAAAAAAAAAAAAAAAAAAAAAACACAAAAAAATGATCTAAAGTCGCTAAATCGCACGATGTAGGCGTTCAATAGACTGGCACCCAAACTTGAAATAAACTGTTCACCAAATTCGTCTCTGAATTGGGCCATTGCTTCTCTTGATGTGTGGCATGTGGCGACGTTTTGTTAAAATCACATGTCAGCCGAGTCCAGCTCTTCCATTTGCTGCAAAAAAAAATTATTTTTTGAGCTATCACACGGTAGTCCCCGCCATTCAAAATAACGTTCCTACTTTCATCGTCTTTCAAAAAAAATGCAATTGGTCCATAATCCACACCAAACAGTACCTTTTTCGGGATACATTAGCAGTCCTGGCAATTATTATGGCTGCTGTTCACACTAAATATGGCAATTTTGTTTGTTCACGTATCCCTTCAATCAGAAATGAATATCCATTTAAACGGAAATGAGCTTGAATTTTAATCATAACAATCTGCAAGCGTTTTTCGTATGTAAGTGCTTAAAATATAGACCAGATATAGGCACAAACACATCAACATTTTCAGTGTGTGTGTCTCTCACAATTTTTGTAAACAAACGAGCATTCTAACCACCCTTAAATAATTTTTTTTAACAAGCGCTCAAACAACCGTCTTGGTTGGAAGCTTGTGATAGACTGAATTGTGAACAGCGTTGCCATAACTTTTTAAAAAAAAACTGCAACTTTAGAAAAAAAACTGGTTTTCACGTAAAAAAAACTGCACATAAAAAATTCACAAAAATATATAGTTTTTTTCATATTTTTTTATTAAAACAAAAACATAACACAACAAATTAAATATGATATATGTACATCTACATATAACAAAGCAATTCATTTTCTCATATTTATATTGAAACCAATAATTAAAAATTTAAATTTGTTTGTATGTACATAGAAAAACACAAGGCATATCTATCTAACAGGTACAACCATTTCTACAAAAATAGAACACATATTGTAGAAACTACCTTAACAGTTGCAAAAATCGTTAAACGACACTACTAAGTTTGACGTTTTATCAGGTTAGGCTAGTGAGCTCGTGCTCCCACCTGCAACATACCTTGGTAAAATTCAACTTGCTTTGTGGTCAGGGGTGCAAAAAGATGTATGTGATAATTACATACTCGTATAAAAAAGTATAGTTAAACCTTGCCACTGTTATATTAAGCAAATGGGGTAAAATTATGGTTTCAGAAATTGGAATTAATATAACAAAATTAAGAGTAAAAAAGTAAAATGTAAAAACTGCAAAATCTGCACAATTTACAGAAAAACTGGTTTTTAAAGAAAAAAACTGTAAAACTGCTCAATGCTTAGAAAAACTGTCAAATGCAGATAAATCTGCACATTTGGCAACGCTGATTGTGAATCACAATTTTTGTGATTTGTGAGTAACTACAAATACGTGTGACTCTCAAGAGCGAATTTATATATATATGTGAATTGTGCTCACCCACATTGCCTACATCTGCTATAGACTAAACTAAACATGTTACACGATCTACTAATAACCGTAATGCCAAAAAGAAAGTTGCCAAAAAATTACCCGTTATATGAAAATTTATCAGCAGACAGTTAAAGCGACCGAACTTAATATTTTTAATTATTAAAACTATTTGGGTTTATTCGTTAGATAATAATAGACAAAGTCTAACCTTTTTATTAACTCATTCCAAGTTGAATGCTTTCATTGCAAAATGTTACATCCTGAAGGCTTTTTTCAAATAGATCAACTTAAGTTGTATGACAAATTGTATAAAAGACTAACAACTCATCGATTGTTAGACAAGGATTGTTAGCTTGTATTGTTAAATTTAGAAGGTCGTTATTGTTAAAAAGGTTAGATGGACGACAACTTTGTGTCGTTTTCATTATTGTCGCTTTCGAAAACTTTTTCCACACACAGATTTGTTATGCGTTCGTTGGACGCACATGCATGCATGTCGGTATGTGTACATCTACATTTACACACGCCACTTTGGGGTTTAAAAATATCGGTTAAAAGAACAAAGTTCAGTTTGTTTGTTAAAGCAAACTATTGCTTTTTATCTCAACTCATTTAACAGTTGTTTAGCTTTTTTTCTGCTTTTTGTTTTTGCCTTCGGTAACTTTTTATTTTTGGTAACGAAATCAATAAGATTTTCGATTTCAAATGATGTTCCTTTAAATTGAAAATATTGTTAAATTTTCTTGCTAAACGATAACAAGAGCGAACAGCGGCAAGATAAAATTTTATACCAAATGTAATTATCCCTGTCTATATCATTTTATGTTCATCAGCTTATAAATTAGTTATTGATTGATGTTGTAGTAGTAGCTTAACCGCAAATTTAATTATGACTGCATATTGTTCATAATTTTTCACACATGCACACACTCACCAGAAATACATTCGCTGTTCGTTTATGCATTTTTGTGGCGATAAAAATACTGGGCCTTTCTCTGATGTGGCCTTTTTGGCAGAGGAATTCAGTTATGATTTATTACTATTATTATTATAGAGTTACTAAATCTTGTTAATTTTTTCAACGGGCTTAAGTTCGAATCTGCATGACTGCAAATGATTTTTTATTATTTTATTAATAAATGAATTTGTTCAAATTGTATTTATTATTTTTTATATTAAGATTGGAATATTAAGAATATTTTCAATAATCATCAAACCAGCAGAACGGATCAGTACTGATTTCGAGGCCGCTACGCCATCTCATCAGCGTTCTTTGTTCAATTTTTCCACTTTTGCAAGTGGTGCTAGTTGAAAAAATTAACAATTTACATAATAAAGTTCGACTAATAAAAATTCATACATAATTTAGTTACTAAATCTCTCAATCTCTATGAGATTGGAAAATACTTATCCCGGGCTATGCCAAGGGATTAGGTTCTGATGATTAACTGCTTTTTTATTATTATTATTTATTTTACTGTGCTTGTAGGAAGCGTCTTACAATGTTGCATGTATTCAGAATCTCAGATTTCTGAATAACCCCCAGGGTGTCGTTGAGGTTGTTTTTCTTAAGCTGGACTAGATTTTGTTCTGTGATTCTGGATAGTTCAGGGAATTGGTTCAAAAACAACTCCCTCATTTTTGCCCTGTACACATGCAGTTCCGTTGTTCCATATTTGTTGAAATGAAGTAGCATCGTATAACTGATTGATTCATTTGTACAGTCCATTTTATTCGTTGCCTAGGTAGGCCTGCTTCTGTGGTTGCCATGGTAGTCCTTGACAAAACACGTTGCAGGTTGTGATGTTTGTGGATTTTCGATTTCTGGGCTATTGATGTGGTTTACTTGTTCGGGTATCCCGGTCGTTGTTCCCACGGGCAACTGACCACCAACGGGCAACTGACCACCAATAATAAATAACAATTTTTATTGTTATTATTATTATATTGATTATTATTATTATTATTATTATTATTATTATTATTATTATTATTATTCCTATTAGTGAAATACTTCTCAAAGTAAATTTGCAAAATATCGTTTCATAGGCACCGACGCACATAGGGGTATTTTGCCACTCTAGCGGGACATTGATATTTTTGTTTGTTTATATTGCTTCTAAAAAAATATCTGGTGGCCCTACATTGATGAAACTTGGCAGATATATGTACGATGGTCATGGACTGGAAAATAGGGAAAATCGGACGAAGGGGGAAAAAGTTCCCCTTAGAAGAACTAATCCTACCTCTGAAAAATTAAATTTTGTTTTAAGTTTTCCCGTACCTTTGTTTAGAAAACGGAACTGTTAACGTCGGTGAAAATTCAGAAACCTAAACATGGACCCAGGAGATCGTAAAATGCAACTTTTTCCCTGCCCCCTTTTGTGGGCGGTTACATAAAATATTATTTCTAAAAATAAGGTAAATATTAAAAGGAATGAATTACTTACGCGTTATAAAAATTAAAATTTTCAGCTTTTATAGGAAGGGGGAGGTATTCCTCCCCCTGCTGCGTACTTAAATTTTTACATTTCCTAATTTTAATTTTTAGCCTAATGTCCGCCTAAAATGGCCAAATACCCCTATGCGCGACGGGCTAACTGAGACCATATGCCGGCGATATTTTTAACCGACATATGAATTCATTTTCCTCAGAAGAACCGTAAACGATTATCTGAGGTGTTGCAGTTAACATGTGCGAGTGAGACACGAAACTCTCAAAAGATAGTAAACGATCAGTGGTCTGGCTGCACTTGAAATATAATAGCCAATGAGGCTTGATGTTGATCGACCCAGAACTGCTTTGCCACTATTATGATTTATACAAATTGGTTATTTAAAAAATTCTTAGAAAAAGGTTAGATGTTTTCTTAATATCATTAGCAAATGTTCTGCTTTACAATAATATTTCAAATCATGTTTATATCACTGCTTTAATGCAATCTAGTCATATCGCAAAATTTTAAATTTTTAGTTATTTAAGCAAAAGTGGTCTATTCTAAAAGTAGAATTTTATCGGACGTATAAAAACTTTATCATTTGCAAAATTTTACTTTAATCTAAAGTGAGCGTTAAATTACAGGTAAGTTTATCCTACCTGGTAAGTTAAATCCAATTTGCAATAATGGATAGCATTTTATACGTCTGATAAAATCTTACTTTTAACTAACTTTAAGTTGTAATAATGGCCCTAAGATTATGGTATGTGGCTAAAAAAATCTTCTAATGAGCCCTTATGAAAGGCCCACTTATTTGTGCACTTTACTAATATTACGAAAAAATTTAGGGTTGCCATTTGAAATTATATACACCATTTTGTTATAATTGGAGGACAAGGTGTATATATGATTATATCTCTCCAATACTTCTATTAGTTTTTTAATCCAACTTAATTTTTGTTAGATCGACGTCTTTTTATTAGAGATTTGTTTGTAAATTATATTGTATATTATACTATATCGTAAATCACGGGTCAGTTCCGTGAAAATACATTTTAAAGAAATTGTTTACATTATGTATGAATTTTTATTAGTCGAACTTTGTAATGTAAATTGTTAATTTTTTTGGGCTTAAGTTCGAATCTGCATGACTGCAAATGACTTTTTATTATTTTTATTAATAAATGAATTTTGTTCAAATTCTATTTATTATTTTTTATATTAAGATTGGAATATTAAGAATATTTTCAATAATCATTAAACCAGCAGAACGGGTCAGTACTGATTTCGAGGCCGCTACGCCATCTCATCAGCGTTCTTTGTTCAATTTTTCCACTTTCGCAAGTGGTGCTAGTTAGTAGGAATATCAACTATTCAACCAATGTTTTTAACGAAAATTGAATATGAGAAGTTCGCACATCAATTTTTACAAGTTATTACTTTTTGGTTAGTACGAAATTCCCCAGCCCTGACGATTAATATTCCCAATATTCCATGTATCTCTTTCGCTTTTTCCAGAGCCATCGGCTGCTGATAACTAAAGCTTCTTTGTTATTTATGTTCAAGTAATTGAATTTAGTTGTCAATTTACAATGAGCAAGTGCGCGTGCCTCCGCAATGTTTTAAATTATGTATGAATGAAAAATTGAACAAAGAACGCTGATGAGATGGCGTAGCGGCCTCGAAATCAGTACTGATCCGTTCTGCTGGTTTGATGATTATTAAAAATATTCTTAATATTCCAATCTTCATATAAAATAAATAATAAATAGAATTTGAACAAATTCATTTATTAATAAAATAATAAAAAAAAAAATAATTTGCAGTCATGCAGATTCGAACTTAAGCCCGTTGAAAAAATTAATAATTTACATAAGAAAAGTTCGACTAATAAAAATTCATACATAATTATATTATTATTATTATTATTATTCCTATTAGTGAAATACTTCTCAAAGTAAATTAGCAAAATATCGTTTCATTGGCACCGACGCACATAGGAGTATTTTGCCACTCTAGCGAGACATTGATATTTTTGTTTGTTTATATTGCTTCTAAAAAAATATTGGGTGGTCCTACATTGATGAAACTTGGCAGAAATATGTATGATGGTCATGGACTGGAAAATAGGGAAAATTGGGCCAAGGGGAAAAAAGTTCCCCTTAGAAGAACTAATCCTACCTCTGAAATATGAAATTTTGTTTTAAGTTATCCTGTACTTTTGTTTAGAAAACGGAACTGTTAACGTCGGTGAAAATTCAGAAACCTAAAGATGGACCCAGGAGATCGTAAAATGCAATTTTTTCCCTGTCCCCTTTTGTGGGCGGTGACATAATATATTATTTCTAAAAATAATGTAAATATGAAAAGGAATGAATTACTTACGCGTTATAAAAATTAACTTTTTCAGCTTTTATAGGAAGGGGGAGGTATTCCTCCCCCTTCTGCGTACTCAAATTTTTACACTTTCTAATATTAATTTTTAGCCTAATGTCCGGCTAGAATGGCCAAATACCCCTATGTGCGACGGGCTAACTGAGACCATATGCCGGTGATATTTTTAACCCGTATTTTATCCGTTTCTGTCACTGACTGTAAGCGACATATGAATTCATTTTCCTCAGAAGAACCGTAAACGATTATCTGAGGTGTTGCAGTTAACGGGTGCGTGTGAGACACGAAACTCTCAAAAGATAGTAAACGATCAGTGGTCTGGCTGCACTTGAAATATAATAGCCAATGAGGCTTGATGTTGATCGACCCAGAACTGCTTTGCTAATATTCAGATTGATACAAATTGTTTATTTAAAAAATGCTTAGCAAAAAGTTAGATGTTTTCTTAATATCATTAGCAAATGTTCTGCTTTACAATAATATTTCAAATATGTTCATATCACTCCTTTAATGCAATTTAGTCATATCTCAAAGATTTATATTTTTAGTTATTTAAGCAAAAGTGGTCTATTCTAAAAGTAGAATTTTATCGGACGTATAAAAACTTTATCATTTGCAAAATTTTACTTTAATCTAAAGTGAGCGTTAAATCACAGGTAAGTTTATCCTACCTGGTAAGTTAAATCCAATTTGCAATAATGGATAGCATTTTATACGTCTGATAAAATCTTACTTTTAACTAACTTTAAGTTGTAATAATGGCCCTAAGATTATGGTATGTGGCTAAAAAAATCTTCTAATGAGCCCTTATGAAAGGCCCACTTATTTGTGCATTTTACTAATATTACGAAAAAATTTAGGGTTGCCATTTGAAATTAAATAAACCTTTTTTTATAATTGGAGGACAAGGTTTATATATGATTATATCTCTCCCATACTCCTATTAGTTTTTTAATCCAACTTAATTTTTGTTAGATCGACGTCTTTTTATTAGAGATTTGTTTGTAAATTATATTATATATTATACTATATCGTAAATCACGGGTCAGTTACGCGGAAAGATCTTTTAAAGAAATTGTCTACGCCGGTTTAAGAGATTTGCATTCTGATTTTACTATATAATTAACACCATCCACGCGAGCAAGATAATTCTTTATAATTTTATCTACTTTACAAAGTGTTGGCCTATTTAATCCTAGAGTTTCCTTTGCCTTATCGTTATAACTCCATAAGATTTTTTCCTAAACTATATTTGTCTCGTAAATATTAAAAATAGATTACATATTTAAAAGTGTTCCACAAATAAATAAATAAAAAAAATTATATAAAAAACTACCGGATTATAAGTTTCTCTTGAGCAATGAAATGCTCAAGAGAATATTTAAATTTTCATGTGCTAAAAATTTTAATATAAATAACTTCATAAGTAAAAGGATACGAACGAGGCTAATGTAATAAAGACAAGTAAGACCGTTTTATTCCATGGGGTCGAGTCTTAAGTACCCACCAATAATTTAGTTAATAAAATCTCTATTTTTGTTGTTTTATAACAACGCACAGGAACGCAGATACGTTAAAAATATTTCACCTGCTGGATCAGAGTTCGTTTAACACATTTCTGTGTACAACTTATAAACTCTATTTTGACAGGGTCACTCTGAGAAGGGCCGTGGTGGAGACATCTCACCGGAGTCGTAAAAACTTAAAAGTTATTTTTTTTTTTGATGTGTTAACATCTATACGCGCGCCTCTAGGGCAGTAAACTATCAGTTTCAATACATACGCAAGTGTAAGGTGTAAGATGTAAGAGTAAATCATCGTTTGTTTGTTCGTTGCTTGGCAGTCGGTATTGAAAGTGATTATTGGGCGATTTTCATATAATTTTCCCACGCGATTTTCTCCGGAAATTCATAGCCGATTTTATTAATTTTTGGATTAAAACGCTAGTGCGGGTTTCGACGAAGAGTTTAGGCCAGAAATTAAGGCGATCCGATATCGGCGAGCAGAGATTTAAGTGTTTTAATTCGGAGTATTAATTTGGAGTAATATTAAAAAAGTGTTTTATGTTGATCTTCGGTTTTGTGACGTGGTTATACGTACATATATAAAAATGAGATAGCAAGACAGCAACGTATGTAGCTTATGTACAAACATAACAATGTATGTATGTACATTTGTCTGTTGCTTTGCATTCTCTTTGTTTTTTGTGGGTTGGTTTAATATAAAATAAATAAAAAGTATTAAGTATTTTTTTCATTTTGAGTGCATCTACTTAGTGCGTCGGTATTAAAAGAAAAAAGAAAATATATGGCAGAATATCGGAGGAAAAAGAGAGAGAGAGCAGGCACAGCTTCTTGCTCAACCAGTCTGTCCAGAATATAATAAAATTTATTCATTTTTCACTTCTGCCCTACACCGAAAATGGTTCACGCGAACTAGAAGAGGACTATTTTTCAATGCCAATAATAATGGGTGGTGACTTTAATACGAATTTTCCAACCGTAGAACCTCTTATCGAATTCCTCTACGTTAAATTCAAGCTTACCATGAATACTTCGTTAGAGTCCCCAACTATTATCCAAGGAACTACAATTGACGCTGTTTTCTCACGTTATATCGATAGGATACAATCAAAAGTTTATGTTTCATATTTTAGCTATCACAGACCAATTTTAACTGTGTTGAAAACATAACATTAATAAATTATACAAAGTAAAATTAAATTCAATAAACTATTCTTTTTCATTAAATACTTTATATTAACTCTACCTCCGGGTTTGTGGGTCTGTGTTCATGGAAATCGAACAGGTACCGTGTAACAAAAAGGTGTTAACACATCGCCCGTGAGTTCGAACACTCATTGATTTTTTTGATAGAGTCATTTACATAGGTGGCAAAGGTAGATGGAGAGGTAGGGACGAGGAAGATCAGAGAACAGCTTACCTTCATCGTAAATGCTTAAAATTTGAATTTTTAACGAGCTTAGGTTTAAGTAATACAACTTGTTAAATATTTGCACTATTTTTTCATATAATATGTTATTTTTACGCCCACTAAAGAGGAGGGGTTCAAAAACATATTTTTATGATTTTCTTCGGACCTTATTTTATATATATGTAAATATAAAAAAAAATTTAAAATTTTTTTTTTGGATGCTGGTTTAGTTATTCTTAGAGGAACATTTTTTACCCCTGGTTCGACTCTTTTCGTGTGGACTGCATCGTGATTTCCACAGAGCGACGCACAGTGGGGTTTTCGATGGCTAAAATGGGAATTAATTCGTGGTGACTTTCCCTGTTTATAATTTTAGATTTTTTTGGTCAATATCAATTAAAGAGAGCAATTTTCGAAATTGGGCAAAAAAATTGGCGGAATAGGACTGCGGGAAGAAGTACTCCCCCATACAAAATAATATAAAAAAATCTGCTATCTAGAAGAGGCTTCAAATTATTATAATTATTTTTTTACTATTATTAGTTCATTATTTAATGCAAATTTATTGGCATTAAGTTAAAAAGGGAATAAAAATACATATTTGAAAAGCTCTATTGCGTATCTAGGGCTTAACAATAACCATCATCATCTGTATAATTGGTATAAATATCATTATTTTCATCACTGGCATTTTCTTCACTATCGAGACTTGAATCCAATATTAAGAATTGAATTGTTTCCATAGGAAAATTATGGGTTTTTTCTCTTTCGATTTTCTAATATATGATATTACAGGATCTGAAGTAACTAATAGTATTTTACATATATTTTCATTTGATTTTTCTCTAGAACATTTTCGCGAAAAATGCTGCGTAAAATTTTTTAAAACTTTGTTTCGAACTTCCTGTGCTTCTTCCGTCAAGTGTACAATTGGTAGTAAAGCGTGTTTTACTATTTCTGCTCCATGGATTAAGAGCTTATGGATAGTTGAGGACATATAATACCAGGAATGCGAAATCTTGAAAGGCATTAGTGTTTATTTGAAAACCACTAGAAATGGTAGCCATAATTGAATGCAGTTGTCTTATTAATTTTGCATCCAATTTTGTAATATTAGCTTAGGTTACTTATTGTTTTTGTTGCTATTATTGTTTAACATTTTTATTGTTTTCCCTTTCTTCTTTTAATATGTTTTTATCTAATCTAATTTAATAATTAATGCTAGAGTTAATGTCGACGTCGTTGACGGCGTCTCAACGCCGAAATTGTGATGTTCGGCGTAAAATTTCATTTTGCTGTTAATGTAAACGCCGTCGACGACGTTAACACCTCTCTCTCTCTCTTTTGACTTTTTCTCCCGCATATACTTATCTCTGAGGCTTTTCCACCTAGTGGTGCATTCATGTTCTCAAAAAAAATTAACAAATTAAACATAAATAACTGAAATATGTAGTTTATTATTGATTTTACCTGATATCCCCAAAGCTGTCCTATTTTTTTTCCAAACCTCCCCTTTAAGAGCTATATTCTTATAGCTCTTGGAGAATTTGTGGTAAAGCACTTCATTTTCACGAACAGCATTTATAAGCTGCTCATCTAATGAGAGATTCGAATTCACTTTAATTAAAAAATATGTTTTTGTCTGAGCAACACCGCAACGACGCCGAAAAAGTTGAAACAGATTGAACTTTTTCGGCGTCAAATTTCTTACGGCGTTGAGATTAACTGCTCTCATACAATTTCATACGATTCAACTTTTTTTGACATTTGACGCCGTCGACGACGTCGACATTAACTCTAACATAAACCCAAGCTCTCATGAAAACAAAAGCAATAATAACACTAATGTTTGTATTGCTTTTTATAAAAAGTTGATTTTTTATATGCAATACATTTCAATTTTATTTCAAAATGTGCAGACAAATTTTTCATACATATTTTCAAAAGCGTTTAAATTTTTAGAACCGAAATGGTTTTTTTTCTTAATTTGGCTTTATTCACAACTATTTATCGACATATTTCCCGAAATTCACTAATTTATAGGTTTACGCGTGAAAATGAATTAAAAATAATAACTCAAATTACACATAAAAACAAAAAACATAAATTAATCTTACTAAGATGAGGTTGAAGGTTCAATTAAAATATTATTAATTATCACTTTGGAAAATACTCAAAACTAATTTTTAAGACACCAAAAGTTGAAATTTATATTGCACGCGAAGAAAATGTCAAATAACTCAAACTTTAAAATTGTATAGTGACATAACGGTAGTTGTCAAAAACAAAATGTTTGCACTAGTGATGTGGAATGTTGTGTACTTTCACCGACTACAAAAATTCATTCGGTTCTCCTAAATTTAATTTTCCAATTAATTCCCATTTTTGGTATCAAAAACCCCACGGGCGGACGTGGCTGGGTCGTCTTAGATTTTATCACTGATTAAGAATTCGCTGTGTAACACACGGAATGACAAAGTGACTATACCCACGAATCCTTTTTTGGAGAGCATAAAAACGTTTAATATCACCTTCGTAGCATGCATACTAACGTACGTAATTTAATCAAATTACAGATAACGTATAGAAATACTTTCTCTCCTCTCCTCTCCTCAAAGCGGCTATTAAAAAGAAGCATACATTTCTATACAAAGAAATCCGTTTACTCACTTATAAATGAATAATATTTATAAGGCGGCAACACTATAAAATATGTCACATATATATTTTGTCCAAAACTCATAAAACAGCATTTCATTAAAAGCGTAGTGCTCCACCACTATCATCGTCAGACGACAGAGAATTTTTTGCTACGAGCATGAACGTCATTTTGCGTAGCTTTCAATAATATTCTATTAATTAAATTTATTACAATGCGGTCATGTACAATTAAGTGTTACAGGACCGTCAAAATTTACAAAAGAGTAGGAGCGCAATCTTGTGCACCTACAAAGTCAAGCTGACAACAGGTTCCAGCATTCACTGCATGACACTCATCATATTTAGCACTAATGGAAAACAGCCACAAGCATTACAACACACGTAATAGTACTTGTGGAAGGCTGGAAAGAATGTGGCAGCAATCTGTGCTTTTATTTCCTGATAGATATGTGTTCTGTAAAAATTAATAAATTGTCTGAGAGCAGAATTGTACTGAGTGAAATTAGATTGGGGTTTTAAATAAATGCAATTTATAAAAGCACTCAACGGGATAAAAGCACTTTGTGACGTTATTGGAAATTCCATCAAATAATTTATCATTTACGTTTGTTTATACAGATCTGTGATTGTTGTTTGTTTTAATACATGAATGTTATTAGTTTATAGTTTTCGATATATGTTGCATGAAGTATATCTATTTTACAGATCGCACTTTTTGCCTGCAGGATTGTTAATGAGGTTCTTAGGCTCCTTCATCCGTCCACTTTAAGGCTATTTTGCATGAGAATAATGTCGTAACTTGTACTTCAAACCATTTTTATCTATTCCATATTTAATAAAATTGTTTATTCCACACCAAACCTCATATGCACATATGCGAAATATATCCACTCTCAATGAGATTCACAAATGGATATTGTGATTGCGATTAGTGACACGCAATTGTATACATCGCATTAATATGTCCAATTTGTATGGGCATATCGTCGCGTTTCTTCTCAAACCACGTAAGTCCAAGATACTAATTTTTCAGAAAACGAAAAAAACTTAATAACATTTTAAACATGAGTTGTAGAACAATTTTCTTTTTCCAAAAAATATAACTTTACGATTTTCTGAAGGGTGTAAAAACATAATTTGATCAAATTAGTTATTTACAAGTAACTGTGGCCAAATTTGTCGCTTACGTGTTTTGGTCACTAAAAGCAATCTTAAAATTGTGTCGCTTACGAGGTTTTTGAAAAATTAAAGACATGTTTTAGAGAGTAAGTTAACATTTATTTCCTTATTTATTTAAAAAAAAGTTTATTCTTGTTAAAAAGTTAACAAATAATGCGATAAAGAAAAACAAAAAAAGAAAACATTTCATTGGTAAATTATAAAACATTCTAGAAGTACAATAAATGATCTTAAAAAATTCTTCAAAATTTTATTTCTTGTTGTAAAAAGAGAGATGTTGAAAAAAGGGCCAATTATTTTGCAGCATTAGTTTCTTCAATCTTAATAAATCTTCATATTTTTGTTTTTTGATCCCAATAGAATTTTTATAAAATGGAGGCAAATTTATGCCGGAATCAACACATTTATATTTATAGGGAGACAAAATACACTCACTTTCAAGAGTCAAATTTGTAGAAAATGCCATGTTCATTATATTTTAAACACTTTATGTCAATTGGGTGGGTGCTGTTGGCTGAAGTAGTAGAACACGACACTATGAAACGGAGGGTCCTGAGTTCGAGTCCGCGCTGAGTCATGAAATATTGTGTTGAATTCTTCTGATCAGCATTAGTGAGTGATTGTGTTAGTTGTTGCCAGCCTGTTTCAGTGATGAAGGCATAGTCACTGGTCACTGAACATAAATGGCAGCGAGTGACACTATCATGTACTAAAAGCAGAGCACCCACCTTCGTCGGCCCTGTAGCAAAAATTAACCGGCGAAGTAAAAGGTTGAAATAGCTACAAAAACAAATGTCGATCTTCTCAGCTTTCCTAATCTGTCCCCTCAATACTATACCCTCGTTTTCAGTTCCGGCGCAATGCATTGCAGTTATAGAAGTCATCCCCTGAGTGCTGGTCCAAGATAAAAAAAAAAAAAAAAATTACTTGCGGATCACATGCTTTTATTCCAGGTCTTATGGATTGATAAAATTTGATTTTTTTTAAGTCTTTGAAAAAACAGCGTTCTATATAGTGAACCTTGTAAGGGTACGGATACACTCTGCCATTTTCTATTATAGGAACAACATCTTTTAGAAAGAAAAGTTATTTATCCCTTTTTTTCCTTTCGATCAGCACCAACAATATTTCGATTATGTTCCAGATATCTTGTTTATCTCAAAAACAAAAAAATAGTGCGGAGGCTCTGACATTTCTAGCTTTAAATACAAAGAAATAAGTATATATTTTCAAAGTAAACGTCATTTTGTATGGCGCTTACAAGGATTTCAAAGCTATTTATTTGGACAGACTATCGCCCCAACAAAAATTCTCTGATTGACTTGAAATGTTTCTTACATTTTCTCTATCTCTAGAATAAAAAAAATTGTGCGTGAGACTTTAATATTTCCAACAATTAATATAAAGAAATTCAATTTTCAATGCAAATGTCATTTTGTATGGCTCTTACGAGATATTCGAAATGGATCTAACTTTTTTTCAAACAAAGTTCCCAGGGTGAGATTGTAGACAGATGGCAAAGGTTATTTTCTACCAAAATCCCCAAAAAAGTGAATTTGGGATAAATGCCGATTACGCGGTTTGAGAAGAAACGCGACGATATGCACCCAAAAAAATAGATATAAACTTCAAATAATATATTTCTTAAATTATTAAGCAATGAGATCAGTTTTTATACAAAATCATTAAATTATTATTTTATTTTCCAATATTTCGTCACACTTTATTTTATTTTTTTTTTAGGAGTAGGACCAGCACTCAGGGGATGACCCCTACATATGCAGTGCATTGCGCTGGAACTGGGAAAATAGATTTTGGGAAGGAGGATAAAGGGAGTAGTGTCTGTGGATATTCGATTTGAACCTGCTCAAATTGTAAGTGGCGGGGAAGACAAAGCGAATATAACAACAAATTCTTTTTTGGAGGGTATGAAAAGAGATCCGATATTATATATCTAATCAATTTCTGTTCTCGATTCTCTTGTAAACACTTGAGAATCCGGCGATTCATTCAAAAGTTATAGGAGCTTTAAAATAGTGTTTTATTATTTTTTTGAACTCGAAGAGTTTAAAAGCATGGAGCAGCTTAACACACTACGTTTTGATAGCGGGGAGTTGTAGGGATTTGCAGTTGTTTTGTTGCTGCAGCTGATGTGTAATTTAAAGACAATTCGGAAAATGAAAAATTAAATAAGAAATTTAATATGAGCTGTAACCATCGTCTGCAATCAAGTATTAACATTTATATTTTTCTTCTTTAATTTTTTTAAATGCGCTCTCTTCCATTGAATACAAAAATGCAAAAAGAATTTAATATCACTTTGGTAATTTGTGCAATTTCGACTTTTTTAAATGCAGCTGCAGCAAATATTTGCCAAACTTCTATTAAAAATCAATTTTCATGATACGAAATGAAAACAAAGTTGGCAAAAGGCGAAAAACTATGAAAAGCTTAAAAAAGTTTATTTTTGTTTAACAGACACACCATTTATGCAAATGACATTTTGTCTCATGCACACAGAACGAAGTGTCATTTAATAGGAAAACTGTCTGTGATTAATTTTCTCACTTTATCACTTTCCCAAGTTACTTGCAGCCCGTAAAGTGAAATGACGATGAGGAGAAAAATCTATTTAACAAATATTTGTTCTAAATTTTCTCAACTTTTCCTTTATTTTCATTACTTTTTCCAACAATTTTATTGCACCCTTTTAAAAAATGTGGAATAAAGTAAACGCGAATAAACTTGTTGAAAGTTTCATAGTTGGCTCTTCGTTTTTTCTTTTTTTTTTTGGTTTTTTGTTGTACTTTGGAAATATACAATATTTTTTTGTTGTTGCTAAAATTTTCAATAATTTTCTGCTATGCCAAAGGATTTTATTTTTTAATATAATTTATGTTTTATAGAAAATTAACTGCCTTCTTTCTGCTTTGGTTAAAGTGTGGAACGTTGGAGTAAACACAAAAAATGCCAACTTTATTTTGTTAATTTCTTTGAGATTCTCAAGTGGTTTCTCAAAGATTTTATGGTGGTTGCACCAGATTTTCCTTGCTGTAGTTTGTTCTTAGCGGTGCAGTGGCAGTGGCAGTTGTCGCTGTAGCTGTAGCTGTTGTTGTGCAGGCAAATGTATGTATAAGAAGAAGAAAACTCTTCGAAAGTTTAATGCCAATCTGAAGATTTTTAATTACAATTTTTGTTTTTTTTTTCTTTTTAGTTTTTGTTGCTTGAGAGTTTCTAGATAGCTGCCGTTGGTATTAAGGTCTTTGTTAAGGCATGTTACCACAACACTCCCTGAAATCAATAAAAACCTAAACTTTTTTACTTTATCAATTTTCTAAAGTTTGTGTAGAAAATCAAGCGTAAAGTTTTTCTTGTTGTTGGATTTTTTATCTACAAATAAAATTTATCAGAGAAATAAAAAACAACAGTATGAAGAATTCAAGGATGTTTTTGTTTTGTTGTAAAAATTGATTTATAAGAGAGCTAGCGATAGAGCTTTAATTTGTGTCAGCCTAAATAAGTGCATGAAGAAATACAGGGTCCGCCAAATAACTTTTTTTTTAAATGCTTTAAAAAAAACTACTGAATATTTTCTCAAATTTCTTTTTGTATTTGAAAGTACAATCCTTCCGGTTAATAATGGAAAATAATTTCATTCAAATGGTTGCTTCGGCTGGCCATGCAGTAGCCTACACGATCGGTCTAATTTTTAAGCACATTATCGATTGTGTGCTGCTGTATTTTAACAATGGCTTCACGAATATTGTCCTTTAAAGCGTCAATTGTCTCTGGCTTGTCGGCGTAACACTTATCTTTGACGGCACCCCACAAATCGATTTCCATTCACGGTAACGCGTCGTCCTTCCTCATTTTTAAAGAAATAACCAAATAAAATTTACAATAGAACTGGAAAAGGACAATCAGATACCATACCTAGACTGTACAATTAAGAGAGACAACAATTTACTGAAGGTAAATTGGTACCAAAAGCCCACGTCATCAAATAGATTAGTAAATTTTCATTCCAAGCATCCTAGGCGCGTTATAATTAATACAGCTACCAACTTTATAAAAAGGGTCCTTGATATCAGCGACAACATATTTCATGAAGAAAATAAACGAAAAATCGTAAATATTCTACAAAAGAATGACTATCCATATAAGACGATAAAGGAACTCATAAGATACGTTACATCTAAACGGGGAAAAATATTAAACAATGACAACAATGGGAAAATATACAAACAAGTTACTTACATACCGGGTCTATCAGAGAGAATTAAAAACACTGACATATATGACAATAATAAATATCAACTAGCTATGAAAAGAAATAACTCCTTAAAGAAAATATTTAGTAAATCGAAAGACACTTTACCAAAAGAAGATAAATCGAACCTAATTTATCAGATCAATTGTAGTGGCAATGATCAGAGTACATGCAACAAAACGTACATCGGTACGACAAAGACAAAACTAAAAACAAGAATATCATCACACAAATCTGATATAAAACACAACAATAAACCTATTGAGCAAAAAACTGCACTCGCTGCCCACTGTGCAGTAAGTGGTCATAAACAGGACTTTGACAATGTGAGAATATTACAAGAGGAGAAAAATTACAAACAAAGATTTATATTGGAAATGATACACATTATCAATGTACCAACAAACAAACGCCTAAATTACAAGACAGATACAGACAACTGCGCTCAGCTATATCGACACATAATTAATAAACATAAATAAGAGAAACAATAATTAGTCGATAAGTAAACAACATAGAGGTAGGACATTGTTTATGTTTTTTATATAGATTTAATTAAAATAAGTTACATACAGATATTAGTGTTTGATATATAAAAATTTTATGGTATATGTTCTATTATATTTGTATTTTGTTAGATTCCTTGATAATGGTTAACGAAGTTAACCGAAATATTGGAAGAGACAAATAATAATAACAACATTTTAAACAAATTGATTTGTTTTTATTTGTGAACGGACCTTAAGCCGAACTAAAGTTTTTCATCAGAAATAAGGACCGATGATTCCACCAGCCCATAGACCGCACCAAACAGTACATTTATCGGGATGCATTGGTAATTATTAAACGGCGTGTGGATTATCTTTGCTCCAAATACGGCAATTTTGCTTGTTGGCATATACATTCAACCAAAAATGCGCCTCATCACTGAAGAGAATTTTGCGGTAAAAAAGCGGATAAACATTTTTAATTGAACACTGTTTTTGAAAATAAATTTCCACTATTTGGAAGCGTTGTTCTGGAGTTAACCTGTTCATGATGATTTGCCAAACAATACTGAGTAGAGACGTCACTTTAAACTGTCAAAACAGCTGTCAGACAACAGAGTGATTCGTATAAAAAAAAAACTTCATAAAAAACACCCTTTACAATAAAAATGTTTATTTTATTAAGAATAAAAATAGAGTTTTTATTTACCAGATATTTGGAGAGTATTTACGATTCGATCTGGTCGAATATAACGTTTTTACTTGTTTTAAATAAATTTTTGTTAAAGAATTGCAATAAGGAGAACGATTTTTTTTTTCATAAAATTAGTTATATTTAAAATTTTACTACAATCAATTACAATACTGCAGGTGTGTATTTAAAAATATATTAAAATATTTACTAAATGTTGGTATTTTATATAAAATTTCGTGTTTTATTACTTCATCGTTTTTTTTGGGAAGTTGATAAATATTTTTGCATCTAAGCAAGGAATTAATTTTTTGGTGTTTCCAAAACACTATTTTGTTTCCTAAGATCCCATTTGCATGAGAACCGGATGATAAGACGCCTAGAAACATCCCATTTTGGAAGAGCTACTCTACGTTTTGGTAACAAGTTTTGCAATAAAAGCAAATTTATATAGATATAAAAAATTGCTTGACCAAAATTAAATTGTAGGGGAACCTCGAGGAAACGTGAGGAGTGGAATGTCAATCCTTTGGTGAATTCGGAGTTATTACGAAAAGGAGGGGCGACCAACAAAATGCTTATTTTTGCCACAGGTGTCTCTACACCAAATATGTTGGCTCAATTGGAATTAAATTTAGCCGCAATTTCGTATTTGTACTCAACACAAACAAAGTGCATTGACATTTCTCTCAATTTTATTACTCTCCCAATTTGCATTTACACTTACGCAAGACCGTTTGCACTGAACATTGAATATCGCCATAGTGATTTTGTGAAGATCAGCCAAAGGCAGTTTAAGCAGGCTGAAAGTTTTTGAAGCAGGTCCCTTACATGCAATAAACTTGTACCAGCAATTTTCTCTTTAATCTTGGGAACAGGAAAAAATGAATACGTTGGCTGAGCCACGAATATGGTGATGTTTTTAGTCAAAAGAAGAATTAATTCTCTTCTCGATTTACGGAGAAAAAATTAACAAAATTAAAACAACTTCCGCACAGAATGAACTTCTACGACTTAGAGCTGTTACTTTACAATCATCTTCTAAGAACGTCATAGAGAACGCAAAAATATTTACTGCCTATTTCACAATGTCGAAAAAGTTCTTTCTTTCTTATAAATACATTTGAATCAACATTTTTTTCAAATTTTATTAATTTATATGAAAGAACGAATTCATTCGACGTTGTGAAAAAGGCAGCTAGATTTCCATTTTCTAAAGAACCTAAACATACTGCCGCTTTCACTTTCACATTCGTTTGTGTTTCACGTCTGCATATAAAAATAGCAAGTAGATTTAGATAATCTGCTCAGAATTTTATTCTTCAGCAAATATTTTTTTATTGATGTAGAAACCTTTTTTAAGGTCTGTGTAAGAAAAACAATCCCAAAAATAACCATTAATTCTTATGTAAGCAGGGCTGCTATATAAAACTTAACAAGAGTGGAAATATGATTTCATATAAAAATCTATATCAATTCATACTTTTAGAAAATAATTCGTATTCAAAGCCCCCAACTCCTCCCATATGGTTATTATTTTAAAATAAAAGAGAATACAAAAACAATACTTTCGCTAACTTGATTCTTGTTTAAACTTAAAAAAGCCGAAGAAATAACCCCCAGTAAATAAAAATAATAATCTGCCATAACTTGAGCTGTCAAAGCTGACAAATTCCATGTTTTATAAACTTAAATAAGTAACCGCATTAGTTTATGTGAGTGTGTGTGTGTGTTTATTGTTGTGTGAGTATGTGTGTATTTTCCTTTTCTTTATATTTTACAGTTATTGAACGGAAATTTATTTCCTTCAAAATAGCACCTTGAAATAAGCTGCACATACAACTTGTACTCGTATGTGTATTCATAATATATCCCAGTTGGCCAAATCATAGTAGACGATATTGTGTTCGATGGTGAATGCCCGACATATCGTATAAATTTTCAATATATATTTTTTGAAGGTCAATACATCAGTTTTGTGTTTAAGAAAGTCTAGAAAAGTCTTTAACGCTCTGATATAGAATTATGTAGCTTATGTACGAGTAGTCGTCGAAGATACGATTATGGATATTGTCCATTATATAGTTGTTATCGTTTTTATAAAGCCACCGATGAAATTGTTAAGGAACATGACGTTGGAAGAAGTTCAACGACAAACTGAGCGCTCCTTTTGTCTTGTGTGATTTCTGTGCCATTGTGGAGCCGTCTTCAGACGTAGCCAACTGAGATATAACGCCATAATTTATTTTTCACAGTTTTCTTACAATTTTTTTTTTTGTGTTTGGTAATGTTTACAAAAATGGGCATGTGTAAAATTGTTGCCTTACCCTGCAACAATTTAAGCTACTGGTACGATTATTAGTATAGCAAGCAATAGTTCAAAAGGTGATTGAAAATGTACAGAAAAATACTAGTACTTCAAGTAGTTCATTTGTAGATTTTTTAAACAAATTCAAATTTGAAACAAAGAATAGTATTAGAAGACTTTGCCACCTGCATATCAGTTTATTTATTCGATAATTTATGTAAGTAAGCCGCAGTTTTCTTGTGTGTTAAAAATGTGACATTTTAAAAAATAAATAAAACTAAAAGCTAATTTAAAAATTTTTCAAACGTGTTTTTTTGTTAATACTTATGCTCATATGTAACATCAGCATATGTAAAATAATAAAAACTGATATATGTATGTATTGTATGTTCATTAGTGTTTGGTATATGGTGGAGTACCAAACGTAACTCAAGTTGTACAAGGTGCTAGTGGATTGAGTGTGCCCTGAAGGAACTTTCCATTTCCTCTTATAAGCTAAGAATTGATGAACCAAAAATTGCTTGTGAAGACAAAGACTTAACAAATTTCATTGGGTTTAAAAAAGCAATAAATTTAGGTATTTTTTTATATATAAACCAGTTCTTAATGCAGAACTGATTGCACTAGTATCCGACTAGAAGAAATTATACTAGTACTCATCTAGTACTAATAAAACTAGTATCTCCCTAGTTTCCATCTAGTACCAATGGTACTAGTAATTTTCCAAACACACGCAATGTAAATTTGAGCATTAACATGGTATAGGAAAGTTCACAGTTGGGAACTAGTACTGGTGATTTTTGTACTAGTACAATACTAATTTGATACTAGTTCGATCTCCTGCAGGGTATTTATTTTTCAAATACCAACACATCTTTTGTGTTTTTTTTTTTCATCCCCAGTTGGCCAAATATTTTTTTGTGCACTTCTCTAATACACATCTCTAATAATATCATTGTATTTGCGATGTGCGATTATTCGTGTCCGAATGGTCGAATTTCGGCGATTGTAAGATATTCATGTTCGTATTTACCATTAGGCGAATATTACGGGAATATATTATCAGGATAAAATCGCAATAATAAATGCATTAAGTCCTAAAATAGTTTTAAATAAATGCCATCAAGATTATATCGAGAGTCTATATTCAATATCGTCTATGAACCATTTTTTTTTTAAATCACTTTTGATGTGTTAAAAACGCGCGCCTCTAGGGCAGTAAACTATCAGTTTCAATACATACGCAAGTGTTAGGTGTAAGATGTAAGAGTAAATCATCGTTTGTTTGCTCGTTGCTTGGCAGTCGGTATTGAAAGTGATTATTGGGCGATTTTCATATAATTTTCCCACGCGATTTTCTCCGGAAATTCATAGCCGATTTTATTAATTTTTGGATTAAAACGCTAGTGCGGGTTTCGACGAAGAGTTTAGGCCAAAAATTAAGGCGATCCGATATCGGCGAGCGGAGATTTAAGTGTTTTAATTCGGAGTATTAATTTGGAGTGATATTAAAAAAGTGTTTTATGTTGATCTTCGGTTTTGTCTTATGCATAGCAAAGAGAATAGTGACGTGGTTATACGTACATATATAAAAATGAGATAGCAAGACAGCAACGTATGTAGCTAATGTACAAACATAACAATGTATGTATGTACATTTGTCTGTTGCTTTGCATTCTCTTTGTTTTTTGTGGGTTTAATATAAAATAAATAAACAAAAAGGTGTTAACACATCGCCCGTGAGTTCGAACACTCATTGATTTTTTTTATTGGAAAACTGTTTTTTTTATAATAGTTACATCTCTTTTGATAAAAATCAGAGAGAAGAAATATTGACTTCTATTTAAATATGTTGGATATAAAACAGTTTTTTGCCTCTCCTTAACAATATTCTATTTGGTTCATAGTCGGTATTGAATATAGGCTCTCGATATGTAAAATTGAAAATAAATTACTTCAATATGGGGGCAAATTATGGCATTCGATGTCGATCGCAATTTCTATTTCAATCGTATTGAAATTTCGGTCGATATCGAATGCGATAATTTGGCCCATGGAATGAAACTCATTTAAATTACAATGATTTGATTACATGTTTTTGAATACAACTGGCGAATGAAGCGGATTTACTGAAGACTGTTTACAATTTGTCAATTTATGACTTTTCTACAAAAAAGAATACAGTCGACTCTTAATAATTTGAAACTCGTTAATTTGAATCTCGCGGTAATTTGAACTGTTTTTCAAGTCCCTTGAAAAACATTCCATAAATTGAAATATATCTATGTAATTTGGTCCCCTCAATAATTTTAAATTATTTTAATGGCATTTTGATCGCCGACTCGCTATACATTGAATTTTTTGGCTCTACGCTCTATAATTTTTATGCAAAATATAAAATAAATAAAACAACCATTTATATTAGTTTTTTGCGATGTGCTACAAAAATGACATCTTGCTCGCCAACGTTCTATAATTTGAAGTTCGGTTATTCTACACTCTTTAATTTGAACTCCGAATGCGATTTTGTTTCTGTTTTTGAAATAAATTTAAATCGTTTGCATTAGTTTCTGTAGCACGATTTTAGTATACACCACTACATCGACAGTTGCTAACATAAAAAATTAAATTTCGTTGCTTTGCTTTTGCGGAATTTAGTGCGTGCAAATGGTTTTGCTTTTTTTTTATGAAAACTCTTGTTAATTTGAATTTTTTCTGTCTCTCTTTCGATATTTTGAAGTCTCCTTCAAATGAAAATTCGATTATTTGAACTTTTTCTCTTTTCCCTTCAGTTTCACATTATCAAGAGTCGACTGTATATAAAAGTAACAAGAGAATTTATATTTTTTAGGTTTAGTCGACTTAAAATGTAGTTTATGGATGACGATTAAAATTTAAGATACTTTCTATTCGCATTCATATTCGCGAATATCAAATACTGTCACTCGTCACATCACTAGAATGTACTTGCCTCCACATGCAATAGACGAATACAGATACATACATTCTACTGTATTATTAATAGTTTTTGAAGTTATTGTTGAAGTAGCTATTAAATATTCTACAATTATATGAACCTTGTCCTATTCGAATGTCTGTGTATTCTTTTGCTTTTGTGTGTGTGTATTTGTGAGTTTGAAATTTTATTGCAGTATTTTTGTAGTTTGTGGGTTAGAAAAGTCAAGAAGTCAATAATAATGTTGGTCTTTGTGGGTTGTAGCTTTATTTTTTCGAAAATATTTAAAACATTTAATGTTTAAACTCTTGAAATATTTTACACACTATCGTTTAGGTGGTATTTGATATCTGGTCTTGTATTAATGTGTTAAATGCATTTGTTTATGAGTTTAAGCAGCAATAAATTTATTGTGTTAAGTTGACTGAACTGCTTACTCTACCTGCAGCAATGAAGAACTAAAACTGATAACGATTCGGTTAAACTTGTGCAAAAAAATGGGTTGACTATGGATTTAAGCTTAAAACGTTGATGGGATTATATAACAAGGAATAAAAGGAAATGGTGATAATCATGTAGAAAATGGATGGTATTGAACTTTGAGGGAAGTCCTTTTGGATTAACCAGATTTAAAAAAAAGCAAAGATTACTACGTACAGTATGCAAAATTCATATTCATACACCATATAACTTCTTAATAATTTTCAATTTTCAAGAAAACAAATAATTAATATACATTTGGGATATTCACACTGTAGTCATAAAGTCATAAAATAATAGCACTAAAAATACGGCTAGTGTGAACAACCCGTAATAACTTAGTATGCTATTTCAAACATCGATCAGCTGATAAGATAACAACACATATGTAATCAGCTGCTATCAAAGCAGAAGAAATTAATACAATTAAAGATGAATCGTCTAAAAACTCCATTTCTATTTAAAATTATTAAATTTGTCTTCTGATGAACAAGAATATCTAAATGAATTTGTATGTATAAACTAAAACAGCTGCTGCCTTGATATGAGCTGAATAATTTTTTTTTTGCGGCGGCATACAGAAAAACGTTCAGTGGCTGCCAGCTACGAAGTTAAACGAGAAAAATGTTCACATGTATATATTTAGTTTTTGCGATTTAGTTCTCTTTTAATATTTTTTATAATAAAAAAATGTAATTTAATGTGCAGATATATAGGTATGAATAATTTTTTAGCCGTTTTTTAGTCGTGAATCTTTTATAGGTAACGGCGGCAAACATATACTATCGCCGTCTCGCCTAAAGATTTTCAACCGTTCGACTCAGATCTCTAGAGCTATTTTATGACAAAACAAAAACATACCTGAAAGAGTGCTATTATTTGATGACTTTTTTGTATGCAGCACAACAACAACTTTTTTAAAATGGTCTAAAATATTATGACTTTATGACAATATGACCAAATAGCACGAATTGTGAATACCCCAATTATTTATTGCAATATATTGAAACTATTTTATTGGAATATAAAAAAAAGTATAAAAATTTTATTTATTAAATATAATATAATGAACTAGTGAATAGTTCCCAATATATTTTAAGATATTGGGTAAAAAACTAACCTATTAAGAGTGTATGAATATGGGTTTTGCATACTGTTTATTTCCTTTAGTTATAATTGATAGATAGATGGTTGACAAAGTAAATGCAGTGAAATAAAATTCAGGAATATAAAGTCGAATGATTTTTAAAGAAAATTTATTTAAAACCTGTGGCATCAGGTAATAAATTCTTCTTTTATGGAGGTATAAAACTTTAATTGGAAAACTTTAAAAAGAGACCTTAAGCTTAAAAATATCAGAATATAATAATAACTAAAAAGAGGTCAAGAAACCAAAAGAATTTAATAATTTAATCTGTAATGAATTTTATATATATATATTTATTTATTATAGTTTTTTAAAGAAGCATACAGCATAGGTCGGCCATGCCGTCTTATTAAAATACATACATTCTTGCTCTCAAATGTTACACGTTTGCCTGACTGTTATTTAAGTGTGAATTAAAAACTTTCATGTCAATAGATGCGTATAAATGTCAGTTTGCCAATCATTTACTGCTTACTTGAGCTTATTTCTGCATACGAAAATGTGTGTGTGTGCGTGCATGTGTATGAATGTGTGTGAATATGTGTGCAATGTGTAAAATTGTTTGTAGAGGGTGCTAAACCACTTGTCAAAGTTGTGTTTTACAAACTACTGGTGATTTAAAATGAAAATGGTTGAGTTAACAAAAGGCTTGAATTGGAAGAAATGCTATTTTGTGGCAAATATTTGTACCTGTTAAATGTCAGTGAAGTAAAATGGGCTAGAATTAGATAATTTAAGCAAATGTATTAGATTTGTATTATAAAGCAACACACAGAATTGCGGATACTGCTGAATGAAGTAGTTCACTCGTAGACTACAAACCGAAGAGTCAGGGTTCGATAAGTCATGAATACGTTGTCGGCCATCGAGCATTGAATGTTGAAGACAGCGAATTATGGCATCCTATTTCGTCGATACTGTTGCCAAAATTTTCCAGTAAAGGAAAGACTTAAATAGCTTCAAGTTCTCTAAATTATCAACTTTTTTCATTTGAATTCTCAACACTTGCCTCTACTTTCATACTTCTTGCATAATCGTACCCTGAATGCAAGTCCGAGTTAAAAACATACGGAGGAAGTATATTTAAAGTGTTATTTCAAGAAATATTCTTTAATGCTGCATTAAAATATAAATAGATTTAGCGAACATTTAACTTGAATGCAAATGAATGTAAATTTTGTTATTCGAACATATTAATTTTATTATTAAGAAACAATTTTTTACTCAGACTCAAGTTCAAATCTGCAATGTGCAAATTATTTATTTTATAAGAGTTTTATTAAATTGAAATAATTTATTAAGGATGGAATATTTGGAATATACAAGGTGGGCAAATGGCGCCCAATGTCAAATCTGCTTTGACATTTGTAAATTAGACAGATGTAAAATGCAAGTAAAGAAACCATGGAGCGATACACTTCCCAAGAACGCGGAATAATCGTCATCCTCAATCTCGAGGACGAAGTGGACAATTTTCCGACCAAAATCATAATGAGCGATGAGGCTTATTTTCACCTCAGCGGGTACGTGAACAAGAAAACTATCGCTTCTGGGGTACCGAAAATCCACGAGTGATGCACGAGAAGTCATTATACTCGCTCAAAGTAACTGCATGGTGCGTTGTTTACGCTGGAGGAGTCATCGGGCCATTAGTTATCGAGGACGCCGCTGGTCAAACGACAACAGTGGACGTTGCGCGCTATAGGCCCATGTTAACCGAGTTTTTTGCCGCAATTGAACGAATTAGGACTGGAGGACATGTGCTTCCAACAGGACGGATCAACGACACACGCTGCGCGAGCCACAACCGTTATTCTGAAGACGGCGTTCCCGGGTCGCATCATCTCTCGTTTTGACGACATACACTGCCCCGCAAGATTGCCCAATTTAACCGTTCCAGACTTTTTTTGTGTTGTTTTTTGAAGTCCCGTGTTTACGTGAACAATACCCATCCATTTATATCGTTTACCAATACCCACCAGGGTGGTACTGAATTTTTATGCATGTACTCATGTGCGGTGGATCCTATAGATATTACTGATTAAAGTGGATGCTATATTATCAGATATATTGCTATTAAACTTGTGAGACGACAGTTTTTCATTTTTAAAGTTAATCACAGAAATGGGTCCTTCATGTCTTACTGTTTCCAGGGATCAGCGCTTCTAAGGGAATCGCAACTGAAATATGAACGTATCTGTTATATTTCCCAAGTAGAATTTCTAAAATCTTGTATTTTTTTCCAAGTTCATAGATGATCGCCAAATAATTAGGTTTTTTTTTTATCGCTCAGCAAGATGGTGTTTAGTCCAGGGAAAGGCAAATGTAGGGCGCGGCGCCTTTTCATTTACTCTTCTGTTACATACGTGTGTACACGCATTGTAGAGCTGTAAACAATTTCAATCAGTCTAGTTTCAGCATTCAAACAGGCAGGTTGTGTTTATCGCATACTTTAAGAATCAGCGTTGACAGAAAACAATGTGAGTCCGATCACTGTGGGGAAATCTTTATGAAAAAAATGATTGCTGATTCTAGTACAGGGAAAGGCAAATGCTCTGGCGAAAAGTATGAAGAGATGCAGATAATTATAAATGACATTCCCTTATGATCACCTCGTGTTTTGTTAACAATTTGAACCACAATTCATAGTGTTCATTACATTCACACTTTTTGCAAATAATGCCTGCCGGTGAATAATGCAATGAACATATACATATGTGTATTTGCATTACCCTTTGTCAGATGTCCTACAAAACCTTATTTTTTACACACCATCACTGCATACAGAGCCACAAACATAATTTTGCTCCAATTCCATGCCGATACTAATTTTCTAATATATTGCAAATACCCATAATAAAATTAAGTTAGCTTTTGGAGATTTTAAAGTTTTAATTGGGGAGAAGTGACGAAAGTTGATTGGAAAGACCGATTCGTGGTGAGAGCACAGAATATATAAGTAATACAATCGCAAAATGTAATAGTATAGGTTGCCTTTCCCTGGTTTAGTCCAGTGATGTTAACCGTACGGTAATTACCGTATTGTACGGTAATTTAGCTCTCTGAACGGTAAGCAGGTAATTTCTATATTTGTACGGTAATTTTAAAAAGTTTTAATTTTTAATTGTTAAACCCCAAACATTTTGTTTTCATAATGTGTCTGTCTACCAGGGCGAATTCATAATAGATCAGTTTTGTGACAGCCCAAAATTCTTCACTGCAAATTCTCTTGCGACTACATATTTCTCAGTAAGAACATCAAAAAAGTACGGTTTCATTACAACTATGCAAAATAATGTCAATTGTAGTTAAATTCTATTCATTTATTACTATTAATTTTGTAGCAGACTTTGCGTACGGTAGTTTTACCTAAAAAACGGTAACTTTTTTAGGGCTGTGCGGAAATCGAAATAAAAAAGTTAACATCACTGGTTTAGTCTCTCTAAATTTACGAAAAGAGCATTGAGGAGTCAGTGATCTGCTCTTTTCTGCTACAAAGCTTTGTAACGATAATTTAGAAATTTATATGTGTTGTGAAATGTAAGCATAGCAAGGAAGATTTTTATTATAATATAAAATTTAGTTGTTATGTAAGAACGTTGCAAAATGGTTGCAAAGTTTTTTGATATGAGTAGTGAAAATAATTTGCAATATGTAAGTATTTTATAATCACTATTTTACTTTCAAAGTAAAAATAATTATTGTAACTTGTGTTACTAAAGGCTGTCTCATGAAGAGGGAGAAGAGTATTTTCTTGGATTGATTGACACTGAGTTAGATTTGGATGGTACTGAGAATTTGTGTGCTGATGATGATGAAGACCAGGATTATATGCCTATTGGAGATGCTGACGATTCTGATATAGAACAGAAGCTTGGTGAAGTAGAGGCGACCGTTGAAAGTGATTGTGATGATAATGATGAATCATGTGCGAATTCTTTGTATTACGAGACTAAAGACAATGTGAAATGGTATAAGGAGGCGCCAGTCAAAAACCACCGACGATCGATCAATATTATTCATGAAAACCTTCATATAGGTCCTAATCCAATATCTAAAAATATGTCCAGGGTTGATACATTTAAATGCCTTCTGAGTCAAACAAAATGTGAAAAATGTCATCAAGGCTCTTCAACATACTTAAATTAAATGTTTTTATTAGTAAAAAATTTCTATTAATCAGTTTTTATAATAAATAGTTTCATACCCACCCGGGTGGGCATTGGTAAACCATGCAATAAAATTGAAAAAACTTTAAAAAATCTTTTAAAAAAAATTTTTTATAATATTTTTGATACATTCTAAAAGTACAAAAAAGTTGTTCAGTGAGTCAAAATTTCTCTTAGATTGGAGCAAAATTAACGTTATTAAAGAAATGAAACCGAAATGGTCACCGTGGTGGGTATTGGTAAGGCGAAGGTTAATAAATTGAGTGAGACAATCAGTCATGTCACATTCCGTATTTTGGTTCTTCAGAAAACGACAAGCGAAGCAATTTTTTTGGAATGAAATACTTTTCAATATTATGATCGCTATCAGCTAGTGAAATTAAAAAAAAAATAATAAATAGAATATGAACAAATTCATTTATTACTAAAATAATAAAAAATCATTTGCAGTCATGCAGATTCGAACTTCAGCCCGTTGAAAATATTAACAATTTACATAAAAAATTTCGACTAATAAAAATTCATACATAATTTAAAAAATATTTCGTTTCGAAATTTTTTTTACTTCTTTCGATTCTCAGGAATTAAAATATGGAATCAATTCGGTGTTCGAATGGAATCGGAATCTGTGACATGGCCGAATATTTTAAGAAAATTTCATTGAATATATACAATTTTCTTCCAAAAATAATATTTTTGGAGCCAATCATAATATAGTAAACTTGCAATTTTTTCTATAGTACATCTATTCCAACTGTTTTGAATTGGCTATTTGTAGTTCAGTCCGATTCCAATATTTCTAATAGCAGTCACAGGAAAACTATCAATTGCTTTTGGAAATAAACTTTGCGTCACTCAAATTACTTCATTCACAGAATGGGGGTACACAATAAATGCTCTTGAATGTTAAACAATGATATTCTGTGCTGAACTTAATGTTAAAAATCATTATAAATAAGTTTTGTGCATACAATATTCTAATAAATCTTCTATTTGGTATTTAAGATAACAAAAATATATTGGAATACGATGTGAGAGAAGTGGTTCACTCACTCCTGCAGGAAATAAATGGTCATAAATTATATTTATGTTTGTATATTCAAATAGTACAGCAATAATTATTAATAAAATATTAACAAAATATTAAAACGTAAAATTTAACAAAACACTCACTCACTCATCTAACAAATACACAATTCATTAAATGAAAAGAGAAGAAAAATGAAACAAAACAATTTCACAATTTCAAATACTGACATTTTCCAAAGCAACAAAATTTCGTTACAACAACACAACAACAATACAGATGTAACTAATGACTCCCCACACTATTTCCCTTTCAAGCTGCGTACACAAGTAGTTGGCGTAATTGTTTCAATATACTGTGAAAAGAATTTTACTCGACTAAATTGAACGAAACTGTGTAAAAAATTAATGTTACTGTTATGGAATGGCAAATGAAAAAAAAAAAAAGAAAACAAAATAAAATTAACTACAAAACAAAATTGACAATTAATATGCTTATGGCGTGTGTATTTGAAAATGTTCTCATGCTCGTTTCACTTTAATATTTTGCCCTCGACCCCACCCCCCCACCATGTCAAGACTAAAAAACAATTTAACTTTTTATTAGGAAAAACTACCAAAAGGATTCAAAATGAAAAGCAATTCTGCTTGTGTGCACTGGCGTACGTGTGTGCCAAAGGAAGCAAAGAAAATTCATTCCAGTCCTTAAGTGCGAGGATGTGAATGTGTGTGTGTATTTTTGTGTAAAATAATAATCATTTAAATATTTACGCAGTCATTGCGTGCATTTTAAACAGTATAATGAAGATTTGTTTATTTAAACGTCAATGCTTTGACTTGAAAGAGTTATTACATTCTTTTCTTGCTGTTGTAGTTGTCGGTGTAAGTTTTTCAAAAAAGGAAAATAATTAAGTGTGTGTGTGTGTACATATGTATGTTGGTATGTATGTACTTACATTTTGTTACAGATATTCCCTCATATACTGCAGTGCTTGTCAAATTATTTATTGTTTTAAATTAAATTGAAACAACTTGAAATTTATTTAAGCGTACGAATACAATAAATTGAATTTAATTAATTTTCAAAGTCAGACTAAAATTAATCCAGTATCAGAGCGAGTCGCTGAGTTTGCAATTATACTGATGGAAGAAAATAAGAACCGATATAATTTTGTCTCTTTTGTTATTCACATTACGCCTGATTTTGGTGTTTTGCAGCACTTTGGCTTGGTTTTTATTTTTTGTAGCTTTCACTTTCGTTCAAGTCATGTTTATAATAATTTTGTGATACACTGCTTTATTACAAATAATTTATTAAATATTTACCCCGGTATTCATAAAAAAATAAAACGTATTTGAAATCTGTTTTAAGAAAATTTTGTATGAAAAAATTTGATTAAAATACATTTCAAACTCATTTGAAATTTTATGAATACCGGGGTTAGAGTAAAATTTACAATATCTGATACGTAGTTTTTGGCGTTGTTGACTTGTTATCTTAGGAATTTTTAAAGATCATTCATATTTAAACGTAATTTTTTGCAGCACATTGGCTTGAGTTGAAGGTTGTTTCAAATAAAATTACATAGGGAATACAATTATAATATAACGACTTTATTACGGCTGATTGCGGCAGAGGGAGCAAAATAAAAATTAAATAAAGGAAATTCAATTATTTGTATTAATTATCCCAGCTAAACAATTTATAAGACCTTCTTACTTCAGGCCTTATTCAAGGCCTGCTTAGGCATATTTTTGATTCAATTGCGATTCTTATGTAAAATGCTAAATAAGGCCTCATATAAGGCTCCGACTCTTTAGTGTAAAATATTATCTAGGCATTTTAAAAGACATTAATTGAAGACATTAATTTTATTAACATGAGCCCTATTCTAAGGCCTTTTAACAACAATTCTCCTTAAAGCATTCTAATAGTTATGGAAATGAATCGAGTTTGGAAGGCTTTATCCACAATACATGAATATGGAATGCAGCGCGAAGGTCTGGTACCTCAAAAAGAAGAAGTACAAAGGCTAGAAGGTATTCCTAGGTCTACTTTTTGCTGCTGGGATGATCTGATGTAATACGTAATTGTATTTGCAATCAAAATTCAGAAGTATGAGCAATTCAATTTATTTGTCACTCATATGTCCCACAGTGGGATATTTTGTGCAATAAGTAATTTTTTCGACACATAAAATTTAAAAATGTAATGATGCAGTTTTTTAGAAAACTGATTCAATATAAAGAATCCATAAATTGTATGAACAAATTCCACTGTGCGTCCTGTTGGCAAATTTTTCACTTGGAGAGCATTAGTTGCTGGATAAATATGATGTGCCAGATGAGAATATCAAACCGTGCAGTTAGTTATCATGAATATTTCAATGCCAGAAAACATTTACTTAAAAACAAGTAAAAGTGCTATATTCGGCTGTGCGGAATCTTAAATACCCTTCACATATGTCATTCTTTTCGTTTAAATTTTTCGGCTAGGATGCTAAATGTTTGCCTTTTTTTTCTAATACCTCTGAACGTCTTTCGAAAATATTAAATATGTTTACTTTACAAATAAAAAGAAAAATCCGTTTCATGTACCCCAAAAAAGTTCTAATTGTCCAACCGTAGAATCGTCTTTTAGATTTTTTTGGTTTTTATTACCAACTTATTTCTTCCTGATGTATAAAGTAGGTATAATTCATCATAAAAATCAAAAATCACAAATACATAACATGCTTAATTTTATGGATCAGAAAATGTCGATATTCCAACCCTGAAATTGGATTTTAATTTTTTTTGTTTTTAATACCAATTTAACTCTTCCCGAAGTAGAAAAAAGATTTCATCGACAAAAAACCAAAACTAGGAACCTATGTGGCTAATTTTATGTACTAAAAAATTTCGATTTTCCAACCCTAGAACCGAATTTTTTAATACTAATTTAATTTTTTCTGAAATATAAAATAGGTTTAATTCACTAAAAACACAAAATTTGGAATTTATGTGGGTACTTTTATGTACCAAAAATATTCCGATTTTCCAACTCTGGAAGCGAATTTTTATTTTTTTCCCAATCCAATTCTTTGTTTTACTTTGCAAAAAAAATTAAAATTTTTAAACTTTTTGGTCACTTTCATGTACCATAAAATATTTCATTTGTCCAACCCTGGAGTCAAAATTTTGATTTTTTAAGATTTTAATATTAATTTTGTTCTTCCTAAATTATAAAACAGTTTTAATTGGCAAAAAAGACAACGTCAATTGCCTTTTTGGTTACTTTTATGCAAAAAAAAAAATATTTCAATTTCCCAACCCTGGAAACGAAATCAAAATTTTTTAAAATTTTCTTTATCAATGCAAATCTTCATGAGGTATAAAGTAGTTTTGTTTAAGAAACACAAACATTTATTAACCATTTTGGTTATTACATGTACTACAAAATATTGAATGTACCAAAAAAAAAAACTTTCATATCAAAAATTCAAAATTTTTAACTATTTTGGTCGCTTTCATATATCATAAAATATTGCACTTGTCCAACCCTGGATTACAAATTTAATTTTTAATTTTTTAATTTCGTTCTTCCTAAAATATAAAACAGTTTTAGTTAGCAAAAAAAAATTAAATAACGTCAATTTGGTTACTTTTATGTAGAAAAAAAATTCCAATTTCCCTGGAAGCGAAATTTTAATTTAAAAACTTTTTTTTGACCGATGCAAATCTTTAGGGTGTATAAAGAGGTGTTATTTAAGAAAAACTTAAAATTTTCAACAATTTTAGTTACTACATGTACTACAAAATACTGAATGTGCAAAAAAAAACTTTTACATTACCATCCCTGGAAAATTTTATTTTTTATTTTTTTAGTTTTTAATAGACCATTGAGACTTCCCAAAGCATGAAATAGGTTTGATTTACAAACAATCAAAATAATATTTGGTTTTTGGTATTAATTTTGCGTCGAGAAATAGGTGTAAGCTTCCCAGCTCTGGAACCGTATTTTGGATTTTTCTGAATTTCAATACCACTCTATTTAAGCTCCTTTCCAATCCAACGGCCCAAGAACGAAGTCTCTAGCTCTTCTGGGGGATTGGGAAACCCGTACAGACAGACGGACATCGCTCAATCGTCTTCGCTATTCATAAGGATCCAGAATATATATACTTTATGGGGTCCCATGTGAATATCGAAGAAATTACACACGGAATGACAAACCTATATATACCCTTTCACTTTTTTGTGAAGGGTATAAAAATCTGTTCACAGAGCCTTTCGACTATTTTACGGTGACCACAATTAGCCTATGCTAATTATTATTAGACATAAAACAAAAACAAAAAATACAAATAAATGGTCTATATTTGGCTATACCGAATTGTATATAGCCTTCATCGTCCTATTTTTGGACTTAAATGTACATACATTAATAAAACCCTAGAACCACTTTTTTGACCTTCCTGATTTTCAATACTAATTTATTTCCTTCTAAAATATACAATAGCCCAATTCACAATCCTGTGCAAATGGTCTTGCATTATAGCATTTGCAAATTGAGAGAGTATTTGAGAGCATTTTCAATGTATTTTGTTGGTGTAGAGTACAATTATTTTGCTCATGCTACAATGCTAGACTACTTGCTCGAGATTGTGAACTGGGCTAATATGTTTCATTACCAAAAAAAATAAATAAATAAATAAAAAATACCTTTATTCAGTTACTTTAATATTCAAAAAGAAAATTTATATTTTCAAGCTCTGGACCTCTGTCTGTGGTTTCTCGGATGTCTAATGCCAATGAATGTCTTCTCTATTACAAAACAGATTTTATTATATTTCTTTTTATTTTATTATAACAATAAATTTATAATTTCCATATATAATCTTAATTTATTTTTCAAAATTTGGGATTTCCTTATGTTATTTTCAAATAATAATCTTTCTTGTATGTACAAACTTTTGCCAAATTTTCTCAAAAATGCCATATTGGCGATGAGTTACTATTTATAATTAAGAGAAAATTAATGAATTGAGTTCAATTGTCTAATCCAGGAATCGCTTGTTTCATTTCGTTTGTTTTTTAATACCAATTTTATTCTTCCTGAAGTACTCGTATAAAATAGGTTTAATCTAAATTTGTTTTAGATAATTATTTTTATGTACCAAAAATAAGTTTAAATTTTCCAAAGACCAAAGTCTCTAGCTTTTCTGGAGGCTTATGAGTTTACGTACCGACAGACGTACTTTTTCGAGGATCAAGAATTTCTACACTTTATGGGCCAGGATATTAATATTGGGTACAATACACACGGAATGTCCTCTGCCACCATTTTTGCTAAAGGGTATGCAAAATATAACAATTCCCTTAAATTTAGAAGAGCAACTAAAACAGTATCGAGTCCAATGCTTTGAAGGTTTTCACTACACCCTTCGTATATATGTGAAAAGAAAAAAATTAAGTATATAATATATATATTAAAATTCTACACTGAAAATTTCTTATAGTTTAATCGCTTAATCGACCAGTGCAAAACCGATTTAATCGTTCTTCGGGAATAGCAATCAATGAACGATTAAAATGAATAGTTAATCGGTTAGCAACTAGACGGTTCACCGATTAAGAGCGAACCGAATGGATACTCTATTACTTATGCAAATCATAAACTTTCCAAAAAGCCAAGTGCTAAATTTACCAGCCACTAAACTTTATACTTATTGGCCAAAATTTTACTACAAGAGCTTTTAATTTAAAAACAGATCGTTAATTTATTTCATTTCCCTTCAGCCTTAAATAATATTCACGTGTTAACATTTAAACTGTGTAAAACGCCTTCGTTTTTAGCATTTAGCCACCATTATTACTGCCACATTATATTCCCATTTGCCTGAATGAACTTTTTACACGCTCCTTATGGAAATGAAAAACTTTCTCTGGCTTAAGCCAGTGTAGCTTTTGCATATCTCTCAAGCAATTTTTGGTGTTGCCCTTAATATAACAACTATATAAAAGTAAGAAGAGGATACTGTTTTATAAATCCGCCTTTTAATTTTGGCTAAAGGAAAATTAAAGACAAAGTGGCAGAATTAAAAAGATGAATTTATATTTTTTTCCTTTAAATTTCTCTATTCCCCAGCACTTTCCCTTGAATTTTTTCATTTCCTTTTTCTCTGTTATCGTTACTTCCGGTATTGCGCTAATAACTCAATGCCGGAAAAAAGTTAAACCGGCAAAGCAAAGAGTTCAACATTAAGTACTTTCTTTTCTATTGCTGTGGCAGGCAAATAATTTCTGTGCAGCGCGAGTGTGCACAGACAAACAAACGGGTATTTTAGAGATACGAATTTCTTGTTGTTCTTGTTGCTCATTTAAAGTAAATTATCAAAAGGCAGTTTACAACAAACTGTATTATTAAATGGCTTTTAATTTTTGTTAATATTTCGCCTGAAATTTGGTTAAGCGAGCGGGTTGTGAAGGTGTAGAAAAAATTTATTCTCGTAACAACTTTTAGGAGCTGAAACAATTTTTGTGGTTGTGGTTGTGGAAAACTTTGCTTGAATATGGATCAGTAGAACTTTGTTTTAAGAATTTTCAATTCGACTTCAATTTATTTAAGTTATTTCGTTCGAGTTCATTGGGAGTTATGAAAATGTTAAACAATCCTACTTGAAGCCTAATTAGTTCTTTCCAGAGCTCAGATTTACTCGATTTTACTCGCGAGTGAAAAATACTCGCGAAGAAGAGCACTCGAAGATTACGAGTGTTACAAAAAGTTTACTCTCCACTCGTTTGTTTTAGGTGGGAGTACTCGCGAGTGCTCCTTTTTAAAAAGTAAGAGTGGGAGTAAAAATCTTCGAAATAGAGTGAGAGTTTACTCTTAAGAGTAAAATCGAGTGGAAAAATAGAAACTGTTTGTTTTGCTGACTTGTGTGTGCGTGTGGTTTTTGTGTACTCTTTCAGTCTTTCCATACATTGCGCGTGTGCGGAGCAATTAGTTGGTTTTATAAAAAAAGTTTTATTACATTTTTAAAAGTTTACTTATATTTTCTATATTATAATGAACAATAAATACATAAATAATGAAACTCGAAAATATTTTCGTTATGACTTTGAAGGAAACAACACAATTTGTGGAATTAACAATTGTGGAAAAAAATTAAGAGGAAAATTTTTTTTTGTATGAGAAAGACTGAAAGAGTACTCGGCAAGAGTATAATCTGCTCGATTTCGAGCGTATTTTACTCGCACTCGAAATCGAGCAAAGCATATGCGCTCTTATTCGAGTAGCATAGAAAAATAGAGTACACTCGATATTTTTTTTTCACTCGCAGGAGTACTCGCGCTCGAATTCGAGCGAGTTTCACACTCTACTCGATTTTGAGCGAAGATTTCGGAGCTCTGGTTCTTTCGTGATATGTGAAAATTTTTATTGGTGGAAAAGTACGTATTACCGTTCACTAGAATTTGAACCCATATCGAGGAGCAGATAAATGAATTTATTTTTCCAACTACTGCACAGCGGACTGGCAATAAAAACCAGCTTTTGCCTAAAAAGAGATAGAGAGAGAGAGAGAGAAAATGAGAGAAAGAGACGGAGAGGGAGAAGGGGTGCGGTATTGATAAAACGGCTAATTCATATATTTTCCTTCTTTCTCATTTCGCTAATTTCTACAGAAATTATTATCTGGCAGATTCAATATGCTAGATGGCATATGGATACAATATCGTCTTTAAAGAAAACGTGGGTTTGGTCAATAAGTGGGTGGGTCAATAACTCGGTAAATTTTTTAATGCTACACAGAGTTATTATATTTATCAACAGCCTCCTTTGAGTTCATATACACTTAGCCAAACGTTTCTCAAATTTGTATCCCTCCCGAAAAATATGCTTCGTCGAGGTTTACTTTAAGTTAGGGAATAAGAAATAGTCACTCGGGACTAAATCTTGTGGGTGCTGTTGGCTGAAGTAGTAGAACACGAGACTATAAAGCGGAGAGTCCTGAGTTCGAGCCCCAGCTGAGTCATGAAATATTGTGTTGAATTCTTCTGATCAGCATTAGTGCGTGATTGTGTTAGTTGCTGCCACCCTGTTTCAATGATGAAGGCATAGTACTGATCACTGAACATAATTGGCCGCGACTGACACTGTCATGTACTAAAAGCAGAGTAACAGCACCCACCTTCGTCGGCCCTGTAGCAAAAATTAGCCGGGGAAGTAAAAGGTTGAAATAGCTACAAAAAAAAAAAAAAAAAAAAAACAACTGTCTATCTTCTTATCTTTCCTAATCTGTCCCCTCAATACTATCCCCTCGTTTTCAGTTCCAGCGCAATGCATTGCATTTATAGGGGACATCTCCTGAGTGCTGGTCCTACTCCTAGGTTAGGTTAGGTTAGAGGGCCGTTGTCCCTGGCGGGACAATCCACTTGGGTCCGTCAATTCGGTCCCTTTGTGATGCCCTTAAGCAGAGGACCTCTTAAGGGATGTCCTCCGCCGTTTCAAACCATCCTGTACCCCTGAGGAAGGATGATATCCCTGAAAGCTCCATGTTTGCCAGGCTGTCTAAGTCTGACAGGAATCGGGAGCCCAGCGCCGCTACCCTTGCATTAGCGAGGGCAGGACACTGACACAGAAGATGGAGGACAGTTTCTTCCTCCTCCTCATCATTGCAGCTTCTGCAATAGTCGTTGAATATTAGACCCATCCTCCTAGCATGAGTCCCAAAGCTACAGTGTCCTGTCAAAACAGTCACCAGTTGACGCATGCGCGCCTTGTCAAATTTGAGAAGGTCGCGCGTTTTGCGCAAATCGTAATGGGGCCACGTGGCTCTCGCCACGAGGCAGTTAGCCACACTATCCCACCTAAGTTGAGCTAGTTTGTATGATTCGCTTTGAATCAGAGACTTACATCGCGCTAATGGAATGCCAGTGAAGTGACTGATCATTGAACTGTTCAATTCAGTCCCTTGTCTGGCAATCTCATCCGCAGTATGGTTGCCTGGACATCCAGAATGCCCTGGCACCCAAACCAGTGTCACCCTCGAATGTCTCGCTATCTCGTTGATAGACAGTCGGCATTCGACCACAGTTTTTGATGTACTGTACACACCACTAATAGCAGAGATGGCTGCCTTGCTATCGGTAACAATGAAGATATCATTCGATATCCTATAGTACCTTAGCCACCTCGCTGCCCGAGTAATAGCAGAGATTTCGGCCTGTAAGACAGTACAACCGTCCTGGAGCCGGAATGGAGATCTAACATTGAAGTTCTCCACATAGAAGCCTCCGCCCGTTCTTATTCCCCTTTTGGATCCGTCAGTGAAAACTCTAACTGAATCCTCGGGAAAGGTAAGCCTGTCCACCTGTTCCCTGTCAACGACAATGGAACGGAAAAGTCCACCAAAGAAGGGTCTTGGTACACAGTAGTCAATGTTGGCATGGATTTCCGAGTGCTCTCTTAAAATCCTAGCATGCCCATAGTCAGTCCTAGTCCATGGACATACTGTATTCAACCTGACCGCTGAGAAAAGAGCCAGTTGTCTGGCCAGAATGTCAACCGGGAGCCACTTTAGCATTGCAAAAATTGCTCCCGTTGGTGTAGATCGTAGTGCGCCTGTCATCAGTCTCGCTACGACCCGAAAGACTTTTTCAAAGGTCCTGCGATGAGCCTGCTTGTCCATCGCATTCCACCAAACCAATACCCCGTAAAAGAGTACTGGTTTAATAACAGCCTCAAGGATCCAATTGATCCCCTTAGGGTTGATACCCCATTTGAGGCCTACTGCCCTTTTGCATGTATAAATAGCCACTAAGGCCCTTTCCGCTCTCGCCTGTATGTTCTGATTCCATGATAGCTTACTATCCAGAATCACACCCAGGTACTTGGCGGTTTTAGATAGTTCCAAGGAGGTGCCGTTAAGCTTTGGGTGTATAAAGCTATCGGTCTTGTACCTCCTAGTGAAGAGCACCAACTCAGTCTTGGCTGGGTTGATGCCGAGCCCACAGCTGACGCTCCACCTACTCAGCAGAGCCAGCGCAGACTCCATACACTGAGATATGGTATCCAAGTGCTTACCCGATATCGCCACCGCTACGTCATCCGCGTACGCGACAGTCATAATCTGTCTGCGTTCCAGACTTAGCAAAAGCGAATTAATGGTCAGGTTCCACAACAGAGGTGACAGAACACCTCCCTGTGGAGTGCCCCGATAGACTGCCCTATACTCAGTGACATCCCCAATCGAGGCCCTGACTACCCTGAAAGTTAGTAAGTTTCTAACAAACCGGCATAAATTGTCATCAATCCCTACCGCTGCCATCCCATTTATAATGGAATCGGGTTTGACATAGTTGAAAGCACCCTCTATGTCCAGAAAAGCCCCCATAGTAAATTCCTTGTACTCAAGAGATTTTTCTATGTGGCCCACTAGAGAATGTAGTGCCGTTTCCACAGATTTGCCTTTAGTGTAGGCGTGCTGTGATTTGGAGAGAAGCTCATTCGGAATGGTCATTCTCAGATGAATATCAATTACTCTTTCTAAAGTTTTGAGTAAAAAAGAAGTAAGACTTATCGGTCTGAAGTCTTTAGGCTTAGTGTGTGACGTCTTACCCCCTTTCGGGATAAAGACAACCTTGCACGTACGCCAAAATATAGGTATATAAGCCCTCCTAAGGCATTCACTGTAAATTACCGTGAGCCAAGGTAGGACAATGTCTGAATGTCTCTGTAGATCCGCTGGAATTATTCCATCTGGTCCCGGAGATTTGAACGGATCGAAGCTGTGTACAGCCCAGCGGAGCCTATCCATATCTAATGAGTTGTGACTGCGCCTGTCGTCAAGCTGCCATCGACAGTGCCTGTTAAAGGTGCCGCCTGGCTACCAGGAAAATGAGTGTCGAGTAGTACGCTCAGCGTCTCTTGACTACTCATGGTCCAGCTACCACAGGGTTTCTGTATGTAGCTGGGTACAACCGGTGCGGTTGATAGCATCTTACCTGTTGCCTGTTGGTTTCAGATGAACCCTCCACATTACTGCAGAAAGCCCTCCAAGACCTCCTTTTTGCGTTTCTGACAAGATTCTTGAAGCGATTTAACGAGGTTTTCTATGTCGACTAGTCGCCTGATCGTTTAGCCTCGTTGAATAGCCTACGACATTCTTTTCGTGATTGTACAATTCCCGGGTTCCACCATGGTGGTTTGGCCCTTCCCCTGCAAACCGTTGGTTTGCAACCCACATTAGTGGCACAGCGAAACGATTCACTTAGAATCTCCACAGCATAGTCAATGTCCCCAATATTTCTAATAGTTGGAGTCGTCGATAAGGAGTTGCAGAGTACATTGTTCTGTAGCTCCCAGTCAGTCTTCTTCCTGTTAAATATAGGATTAAGTCTACTTTCACCCAACCCTATGTTAAAGTCAATATAGCGATGGTCGGATAGGGAGCAGTCATCCGCAACCCTCCAACCGCTAACCAGATTGGTGTGCTCTGCACTAACCAATGTTACATCTAAAACCTCTCTACGGTTAGACACAATAAAAGTGGGTTCTGAACCCCTGTTGACAATTTCAAGATTATTATTTAAAATGAAATCGAAGAGACACTCACCCCGCTCGTTAGTATCGCTACTACCCCAGGAGATGTGGTGTGCGTTGGCGTCAGCACTTATTATTATAGGTGTCCTCGTGCTTATCGCCCTTGACACAATGCCACGCACCTTGCCATTTGGTGGACTGCCCTCATGGTCATGCGCCATATAGCTCGAGACCACCCAAACCGTACCGGACGGGGTCTCCAGAGCAGCTGCTACAGTATCCCCATCACTGAAATCAGATAGGATAAAGATACGCAAAGAGTTTTTAGCCAAGATACAAGATCTAATATTACCTGTGCCTTTGGCAAACAATAGCTTGTAGCCCTTAAGTGTCAGTCCATGAACCCGCCCTTGGTGGACCCAGGGTTCCTGGACCATAACCAGCTCCTCCTTCCTCTCAACCACCCGGAGGAGCATCGCAGCGGATGCTGCTTTAGAGTGGTGAAGGTTTATCTGCGTCACCTTCACCATCATGTAGCGCAATTATGGTGGTGTTGGCGTCCTCTTGGCTGGATTCCAAGAGGGCGTCAGTGTCCTCATCCGCGACTGCCATCCGTTCAAAGAAGCCACCCACCATGTCTGAGACTGAGTGGGTGTCCTCTTGCCCGCATGAAGCTGCGTCCGACACACCAGCAGCAGCGCAGTCAACAGCGCCGTTGGCAGCGTCATCCCCTCGGTTGCGGTTCTTCCTGACATCGGTCCGGTAGAGGCGCAACAGAATCGTACTGAAACAGTAAAAGATTTTGTTGCCCCTCTTACGGATCGGTGCCAGAGATTCTTTGTTAAGAATCAGAACCACCTCCCTTCTAGACCTCTCGGGTGCGTTCACCTTAGCTACCCTCCAGTCATGGGTGGGTAGATCCGGGTTACAGTCCTTAAGGATCTCAAGGATCTCCTTCGGGGAAGAAGGTTCAGCAGGAATTATGGTCAAGGCTCTTGGTCTTCTGGGTATGTCTTCCACGGAAACCACATCCAGCTTAGAGCCTTCCCACACCTCGCCAATAGCTTCGATGGCCTTCTTTAACAGAGACGCTGAGCGTTCATCCGTACAGGCCATCAATTTAACGCCGTGCTGGTGCCAGCCAGCATCGACGCATTGAGGCGGCGGTCCCGGATTCTCCTTGCGGATCTTCCAGAACACTCCCGCCAGTTTTTGGTTGACCAAGTCCCATCTGGCATGGGAAATGGCACCGTCTGATGCATCCCTATCGATTATGGCCCTTATGAGCTTGCCTTTGGCGATCTCACTAAAGGTGCCTTTCGAAGGGATGTTCTTAGGACGTTTTGCCCTAGAAGCCCTAGCTGCATCGTTCTCCTCTTCCGAACGTTGCCGTTTAGGCGCCGCAACCGTGGCAGGTGCGGGGGAGGAGTTTGTTTGCAGCCTCGACATATGAGCCTGTGCCCACTTTAGAGAGGCTGCCTGCTTTTCAGAAAGCTGGTCAGCCGGGATCGCACCGAGGTGCGAGATGGTTTTTAAGGCGGAGCGCCTCGCATCATTGGCCCTGCGTGTAGAATTTTTGCGCGAAGGTTTACTGTTATTGCCGGGATTGGCAGTGGGTGACGCAGTACTGTGGCTAGAAGTAATCCTCTTTGCCTTTTCCTGCGCAATGTGCGCTTTGGAGGCGACGGGTTTGGACGGCTTAGGCCTTTCCATTCCCTTCGCACCAGAAGAAGGGGTTTTTACCGTTTTACCGGTAAGGACCTGAGCAGCTTTTGAGGTACTTGGAGCGAAAGACAGAGGTACCTCGCTGCTAGTGCTAGGGCAGCCACCCGTTGCCGGGTGTTTTGCCCCTTTTTCAACAGCAATCAGCCCGGTTAATCCAGGCTGATTGCCCACCACGTCAGTAGTCCGCAGACTGGTCGGGCCTGACGTGGACACCCGGCCAGCCTGAGCAGCAGTAGCTTTCGATTCACCGCGGCCTGCTACTTGCGCCGCGGGAATAGGGTCCCCGGAGATTGTTAAGCCCCTAACCGGGTACGTGGGGCTTGGCTTTTTATTTTTCATTAGTTGGTGGGTTAAAGGTTGCATTTTATACCTACTGCCAGGTTAAAAAGCTGCCGACCCACCTGGATACAGACGCAGACCATCAGCCGCCCCAATTGGGATACAGACGCTGATGGATTTGGACATGGTCCCTTGGACCGAAAAACGGACTGACTCGATAGCCGCCCCATGGGGAAAAACAGACGCTATCGAGTCCGGGAAGGGTGATTCTTGGACGGTACTTAGTTGTTGGCCACTCTGGCATGGGTGACCCTACCAGGGGCTACTGATATCAGCTGCCCCCGCCAGTACAGACCAGTCAACTAGACCTAAGCCTCCACATCGCGACAAGATGACCACCCCGGTGGAGGGTCCTACTCCTAAAAAAAAAAAAAAAAAAAAAAAAAAAAAATCTGCAGTGTAGGGCGGATGAGAGAGCCCTATTCATGGTTTTCTGCCATGGAAACTGTACCCTTGATTGTTAGCAAAAGGCGTATCCATCTTTTGAAAACCTTTCTCATACCCAAGTGATCGTTCAAATTTAAACCACTTAGCCAAGTGAGGTGCCTATGGCTTCCACAATGGCTCTCCCTTTCCAGTTCTGATTGGCTAAAACGATATGGTGAATTTTTTCAATTGCAGAGACCTCAACTGGGTGTCCAATACCTTTAGCATCTTCCATGTTTGTACGGCCACATCGAAATTAAGCCTTGGTTTTGAGCCCGAAGATTAGAAAATGATCTTCTCGAAAGAAACCAAAAACAGTTCTATCGACAATTAGACCATCCAGGGGGTAATCGATCTGACTCGCAAGGTCCGCCAATGAACGATGTTGTAAATTTCTGGAGCGAAGTATGGAGTAAACCAAAAACCATAAACCTAGAGAACGAATCGATAGCAACCGAGCTTGAACAAAGCATAAATTATCGAGAGATGCAGAACACCGATATCTCAGCTGAAGAAGTTGCGAAAGCGATAAGAGATAGCAGTAATTGGAAATCACCTGGTCCGGACAAAGCCCATAACGTATGGCTGAAACAGTTTACTTCAACTCATTCGCTGCTTGAAGAATACTTCTGCAAACTTTTGAGAAATCCTCACGATACCCCTTGGTTTTTGATGACTGGAAATACCTTCCTCATAGCAAAAGGAAACAACACCCTGGACCCAGCGAACTACCGCCCAATTACATGCTTGTCATACGACGTATAAACTGTTGACAAAAATTCTCACCAACCGCGTTTATGATCATTGTCGAGTGCAACATAATTACACTAGAACAGAAAGGATGTGCCCGACATTCAATGGTTTGTAAGGAACAGCTTATAATCGACTCCGTATTAGTTAATCAAGCAGTTCATTGCAAACGCAATCTTAGTATGGGATACATAGATTCCAAAAAAGCGTTTGATAGCCTTCCGCATCCATTTTTACTGAAAATCCTTGAGATATATAAAATCGATCCAAGAATCATTCACTTTATGCAGGTAACAATGGAGAAGTGGAACGTTAAGCTACATATTGGACAAAATAGCAACGAGGCGATACCCATCAAGTGCGGAATCTTCCAAGGTGACGCATTTACCCAACTCTGGATCTGCCTTAGTATGAATCCACTGAGTAGAATGCTGGAAAAGCTCAAAGGAGAAAATTGTGAAATTCTTGTCGACCATCTATTCTACGTAGACGATTTAAAACTTTATACCAGCAGCAAGGAAAAAATATACCGTATGATACAAGTATTGAAGCGATTTAGTGACGACATTGGAATGTCGTAGCCGAAGGCTACCAAATAGATTAACACAACACCACCCTACAGTTTAATATTATTATTATTATTATTATTAGTTGTGGTCTACGAAATATTGAGACTTTAAAATACGAGATTTTAACAATAGTCTCGCTTCATGAATAGCAGTTTGAAAATTAATATAATAGCATTTTTTTTAACACTTAAAATTAACGGGGATTTGCAGCAGTGGCCTCTCCATATTTTTGTTTACTTAATTTGTAAGCGCATGGCTTTTGCTTGAACTTAGAAGTGGTGCACTATGAAGTCAATCGGCCTTTGAATCGAATGACACTAAATTTTCAAAATCAATATAATCTAAGTACATACATATAATAGTATTGGTTTTTTTATAGTAAGTGGTAATGGCCGCTGGTATAATTTTTTTTTTTTTTTTAAACAAACACAGCCCGCAAAGCTATTTGCTTGTCTGCGGAAAACACCCAGAGTCTCCGGCGGGAATCGAACCCACGACCATTGGACTGACAGGTAGCATTGCTATTCATCAGCCACAGAGGCACCCAAATAGCTTTGAAATATTTTTAATTCGTTACCCAAAAATTGTAAGACACTAGAAACGGTTGTTGTATATCAGAGACTTACGGATGTGTGGACAAACATGCGTGTTTGCAAGTAGAACAAATAAAATAGAGTAATATTCGGTGTTGACTTTCGAAAAAATTTAAAACGTTTTTTAGTTTTTATTGCACGAATTTAAAACGCATTTATGTTCTGCATATCTTTACAAAAGGGCCTATTAAACCACATATATTTTGATTAATAACGTTGCACAATAAGGCAGCTAGAAAGGTATCACAAGAATATATATGTCGCATATGTTTATGTATAATATTAGATATGCTTAATATAATATATTTCAAAAATTTCATATAAAATATTTCAAAAATTTCATATAGAAAATCCGTGCTGTATCAAATTATGCCTATTATAACTGACATTGTGTTAACAAATTATTTAAATCCTAATTCATTTAAGTTATTTTATTCTCTAGATGCCTATTTAGCATGCAATACTTGTCGTCTGAATTAAAACTGTCTCTATTTAAATTAATTTCACTACAAACAAAGTTTACTGGGGTAAAAATTAATATGCTCATAGACATAGATAATACATTTTCCATGCCGTCTTTACATTGTCATCTTTTATGTCAACATTTTTTTTTACACAAAAAACTAAAAGCCAAAAAAGTAATGAAACACATTACATCCATGTATTTTATACAGTTTTTATGAATTCATAATGCATGCCACTCATTAAATGTATAATAGTTAATTAAAAAAAAATTCGCACACAAAATGCAAATTAGTTTATATGCATACAAAAAAAAAAAGAAAAGAGCTGAGAAGTTTTCCGTTACTTGATTTTCATTTTCCGCTTTCATTCTGCTGAATGAAAAGTTTTTGCTGCTGCAGAGAATATTCGTAGGCGGCAGTAGAGACGATGATGAGCAGTAGTGCAAGGAAAAGACATGTTTTCAAACTTATTGTCATAATTTTTTTATTATTATAATTATTTTTTTTTGCTATAAATGTATGAATACATTATTTTTTTTAGTGAGAATTCGCAAATGACAATGACTTTTTTTTCAGAAGGTTCATTCATCTCATTGTCCAAAATTTATGATTTTTTTTTTATATTTGGCATGAAAAGCAGATTGTGAGATAATGTAAGCAGGATATCGGGGACCAACAGACTAGCAAAGTGTTAACTATCTGATTATGTTAAGATCGATATTAAAAGCTAAAACTAGAGAAAAAAGGTTTTGATGACACGCACTTATTTTCTGAAATTTAATATTTGCGGAAAGTTACCGCCTTTACAGCACCCTGCCTCGTTGATACTGCTGCAAAAATTCGCCGACGAAATAAAAACCAAATTGTGTACAAAATTTATCTCCCTCTCTCCCTCTCTCCCTCTCTTGTAATCACCATTTATCTTCTCTAAGCGGCATGGCCACACATCAAACTGACGCTTCAAACTCTGCTTTTCTTTGATAGTGTTAGTGAAAAAAAACTCACACGTATGGTTTGATGTGAGTTTGATGAATATCAAAACAATTTACATTTTCACTCTCAAACTGAATTTTACCAACACATACACAAGTTTGAAGCATCAGTTTGATGTGTGGCCATGCCGCTTAACTCTATTCCTTCTTTTTACAGTTCGTGCCCAATGTGATTAGGGGTCATTCATTCCTTGTTGACAGCCGGTCTTAGCTACAGCAAAAATCAAAGGAATTTTTAATTCTAGATTGCCTAAACGTTGCCTGCACGTTATTCACGGGAACATTTTATTTGCTGACAGAAGTGAAATATAAAAATCTGCAAAATGGAATGGAATATTCAAGAGTAATTAATTTATTTTAAAAGTGTATTAATGTGGGTCTCCATCCAGTATTTTTTTTTTTTTAATCTTGGACCAGCACTCAGGGGATGACCCCTATATATGCAATGCATTGCGCTGGAACTGAAAACGAGGGGATAGTATTGAGGGGACAGACTAGGAAAGGTGAGAAGATAGACAGTTTGTTTTTTTTTTGTAGCTATTTCAACCTTTTTTACTTCGTCGGCTAATTTTTGCTACATGGCCGACGAAGGTGGGTGCTGTTACTCTACTTTTAGTACATGATAGTGTCAGTCGCTGCCAATTATGTTCAGTGACCAGTGACTATGCCTTCATCATTGAAAACAGGCTGGCAACAACTAACACAACCACGCACTAATGCTGATCAGAAGAAATTCAACACAATATTTCATGACTCAGAGCGGGCTCGAACTCAGGACCCTCCGCATCATAGTCTCCTGTTCTACTACTTCAGCCACCAGCACCCACATTTAGACTGTAAAATATCTCTATTGATTTTTGTTTCATTGGCTTAAGTACCGGTCGCGAACGTACGGGTCACGAACGTACGATTTTTCCATATGTTGTTTTGATTGTTATCACTATGCATTTTCCCATAAATATCTTCACATTTCCTAACAAAAGACTTAATAGTCAATTTATAGTGTGTAGCAACTTATAACAAGAAATGTATAACAATAAACTTATAACACGATATAGACTATTTTATTTCATATAAAATAATAAAATTTTAACAATATAGATGCAATTTTTTTTCTTGGTTGACTATCCGGAGGAAATGCCCATATTAAATTCTTAAATAATGAGTGGCAAATTAAAATGCCGCATGTTTTTCGTAAATATAGAATTTCATAACCTTCAAACAAATTAACATAAAAAATTGTAAATTAACAAAAAGATAACAAATATATTACCTACTCTGAACAACTGCTTATAAAAGGTCAATTAATTAGGCCATTACGTGAAATTATTTTTTCATCAAAAGTTTCTTTGAGTAAATCAATTGTTTGTAGAGTTTGATGAATAGAACAATTATTTTGATTAAAAATTGCAGTAATTTGCATGCGTTACTCTGGTGTAAGTCAATCCATAATGAAATGGCAAAGCAAACTAAACAAAAAGCAACTATCAGCTGTTAAATGGGTTGGCAAATAAAGCAGTGATGCCAACTCAAAGTTGTAGAAGTCTATAAAAAACACCCTTTAGTATTGAACGATTGACATATTTATCACAAAATGTTTATTTGAAATAATTTTTTATTTCAGTAGCGAATTCCGTGCCTAATATTACAAATGATTTCGTTCTGAAAAATTGTTTGGTTTTATTTTAATCGTAAATGTATAAAATTTTCTCTTTTGGAACAACCAAAAGGCAGAATCAATTTTGTTCCCAAACGAAATTCTGTCACCGTACGTATGCGTATGATTAATATTTGCTTGTATGGATTCGTATTACTCATACGTATTAAACATACATATACATATTTAGAAACGAAACCGTCCCACATTTTCGTTTTATACAACAATTTTTTTTATTAAAAAACGTTTTATTTTTATTTATATTTTAAACATATTTGATGTTTTCGACAAAAAATTCATTAATTTTAAAACTCCACGGCTGGCAAATTTAAAATATAATTGGAATATTGAAGTAACTAAATAAAATTAGTTACATTATTGATAATCAGAAAAATCAAAACGATGGTTCCAGGGTTGCATCTACATACTCGCACGTATGTAGATGCAGGGTATGTAAGATTCGGCACAGCCGAGTATGACTCTTTTATTTGTTATTTTATAAAGTTATTTCCAATATTTTTGGGAACTTTGCTTAACATAATTTTTATTTTAAATATTACTTTTCTGAAAGGTACGAGTGTAAAAAATTCACATATAACATAACGCCAATATTTGTGTATTGTCAACACTAATACCTTGTTTCCACGGCACCTGCTTCGCTCTCTATTCTTGCTTCACACCACAATCATGAGCGAATCAACTTGCTTCGCCATACAAAATTTTTAGAGCGAAGCCGGTAGATTCATATTGAATCTACTTGCGAAACAAGAAAAAATTCTATCTTCTCTAATTTTTATCGTAAGTTTATCTGCACTTGTTTTTTGTGTGTGTTTCCTAGGCGTAATAATAAATTTGAATTCAGTGAAAAGTTAATTTATTTAAATTTGATAAAAGTCAAATCTAAGCAGATATATGAGTCGTGTAAACAGCATGATTCATAAACTTGCTTGAGAAAGCGAAACAGGAGATTCAAATTGTCGTGGAAACAAGGTATAACACTATTAGCGTATGTATATAGGTTTTTATTCTCGAATTAACGCATTTTCAGAACAAATTCAACTTTTTTCAAATTAAATTAAATTATTTTCAAAACAAATTAGCTTTTTTTCAAAGTAATTTGAATTAGTTTCAGCACAAATTAAACGATTTCCTTTTTAAATTAAATGTGTTTCATTTCTAATTCAATGTTTTTCTTTTCAAATTCAAATTATTAAAATCCAAATTCAGTTGTTTTTTAATTCAATATTAAAAGCTTAAAAAATAAAGGCCTTATTTATAAAAAATAATTTATGTGTATTAAGCTCTTATTTAACGTATTTCTATGGGTGGTAGTTTAATTTTTAAACTTTTCGATTAGTACCATGAACCAGATTTGAGTTAAGTTTTAAAATTTAATAGAATAAATATAAAAATATAAATTAATTTAATTTTTAAGGTTTCTTCCTTTTTTTAGATTTCATTACATTCAAATGAACTTGTTTTTTAGATTTGGTAGTAAATGTAATTCAAAAGTTTTTACTGTACAGGATTGGAAGATATTCCAGTGGGACAGGCAGTTGTATTTTTTTAAGAATATTAAAGAACACAAAATATATAAAAAATTAAGTTAATTTAAAAAACAAATCAGTTTATGTATAAAAATTTAGTTAATTATAAAAATTTATTTAATATTAAAATTTTTTAAATTTTAAATAAAACAACTTAGTTTTAAACAACAATTAAACAAACTTTAAAATCAATTGAATTTGAAAATCAAAATACTTAATTTTAAATTAAAAAAAGTGAATTTAATATGAAAAATGTTGAATTTGATATGCAAAAATTTTAATTTATTTTAAAAATAATTTAATTTGTTTGAAATAAATGTTGATTTGTTTTGCAAAAAATTGAGTTTGAATTTAAAAAATTTTAATTTGATCTAAAAAATTTTTAATTTGGGAATAAAAACCTAAATTTAGAAACAAAACCGTCCCACATTTTGGTTTGATACAAAATTTTTTTTTTATTATAAAATGTTTTCTTTTTATTTATATTTTAAACATATTTGATGTTTTCGAAAAAAAATTCATTAATTTTAAAACTCCAGGGCTGGCAAATTTAAAATATAATTGGAATATGGAAGTAACTAAATAAAATTAGTTATATTTCTAATCAAATATATTTTGTGTTTTAGAAATAAACAAATTAGTATTGACAATCAGAAAAGTCAAAACGATGATTCCAGGGTTGCATCTACATACTCGCACGTATGTAAATGCAGGGTATGTAAGATTCGGCACATCCGAGTATGACACTTTTATTTGTTATTTTATAAAGTTATTTCCAATATTTTTGTGAACTTTGCTTAACATAATTTTTATTTTAAATATTACTTTTCTGAAAGATACCAGTGTAAAAAATACATATATAACATAACACCAATATTTGTGTATTGTCAACACTAAAACTATTAGCGTTTGTATATATCAATTTCTACTAATAGATAATTAAATTATAAATATCACCAGAAGTTTTTATCGATTTATTATAGAATAATATATTAATATTTTATTTTGCCCCTGTATATAAACCTTGTTCATATACCGACAAAATTCGTTATTCGTTAAAATAAATATTATGCCGAATATCAGAAGAAAACCAAATTATTATTTAATAAAGTGTTTAAATGTTTTTAAATAACACAACGCAACAAAATAAAAAAAATTTCATATGCTTTTAAAACCATTATACAATTTTGATGTATCATGACTACCTTTGTACAGAAATGGTAAAATTTTTAAATTCTATGGATCGATTTTTTTTTTTTAAATTTGTTTGTAAAATTGCATTTTTTTAGACGCTTTTTCACATTATTAGTGATAACTCAAAAACGGCTAATCGGATATTATTCAAATATAATCAGAAAAATTAAGATTTACATAGCCTTTAATCTGTCTATATCTTTTGCTTTAATCGGATCAACAGTTTCGGAGTTATAATAAAAAATGTAAGAAAAAAATATATTTTTTACGTAAAAATGGCAAAAATTTTTGTTTTAAAAAAATCATGAAAAATAGAAAACGGCAAAAAATGTTCAGATTCATTATTCTATTACAAAGCCACAAATAATAGCAACAAAACGAGATATCGACCATAAAAATCGACTGATTATTTTCGAATTTATTCACAATTAAGTAAATTAAGCAACTTCTTTTGCCATACATTTCTTATGCTTTATAGATGCTTTTAAAACTACTATACAATATTCAAGTACTGCTGAAGTGTTTTGGATGATACATCAAATGCATATAGTGGTTATTCGAGCATATATTTGCTGTTGCCCTGTGTAATTAGTAATAATTTTCGATATGGTAATTATAATATGCCCTGGTTCTATTATAAAGTGATCTGCGTACCCACATTCACATATCTTGCTTTTCCGTCTAGTGTTAAGTGTAGTTTATATGTTTAAGGGCCATTATTACAACTTCTTGTTAGTTAAAACTAGGATTTCATCCGACGAATAAAAATTTAATTATTATTATAAAGCTGTGTGTAGGTTCTAGGATGAACCTGCCTTCAACAAATAGTGCACTTTAGGTTTAAGTGCAATTGTAACAATAAAACAGTGAGACAAAATCCTACGTTTAATTAAAGTGCAGTTGTAGTAATGGCCCTAAATGTATTAATTTATTTTTTCTATTTTAATAGTTTTATTGCTGTTAGTTTCATTTCTATTTTATTTTGCACTATATATATTCCTTTTGATAAATTAAAAAATATTTAAAATTATTTCTAAATGTTTCATTAAAATTGCAACAATAGCAATAACAGCAGCAAAACTATAAAAAGCAATAACATATTTATGTCAAACCTCAATCATTGTTACTTGCAACACAACACAACACAACACAACACAGTATAACAATAACAACAAACAGCAACTATAAAAACAATTGCTACAGATCGGTGTTAAAATCAAAATAAAAAAATTTCATGTTGCTTTAGCGCTGCTTTCTGTTCAATTTTTTTAGCTTTTTCTTACCCCAAACCCAATTTAGTTCAGTTTTTTTTCTGGATTTTTATTGTTGTTGTTGTTGTTCATTTTAATTTCCGCATAACAATGCAAGTTATTAAAATTTTTGTGCAGTTTATATGTACTGGCTTCTTTGTGTTTGTGTGTGTGTGTATGGTTCTTGGTTATTCTGGTTATTATTGTTTTTGGTTTATATTTTATTGTTCTTGTTATTGCTGCTGTTTGTTGGTGGCGCTTCTCTAGTTTCGTTATTGTTGTTTACATTGTAATGCCTCTGGGTGATAAAATTCTTTAAAATCAGTTTTTTTCTTGTGTTCTTTTGTGCATTAATGCACTCTAGCATCGAATTGTATCTTCTAGATCTTCAGCAGCTTATCTTATCTGTAGTTTTTTTTATAGGATTTTTTTATTTACCCCTGTACACTGTCGTGGATTAGATTAGCAAAAGTAGTTAACGCGTTGAGTTGACTAGGAACCGAAATTCTTAACGAAGCCACGATGTCACGTAGTTTTCCCGATATTCGCAAGTGTACGGTTGTATTAGTTACACTGTGCTAGTTGAAAAAACCTAGAAGAGGTGCACCTAGCAGGTAAAATTAATTCGAACAAAATGACCCCAGTGGTGGCAACCATTTTTTAGGCTAGCTCTCATTTTTCTAAAATAAAGGAGGTTGCTCAACATATATTGGGGTTACTAAAAAAAGGTTTTCGTTAATTGAATAAAATTTGTAATAACAATTTTTATGCGGTTTTGAAAAACTAAAATTTTGAAATCTAAAAAAAAAATCTATTGAAAAATAAGTAATAATAATAATTTTATCTCTCCAAAGGCTGCCCAAATTAATAAAGCTGTTATCCTTATGTAAAGGAAATTTTTCTGCGGAGTTTTTTATTCTATTTAAGCAACCAAACCGTTTTTGAGTTACGTGAATACATGTTGTCCAACAAGCATAAAGAACAGGCTTTCTCGAAAGCACTAACCTAAAAAAATACGTATGCACATTATATTCGACCGGGTCGAATCTTAAAGAGAAGACATCGAAAAAACTTAAAAAATAAAATTTGGATGTAATTAAGTGTAGAAAAATTTTTTTTTTATAAGGGCCGTCTATGGCAGGGATGATCAGATGACATCTTATTTTCATCGCAAAAGTTAAAAATTTAATTTTTAAGGAATATAAGTTATTAAATATTTACACTATTTTTCCATGTAATATCGTCGCGTTTCTTCTCAAACCGCGTAATCGGCATTTATCCCAAATTCACTTTTTTGGGGATTTCGGTAGAAAATAACCTTTGCCATCTGTCTACAATTTCACCTTGACAACTTTGTTTGAAAATAAAGTTAGATCCATTTCGAATATCTCGTAAGGGCCATACAAAATGACATTTGCGTTGAAAATTTAATTTCTTTATATTAATTGTTGGAAATATTAAAGTCTCACGCACAACTTTTTTTATTCTAGAGATAGAGAAAATGTAAGAAACATTTCAAGACAATCAGAGCATTTTTGTTGGGGCGATAGTCTCTCAAAATTAGTAGCTTTGAAATCCATGTAAGCGCCATACAAAATTACGTTTACTTTGAAAATATATACTTATTTCTTTGTATTTAAAGCTAGAAATGTCAGAGCCTCCGCACAATTTTTTTGTTTTTGAGATAAACAAGATATCTGGAACATAATCGAAATATTGTTGGTGCTGAGCGAAAGGAAAAAAAGGGATAAATAACTTTTTGTTCTAACAGATTTTGTTCCTATAATAGAAAATGCCAGAGTGTATCCGTCCCCTTACACGTTTCACTATATAGAACACAGTTTTATCACAGACTTCAAAAAAAATAAAATTTTATTAATCCATAAGACCTGGAATAAAAGCGTGTGATCCGTAAGTAATTGACATAAAGTGTTTAAAATATAATGAACATGGCATTTTCTACAAATTCGACTGTTGAAAATGAGTATATTTTGTCTCCCTATAAATATAAATGTGTTGATTTCGGCATAAATTTGCCTCCACTTTATGAAAACTCTATTGGGATCAAAAAAAAAAATATTAAGATTTAATAAGTTTGAAAAAACTAATGCCGCAAAATAATTGGTCCTTTTTTCAACAACTCTCTTTTTACAACAAGAAATAAAATTTTGAAGTATTTTTTATTGTACTTCTAGAATTTTTTATAATTTACCAATGAAATGTTTCTTTTTTAAATTGTATTACAGGATGTTAATTTTCTCAACAGGCTATAAGTTCAAATCTGCGAAACTGCAAATTATTTTTTATTATTTTTTTATTTTTATTTTAATAAATGAACGTGTTTCTTTTTTTGTTTTTTTATCGCATTATATGTTAACTTTTTAATAAGAATAAACTTTTTTTTAAATAAATAAGAAAATAAATGTTAAGGAAATAAATGTTTACTCTCTAAAATATGTCTTTAATTTTTCAAAAACCTCGTAAGTGACACAATTTTAAGTTTGTTTTTATTACTTGTAAATAACTAATTTTATCAAAATATGTTTCTACACCCTTCAGAAAATCGTAGTTATATTTTTTGGAAAAAGAAAATTGTTCTACAACTCATATTTAAAAAGTTATTACGTTTTTTTCGTTTTCTGAAAAATTATTATCTTGGACTTACGTGGTTTGAGAAGAAACGCGACGATATGTTACTTCAACGCCCTCTATATAAGGCGGGGATAAAAAAAATTATGTTTCTGATTTTTGGCTCCAAGTTCAATGCTCTGGATCTTCATTAGCATAAAAGTTAATCATTTGCTTAACAAAATTACTAAAAAGCTTTAAAAATTATATTGGGGGGGACTCACACTGTAGTCATAAAGTCATAAAATAATAGCACGAAAAATATGACTAGTGTGAACAACCCGTCATAACTGAGTATGCTATTTCAAACATCGACCAGCTGATAAGATAACAACACATTTGTATTTAGCTGTTATCAAAGCAGAAGGAAATTAATACAATTAAAGATGAATGGTCTAAAAAGTAAATTTCTTTCTAAAATTTTTAAATTTGTCTTCTAGTGCACAGGAATATCTAAATGAATTTGTATGTATAAACTAAAACAGCTGCTGCCTTGATATGAGCTGAATACATTTTCTTTTGTGGCGTCATATGGAAAAACGTTCAGTGGCTGCCAGCTGCGTAAGTTAAACGAGACAAATTTTTCACTTGTATATATTTAGTTTTTGCGATTTAGTTCTCTTTTAATATATTTTATGTTATAAAAATGAGATTTAATGTACAGACATATAGGTATGAATACTTTTTTAGCCGCTTTTTAGTCGTGAATCATTTATAAGTAACGGCGGCAAACATATACTATCGCCGTCTCGCCTAAAGATTTTCAGCCGTTCGACTCAGATCTCTAGAGCTATTTTATAACAAAACAAAAACATACCTGAAAGAGTGCTATTATTTTATGACTTTTTTGTGTTCAGCACAACAAAAACTTTTTTAAACTGGTCTAAAATATTATCTGCACTATTCATAAAAAATACTTTTGTCTTATAAAGGGTTTATAAAACAAATTTTGTATGGAATCCTGTTCTATAACTTCTTTGTAAATCAAAAATATTTGTTATGAATAAGACCTTATGACTTTATGACAATATGACTAAATAGCACGAAGTGTGAATACCCCAATTGTTTTTTAGAGGTTGGTTCAGTTCTTCTTAGAGGAACTTTTTTCTCTTTAAACCGATTCATTCCATTTACAAGTTATCCGTCAAAATTGATATGCACCAACTTTCAATGGTCTGCCTCTTTTCGGTTGGACTGTATCGTAATTTCCACAGATCTTAGATTTCATCACTGATCCAGAATATATATAAATTATGGGGTCTTAGATGGATATTTCGCTGTTAGACACGGAATGACAAAGTGAATATATCCTCCGATTCTATTTTGGAGGGTGTAAACGTTTTTGACCCCACTGGATTCTGCGTACATGAATTAGATTTACCTTTCAGGTGTCCGTTTATCGGCAGAAGATGGTGTCAAATTTGTAGTCACTTATTGGAGCAATTTATTAAGCTAATTTTAATAATGACATGATATTATATTTTGTGGAAAAACTTTGTTAAATAGTTGAAATTGCACTCGATGGTATTCATTTTGAGAAGTGGCATAGTGTAACCACTCAGCAACCAGCAGTAATCAATTCTGCTAACATGATGATGAAATGTTTACTTATAACTTTGCAGCAAACGCTAGAATTTATTATGAAATTCTAGCTTTTAATTTCTTTTAGTTATTTTATTTTCAGTCTGAGGAAGACGGAAATTGGAAGTCATTATTGGGGAAGTACCTTTTCTCTACTTTCAAAGTATCAGATTTGCTTAAAAATAGGGGCATGACTTCGCATTCACTGAAAAGGCGTTAAAAAAGAAAACTTCTTGCAAAGACAACCCTATGGAAAAATCATTAGAAATTATCCAGATTTGCACTACTTCCGGATGACAAGTTCAGGTTCTTATTGACTGCTTTGGCATCTTAAATTTACTTAATAATTACTACCAGATTTTTAAAAATTCTAAAATTCTTAAAAATGCATAATTAATCCCCCTTATTCTGTAACTATTTGTCAACATCACGTTAAGACAATATCAAAAATAAGACATTTTAATACTCTTTTTCCTTGTCGTTTGACAGCCTCTTATTATTTTTTAGGCCTTGGAGAAAAGTCAGGGGCTGTTAGCAATAATCAGTTGTTGTCCACAATTAGAATGTAACTGACCTATTTTTGCTATTGTCTTAACGTGACGTTGACAAATAGTCACAGAATAAGAAGGAATATTAATTACAATGCGATTCATTAAATTATTTCGCTTGTTCTCAATTTTTCTTTGCTGGTGTGAACGAATTGTGCTGCAAAAAACCGACAACTCAAAATATACAAAACATGGTATTTTATTATTGTTTTTATTTTTAATTCTTCTCCAATTTTTTTCTATTTTCTTTATTTTCTTTTTGTATAGAATAAATGTATTTCACACTTTAATATTTCTCTTCTTTTATATTTTCCGTTTTATTCGTAGTGATTGCAGTAGTAGTTGTAATAGTAGTTGTATCTTATAAATATATTTGGGATAGTTTACTAGAGCAATTCATCACAGCATTCTTGGCATATTAGGAGTAGCTAGGCTGGCAGGCAGCCTGCTCTATTGCAGTTGTAGCAAATTTTTAAGTTTGAAAGAGAACCGTTTCTCGGGATCGTATTTTTTTTTTATTTTCCAGCATCTACAAGAGCGATTTGGTCAACAGTGCAAAACCGAACAAACCCAAAAATATGCATTTCTTTATGGGTCAGCGAATATTTTGCTTTCAACAAATTAAATTCAATTAATTGAAATTCTTACAAAATGAAAATACTGTGGATTTTAAGAAAGAGTTTTAGGAGAGAGTAGCAAAAGAATTTGTGCTGTTAAGTTGCAGAAAATTGGCCAAAAGAATAAATAGTTGGTGTTTTATAAATTTTATTTTATTAGTTATTAATAATTTGGTTGTTATATTGTATGAATTACACTGCTCAGCAAAAAATCATTTTTTTTTCTCTCCTTTAAATAAAACTATGTGGACTATATGGATTTTGATGCGCTAAACTCAAATCCGTTTTCGGTTTTTTCCATCAGGTAGGGATTTTTTTATAAGCGTGTCAAATTTTTTCCCTTAAATTAGTCAGGTACGGGGATATATTTCACCCTAACTCGAGAACGAGTCATCTGATTTACAATATCGGACACCTGCGGCAAATTGACAATAAAATCCACTTTTTTAACCGATTCTTATGGTTTATAGCTTATTTTATTTTTAAGACATGTAGCTCTCAAAAATATGTACAAAATATTGAATATTTGCTTTATCTTTTTTTAATTAAATTTTTAAAATGAAAAAAATTATAGAATTTTGCACGAAAAAATGTTTTTCTGCATTAATGAATAATTTCAAAACGATAAGAGATAGAGAAAAATTATTTTCGACAAAAATATATACAATTTTGTTATACATCTTCTGGTGTTTTACTTTTGAAAATCCGTTGGCTCGTTCTCGAATTAGGGTGAAATATGTCTCCGTACCTGACTAGTTTAAGGGAAAAAATTTCCACCTCTATAAAAAAGTCCCGACCAGATGGAAAAAACAGAAAACCGAAAACGGATTGAGTTTAGCGCAGCATCAAAATCCATATAGTCCACATAGTTTTATAAAGGGTGTTTTTTTATGACGTTTTTTTTTTATACGAATCACTCTGTTGTCTGACAGCTGTTTTGACAGTTTAAAGTGACGTCTCTACTCAGTATTGTTTGGCAAATCATCATGAACAGGTTAACTCCAGAACAACGCTTCCAAATCGTGGAAATTTATTTTCAAAAACTAAAAATGTTTATCCGCTTTTTTACCGCAAAATTCTCTTCAGTGATGAGGCCCATTTTTGGTTGAATGGATATGTCAACAAGCAAAATTGCCGTATTTTGAGCAAAGATAATCCACACGCCGCGGCCGTTCAAGAATTACTAATGCATCCCGATAAATGTACTGTTTGGTGCGGTCTATGGGCTGGTGGAATCATCGGTCCTTATTTCTTTAAAAATGAGGAAGGACGACGCGTTACCGTGAATGGAAATCGATACAGAATCATGATCAATGAATTTCTGGTGCCAAAACTTCAAGATATGGATGTAAACGAAATGTGGTTTCAACAGGATGGTGCCACTTGTCATACTGCGGGCGAAACAATGGACTTATTGAAAGAACATTTCAACGACAACATTATTTCGAGAAATGGACCGGTGAATTGGCCTCCGCGTTCGTATGATTTGACGCCACTGGATTATTTTTTGTGGGGATACCTGAAATCATTGGTTTACGTGGATAAACCAGCAACGATTGACGCTTTGGAAACCAGTATTCAACGTGTCATTGCTGAAATACGCCCTCAAATGCTTGAAAAGGTGGTCGAAAATTGGACCTCCAGAATGACCTTTGTGCAAAATAGTCGTGGTGGCCATATGCCCGAAATTATATTTAAATGTTAAATGACAATAAATTATCTACCAAATAACAAATATTTTTTTGCCATTTCATAATTTGACATGTGTTTTATTTAAATTTCAAATCAGCAAGCTCTTATTAAAACACCCTTTATAAAGGAGGATTTTGCTGCTGAGTAGTGTTATTTTATTGAAAAATCTATTATTTTTGTTGCGTGTTATGTATGTTTATGTGCCTGTACAGACTATCAAAAACAGTTTGAGAATTACATCAGAAGAAATATAATTATGAATTTATTTAATTTTTGTTCTGATGATTTGGCGCAAGAGCCAGTGAAGTGCTGGCAAAAAAAAACAATATTTATACCCTCCAAATTGGAGTGTATATTAATTTTTTCATTCCGTTTGAAACGTAGTGAAATATCCCTCTAAGACCCCATATAGTATATATATCTTTTATCAGTGATGAAATCTAAGACGATCTAGCCATGTCCATCCGTCCGCCCGTCCGTCTATGGAAATCACTACTCAACCCAAACGAAAAGAGCCAGACTCTTAAAATTTTGTATAAATAAATTTTGAAAGATGACACAGATCAAGTGAGTAAATGGGCTGAATCGTTACAGATGGAAAAAAAGTTCCCCTAAGAAAATTTTTTTTTAAATTTTGTTAAGAAAATGATATATGCTTATGTCAAAGAAGGTCCGAAGTTGAAGAACGAAAATCAGAAACATCTGTTTTTGGACCCCTAACCTTTAGTGGGCCTTGAAGTAATATTACAAGGAAAAATAATGTATATATTGAAGAGATTGCAGTCCTTAAGCCTATATTCCTTAAAAACTAATTTTTTAGCTTTTTCGATGAAGGTAAGATGCTGGTAGTTATCCCCTACCCTACCGCCCCTTACCTTTGACCCCAGATGACCCAAGAAATATTGTCATGAAATATTGTGTTGAATTCTTCTGATCAGCATTAGCGCATGATTGTGTTAGTTGTTGCCACTGGTCACTGAACATAATTGGCAGCGACTGACACTATCATGTACTAAAAGCAGAGTAACAGCACCCACCTTCGTCGGCTCTGTAGCAAAAATTAGCCAGCGAAGTAAAAAGCTTGAAATAGCTACAAAAACAACTGTCTATCTTCTCATCTTTCCAAATCTGTCCCCTCAATACTATCCCCTCGTTTTCAGTTCCGGCGCAATGCATTGCATATATAGGGGTCGTCCCCTAAGTGCTGGTCCCAGATAAAAAAATAACCACTGGAGGATTAACTCACTTTGTCATTCCGTGTGTAAGACCCCATAAAGTATATAAAGTGAATTTGGTATAAACAAATTCTGAAGGATGCCACAGTATAAGTTCGTAAATGGAATAAATCGGACCAGGGCTAGAACAGTTCCTCTAAGAAGAACTAAACCAACCTTTACAAAATATAAACACATAGTTTTTATATATATTTTTTTTTGTAATTTTATTAAGCAGATATATTTTTATGTCAAAGAAGATGCAAAGCATTGGACTTGCACCCAGAAAATTGGAAAAAAGTGCACTATTGGACCGCGCCCCCTTTAGTGAGCGTGGACGTAAGATACGATATACAAAAATTGTGTAAATATATTTAAGAAATTGTATTCCTTAAGCCTACACTCTTTAAAAATTAAATTTTTAAGCTTTTATGACGAAGCTGAAATGTGCTCTGACCTTCCCCTGCCCTCCACCTTGATTTGCCCCTAAATGACTTTTCCAAAAGAAATTTTTTTTCTGGGGTAATTACCCCAAACATTTACTTATTAAGTTTTTACGACAAAGATGAGATGTCTCCCCCACGGCCCTTCCCGGAATGGCCCTCTCAAAGCGCAACTTTAAAAATAGGCATTGAAATGTCTTAAACGAACTATAACCCAGTAGGTTAAAAATTTTATATTTATTTGGAGGGTGTTTAATATTCGAACCGGTCATATATAACGTTCTGGCTTGTTTAATTGTTTATTTATAATATATTATATATGAAAAGCAACAGTATTTCATTCAGATAGCGAAAGTAATAACATTAAAACTTAAACAAAAATTTATTTAAAAATTTCATATTACAACGATACTAATAATCTTTTTAAATACGAATGATCAGTATTGAATTACGCTATCATCTCTACCTAGAAATCTTGTCTTTGACAAGAACGGAAGAGATTCTTTTATATGCCAAATATTAAAACAATATTTGCTTCATTTTATCACTGAAATTCATTTAAGTCCAAAATATATTTTTACAAATCACATTTTTATAGCTGCATGCAAGAACACTCAACGACTTTTATCAGCTTTGAGTAATTAGATTAGAATGTTTCAAGCATTATTTGATTATGCGCTACATTTTGTTGTTATAATTTATTTAAACTGATAGCGAAGCGAGAATAACTCAACCAGCTGTCCCCACACAGAACGCATAGTCAGTCAGACGGGGTCTTTCACTTAATCAACTTGTAGTGCAAATCACAATAAAAAGTGTTTAAAAATGCATGTTTGTATTTTGGGTGGAGGAGTGAACGGGTTCTGCTGTGCGGTACAAATTTTGGAACATTACAAGAAGAAGAAACAGCCTATTGAAGTGACTTTAATATCTGATAAATTTACACCCTATACAACTGGTGATGGGTCAGCCGGTTTATGGGGTCCCTATTTGCTGGGCGACACTCCTGCCTCAAGAGTTTAGTCAGTTTGAAGCAAACATTCTAATTGCAACTTAAGTTTTTTATATGAACACCTTAACAAATTTCAGCAAGTGGTCGAAAAGTATGCACAAATTTCTAGAGCAAATTTGGTTATCAGAAGATGCGGGCGAGGCGGGGGTTTGTTTGATTCCAGTCATACGTGTTGCAACAAGCGGCGCATCAGTAGATGATTTTTGGAAAGACATTGTCTACGGCTTCGAGGCCATGTCCGAGAAGCGCTTGGCGGAATTCAGTGCAAATAGGGATGTTAAATTTACGTAAGTTAAAGTAAATCGAATAAATTGATTAGAATATTTTCTGTTGGCTTTGGCTTGTTTGGGTTGTACAGTAGTCCCTAGGTTAAGGTTTTAGTTTTATTTATGCATCTAAAACATTTTAATGCAATACATTTAATTATCTACCAGGATGGTTATACTAATACGTGTGAATATGTTCAAGATTATATATGAAAATTTTAGTGTTATAATATTCACATAACACTGCACAACAAAAAATCATTTTTTGTCTCTCCTTTAAATAAAATTATGTGGACTATATGGATTTTGGACCGCTAAACTCAAATTCGATATCGGTTTTTCCATCAGGTCGGGATTTTTTTATAGGTGTGGCAAATTTTTCCCCCTAAATTAGTCAGGTACGGCGGCATATTTCACCCTAACTCGAGAACGAGTCATCCGATTTTCAAAAGTAAATTTTTTATTGTCAATTTACCGCAGGTACCCAATTTTGTAATGCAACCAACCCTACATATAACGATAGCATTTCGCTTTAGCGCTTGTAGTGCCCACTCCGACGTCAGCCTTATTGATGTTTTGTTTGCTGCATTACACATATTTGATCAATATTGGATACCTGCGGTAAATTGACAATAAAATCCACATTTTTTAACCGATTTTTATGGTTTATAACTTATTTTATTTTTAAGACATGTAGCTCTCAGAAAAATGTATAAAATATTGAATATTTGCTTTATCTTTTTCTTTAATTGAATTTTTAAAATGAAAAAATTACGAATTTGCAGGAAAAAATTTTTTTTCTCCATTAATTTCAGAATAATTTCAAAACGATAAGAGATAGAGAAAAATTATTTTCGACAAAAATAAATACAATTTTTATGTAGTCAGTACTTACTTACTACATACAAAGTTAAGTTATGGCTTGAGCTACCAATAATAAAATTGGAAAACGTTCACATGTACTTAAGTATAAAATTCAAACCAAAAAAGTTTGACTTAGATATGATGGAATTAAAAATTCAGAAAAATGGAACATGAAGAAAAATAATCAAACGATAACACGGGTATTAAAAAACAATAACATGTTAACATCAGGTTGATACAGTTCTCGGATTCTTTTTCACAATAAAATTTGTGTAAATCGGAACTGTTATCACATCCAACTAAGCCACCTAATAAGTGGTGACAAACACAATACACATGAGCACTGATGATGAAGGTGTTGCGGCTTCCGAAAACATCTGTCCTGCTCTGCTGTATAAGTTGAATAAAACTGATGTTGACTTTCCTTTGGGCCTTGGAATATTTATCATGTCTTTTGAGATTAAAAAACAAATTTCGAACAATTAGCCTATGAATCTTAATTCAATTTAATATAAATACAATTTTGTTACACATCTTGTAGTGTTTTACTTTTGAAAATCGGATGACTCGTTCTCTGGAAAAAATTTGCCACGCCTATATAAAAAAATCCCAACCTGATGGAAAAAGACCGAAAACGGATTTGAGTTAAGCACATCAAAATCCATATAGTCCACATTGTTTTATTTAAAGACGGATTTTTCTGCTGAACAGTGTAATTTATGAGACACAAAATAATACCATAAAATACACGCACGATCAGTTATTGTCGTGCCTGCTACAGTATCTACTTAAGGAGGTCCATATAATCTACTGCTTGTGAGTTGAGCTTTTAAATTTTGCGTAGCATTAATGCTACAGTTCAAAGAAGATAATGTCTTCCATTTTTATACCCTCTAAAAATGTTTGGGCACTGGCTAAATTCTCTTTGTCATTCCTCCTGTAAAGCTACGAAATATTGCACTAACACTCCACAAAGTATATATATTGATCAGTGATAAAATCTAAGAGGATCTAACCATATCCGTCCGTCCATCTGTAAATATCATGGTGCAGTCCAAACGAACAGATTCAGACCTTTGAAATTTGGTATAGATACATTTTGAAGGATAGCACAGGTCAACTTCGTAAATGGGCTGACTTGAGAAACAGGTAAAGAAGTTCCCCTAAGAAGAACTAAATTAATTTCCAAAAAAAAACCATAATTTTTAAAGTTTTTTTTTTTAATCTTGGACCAGCACTCAGGGGATGACCCCTATATATGCATTGCATTGTGCCGGAGCTGAAAACGAGGGGATAGTATTGAAGGGACAGATTAGGAAAGATGAGAGAGAAGATAGACAGTTTTTTTGTAGCTATTTCAACCATTTTTACTCGCCGGCTAATTTTTGCTACAGGGCCGACGAAGGTGGGTGCTGTTACTCTGCTTTTAGTATATGATCGTGTCAGTCGCTGCCAATTATGTTGAGTGATCAGTCCTATGCCTTCATCATTGAAAACAGGCTGGCAACAACTAACACAAGCACACACTAATGCTGTTCAGAAGAATTCAACACAATATTTCATGACTCAGCGCGGGCTCGAACCCAGTACCCTCAGCTTCATAGTCTCGTGTTCTACTACTTCAGCCAACAGCAACTCAAATGAAATATTTTTATGTCAAAAAAGGTCTTAAGTGTTGATCTTGGAGACAAAAAGCAGAAAAATTAATTTTTGGACCCCGCCCCTTTTTGACGTAGGATGTTATATGCATAAACAGTGTAAATATTTAACAAATTGTGTTAAACCTACATTCCTTAAAAATTAAAGACCTTATTAATAAAAATAATTTTTGATTTATAAAAGGTTTATAAAACAGATTTCCATACAAAATTTGTTTTATAAACCCTTTATAATTCAGATATATTTTTTATGAATAAAGCAGTAAATGTTTACATTTTCATGAAGATGACATGCTTTCTGATCTTCCTTCCACAATTTAACGTGAACCATCACAGGCCATAACGCCCATTGTGACGCATATTGAAATGCAATTTTATAAAAAAAAGTTTGGGCGCAACTATTAAAACGATTTTTAAAATAATAATAATTTTTAAATTGAATTGCGAATTAAATTGAATTAACTGTTCAATTGTTCAATCGTATGCAATTTCCTAATAAAATTTGTTTAAATAAGAACTGTTATCATCTTCAACTAAGCCACCTAACAAGTGGTGAGAAACACAGTACACATGAGTTCATCATCATTGCTCAACGTTGCGGCCTTCGAAAACAGCTGTGTACAATTTTAAAGTTATAAATTTTTAAAATTATTCATATTGCTTAAAATTAATAAATTTTTTTAAATTGAATTAATGATATTCGTAATTAAATCTAAATATTTACTTTCTTCCTGAGGAGGTAAAACTGAACGGGAAAAATTTCTTAGGGAAGTTATTAGTATGCAATTGCAGTTTTGTAGCCGCAGGAATCACTTGTTTTGCTACATAAAATTTTTGATCTAATATATATTACATTGTACAATTTTCAAGATAATTGGTAATAAGGAGAAATTTAATTAGAATAAAATTTTTTGCCACAAAATTACACTAAGAAAAGAAATAAGTCTGATATATAATCAAGTGAATAGCAATTAAAGGGTTTACACTGTATGAAGTAGTGCAGTAACTAAACGACAATATTGTTATCAGTTGGAATGAGTATTTTTAAATACATGGTAATTGAGTTAAAGAGTTTTAACTGCTAGTTTCGTTTTATTGCTGAGATAATATTGAAATTGAAATTCGTCGTCACGAATGACGTGATTTTAAAGGCAATAAACTAATAATTTCAATATCAATTAACAACTGGAAATTGCTATAATAATATTACAGATTAACCCCCTTATTCATAAATATTATGAGAGGCTTATAAGAGTGTAATAGAGCAAATTACATATGAAATTTTGTTTTATTACGCTGTTACTAGACTGTCATAATTTTTATGAATAAGGGGGTAAGTTTATATTCTCATTTAATATAACAATTATGAACGTTATATTCGAGCTGGTCGAATCTTAAATACCCTCCAAATATGAGTATTAAGTAAATAAAAAACAATTTATTTATTTATTTTTTATCTAATCTAATGAATAAGTTCTAAGACTAAAGGTTTTAAAGAGCACTAGCTGCCTAGGCTATCGGCTCGGTAAAAAAAACTATTTTTACTGTTATTTGAAAATTTTAATAATTTTCCATTGTCTTGTATCTATGGAATCCCATACATATAAATTCAAATCATCAATAAATCCATGACAATATTAACAATTCTACCCGCTATTAAAAATATGAAGATGCTTCGTAGTTTTGACATTGGAAAACGTCCACTTCATTATCTTTCATTTGGGAACTCATTGCAAAAGTACATGGAAATTAAAAATATTAATCTAGGCTTAAGTACTACAATTTGTTAAATATTTACACTTATTTTGCATATATTATATCTTACGTCAACACCCACTAAAGGGGGCGCACTGTGGGGTGAAAACCTTCACAAGTGGCGATTAATTCAAAAGATTAACTTTAACTTTCACAACCGTATTTGGTGCCATATAAAAGCAGATAAAATTCTACATCACTAACTGCAAAAATAAAAGTTCTTGGTCGTTTACTTTATTTGCAGTGTGTGTTCAAAGTGCAATCATTTTTGTTATTTTTGCGCGCATTGATTAAAAGAGCAAATTTTTATATATCAAATGATTATAGTTTTTGTTTTAAAATGGAACCGTTAACTTCAGAGCATTCAAAAAATTATTTTTTGTTTAAATAAATATTTTAGATATATTAAAAAAAAATTAAATGCCTCCATAAATGTGGTATTTTTGATATATACATAGTTTCAACAACTTTGCGGATGAGTGTCGGAAAACATGATTTTATGCTCTTAAAATATAAGATTTTAGCTACTAAATCCCAGAATACCTATTTGCGCATTTGTGCGATTTTTGAGTTTTGAAGGTTTTTGTGAGAGAATTCCGGTTGCTAAAAATCAATGTGAAAAAAAACAAAACAAAAAAACAAGTTATTTTTATTATCAGTTTTATTGTTTTTCTAAAGGCACATGAAGTATGTTCTAATTTACAATTTAATTTACTACTCTATCGTTTTCCATTCCAAAGTTACAGCAAAAATAGTCAAATAAGACCATTTTCTTCAAAATACAAAAAAGCCCATAGAGGGTTAAAATTTTTTTTTAAATGCTGGTTTTTTATGTATTTATTAATATTCATCAATAATATATAACAACATTTTAAAATTACGAGTTTTATGAATTAATTGCCACATTAATCTCTACCATTCACCCCACTGTGCGGCGGGGTCCAAAAATTTTTGTTTTGTTTTTCTGGCTCTAATTCAACGCTTTGGACCTTCTTTGACATACAAATATATCATTTGCTTAACAAAATTACAAAAAAACTTAAAAAAGTATGCAGTTTTTTAGAGGATGGTTTAATTTTTCTTAGGGAAACTTCATTCCCTCGGGCCTGATTCAGCCCATTTACGAACTTGAAGAACTCTACTATCCTTCAAAATTTAACTATACCAACTATTCAAGGGTTTGGCTCTTTCCATTTGGACTGAATCGTCACTTCCACGGACGGAAGGACGTACATGGCAAGATCGTCTTAGATTTCATCACTGATCAAGAATATATATTCTTTATTGATCTATATTTCAGGAGGAATGACATTCTGTAAATAATACAATTGTAGGCATTTAAGCGTTATTCGCTTCAAGTATGCAGTCAATTAACTGAGCTGTTAATTAGTCCCATTATTGTAACCTACACGAAATTTTCTCCTTGGGCATAGATCTGAGGCCTGTCCCGTATTGTCTAAAGAATATTTATTGCCGATGTCACTCGACATCGTTTTGTATCATAAAAAATTGGAATTTATTTTTTGTTTTTAATGCATTTATTCGACAGAACGATATCTAGTGATATTTTCAAGTTAAATTAGATTTCACTGAAGTTTTTAATTTCTATTTTGGTTTACTAGAGTGTTATTCCGAATGTGGTCAGATCGGTTCCCATAAACGAGTAATTTTTATTTTCACTTTAGCAATAAAAAACAATAACTTTTCAATTATTACAGCACAGATCCAGCATTTATTTTTAACTCGGACCACCACTCAGGGGATGACCACTACAATTTCAGTGTAGTGCGCCGGAACTAGAAACGAGGGAATAGCATTGAGAGAACAGATAAAGATAAATGAGAAGATATAGACTTTTTTGTAGATACATATTTCAATCTTGTAGTTGTTAAGTGACTAGTGCTATGCCCTCATCACTGAAACAGGCTGACAACAATTAACACAACTCTGATCCTGATCAGACACAATATTCATGACTGAGAGCGGTGCCGAAGTCTAGACCTTCCGCTTCATAGTCTCGTGTTCACTACTTCATACTTCAGCCAACAGCACCCACAATTCAATAGCTGCCGGCAGTATCAGTGACCAGTTCCAAGCCTTCGCCATTGAAACAGATCTACAACAACTAACGCAATAATGCATTAATGCAAAATCACAAATACTCATGAGGGAGCGCTGTCGAATTTGAGATTTTCGTCTTCTTAGTCTCGTGTTAACTACTTCAGCAGAGGAAATATTCCAATTCCAAATATTATTTTCTTTATTATAAATTTACTTAACCTGTCGGAAGTAAATTCTAAGATTAAATTAAGCCAAAGAGCACTGGCTACAAATGCCATCAGCTCTAAATTTAAAATAAACATACAATATTAAATTTTATTAAATACTTTTAAATTATGAATGAATTTTTATTAGTCGAACTTTCTTATGTAAATTGTTAACTTTTTCAACGGGCTTAAGTTCGAATCTGCATGACTGCAAATGATTTTTTATTATTTTATTAATAAATGAATTTGTTCAAATTCTATTTATTATTTTATATTAAGATTGGAATATTAAGAATATTTTCAATAATCATCAAACCAGCAGAACGGATCATAAATAACAAAGAAGCTTTAGCAATCAGCAGCCGATGGCTCTGGAAAAAGCGAAAGAGATACATGGAATATTGGGAATATTAATCGTCAGGGTTGGGGAATTTCTATTTAATATTGGTTAAATAGTTGATATTCCTACTAACTAGCACCACTTGCAAAAGTGGAAAAATTGAACAAAGAACGCTGATGAGATGGCGTAGCGGCCTCGAAATCAGTACTGATCCGTTCTGCTGGTTTGATGATTATTGAAAATATTCTTAATATTCCAATCTTAATAAATAGAATTTGAACAAATAATAAATAGAATTTAAACAAATTCATTTATTAATAAAATAATAAAAAATGATTTGCAGTCTTGCAGATTCGATCTTAAGCCCGTTGAAAAAATTAACAAATTAAATACTTTTGTTATTTTGTTATATTCACGAATTCCGTTTAATTTTTGAATTTAATGTTCCAGCTCCGGGGTTCAATTTTTGTCATACACGTCAGAACCAAAACTCCTAATTCCCTATTTAACGAAGCGTTTTCACGGACAAGGTGGTAAAATTATTAATAAAAAAATTGAAGATCTGCCAAAGTTTATGGAGACAACAGATTATGATGTTGTCGTGAATTGTACAGGATTGGGTTCCAGAGAAATGTTGGGAGACAAGGAAATGTACCCCGTACGTGGTCAGGTATCAAGAGTGAAAGCACCCTGGATGTATTACGTGCTGTTGGATGAAAGTGACGATGGCAATTACATCATACCAAAGTAGGTGTTTAGAAAGTGTGAAAATAGATAAGAAATGGAATGCATATTTTCAAATCATTCTGTTGTCTTGCTTTAGCTGTGAGTCTGTTGTTTTGGGTGGCACTCATCAAAAAGATTTCGACACTAATGTATGTCCAGTGGACAAAAAGTTCATTGTTAGTGGTTGTCGTAAGATTGAACCATCGTTGCATCAAGCACGGCACCTGTTTGACTGGGTGGGTTTGAGGCCAGGCAGAACAACTTTACGTTTGGAACGTGAACATGTACCAGGTAGATATGCTCTCGATGTGTTTCTTTCAATAAAACTTGTTTGCTAATTTCATTTTTATGTTAAAGGCAATAAAATATTAATACAGAATTATGGCCATGGCGGCAGTGGCGTTACCATAGCCTGGGGTTGTGCGGAGGAAGTTGTGGAAATATTGGAGAAGGCTCTTGAGGAAAAGCAAAAAATTATGAGCAAATTGTAACAACACAGATTTTTATAAAAAAAATAATAATAATTTATTGAAAGCGAACTAAGAAAATTATTCATCTGAAGGTTTACTCAACATGTTGCTAGCAACATGTTTATATAACAACTTTCAGTTTTGTGTTTTGGGGTTGCTGTGTCTAGCTTCGTTTTCGACCAGTCTTTTTAGTCATCCTGAAAATTTTAATAACACTCTTTAGTATGCCATCGGCTTTTATCGAAGGATGTGTGGTGGAAGGTTACGCTCGCCGTTGACATGGTTAACACATTTGATGAAAACACCAACTTTGGATTGAAATGTATTTAATTTTAGTTTTTACATCTATTTATAACATATTATCATATCAGCGTACGTGATACAACGGGGAGATTCGGACACAAACTGCATATCAAATGTTGCAAATAAATCTATTACACGAGTTTTAAAGCAATTAAAAAAGAAATTAGAAGCTAATATTTTTTTATTTATTTGTCGATATTTGACGTTTCCAAAATTATTATAATTATTATCATAATTATTGTTTATAATTGTGATTTTAAGTGTGTTTCGACATATTATCAAATTTTTATGATTTATAATTTAAACAAAAATATTTGCTTAATTTACATATGAATAATGATGTGGCAACTTAATTCTTATATAGTCTTATATTTTTATAATTCTTTATTTGATTTAAAAATACCGTCCTCGAACTCTTATCTATTGCGTTAACGGAAAATGGTTTTGTGAATTTTCAAGAGCTATCAGACTTTATAAAAAAAACATACAGTTTAGAGAAATATATGAAATCTTAATTTGAGTCAACAGACCGGTTTTATACATCAATGTTTAAATCTGATTTGTTGTAACTGTTAAGCGTGGCAACGGGTTGTACACTGGATCCAATGTTGGCATATTCTCTTTAATTTATCGTCCGGTATCTCACGAATAAATTCTTCAATAGTGGCTTCCAGTGTGTCAACAGTTGCGGGTTTGTCTCCATGGATATTAGCCTTAACTTAGAATCACAAAATATAGTCTAAAGGCGTTATATCACACAATCTAGGAGGACCAAAAAATTAAACAAACTGTTCACCAAACTCGACTCATGTCAGCCAAGTCCAGATCGATTTTAACAAAAAAAAAAAAAAAATCCAATAATCGTACGGCCGCCCTCGCCATTCACAATAATGTTCCTTCTTTTACCATCATTGAAAAATGATGTCACCAGCTCCTAATCCACAGCAAACGGTACCTTTTTCGTGATGATGCATCGGCAGTTCCAGCAATAGTTCCATCTGATCTTCACACCAAATGAGGCAAATTTGCTTGTTCTCTTATCCAGTGAAACAGAACTAAGCACGATGTATAACCGAGCATGAATTTTGAAAATAAAATTCAATAACCTGCAATAACCGTTGTTCGTTTGCAAGTCGATTCATGGTTAAATTATGAACCAAACTGAACATGTTTAACAGTAACATGTTAAAAATAAAATAAAGTCGCAAATTATATAATAACAGTAACTTGTACTATTGTATAATAATTCGATATTTTAAAATATTTGATGCGTTGCCTACAACATTTTTTTATAATTATTTTATCTAAAAAAATGTACTATTAACAAAATAATAATTTCTTATTCAAAGTTTTAAATGTTATAATTTGATTATTAAGATAAGAATTTTTTTATTCAGACTCAAGTTCAAATCTGTAATCTGTAAATTGTTTTTAAAATTTTTTATTAAATTCTTAAAAACACGAGTAGAACACGAGATTATGAAGCGGAGGATCGTGAGTTCGAGCCCGCCCTGAGTCATGAAATATTGTGTTGAATTCTTCTGATCAGCATTAGTGCGTGGTTGTGTTAGTTGTTGCCAGCCTGTTTCAATGATGAAGGATTGGTCACTGATCACTGAACATAATTAGTCGGCGACTGACACTATCATGTACTAAAAGCAGAGTAACAGCACCCACCTTCGTCGGCCCTGTAGCAAAAATTAGCCGGCGAAGTAAAAAAGGTTGAAATAGCTACAAAAACAACTGTTTATCTTCTCATCTTTCCTAATCTGTCCCCTCAATACTATCCCCTCGTTTTCAGTTCCGGCGCAATGCATTGCATATATAGGGGTCATCCCCTGAGTGCTGGTCCTACTCCTAAAAAAAAAAAAAAAAAAAAAAACTCCAAAATTTCGGAACTCAAAATATGTAATCACGTCTAATAAAATAACAAGACAAAGAAATTTTGTACTGTGAAATATTTAAAGAACGAAACTCTTTTACGAGCCAATAACTGCGATACAATTAAAATAAGAGCGATAATATTTAGAGAACATTTAGAAGGAGTTCTACATCCCCTTAATGAACCTTTCTGTGAAATATTTCAGTTTCTTACTAAATGCGATGTGGCAGCGAAGTTCCTTTCAAAATTTTTATATACTAAAACTGTTGTACGCTCCAAACTTCTTTTGACCAAAAACACCACCATAAGCCATCCTCAGCAGTGGGATTTGGCACTTGCGACTTTTTACTGTTCCCAATACTAAAAAGACCCATAAAAGGACAACATTTTGCGATGATTGGAAAGATAAAAACCGATTTCGCTGAGAGAACTCAAGAATAGAACAAAAAGTGCGAATCAAAATTGCTCCGAGGATTGGAAAATACGTTAGTATAAGTATTTTTTTTATTTAAGAGCAATTTCTTTCAAGGAGACAATATTGAAATTGATAAATAAATAAATATTTTATAAGAAAACTTAAATTGCCCCTTATATTTTGAACAGATCTCGTATATGATGACACTGAATCAAGGCGAATAAAATATCTTAAATTAAATAAGATCGGCGTTTAAGACAGGGCCTAGCGCGGCAGCAAGCCGAATTCCGTCACTGATTAACATAAGACACTTTAAATTGTTAAAACGGTTGGTAGATCAATCCAAAAATTCACTTTGTCATTCTGTGTGTAGCGCAGCAAAATATCCCTCTAACACCCCATAAAAGATATATGTACATATGTGACAGCGCATAGAGAAAGGGACCTAAGAGTAAAAAAAATCAATTTTCACTTTTTTTTTGATGTGGACAACATCTGAGCATCGAATGAGACCGATCCCATGCCCCACGAAAAGTGTTCCCTCCCAGAGAAATGCGCGTTTTATGAAGTGATGGTACACCAAAGATACAAGTATTTTCATTTTTAAAATGGCTCTCCTGAACAAAACCGGTTTTTACCCTCAGGTCCCTTTCTATTTTGCGCGTCACATATGTAGATATATTCTTCATCAGTGATAAAATCGAAGACGGGCTAGTCATGTCCGTCCATCTGGAAATCACAATTCAGTCCAAATGAAAACAGTCAGACCCTTGAAATTTGGTGTATATAAATTTTGAAGGATAGTACAAGTTAAGATTGTAAATGGGCGGAGTTGGGCCAGAGGGAAAAAATTTTCCCAAAGAAGAACTAAACCAACCTCTAAAAAACAACTTCATTATTAATATTTCTTTTTTAATTTTGCTAAGCAAATGGTATATTTTTATGTCAAACCAGGGGGCAAATTACGGCATTCGATATCGATCGAAATTCGTATATAAAATGTATTGAAATTTCGATCGATATCAAATGCGGTAATTTGGCCCCTTGTCCAAAGCATTGAACTTGAAGCATGAAAATCAGAATTAATTTTGTAACCCCTCCTTTTAGTGGGCATTGAAGTTACATATTACGTGGCAAAAATGTAAATATTTAACATATTTTATTTCTTAAGTCTACATCCTTAAAAATGTAATTTGTACACCTTTACGACAAAGGTAAGAGGATCTTCTCCTGCCCTACCTCTCCAACCACCTTTGAACCCTAAATGATGCTATCAAAAAAACAAATTTTTTTACTCTTAATTACCCAAAAAAATTTACTTTGACGACAACTGTGAAATGTTCCCCCACGGCCCCTCCCGGAGTGGCCCTGTCAAAATAGTGTTCTTTAATCCAGCAGGTTAAAAATTTTTAATTTATCTCGGCCCCTTTCTGTGCGCGTTGATATAAAATATTAACTGCAAAATTAAAGTAAATGGAATTTATGCTGATGGAAAGGAGTCTCAGGCAGCTGCTGCTATTTTGAGGGTATTTAAGATTCGACCTGGTGGAATATAAAGTTCTAACTTGTTGAATGTTGAGTTTATTTGACCGCCACAAAAACACTGTGATTGCCGTGTTTTTTATTGCCTCCAGGGCCTTTTATGGAAAACTGATATATACCCTGTCAGCAATTTAATATAAATAAATTGTGTTAATATAAAAAATTATCTATACAAAAATGTACTAATTTCTTTGCAAAACTTATTATATCAGATATTAGGAGCAAAATTCACTGTTGAAAATTTATTTTTCAATTAACACACATGCGCTTATATTAATTATTCATACTGGCATAATAATTTTCTGACTTGCTCAAATTTAGAATTGTCTTATTAATGCTGAACTAAAGCAAGAAATTTAATTGTACGGATATAAATAACAAAAAGCTTTTAATCCCAGCAGTCCATGGCTCTGGAAAAAGCAAAGGGAAATGGAATATATGGAATCATAACTGTCAGGGTTGGGGACATTCCTTCTAAAAAACATGATTACAAGAAGTTCTCAAGTTGATTGATAGTTGAATTTCCTAACGACAAGTGAAAAGTGTAAAAAGTTAAACAAAGGCCGCTGATGAGATGCCGTAGTGGCCTGGAAATCAGTACTGATCTGTTCCGCTAGATTGAGGATTATTAAAATATTCCAAATATACGATCTTAATAAAATAATTTGAATTTAATAAAAATAAAAAAAATCAATGAGTGTTCGAACTCACGGGCGATGTGTTAACACCTTTTTGTTTATTTATTTTATATTAAACCCACAAAAAACAAAGAGAATGCAAAGCAACAGACAAATGTAAATACATACATTGTTATGTTTGTACATAAGCTACATACGTTGCTGTCTTGCTATCTCATTTTTATATATGTACGTATAACCACGTCACTATTCTCTTTGCTACGCATAAGACAAAACCGAAGATCAACATAAAACACTTTTTTAATATTACTCCAAATTAATACTCCGAATTAAAACACTTAAATCTCCGCTCGCCGATATCGGATCGCCTTAATTTTTGGCCCAAACTCTTCGTCGAAACCCGCACTAGCGTTTTAATCTAAAAATTAATAAAATCGGCTATGAATTTCCGGAGAAAATCGCCTGGGAAAATTATATGAAAATCGCCCAATAATCACTTTCAATACCGACTGCCAAGCAACGAACAAACACATACTCTTACATCTTACACCTTACACCTTACACCTTACACTTGCGTATGTATTGAAACTGATAGTTTACTGCCCTAGAGGCGCGCGTATAGATGTTAACACATCAAAAAAAATAATAATTTGTAGATTGCAGATTTGAACTTGAGTCTGTATAAAAACTAATTTTTTTAATTATTTATTTAAATGTTAAAACCAAATTGTCTGACTTTTTGAAGATAAGTTCAATGATACTGAGAAGAATGAGATCAAATATATGGAAATCTGTTAAGCTAAAAGCAAATAAAAAACCCCTTTTTTTCTATCATTTAAATTGTCCCTCATGCCTGCTGCTTAACGGGTATTCACTTTTATTTTTTAAGAATTTATAATAAATTTAATTCCAATGCATACGCAGGCAATATGACATTTGCCGTTTGCAGCTACAGTTCGGCGAAAATGTTGCTGGTGTTCACAAAAGAGAAATAAACCGATTTTATGCAAACAAGGAATAATGCCATCATCAACAACTAAACTTCTTGACTCAAAAGCGTAAATAAAAATAAACAGATAGAAACAAATTTATTTGGAAAAGGGGGAGCCAGGAGGGCAACTTTAAAAGAGAATAACACAGCAAATGTACGATATAAAAGTGGAAAATAAGTACATGAAAATATGCTGCAGATGAATGTGTGCACCAGCATTTACATTTGCATGAGTGTCGATGTCTCTTATCAGGAAACTGCAATGACAAATGTGTTTATATTGCCAAGACGGCACAGCACAATGCGGAACAGTAAAATACAACAAGAGCGCAACTTGACTACAACCGAAAGTGGTACATATAATGCAATTTTCTCAAGTGGTAAATGTAACGTGTTGCATGTCTAAATAGTTGTAGTTGTAAATGGTTTCCTACTTCTCCAAAAATTTTCAAATTCTCTTTAAATTGTGTAAGAAAAGTTTAATATGCAAAAAAATCATTTCGCCTAAAACTGACACGTATTTAAGTTTTGTTTTATTTTCAAGTCTTAAGGGAAAGTTTTTAATAGGAAAAAATCTCAAATTTATGACAATTTAAGCCATGGACTATTAAGTTACTCGTTACTCTTCTAGTCTCTATGTATGTGTGTGTCTGTGGAAATATATGACACTCTTATGTATGTATATATAAAACACATATCTGTAAATGTATGCCTGTGTTTTGTTTATGAAATTCCATAAACACCGTGTCATGAATATTTAAAAAAATTTAAAACACTTTTCTCATGTGCAGGTTCTTGTCTGTTGGAAAACAGTATCTAAAGACTTTTCGAGCTATTATTTAAATGGAATTCTCTCTTAGAATTAACCACCTTTTAGTAAATGATGCATTTGTCACTGGCAAACAAACAGATGTCATCTATATTAAATTGAATTAAGATTTTATAGGCTAATTGTTCGAAATTTTTAATTTAAATCTCAGAAAGACATGATAAATATTCCAAGGCACAAAGGCGAGTCAACATCAGTTTTTGTTATTCAACTTACACAGCAGAGCAGAACAGCTGTTTTCGAAAGACGCAACCCTTTCATCATCAGTGCCATGTGTATTGTGTTTGTCACCACTTATTATTATCTATTTTGATTTTAGTAAGGCCTTTGATAAGGTGAATCACAACTTATTCATTCATAAGCTTGATCGAATTGGATTTGGAACGTCTCTAATAAAATGGATCGAGTCTTATTTGAAGAACAGAATGCAGCGTGTCAAGTTCCGCAATATGCTTTCTACTGATATAAATGTTATATCAGGTGTGCCTCAGGGTGTGTAGTCATCTCGGCCCACTTTTATTTACGTTATTTATTAATGATCTTCCATCCGTTGTGGAAAACTCAAATATACGAATGTATGCAGATGACGTAAAGTTATTCTTATCGTTTGACTCTATTGACCAACAGTTGCGTCTCCAAGCTGACATTATACACTTAACCACTTGGTGCGCTAATAATTTAATGGACCTAAATGTGAAAAAGTGCAAATATATGATTTTCTCAAGAACAACTCCAATCAATGGACTCGATAAAATGAATAATGTTGTTCTTGACCTAGTGGATTCATTTAATGACTTGGGAGTTATTTTAGATAAAAAACTGGACTTCAGGTGCCATATAACTTCGACGATTAACAAAGCTACTGGTGTTCTGGGTTTTATTAAACGCCGGGCTAAGGAGTTCTCTGACCCTCACACAACCAAGATGTTATTTACTACTTTAGTTTGCCTAATACTTGAATACGGATCTGTTGTATGGGAAACACAATATCTTTCACATTCAAATAAAATAAAGTCAGTACAAGTGCAATTCTTATTATTTTGTCTTCGTGGTCTTCCTTGGAACTCTAATATAAGATTACCATCTTACGAGAGACGCCTAGGACTTATTAAGCTTCCTCCAACCTTAAGGAGCCGTCGGCAAATGCTAAATGTTACCCTTCTGCTGAAATTAATAAACGGCTGCATCACATCTCAATTTCTCCTGAGCAAAATAAACTTGAATGTCCCAATCGTCCAACAAGGTATTGTAGCTTCTTGAGAATTAAGTTTTACACTACAAACTATAGTAACTTCGGTCTCTTTCGGAGAATTTGCAGTGATTTTAATAGACTTTACCCTTGTATCGATTTCAACAAAAGTATTGATGTCGTAAAAAATGATATAATTTTACATCTTAACTCTTTACAAAATTGATTATAAAGGGTGTTTTTATAAGAGCTTGCTGATTTGAAATTTCAATAAAACACATGCCAAATTATGAAATGGCCAAAAAAATTTTTTTATTTGGTAGATAATTTCTTGTCATTTAACATTTAAATATAATTTCGGGCATATGGCCACCACGACTATTTTGCACAAAGGCCATTCTGGAGGTCCAATTTTCGACCACCTTTTCAAGCATTTGAGGGCGTATTTCAGCAATGACACGTTGAATACTGGTTTCCAAAGCGTCAATCGTTGCTGGTTTATCCACGTAAATCAATGATTTCAGGTATCCCCACAAAAAATAATCGAGTGGCGTCAAATCACACGAACGCGGAGGCCAATTCACCGGTCCATTTCTCGAAATAATGTTGTCGTTGAAATGTTCGTTCAATAATTCCATTGTTTCCCCCCAGTATGACAAATGGCACCATCCTGTTGAAACCACATTTCGTTTACATCCATATCTTGAAGTTTTGGCACCAAAAATTCATTGATCATGATTCTGTATCGATTTCCATTCACGGTAACGCGTCGTCCTTCCTCATTTTTAAAGAAATAAGGACCGCTGATTCCACCAGCCCATAGACCGCACCAAACAGTACATTTATCGGGATGCATTGGTAATTCTTGAACGGCCGCGGCGTGTGGATTATCGTTGCTCCAAATACGGCAGTTTTGCTTGTTGACATATCCATTCAACCAAAAATGCGCCTCATCACTGAAGAGAATTTTGCGGTAAAAAAAGCGGATAAACATTTTGAATTGAACACTGTTTTTGAAAATAAATTTCCACGATGTGGAAGCGTTGTTCTGGAGTTAACCTGTTCATGATGATTTGCCAAACAATACTGAGTAGAGACGTCACTTTAAACTGTCAAAACAGCTGTCAGACAACAGAGTGATTCGCTTAAAAAAACTTCATAAGAAAACACCCTTTATATGTATGTATTTACTTATCATTCCTGAAACATTGTTATATTTTAATTGTATCAGTCTGTATGGATTAATCCATAGACTAGCTAAATAAATAAATAAATAAATAATAAAATAAATAAACTGAAATAATTGTTAAAGTTCCAAAATTTCAAAAAAAAAAAATCACGTTTGCTACGAAATAAACCCTAATTTAAGAAAAACTTAATGAATTTCGTATAGATTATCAGCAATTCCACTTTAGCCTAGAAATCATTGCCTTATTTTACGATATTTTGAAAAAAATCATATACATCTAATATTTTTGAAAAATAAATTAATTTTTTGTACAAAAAGTGCAATATTTTGTCAATAATTTAAAATGAAATATGAAAATGTATTTTATATTGATTTCAACGATCCACAAGTTCACATTAAAGCCGCATCCGTTGACTAATCAAAAATATCTTGTATTTATGTATGTAAAACTCTTTTCGAACTAACCCACAACAAGCGAATGTCATCCAATAAAGTAATAAAAAATCCATTTAAATGTGTCTCACATTTATATGAATATATGTATGTGTATACACATATGCACATACATATACATATATATGCATGTGTGTTTGTATGTGTACGATTTTTTATATATGAAGCCTTGCACTGGATGAATTCTTAATGTCAAAAGAACTTTCACTTTTGTATGATTTTCTTTATCTGCACAGGAGAATAAACGTGTGTATGTTGTGTGTGAATGTAAGTTCATGCTTCATTTTCAGTTGTACAAGGTGGCGCATTGGGAGGTAATTTTTTTTTTTAGAAATAATAAGCAATAGATTTGAAAAAGAAACAAGTTCATCGTAGCACTTCCAAATATGTAGATGGTTGAAAATATTATCTTCAAATAATAAAATCGACATCAATGCCTCAATATCATATGTGCGTGTTTATAAAGTTTGATAAGTTTTTGTTTCAAAATGTTAAATAATTACTTGAGTCCTTCGTGGCATGATGTACCATACGTCTGCTGATCGAATATTGATACACTATGATCCATTTGATATGAGGAAAAAGCTGACACACATGCGACACTTAAAGTGCCTTTAAAATACTTAAGAGCTTTAATTCCGGAAACAGCACCTAATAATGAATCACCTCTCACAATAAAATGTTATGACTGCAAGTCTTCGTACATGTGTACAGGAATATATAAGATTTTATAGACAAAAAAAATAAAATAAATAAACAAAAAAAAACCTAGAATAAAATAAATCTTTTTAAAGAACTTACGAACTTTTGAAATTCTTCTGTTGTCATTTTTAAGTATTGATATTAAATATAAAAGACTTTAGATTTAATTTTTGAATATTTGCACTCGACAATATAAATGCGTACATACTATAAGTATTTTGAGTAAAACTAAGGCAGGGATTTTTTCTTGTTTTGTAATCTATTAAGATATCAGCTGAATGGAAAAGTTAAAATCAGTTTTGGATTGCAAATACATTATTTTTATTTATTCGAATATTCGTACATATCATGTAATTACGAGGCTGGGTCAAAAAATTCAGGATTTGTTTTAATGAAACACAAGTTATTATTTTTCAGCCTAGTCTCCTTTGAGTTCTATACATTACGGCCAACGTTTATTCAGTTTTTTAATACTTCCGAAAAAAGTTTTATTTGTCGAGGTCATCACAATAGGCATTTGTTAATAAGATAACTTCGTGGTCGGAATAAAATAAGTAAGCCGAGCTATTAATTCAAGTTGCGGACAAAATAGTCACTCGGTGATTCGTAGCTCATTTCATGGTTTTTTGTAATCGAAACTGCCCATCTGTGCAGCCTTGATTGTGACCAAACGCGGCGCACCCATTTTGGGTAAAGCTTTTTGATGTGTAAACATCTATACGCTGGGGGGTAAAAATATATTTCACAATACAATCACAAATTTAGAGTAAGATCAAATCGGTGTGAGCTATATATGAGTGTATTAGTGTATTCATACGGACAACAAGTACAGAGAAACATAACGGCTGCATAGAATTACACTCAACACCGGCTAGTGTGCAATAGTCTTGTGTCCAACTAGCTCATTCGCTCAGCTGTGACAATAACCTCTGATCAAACCCATTTAAATTATATAGGTTTGATTAAAGGTTCTTGTCAAAACTAAGCGAATGACCTAGTTGGACACAAGTCTAGTGTGCAATACAGGGTAGTCGTACATCGTATCGTAGGCATATAAAAAAACAAATAAATAAAATGAGAACAAAAACATTTAATTTTAATAACTTTTAAAAAGATTTTTTGAACTTTTAACAAGAAATTTACTAAAACAAAGCAAAATAAAGAAAACAAAATAACTAAACTTGCCAAATTAAAAGTCTTCTTCGTCTTTGAGATTGTCAATCATATGGACAACAAGAAGTACAGAGAAACTTAACAGCTGCATATACACACCATCTAGTGTGCAGTAGTGGCTACTAATTTTCATTAACATATAATTGTGCTAGCGCTGTACAGTTCGAAAGCCATTGCTGTAAAATAACTACATGCATTACATTTCAGTAAACAGCTGATTAATAGCTTTTTCATTACGAGATGTTTACACATCTCCCCTGTGATCGGACTCACACTGCTTTTTTTATACCGAAGTGATAATTAAAAATTGAAACCACTGTGAGTTGCCAATAGGTTCCATAACTTCTTTTACTGATGGACAGTCGGCTGATCGGTCAAAACCATATCATGACCTTTTTTTTAATTTTCAGATGTAGAAAACTCAACTGGGCGTCCACAACGTTCGGCATTTTCCATACTTCTATGGCCACAGCGAAATTCAGTAAACCACTTCATTACCATGGGAGTGGTCCCCATAATTATTTAACTCAGCCTTGGTTTGAGTGAGGGTATCACTCCGCAAAAAATAATGCTTAATGAGGTCCCGAAATGCAGGCGGTAACCTGCTATCAACGTCTGCCAAACACAAACTATATGACGCAGCTTGTTAAAATTTTGACAGAAGTAAATATAGAGTCGTTTGCTGACAGGAGAAGTTTTGAATTTCGGATACGGAACGGGACATTAAAAAAAATAGGGAACTATGGTCCCGTCCTCGTACAATACGTAGAATTGTATATTCATAATTAATATTAACTCATAATTAATATTAAAACTACTGAATGGATTTTATTGAAACTTTATAATAATTTAGCTTACACGTCAGAATAACACATAGACTATAATTTATAAATTGTTAATTTTATCAACGGGCTTAAGTTCGAATCTGCAAGACTGCAAACCATTTTATTATTTTATTAATAAATGAATTTGTTCAAATTCTATTTTATTAATTTATATTAAGATATATTAAGAACCCTGATGAGATGGCGTAGCGGCCTCGAAATCAGTACTGATCCGTTCTGCTGGTTTGATGATTATTGAAAAATATTCTTAATATTCCAATCTTAGTATAAATTAATAAAATAGAATTTGAACAAATTCATTTATTAATAAAATAATAAAATGGTTTGCAGTCTTGCAGATTCGAACTTAAGCCCGTTGATAAAATTAACAATTTACATAAGAAAGTTCGACTAATAAAAATTCATACATAATTTATAATTTATAAAGATATTATGAAAATTATCCAAAATATAGCGATAAGTGTCAAGTAAGTAGGAAAAAATTCTACAATCGGCGACATGTTTTGGTGTGCGCCGCAAATATCGTTGAAGTTACACGTTGACAGTACATTACGGGATATCTTGGGGCTAATTTTATATTGGATATCTCAAGTGGGTGTGGCACATAGTGGGATTTCTTCACACATCCCATGGCATTTCATGGCAAAAAGTATAACGAGAGGTCGTAGAACGTTGAAATTTTGCACACATCCTTTGATCAACTCAGTCTAGAAATATTTTAAGTTTTATCAAAGATGACCACGCCCACCGCATCCCGCCCATATAACCTGAAAATATTTTTCCTCCCCAAATGTTTGTTTCTTCACCAAAAGTTACGAAACTTGGCACAAGCAATCAGTATTATGAAGATAACATATCAGGAAAGTATCATAGAAATAGGCCATGTCCATCGCACCACGCCCATATAATCCGAAAATATTTAAGTAAAGAAATAAAAATATTTATACTGAAAATACATCAAAACAGTTTTTAATTTTCTAGAAGGTGAATGAAAACCTTTTATACAAAGTCAAATAGTTGGGGAAGCCGGGCAACGTTTTTTGGGGCAATTTATAAAAAAAACAGTCCAAAAATGTGCTATTTTTTTTAGTTCACTTGAATAAAGGCACTCTATTATGTTTTATTATTTTTAAAGTAAGCGATGATTTTTTGTTGTTAGCGTTTGTTTATTAAATTTTAATCATTTTACGAGTCAAAATGGGAAAACAAAAATTGTAAATCTATCGGAAAAAACTAAAATCAATGTTTACCGTTCTGAAGGATATTCTAACCGCGCAATAGCTGAAAAAATTGGACGAAGCCCAACAGTTGTCGACAATTACATCAAGGTCACAGAGGGATATGGAACAAATTTTAAAGGAAGGGTTTCCTTGTCTTTATCTACGTACGAGAAAAGAAAAATCATCAGAATTGCTTCTAATTCTGCCTTATCCTTGTCAAAAATAGGAGCACAAGCTGGAGTGCAAGCGAGCAAGTCATCAGTACGCAGACCTGAAGTTACAAAAAAAAAGCCCCCACTTAATTCTGCTCGAAAGGAAAAGCGGCTTCAATTTGCAAGAGACTACATGGTATGGGATGTGCAGCAAAGAGGTCATATAAATGACTGGAGAACCGTTGAATTTACGAATGAGAAGAAGTTTAATTTGGATGGGCCGGATGGCTACAATTATTATTTCCACGATCTGCGCAAAGAAAAGCGATTTTTGAACAGACATCACAGCCGAGAGGGCGGAGTTATGGTGTGGGGTACTATTACGTACGTGCAAAAATGACTGCAGCAAGCTATAAAAAGTTATTGGAATCGGCTTTTCCGAAGTTCCGTGAACTATTTGGTCCCATATCTTGGATATTGAAACAGAATAATGCCCCCATACACACCGCCACAGTAGTAAAAGAGTTAATTGTGAGTCAAAATGTTAATATGCTTGACTGGCCGCCCTATTCGCCAGATCTAAACATTATCGAAAATGTTTGGTGTTTGGTTATCTCGTAAGGTCTATGAAGGAGGTAGACAATTTGATGACAAGCAGTCACTAATTCAGGCCATTAAGGATGCTTGGAATCAAATTTTGCTAGATTAAATGAATTCTCTTTATCTGTCAATGAAAACCCGTATATTTGAAGTTATTAAAAACAAAGGGGGTTGTACACATTACTAATAGTTATTAAATAAAGTAAAATAAACTAAAAAAACAAGAAAAACTGTTTTTCATTAGAATTATTTAAAGTGCCTTTATTCAAGTCAACTAAAAACAATAGCACATTTTTGGACTGTTTTTTATAAATTGCCCCAAAAAATGTCTTTAGTTAAGAGACCACTATTATCATGATTTTTTTTATATCTCAAGATGTCTAGCTTCCATTTTCTTTTTAAAATTCTGCAATTGGATCAAAATTGTAAAAGATACAGCCTGCTGAATACGGAATTTTTATTGCCTTTAAATAAGTGAATCAAAGTGTATATGAACTATAACATTTTTAACAACACGATGGAACTCACTTTCATAAACCTTCTGATATTTTTTTACAAAAAATTTAACAAAAATATATTTTTTTTTTAATTTCGAAAAAATTTTCTTATCATAAAAATTTTAAATAATTTTTTTCTAAAAATCAGTATAAGCAGGTGATAGTATAGCCTTTCGGAGAGAAAAAAATTGAATGTAAAATGTTTATTCCTTTAGCCACAAAAAAATATATTGTAAATGTCTCAAAACAGTAAAAATTCATTAAAATTGTATGCAATTTACACAACTTTCCTGACATTAACAGTGTCCCACAACGACAAATCTCAAGCAAAAGTCTTGAAAATTCACTATACGATGCAGAGTTTCGTTGCTGCGTACTTAAATTGTTACATTTTTTGATTTTAAGTTTTAGACAAATGTTTGGCTAGAATGGCCAATCACCCCTATGTGCGTCGATTCGATCCCCTATTCCGCCATCAATATGGTATCCAGTTTTTTTTTATCTGCATTAGCGTTAATTGTTGTCAGGGTGCTGAAATGTTCTTCATCAGAATTATAACAAAAAATCGCCGATAAAGTAAAATAATAATAAAAAATAAAATGTTTACTTCAAATTCGTCCCATTCTCATATTTTTTCATTTGTCCCCGCAATACTATTTTCAACCTATTGTAGTTCTGTGCAAGGAATATTGTCATGCAAAGTTCAAACCAATTTGTGTTTAAAGTCCCTATAGACATCGTTTATATTTATGCAGCTGTCAAGAATAGCGACTTAAAAAATAGACATTCAAAGGAACTGCCAAAGGTTTTTCAAATTCTTTCAAATTTCATCTTCATAAACCATTACCTTATATTAATCTGATGTCAATAGCCAATAGTTGCTACCGTTTCTTCTCTCTATTTTATTGTGATTTTAATTATAAAATATTTAAAAATATTATAATATTACTTCTAAATGAAATCAACACAATATCTACTTGCTTTTGAAATCTCTTACTTTAAAATGTGACTTTTTTCTACAGAGACACACATTTTCTTTGTAATCATGATTTGGCATATTTTGTATTCGAAAAGAATGCCTTTGACTTTAAGGTTGTATTAGGACTGATGGTTTACAACTGCCACAGTGTGAAAATAAACTCAACCACAACATTTTGTAAAATATATAAATAAAAAAAAGTACAGAAAACTATTTCAAATATTTGCCAAGTTGAAGTCGTTCGGGTGAAGGTACAAAACTAACTGACAAAAAAGAATGTGCGAAAACGGATACACGTGTTACAAAGACACACCAAAGAAAAAAACGACTTTTAGCAGAAAACTCATGGAAAAATTACAGTGAGACCCCGATTTTGCCAACTCAAAAAAAATAAATAAATAAATAAAGCAACAAATTGTTATGATCGAATATTTCTTTATTACACTTGATGTCATCTAATTTTTAATTGAAAATATTACATCTTTTATCAAATATTATTATATTTATAAATAAGTAAATAAATTACTTATAGTGGATGCTTTTTTAAGAGATTTCAAATTTAATAAAAAACACATACAATGTAAAGAAATGTACGACATCTTTATTAAAGTCAATAGAATGATTTATACAATTCAATGTTTAAAGATGATTTCATGTAAATCTTGACCGCGAATAAGCCTCTAATAGTTCATACGCTGGATCCAGCATATTAGCCGGTATCTCAGGAATAAATTCTCCAATATTGGCTTCCAGTGCGTTAACCGTTGCGGGCCTGTCCTTATAGCTATCAGTCTTAACGTAGCACATTGGACGGTCTTAAACTTGAAATAAACTGTTCACCGAAGTAGCCTCTCAGTTGTTACTAAGACCACTTGTTATCCCAGTCCAGCTCTTTTATATGAGAAAAAAAATTGGAATCAACACAAGGTAGCGTTCGCCATTAACAGAAATTTTCCTGCCTTCGTTGTCTTTGAAAAATGAAATGCTGCGCACATGAAGTGCACGATGTAATTTCTTAACCGATCATTAATTTTGATAGCAAAATTCAAATTCTTCAAGCATTGATCGTTTGTATGATGATTAAATTTTAAATTATAGACCAAACTGAGCATGTTTAAGAGCACCATGTTACGACAAAACAGCTCGGGCTGTCAGAAACGGCTGAGCTGACAAAAACAGCTGAGCTGTAAGAAACAGCTGAGCTGTCAAAAACAGCTGATCTGTCAAAAACAGCTGAGCTGTCAAAAACAGCTGAGCTGTCAAAAACAGCTGAGCTGTCAAAAACAGATGAGTTGCCAAAAACAGTGTTGCCAAAAAGAAAGTTTGCTAAAAAACCGCGTATTGAAACCGTTGTCAAGCAACTTTTTAAAATAATTGTTGAAAAATTATTAATTTTGTTGAAAGTCTCCCAGTAGGTGTTGAATAGAACACAATTTTTTAGTAGCAGTAAAACGTTTTAGCGTCTGCATTAACTGGAAGCTAATATTAAAAGAAGTAGTTAATTCTTTGACCACAAATTCAAAACTCGTCAGTTTGACGATAGAATTTGTCTGCTCTGCTGTAGTGTGTGGCGTATTTGAATAACATAGGTCATGGTCACAGAACACTATTTAACATATCCACATACTATTCGCCAGCGAAGTGAAATAATAAATGAAAAAATTGGCCATCATCAATTCTATATATTCAAGATCTATCATATCTACTGCTAATACTGCCACCTGCTGGCAACCGTGCAGGCCCTCCCCTATTACAAATATAAAAAAATGTTCAATGCAAAGAAAAAAAATGCGTTGTACTTACTGGGACTTTTGTTTAAAAATATTTGCAGTTATAAAGACTGTAATTCAAATATATTTTGCCTGTTGCGATAGTTGGCCTCACTGTAAAGGCGAATAGAAGGGGCCCTTCAAACTACTTCACACTCATGCAAATAAATGGATTTTGGAAATTTCATGACAAATTGATTGATGCCACAAGCATGCTACAAGTTAATACAGCCACAATAACTCTAACCTTAACGCATTGGTTAACACAGTTCAACAAAATTTTTTTATTAGGGAAAAAAATATATTAACTGATACCAGGGGGCAAATTACGGCACTCGATATCGAACGAAATTTGTATTTAAATTGTATGGAAATTTCGATCGATATCGAATGCGAGTTTCAAGAAGCTTATTTGACTTAATAAATACTTTACTTTAAAGGAAAAAGTCCATTTCAGGTTTCAATGTACTCGTGAAGGACAATCAACAAGAAATGCGTTATTTATTGAGGACTAAGTAAACCTATCCCTTTCAGACCGATACGCATCCATTGTTCGGGTTGGTGTCGGTGTTGTTTCTCATATCTATTATTCAGCTGTTCGCTTTGTCGTTACAAGAATTATTGCGAAATTTTTACGTCCCATTTAGTTTTGAAAAAATAACCAATCCTTAAAATATAATGAAGTGGTCATATTTTATCTAGAAAAACTTCATTTAATGCAATAAAAATGCATTTTAGGTAAAAACTTTGTATCAAGGTGCAGTAATTGCGTGTGTCCTAAGGTAACAGTAAGACCAGAACATTTATTATATTTTCGTACGATATAGAGGCCATGAATTTCAAAAATTATCAATTATTGTCACATCTGAAAGCGCTTTACGGCAATATTTCATTAAAATCCAATTTGTCGGCCCTGTAGCAATAGCCGGCGAAGTAAAAGGTTGAAATAGCTACAAAAAAAAAAAAAAAAAAAAAAAAAAAAAAAAACTGTCTATCTTCTCATCTTTCCTAATCTGTACCCTCAATACTATCCCCTCGTTTTCAGTTCTGGCGCAATGCATTGCATATATAGGCGTCATCCCCTGAGCGCTGGTCCTACTCCTAAAAAAAAAAAAAAAAAAAAATTTGATCAATTTAGAATTTCCTAAGCTACAAACAAATAGGTAAAGCAGGTTTTTAATAAATTAATTGAGACTCTTGACCAAATCACGGGACATTTAACGTTGTTTTAAAAAACAATTGCTAAACAAATCTCTCAAAATAAATATAAAGTTTACAAATAACTTGCTTTGGTTTTAATATTTTTCTTTTTTTTGCATTTGTCATTTCATATAAAACCAGGAGAGTGAATTTAACAAATTTAATAATATTAAATAAAAACCTATTTAGTCTGTGATACACTATAATACAAATTCTTTAATTAAAAATAAAGCTTTTAAGACAAACACATAAAAAACATTTAGAGCCAAGTGAGTTAATGTCAATAACCAACTTTTCATACTGCAGCGTCTTGTCCTGGTTAAACACAAATATTTTTTCCCAAGACGTGTGTTTCAGTTCTGAAAGCGAAACATTTCAAGTTCATTTTCTTTTTATAAAAAAGCATATATTTTGACCTTTCTGTGGAATTAACCTTTGCCTTTAAATTTAAAAATGTTTAATAAAAGTCCAACTTTTTTTTTTAAGAAACATTCAGCTATTTTTATACACAATGAAATAAATATATTTTGCTAATGTTTTACTTAACAGCAAAATAGTCTTATAACACAAAATTCAAGTAGATTTTGTTAAGAGTCTTGGCACAAATATTTTATTCATACTTTTGGGTAGTCGTACACGGAAAAAAAATTATTGCCACAAATGTTTTGGCAATAGTATTTGTCTGAAATTACAGGCTTTTTCAATAATTGAACTCTTGCACATTGATGCAACATAAGAGGCACCACCGACGTTTATAGAAACATTCACAGCACTGGATTTTTTTTCCAAAATTTGGGCTAGCTAGTTTTTTTTTTAATAAATTGATGGAGTTTTATCAAATATACTAAGGCTGGAATCCCAGTATCGGCACAATGTACCGATTTTCGTTGGCTCACTGCAATAGAGTCATAATTACTAAGCCAAAATTGCATAATTTTTTAATTAATTCTGGAATAAGTCTATATGGCTTTATTACCAATTCGTTGGCAAATAAGGCAAATTTATTTATTACTTATAACTTTATTTCAGTGAACCGACGAAAATTGGTACATTGTGAAGATAGTGTGATCTAGTCTTAAGACTATTGACTTCAAGTGCTTAAAAATTTTGCATTTTTATACCCTCCAAAAAATAAATGGAGGGTATATTCACTTTAACATTCCGTGTGTTGCGGAAATATCCCTCAAAGACCCCATAAAGTATATATAGTATATTCTTGACCAGTGATGAAACCTAAGACGATCGAGTCATGTCCATCCGTCTGTGGATATTACGATTCAGTCCAAACGAAAAGAGCCAGATCCTTAAAACTTGGTATTAATATATCTTGAAGAATAGGTCAAGTTCGTAAATGCACGGAATCGGTCTAGAGGGAAAAAAGTTCCTCTAAGAAGAACTAAATCAACCTCTAAAAACAACATCATTCTTTTTGTAGTTTTGTTAATCTTTAATAGCCTGATTTTTTCTTTTGGCCGGAATAAAATCAGTGTTATAAAACTTGCAGTTCTAAACATATTTTACTCTACAACTTTCTTCGCAATTTCTATTTATTTGAAAAATTTAACAAATGCCTGGTTGGTTCCTAGAGGAACCAGTAGGCAGTCGGATTTGAACATATATCCATTTAAGTAGCATTCAATATTTAGAAAAAAATCAAGTCTTATTCAAGAAAATTAAGACAATATAAAGAAAAACAAAACAAAACAAGTAAAAACGTTATATTCGACCGGGTCGAATCTTAAATACCCTTGAAATATTTAGTAGGTGAATTTAAAATGTTTAACTTGGTGGGACAGAGTTCCTTTATATAATATCGTACGTCAACGCCCACTAAAGGGTTCAAAAACAGACAATATCATGTTTTCCACAGACGAACGTATGGGCATTGCTAGACCGTCTTAAACTTCATCACTGATCAAGAATATACATATATACTTTATGGGGTTCAATTCTCTTTTGAGGGTACTAAAACTGTATTTTGGCGTGGTCGCTCTTGCAAGGGCTGTGGTTGAAACATTTCACCTTTGTCATAAAACTCTAAAAATAAATGCTTGGGATGATTATTTACAAAATTAAAACAAAATTTTTTTTATAGGGTCATTTAAGGGGCGAAGGGGGAGGAGGGGGTAGGGCAGACACAGGCAGTCATAAAACTCTAAAAATAAATGCTTATGATGATTATATACAAAATAAAAAAAAAATTTTTTTTTGGTATGGTCATTTAGGGGGTGAAGGGGGAGGAGGCGGTAGGTCAGAGGAGTACCAGGTATCGTCTTAGCTTCGTCATTAAAGCTTAAAAATTTTATTTTTAATGAATGTAGGCTTATGTAAAACAATTTGTTAAATTTTTATGCTATTTTTGCATATAATAACGCCCACTAAAGTGAGCGGGGTCCACAAATAATTTTTTATTTTATTTTATGGCTCCAGTTTAAGACGTTGGACCGTATTTGACATAAAAATATATCATTTGCATAACAAAATAACCAAAAAACTTTAAAAATTAAGTTGTTTTTTCTGGATTGGTTTAGTTCTTCTTAGGGGAATTTTTTTCTCCCTTGCCCGATTTAGCCCATCTCCGAAATTAGCCTGCTCTAAGCTTCAAAATATATTTATACCTAACACGAGACTATGAATTCTTCTGATCAGCCTGTTTCAGTGATGAAAGCATAGTACTGGTCACTGAACATAACTTCCTGGGCCCTGTAGCGAAAAGATTCTCTATCTCATCATCTGTCTTCGTCTGTCATCTCAATACTATCCCCTCTTTTCAATCTTCGGCGCAATGCACTGCATATGTAGGAGTCATCCCCTGAGTGCTGATCCGAATTATTGGCACCCGTGGATGGCGAACAGTCCCAAATGCCTTGTGTTCCCAAATATACTATCATGGGAATGTAAGTGTAATAATTGTCGAAGTGCAAAGCATTATTGATGAATCGAACAACACAATCTAACTATAATATTAGAAGACACCCCCAGATTGAGCACATTATCTTCTCGATGGCCGTCGTCACCTGAATAAATTTCAAAACTGTAGCAAACACCAGAATCAACACTGTTGTGTATTCTAACCATCGCGAACGGTCAATCACAATAGTTGTGTCTGCTGCAACATCTATAGGTAGTAAATAAAAAATCCCTAAGGCCTTGCAGGGAATAATAATATTAGTCATTACCTGCATTTGCATCTGCGTTGACATCAACATTTGGGCTCTTGGCAACGTTATTGCATATTTCTACATCAGCCACATTATCTGCTGTATCATTTTCAGCAACTACTGCTTCGATTACCTCATCTCCATCTTCAAAATCTAACTGCCTTTCATTTCGAAAAGCAGGTTCAAAGTCGAAATCTGGGCTGAATTGAGTTGACATACTCGGAAAGGTCTTATTGAGTTAGAAAAATTCTTGAAACTCTACGCGGTATATCAATAATATCAACTAAAAAAGAACACGAAAAACACCACCATACAACAAAACCTATACATTTTTAATTTTGAACTCCCGGTGCCTGATGGTTCTTCAAAGAACCAAACAAAGAAAACGAACCCAAACACTAAAAAATAATTATATTTACTTCAAATACTGACAGCGTCTTATAAACAATACCAGGATTATTGAAATATTTCTTTCCGTTAAGATTTCAAAGAATTTGGTACAAAAAAATTATTTTCAATACCTTTACAGGACTGACCCTGTAAAAATAGAGTTTTGAAATTGGGCACAGAAATGTCTTAAAGGAACTCTGACCCAGCAGATTGAACATTTTTAATTCATCTCCGTCTCATCTTGTACGCGTTGATATTAAGTGCTGATAGAAAAATTTTTGTTTGCAAAATAGTCGAACCGATCGAATGGAATGTTGTTATATGTTTTTTTAGTAGGACCAGCACTCTAGGGATGACCCCTAAATATAGTGCTCTACGGTAGGAACTAGAAAGGAGTTGTGAACTTTGCGAACAGATTAATTTTGTCGAAACAAATTTCCATAATTTCAAAGCGTTGCTTTGACATTCAACGATTCATGATGTTTTTTCAAACTTTATTGAACAGAAACGTCAATGCAATACATTTTTAAGCTGTCAGCCCATAGTTATCGATATCGACAATTTCTTATGCAGCTGAAAAGACACTATAGTTCTAAGAAGGTTGTTGTACTCTTGAAAAATTTATATATAATTTGGTCAGTTCAAATCCAAAATATTTTGCAAAATACGGATGCACCCAGAAGCATTTTTTCCTACCAAAACACGAGGGCGGGTCATTAATAAAACGCCAGTTTTTATGTAAAAACCAATTTTATTTGTGAATATATTCCCTATTGAGTTCTATACACTTAGCCCAACGTTCCAATTTTGTTATCCCTTCCGAAATATATGATTTGTTCAGGTCACCAAAATCGGCATTTGATTATGAGATGATTTCGTCCTTGGAATAAAATTTCTTTCTGCCTATCCATTTGTCCAAGTTTGGGAACAAGAAATAATCTGGAGAATAGAGCGGATAAGGGGGCCCAATTCATGGATTTTTCGTAGTGATTGTGATCAAATGCGCTACCCATCTTGCGGTAATGTTTGCCATACCCAAGTGATTTTTTTTTTAGGAGTAGGACCAGCACTCAGGGGATGACCTCTATATATGCAATGCATTGCGCCGGAACTGAAAACGAGGGGATAGTATTGAGGGGACAGATTAGGAAAGATGAGAAGATAGACAGTTTTTTTGTAGCTATTTCAACCTTTTACTTCGCCGGCTAATATTTGCTACAGGGCCGACGAAGGTGGGTGCTGTTACTCTGCATTTTGGTACATGATCGTGTCAGTCGCCGCCAATTATGTTCAGTGATCAGTGACTATGCCTTCTTCGTTGAAACAGGCAGGCAACAACTAACACAACCACGCACTAATGCTGTTTAGAAGAATTCAACACAATATTTCATGACGCAGCGCGGGCTCGAACTCACGACCCTCCGCTTCATAGTCTCGTGTTATACTACTTCAGCCAACAGCACCCACAAAATTCAAAATTAAATGCACTGAACCATGTGAGTTGCCTATGGCTTCCATAATCACTGTCACTGTCGATCTCCGATCGGCTAAAATCATATGTTAAATTTTTTTCCATTTATATAGACCTCATCTGGTTCGGCATCTTCCGTGCTTGTACGGCCACATCCAAATTCAATAAACCACTTTTTTGCCATGTCCTCATAATATCTATAGAGCTTAGCTTTGGTTTGTGTGATTGTCTCTTTCCGCAAAAAAATAATGTTTAATGAGCTATCGAAATTCACTTTTTTCGATATTCTTCTCAAAACGCCCGGTAGTCTGCTATCAACGGCCGCCAAGCACAAATTAAATGACGCAGCTTGTTCTAGTTTTGAAGGGAGTCAACTGACAGTAATAGGATAATAGGAGCAGTCTTGCCATTTCACTTAAGAGGCAGGCATAACAAAAGTTACGGACTTATTGATACGACCTCGTACTAGGAAATAGTAACAAACCCTATTTCGACAAGATTATAGTCAGTCGCATCGATTGTACAACAAAGAAATCATCAGGATAATCTGTTGGGTCGGTCGTGTGAGTCAGCAGTGAGGAAGCTGTTTTATAGTTAATCTTCGGTTTGTATTCTGTTTTGAAAACAATTAAGATAATGACAGAATATCAGTCCCAAAAGTTGCATTTTGCTCTTGACAATTACGCTATATTTTCAAATAAAAAATTAATATCTTTTATTTAACATCTCAAAATGTATATATGTGATTTTAGAGATTTTCATGTTCAAAAGATTTCTTTCTGTGTCCTAGTACTTATTGCCTGCTGTCCTTTTATTATCCTTGTAGTATGTGTTTCGGTTGAAAATGCCAGTTTGCTACAAGAATGAAATTGTTTAACAAATGCGGATAATTTTAAGTATTTCTGGTGTAGAAAGGTAATTCTTTTTTATTGTTTTTCATTTATTTTCTTTTCTTTCGCAGCATTTTTTAGTTGCACAAATTTATAGTGTAAAGTCTGCAAAAGTTTTCCCTTTCTTGCGTATTAATGACCATGTAAAAGTGTATTGAAACGTTTTTATGGAGCTGCGCTACTATAATAAAATTAATTAAATGAAATGCAGTTGATGTACAGAACAGTTTAATTTTGAAAATATTAAAGAAGTGGAAACAGTTTTTATTTAAAAGAAATAATTTTTTGTATACGGATTTAATTGGAATCTTTCATTTTTTATTAAAGAAAAATACAGAAAAATTAAACAAAATACAGGGTCCGCCAAATAACATTTTTTTTGAAAATGCTATAAAAAAATACTGAATATTTTCTCAAATTTCTTTTTTTATTTGAAAGTAAAATCCTTCCGGTTAATAATGAAAAATAATTTCACTTAAATGGCTGCCTCGGCTGGCCATGCAGAAACCTACACGATCGGTCCAATTTTTAAGCACATTATCGATTGTGTGCAGCTGTATTTCACCAATGGCTTCACGAATATTGTCCTTTAAAGCGTCAATTGTCTCTGGCTTGTCGGCGTAACACTTATCTTTGACGGCAGCCCACAAATAATAGTCCAACGGTGTCAAATCGCAGCTCCGAGGTGGCCAAACGACATCAGCTCTGCGGCTGATAATGCGATCCTCAAAAACAGGGCGCAAAACATCGAGTGTAGCTTCGGCTGTGTGGCACGTAGCGCCGTCCTGTTGAAACCAAATGTTGCCAATATCCTCCTCTCCAATTTTTGTGAACAAAAATTCGTTCAATATGGCCCGATGACGATCGCCATTGACTGTAACGGCCACTCCTCGCTCATTTTCGAAGAAAAATGGCTCAATTATGCCTCTGGACCAAAATCCGCACCAAACAGTGAATCGGTTTGGGTGCGTCGGCTTTTCAATGTATGCGTGCGGGTTTTCTGTGCCCCAAATGCGACAATTTTGCTTGTTCACATACCCGCCAAGATCAAAATGAGCTTCATCTGAAGAGATGCTTTTTTTGGCAAAATCGGCATCTTCTGTAAGTCGATCGCAGGCCCACTTAACGAAGCGTTGTTCAAACGTATACACAACCAAATTCGTTCAGCGGAAGTATAAAACTAATTATCTGTCAAATCAGACATGACCTAACTATTACCATTCACGAAATAAGCACTAGTTGAAAAAAAACGTTAGACTGCGGACCCTTTAGTAGACACATTTTTATCTTTTTACTTTCTATTTTTTTTCAAGTCTCTTTAAACTTCAATAATTTCTTACAGTTTGTTTTACGTAAAGTCCTAAAAATATTACAAACAACAATAATATATTGTGTTAAATATCCGCAACCATAAAAATCCGTCCTGACCAACCAACCAACCAACTACCCAGCCAGTCAATGGGCCACATAATCAAACCGAAACAAACAATATTCAAAGAATTTAAGTCGAAAAGAAAAAGCGCATTTTTCATAGCCACCATTTAATGTCAAATTTCATAAAAAGACATTTTCATGGTTGTTTTGGCGCGTTGTTGTTGTTGTTCATTCAACATTTAGCACATTCAACGGTCTTAAACTCAAAACTTTTCACACACAAACCCGCATTTTATTTAGCCACCTGTAAAGTTGTGATAAAATTAAAATAAAATGGAATATTTACTTTGGTTACTTTTTATTTTATCAGAATTCTTTCACTAACCTGCACTAATAGCGAAAAGAAGTGTTGATGCTTTCGTCTTTATTTTTTCTATTTTAAATATATTCTAGAAGACGACATCTTTGCGAGTAAAAAAAATGAATGAATGAATGAATGGATGGGTAATAAAAGTGTATTTTTATTAATAAGCTTTACATGACAATAACATTTTGTCGAGCAATATATTTTTACTTGTTGGCACAAGAATGAATTGTGGCTAAGAAAGAGTTTTTGATACGAAACTTAAATTACACTTTTGCTTAATAGCTGCTACTTTTCCATGGAAGCAGCAAATCCTTACCACTCTTCACTGTTCGCTGTATTAAGTGTTAATATCCTTTTATATTTCTAATTATTAATCAATCACTTAATCACAAGAATAAAATTGGAATATTTTTTTGTTATTGCGTTTCTCAATTGAAGTTTGAATAAATAAAAGAAAACTTTTTTTTTTTGTAAATTTATTAAACATTTTGCTTAAACGATTTGGTGAAGTAACCAATTCAAGTCAATTTGTTTGTACAAAAATGATTTTTGAACCACAGAGAGGTTAAAAGCAAAAACCGACAGCTTTAGTGTTGTAACAATCCAAGAATTTTAAGCACACAAGGGTTGTGCAGAAAATTTAGGATATATTATTTTATGATAAGCGAGTTTATACTGCGTAATAAGTGAAAAGCAGCAACCGACAAGAGATTACTGTTGCTTAAACTGCATATCTGTATCCACAAGATTAGCTGAAAATTGCAAATTTATGGACGAACTTTTTTAATTATTTGTTGATGGATAATATAATATTTTCTTTTTTTTTTTTGTTGTGCTAAATCTTTTTATTATTCGAATTTTATTTTTATTTGCTTCTTAGCGATTCATTTTAAATAAAAATCAACATTTTAAATAATATTATTAAGATAGGCATTTTTTAATCAGACTCAAGTTCAAATCTGCAATCTGTTGATATTTTTTTTAAGACTTTATTAAATTCAGGGTATTTTATTAAGAGTGGAATATTCAGAATATTTTTATAACCATCAAAAAGTGGAAAAAGTTGAACAAAGAACGCTGACGGGTTGGCGTAGCGAGATCGAAATCAGTACTGCTCCGTTCTGCTAGTTTGATGATTATAAAAATCTTCTAAATATTGCACGCTTAATAAAATAACTTGAATTTAATAAAAAAAAAATTTGGCACAGAGATATTTGGAGATCCGAGGAATAATAGGTAAGGCTAGCTTTTGTTTTTGGAAATGGTCCTTTTAAGTGGTCAAGGGTGGTGGAAAATTTATATGGACATAATATATAATAAATAACTGGGAGCCTTTTAGACTTTAATACAGTTGGTTTAATAATGCATTTCTTTTTGGTTGTTATGAGCGCACAAGTTTCCCCTATTTATAATGAGTTACATTTTTTATAATAACTTGTACTTTTTGTAATGACTTTCACTTTTTATTATAACTTGCACTTTTGATAAAGACTTGCAATTTTTATGATGACTTGCCCTTTTTATAATGCCTTGCACTTTTAATGATAACTTGCACTTTTTATAACGACTTGTACTTTTTATGATAACTTGCACTTTTTTTTAATGATTTGCACTTATTATAATGACTTGCACTTTTTCTAATGACTTGCACTTTTTCTAATGACTTGCACTTTTTCTAATGACTTGCACTTTTTATAATAACTTGCACTTTCAATAACGACTTGCACTTTTTATGATAACTTGCACTTTTGATAATGACTTGCACTTTTCCTAATGACTTACACTTTTTCTAATGACTTGCACTTTTTATGATAACTTACACCTTTTATAATAACTTATGTTTTTATAATGACTTGCACTTTTTATAAGGACTTGCAAATTTTCTAATGACTTGCACTTTTACTAATGACTTGCACTTTTTATAATGACTAGCACTTCTTATGATAACTTACACCTTTTATAATAACTTATGTTTTTTATAATGGCTTGCACCTTTTATAATAACTTGTAGTTTTTATAATGACTTGCATTTTTTATACGGACTTGCACATTTTCTAATGACTTGCATTTTTTATAACGACTTGCACTTTTTATGATAACTTGCACTTTTGATAATGACATTCACTTTTTATAATGACTTGCACTTTCTTTTAATGATTTGCACTTATTATAATGACTTGCACTTTTGATAATGACTTGCACTTTTTATAATGACTTGCACTTTTTATAAGAACTTGCATTTTTTATAATGACTGGAAGTGTTTCTAAAGACATGCATTTATAATACTTTTTCCTTACTATTATAATAAATATGAAAGTAATTCTGTCTGTCTGTCTGTTACTTTTTCATGTTCAAACCGGTGAACCGATTTAAATGAAATTTGGCACAGAGATATTTTGTGATCCAAGGAATAACATAGGGCGATTGTTTTCCTTTTAAGTGGTCAAGGTTGGTGAAAACTTTGTGTGGCTATATGAAATTATTATACTGGTAACTTTAAACATTTTAAGCTTTGACGCTGATGACTTAACAATAAATTTGTTTTTGACAATGACTTAACGAGGGGTCGAGGGTGGTATAAAATTTCTAGGGATATATGAAATTATGAAACCGACAACTAAGAACGTTTTAAATTTTGATACAGTAAAAATACAAGATATCATTGACATAACATACACATTAACTGAACTTTCACATATTCTTCGCGGACAAAGTCGCGGGTAAAAACTAGTTTTAAATAATTTTAAATTTTATTGATCGATATATTTCCAACAAAACAGTTGTTCATCTTCAGGAACTTAATTCCTATAATCAACTTTTTTTTATAAATTATATTCAAAAGTGAGAGCATTAATATTATTTTTTATAAACGAAACAATTGGTTAGATATTCAGAACAAAACGGTGATAAACGGCAACATACATGGGATGTTAAAATGACAGCATTTCGGTTTGGCGAAAACTGCATTGTTGTACTTTTGAAAAACTTTATTGCTATTGTAGACTATATTTCGAACCATTTTTTGTTACATTTAAACTTCGTAATATTGTATTTAGAGGTTATTGATGAATATTTCAAGAAACAAAAGTACACATGAATACTGATAATGGGAGTGTCGAGACTTCCAAAACCAAAGTCATTCTGCTCAGCTCACATCTGCTTGCTTCTAATGCCAGAAACGTTTTTATACACGAATTTTAACAGAACTTAATTGGTTCCACGGAGACAGGTTTTAGATATTCAAACATTTTTTATTGAAAATCTTGCATAAGCGAAGCACGTTTTCAGCAAATTACCATTCTCGAAGGTCAATTTTTATAGAAGCATAAAACTTTAAGTTGACAACACTTTTCCAACTGGCGGTCAGTTTGCTAGCTGTCAAATGATTTATTAGTTTTGTTTGGCATTTGAACATGAAGAGACTGACACCTGGACAACACTTTCAAATTGTGTACCGTTGATTCCGATTTACTGTAATTTTGCTACTTAAAAAATATTCTCCTGCCCCTCGCATGAAACTTCATGCATTAAGACTTTAACTCGTTGGGTGTATGATTTACGAAAAAGAAATAGAGATTCGAAAAAGAAAACAAATAAAAGATGATTGGAAACTTTTGCTTGTAGTTTTGAATATTTTCTACCATTACGAACAGTTTGCTCTAGCCAACTATTAGTACGACATGGTTGTGTGAGATCATGCGTGTATATTGAACATTTGTGCATGTGTATGAGTAATAAATGTAACTATTTTAGATGTTTGCATTATCTTAACAAGCGCACACACATAATTTTGTACAAATCGGAAGATAGTTAAGTGTTAAGTTTTGCACTTGTTAGGTTTTCCGATTTTACTTCTGAATTTTCCAAGCGATTTAATTCTGAAAGGATAAATAAAAAACTCTAATATAAAGCAGAAATTATTATTATTATTTTTTTATTAAAGTGGTGAATCCTAGAGTTTATATTTTTAATTACAATATTTTTATTGTGCTGGTAACGCGGTGGAAGAAACAAACGATATTTTTTTAAATATACAAACATTTTAGTTTCTATGAGAGCTCTATTTATGAATTTTTGGCTTGATTGGAATCAGATTTCAATGTTTTGAAAGTTTTAAAATTGCGGAAAATTTCAAAGAAAACTGGCAGTTACAATTTTTAATTTTAATGCGCAATAATAAATTTTTGCTTAAAATTTTTGAAAAGTTCAAATCATCATTAATGAATTTTTAACTAGTTGCTCTGAACATTTTGGAGGAAAAATTGTTATGTGCCCAAATTTAAATGATTTCTACTTTTTTTATTCTGTCAATTTAGGAAAACATAAATATTATGCATATCTGCACAATATTAACTTTTTAACGATGTATATTTTATTAATAACGGCAAACGATAATTTACTTAAAAGTGTACCACAAACAATATGTTTGACGTATTTGTGTATAAAATTTCTAGACAAAAAGTGTTACAAGCAATTTGGCAATGCAATTAAAATGCTCATCCGAATTTTAAGTATTGAACTTAAAATGTACACAAAAGGACGCAACTTTGGCTATTAAACAATAAAGTGCTGCGATTTGCTTGGGAGGATTATTGCAGATGATGAAAACAAAGTAGATTGTAAAATAAGTATTTTATTTCTGTTCTAAAAGAGCTCAAACAGAAAATAGCTATTTTACCAGGAGACTCCTTTAACTCATTTGGGACACTCACAGATGCACGAGGTCGTTTCACATTTAATAATATTAACATAGATGATGTTCATGAAATTGTGTATAATATGGATGTAAATAAATCTCCAGGTTTTGATAACATAACCACTAACTTTGTAAAGGAATGTTTTGGTGAAATTTCACATATCCTAGTAGAAATCTTCAACAAAATGATTTTCACTTCCCAGTATCCAGATATTTTAAAAATTCACAAAATCATACCCATTCCGAAAACTGCTCATGCATTTACTATAGATAAATATCGGACCAATCGCTGTGCTTTCGGCTATAGATAAAATTTGTTAAAAACTATTGTACGATAGGCTCTTAGAATATCTAGAACAGTATAATCTTCTATTTAAATTCCAATTTGGATTTAGAAGAGGCATGAGTACCCAAGACGCTGTCTTGCATGTTGTAAGGTGCATTTGAAAAGGTTTGGTCGACGGTTACAGTGGGGTAGCGGGTATGTTTTTTAATCTTTCAAAGACCTTTGATTTTGTTGATCATGAAATACTGTTTAGGAAACTAGAATGTTATGGTGCTCAAGGTAGTGCATTATTGTTGTTCAGGAATTATTTCATTAATAGGAAGCAGTAGGTTCAAATTGGACACTGCAAAAGCTTTCTTGGTACCGTTGAATGTGGCGTTCCGCAAGGAAGTGGATTAGGTCTTTTATTATTTTCAATTTACTTGAATGACTTGAGAGATCTTAGTCTCACAGGTCAGTTACACATGTTTTTTTTTATCTTGGACCAGCACTCAGGGGATGACCCCTATATATGCAATGCATTGCGCCGGAACTGAAAACGAAGGGATAGTATCGAGGTGACAGATTAGGAAAGATGAGAAGATAAACAGTTGTTTTTGTAGCTATTTCAACCTTTTACTTACTCTACTCTGCTTTTACGTTACTCTGCTTTTTAGTACATGATAGCGTCAGTCGCTGCCATTTTATGTTCAGTGATCAGTGACCGTGCCTTCATCATTGAAACAGGCTGGCAACAACTAACAATCACGCACTAATGCTGTTCAGAAGATATATGCCTGATATATGCCGATGATGTATGCCTGGTCTACCCTTTCAAACACGATCTTGTTTTTAAAACTAATGTTAGGAGAGATGCACCTTTGTTATTTGAATTTGCTCGTTTAAATGGTTTGCTACTAAATTCTGATAAAACTAAATTAATTCGTTTTCGACCACACTCAGCTGGTTCGAATAATAACGTTTCTGTTGATGTTGATAGCACGTCTATTCGGTTAAATATTTGGGAATCGAGCAAACAATTCCTTTTATGCAAAACCAGTCATAATTTAATACAGCAAACGTATCAAACAATAGAGTTTTTAGGTGCAGATTGGAAAAAACTAAGCAACGCATTGATTATATATGTGGTAATATGTATAATGATTTACCTCCTAATTTAAAATCTATTGAAAGATTATCGACATTTAAAGTTTTATGCAAAGAATATTTAAATGGTTTGATGGAAACGCTTCTGATGTAGCTGAATTTTAACCTAAACAACTATATGAGTATATATATATATATATATATATATATATATATATATATATATATATATATATATATATATATATATATATATATATATAAACAAATTTAATAATCTATATTATATTTATGTGCACATGTATATAATTTGAATTTATTATTTATATAAATTTTATCGTTTTGATGTATTTATTTGTACATCTAGCAAATAACTGCCAACTTCCCTCAAAAATGCCTTCTTGGCGCTGAGGTCTAAATTGAAATGAATGTAAATATTATGTACAATTATATTCGGGTGTACCGTATCTAATGTACCCTTCACCGACGTACGGGCCTTTTTGATCTTTCTCGTTTTCAATACTGATTTATTTATTTCTAAAATAGAAAGTATGTTACAATACCAAGGAAATGAATTTGTATTATTTGTTTACTTTAATATTTAAAAAAAATTTTTTACATTTTACAATCCTGAAGTTGTTTTTTCTTGTTGTGATTTTTTCTGTCATTAAAAACTTCTTTCAAAAATGTCAAATATAAACAAAAAGAAAATTATTGTTTCAGTTAATCCAACCCTGGATTATTTTTCAGATGAAGTATAAACTTGGTTTAATTCATAAATAAACCAAAATTTAGTTACTAATTATTTTTACGTGCCAAAATTTTTTGAATTTTTTTGAATTTGAAGAATTTTTGATTATCCAAATTTGGAATCGCCTTCCTGATATTTTCGATTTTAGTGATTTTTTATACAAATTTAGTTCATTCTGAAGTATAAATTAAGTTTAATTCATAATATGCCAAAATAAGAAACCTATTTTATACTTTAAAGCCTAGTATTCTGTTTAAAATCTCATGTGAAATTCTGACAGAACCCATACAAAATATATTCAATCGAAATATTTGTGGAAAAATGTTGCTAAACTATTACTCTGTTTTAATTATGAAAAACATGTGAAATAATATGAATGTTATTTATTTCGTACGATAATTTTTTGAAACTAAAGATTTTGTCATTGAAAATGGAAAACATAATTTCAATTAAAAAGGAAAAAAACTGAAACTGAAATAACTGATGTTGCGCAACATTTTCCACAAAATTCAAGCAGCGTACTAGGCTTAATGGACAAAAAAGTTGCCATTGTGCAACCCTGAAATAAATTTTTTGATTTTTAATGTCAAGTTTATGAATATGTATACTTTATGGGATCGGACGTTGATATACCATTTCTCTTTTTTGTGAAGGGTATAATAATATGTAGTATTTTTATTTTTTAAGCAGAAAATTATTAGAAAAGAAAGTCTTACAGTAAAGATGGAAATCTATCGATAGCATCACTATCTAAATATTTCGATAGTTTGAAAATATATATCGATATATTGATTCTAGGCTACCAATATTTAGAAAAACTATCCACATATCGACGATTTTCATATATTGAATTTATTTGAACTTAAAACAAAACACTGGATAAATTAAGGCAATCGTTATCGATTGAAATTTTGTATCTCAATTGTATTGAAACCTTGATCGATTTCGACTGCCGCAATTATTTTTTCAGTCTTGGCGAATATTTTTAAGTCAATTTAACGATTTTGTTGAAAAAGCAGCACTGTTTACTTTTTATTATCAGTATTGATTAAAAAACTTATATCGATTGTTTTTAAATATTATTCGATTGCAAAATAAAATCATCGATAACCCCAAGAAAATAAAAATAACTACAGTATCTACCATCGATAGTTTTCTACCTATATCTTAGAGTTTTAAAGAAAAAACAGATCAAATGCCAATTTCACAATTTCGAATGAACTCTTTCTTTCGTATAAATATATTTGAAACAGAAACAAAATTTTATAAATGGTTTTTGTTTCAAATGCATTTATGCAAAATAAAAAACACTGATTCGACATTGTGAAATCGACATTAAATGCAGAATTTTATTCAGAAAGCAATATGCTATGAAATTCCTTACGTTTATGGCAAAGGAATTCTTATTTCGATGACTTAGCTAAAGTTATGTTGGAAGATTTATTAACACACAATATGTGGATTAATTTAGCCCAAAACAAAATTGCTTATGTATAATTTTCTGAGATTATCTGCAACAATTTTTATTAATTTTTTTTTAAGTTTCACCTATTTGTTCTTTCTAAAGTTTTCCATGGAAAGTTTAAAGGAAAACATACAATATTTTTTATTCCAAGTTTTTAAAAATTTCATATTTGAAAACTTTGCTAATTTTGTGTTCCACTTATGACAGGAATACTACTGGCACGAACGATGGACTTCGTGCAACACTACGAAATCGTTGCTAAAAAAATCATTATGTAAATTCGTCGTATGAAACAGAAACAATAACGAACATATACCAACTGCAATAGATACTTTGCATGTTAGTGTGGCCATTATAGAAAAATATTATTTAAAAAAATAAAAATTAGCATAAAATTTTTATAGTTAAAAATTGTTATAAATATAAACTTAAAAATCTATCAAAAAAAAAAAAACAAAATCAGTTATTAAAGTAAAACGCAACTTCATTTATTAAAACATTTCAAAACTGAAATGAAACATGGCCACACTTTGATTTATTCGTCATTCGCTCATGTTCTATTTGGTGAAGTCATGATTACATATTTCCTTATACAGAAATATATTTTATTTTTTGAGTGCGAATATTTGATCCGAAAAATTCGTTGTTCCTGTAACTCTGATACTTGTGGAGTGAGTCTTGAAATTATATTTTTATTTAAGAGGTCACGCTCAGAAAATTTATTATATCTTATATAAGATTTTTAATTAGAAATTTCTATCTTGCTTGCATATAACGTATAAACTAGAAATTAAATAAAGCGGCTTTGCAACTTTCCGTTCCATAATCAGTTGTATTAGAAGTTTTTAATATTTTAAGTTTATAAATGCTATTTTACGAGTATGTAACATTAATATCGGGTGTTTTTTATAGAGTGATACAAGTATAAGTCATAATAAAACATAGTAATATATTTTTGATATCAATGAAACGGTTTTTATTGGAAAGAAAATTTTACGACATTAATGTTTAAATATGATTTCTGCCATGTGGTCGCCATGGCTGCTACGTAGAAGGCGCAGTCTGGAACACCAATATTTAACAATTAAAAAAATCGTCCATAAAGTGAAAGAACACAACCTCCTCAGTTGCTGAGAACGGCGACGAATTGATGTATTAGGATCATCATCAATGCTTATCTGTACAGAGGCTGCAGCTTGTTCAGTTCACATTATCACAGTAACAGTAAATGTGGTCCGAAAACGATCTATTGTTTTTTGAATTAGCCGCGCGGCCCTGAAGGACGATTGTGTACGCCATAAAATGGAAGAAGTGTTTTTATAAGAGCTTGCTGATTTGAAATTATGAAATGGCAAAAAAATTTTTTATTTGGTAGATAATTTCTTGTCATTTAACATTTTAATATAATTTCGGGCATATGGCCACCACGACTATTTTGCACAAAGGTCATTCAGGAGGTTCAATTTTCGACCACCTTTTCAAGCATTTGAGGGCGTATTTCAGCAATGACACGTTGAATACTGGTTTCCAAAGCGTCAATCGTTGCTGGTTTATCGACGTAAACTAATGATTTCAGGTATCCCCACAAAAAATAATCTAGTGGCGCAAATCACACGAACGCGGCCAATTCACCGGTCCATTTCTCGAAATAATGTTGTCGTTGAAATGTTCTTTCAATAAGTCCATTGTTTCGCCCGCAGTATGACAAGTGGCACCATCCCGTTGAAACCACATTTCGTTTACATCCATATCTTGAAGTTTTGGCACCAAAAATTCATTGATCATTATTCTGTATCGATTTCCATTCACGGTAACGCGTCGTCCTTCCTCATTTTTAAAGAAATAAGGACCGATGATTCCACCAGCCCATAGACCGCAGCAAACAGTACATTTATCGGGATTCATTGGTAATTCTTGAACGCCCGCGGCGTGTGGATTATATGCTCCAAATACGGCAATTTTGCTTGTTGACATATCCATTCAACCAAAAATGCGCCTCATCACTGAAGAGAATTTTGCGCTAAAAAAGCGGATAAACATTTTTAGTTGGACACTGTTTTCGAAAATAAATTTCCACGATTTGGAAGCGTTGTTCTGGAGTTAACCTGTTCATGATGATTTGCCAAACAATTCTGAGTAGAGACGTCACTTTAAACTGTCAAAACAGCTGTCAGACAACAGAGTGATTCGTATAAAAAAAAACTTCATAAAAAACCCCTTTATTTTAATTAAAAATTTCAACAAATTTGCACGCGTTGCTCTGGTGTAAGTCGATCCAAAACGAAATGTCAAAGCAAACTAAACAAAAAGCAACTATCAGCTGTTAAATGGGTGGTCAAATAAAGCAGTGATGCCAACTCAAAGTTGTATCACTCTATAAAAAAAACACCCTTTACAAAATTTCTTATCTATTTTATTATTATTTTCTATGCCATTTAAACTAATTTGTTTAATATTTTGAATATATCCATTTTATTCTATATGCATACAGACAAGCTTCTGACACAAGTTAACCGCACAGATTAAAGTAAATATCAACTTTTTTGCTTGACTCTGTTTAATTTTCCATAATTATTTGTTTGTGTTCACATGTGAGTGTTTTTTAAGCCTTTAATGCACTAATTGTACTTTTGGTTTTTTGTGTTCATGGTCAATTTGTTCATGTATTGAGCTGCAATTACATTTTATTTAATTTCGTGTATTTGACATAAGAGAAGCATTAAAATGTTTTTAGCTTATGGAAAGGGAAAGAAGGCCTTTTCAAAGTCCAGCTACTTTTATTAACTACTAGGAGCGTCTGATGGTCGAAATTTAACCACTTGTCCTTCACATATAAAATGGATCTTTAGATGTATGTACACAGAGTAACCGAAATTAAAATATATAATAATAAATAGCTTTTTAATTTTCGCATTATACTTTACACAGGGATACATTTTCAAAGAAGAACTAGTCCCAATTCTTTAGCTACTAAGCAATTACTCAACGAATTTTGGGCATTCGTATATTTTAAAGCAAAACAAAATATATTTCTAGCAATAATGATAAAATAAAGATTACGCCTTGCGCATGATGACGTATTTGTTCCCTCGAAGAGATTGCCAAATGTTTATCATATGCAAAACTAATACTTTCTCGTACAAAATTAATATTTTATGCCATATTTGGCAACTCTTCACACAGTTTACTCAGAGAGATTTCCAATTTACTCAGAGAGATTTCCAACAAGCAAATGAAATCGGATTTATGAAAGTGCAAGTTTTGTGTTATATTTTATAATAAATTGTGTTATATTTAAAAATAAATATATTAAAATAATTATTAAATAACTTAAAGTGTAAAAAACTTATTAAAACTTGATTTTCAAGGCTCATAAACTGTAACCAAAAAACTTAAATTAAAGAGAAAAGAGAACAAGAAGAACAAGCATGAAATGTGAAGCGGGCAATTGCAAACAAAGTGACAGCAAAAAAAAACAAGTGCGAAATAATTGTGTTAAAATGTAATATTGTTATCAAAATTTTTTTTGTTTTCAAAACGCTGTGTTATTTTATAGTTTTCCAAGAGATGAAGCTCAAAGGAAGTTATGGCTGATATTTTGCAAGAAAAAAAATTTGTTTTAAATGGGGAAAAAAGAAAAATAATTAGCACTTGGGTTCAATATTTATATAAAATAACTATAAATTAACAATTTCAAATAAAAAAAAAAAATTTTTTAAAATTGTTTATTATCAAACAAATTTAATTTGAAAAATCGCAATTTGCCCCCACTGTCCTGTTTTTTTTAATAACATAATAGTTCTCCAGCTGAATTTTATTAGCCAATCAGAACACGTGTTGAGTGACGTCAGAGTTCCATCATGCGCAGAAAAGTATTTTTATTTCAGCTTGTTGGCGTAATCTTTATTTTATCATTCTTGATTTCTAGCAATATATATTATTTATATTATATATTTATATTTATATTTATTATTTTATATAAATATTGAATATTTTTCTTTTTTCCCCATTCAAAACAAATTTTTTTTCTTGCAAAATATCAGCCATAACTTCCTTTGAGCTTCATCTCTTGGAAAACTATAAAATAACACAGCGTTTTGAAAACAAAAAAAATTTTGATAACAATATTACATTTTAACACAATTATTTCGCACTTGTTTTTTTTTTGCTGTCACTTTGTTTGCAATTGCCCGCTTCACATTTCATGCTTGCTCTTTTTGTTCTCTTTTCTCTTTAATTTAGGTTTTTTGTTTACAGTTTATGAGCTTTAAAAATCAAGTTTTAATAAGGTTTTTACACTTTAAGTTATTTAATAATTATTTTAATATATTTATTTTAAAATATAACACAATTTATTATAAAATATAACACAAAACTTGCACTTTCATAAATCCGATTTAATTTGCTTGTTGGAAAACTCTCTGAGTAAATTGGAAATCTCTCTGAGTAAATTGTGTGAAGAGTTGCCAAATATGGCATAAAATATTAATTTTGTACGAGAAAGTATTAGTTTTGCATATAATAAACATTTGGCAATCTCTTCGAGGAAACAAATACGTCATCAGACGGTAAATCATGCGCAAGGCGCAATCCTTATTTTATCATTCTTGATTTCTAGTATACAAGATTTCTTAAATATAACTATTCTTGATGCTTTAATATATTTGCGCTTGCTTTGGGTAAAGCTAGCCTTGGTTAGAAAAATAATGTTAAACAAATATTAATTTTTTAATTATAATTTTTTTTAATTAGGATTTTCACTTACAGGCCGATACCTATTTATGAAATGCATAAAAATGCTACGAAAACAAAGAACGATCAGTCCATATTTTGAAAAATATGTTATTCTTTATGGTGAGAATCAAACAGCAAGTCAGTTTAAAAAACTTTCTTTATATTTTCTTCAGCCAAACGTTTTTTATTCTACTTTAGTTTAGAGAGCATGAATGGGCCTTTATATGCCAAAGCCTTGCCAGTTCAAGTATAATGTGTTATTTAAAAGTGTGTTTATTTATTTTTATTTATTAATAATGTTTATTTGTTTTAATTCTATTCCAATTAAAGCTGTGAAAAGTAGTTGAATTTCTAATGTAACACCATTATTTAAATACAATACCATTAAATTTATTTTTAAATTGTTCAAAATATTTAATAAACTTGAAATGAAAAACAATGAACATAAAGGATGACGAGATTAGAATCAATATATAAAGAAATTTATTGATCTGTATAATCGAATTTTGTGATAAGGCTGGATGCAAACTAAAATACTTCAGACTGCAAAAGTATATATGACTGGAGAAATCATGATTTTCTGAAATTACTGGCTGGAAAAGTTGATGCGATGGTAAAATTATATATTTGATTCCAAATATTTAATAACGTACTAACGTATGTGTGATAATCACAAGCATTTTGTATATTTTCGTTTGAAAATCCTTAAAAAAAGGCCCTTGAATATATATAGAAAAATATTTATCTGGAATATTGCAAAAACATTTAAGGCCGAGAGGCTTCTACAAAAGAAAAGGCATAAATTGTAAAATCGGAAATAACTACAATTAAAACAATTATAGAACAAAAGAAGTTAATTCTCAAATCACCGATCCATTATTTTGACTTATTTTAATGTGTGGGTTGGACCCTCAGAGTCAGCAATAAACCGACGAAGGAGAATGCTGCTGTTACTCTGCTTTTAGTACATGATCGTTTCAGTCGCTGCCAATTTCGTTCAGTGACCAGTGACTATGCCTTTATCACTGAAACAGGTTGGCAACAACTAACACAACCACGCACTAATGCTGATCAGAAGAAATTCAACACAATATTCATGACTCAGAGCGGGCTCGAACTCACGACCCTCGGCTTCACAGTCTCATGCTCTACTACTTCAGCCAACAGCACCCTTAATAATGAATTTTGCATTAGTTATGTGTGTATTACTTCCATTTTTTTTTACTTTCCAACACCACCACTTCGCAAGGACCGATAGATTTTCTTTGGCAACACACCTGCCACGTGAACAGTCATAACCACGGAAAATTCCTCCAAAGATCTGAACAAATTCAGGTTAGGAAAAGTTAGGTCGATTCTGAGAGTGAGGGGTGAAAATAGAGGCTGAATTAGAAGACCCGTATCGCGGCGTTTGTTTATGTTAGTTCGAATTTTTTTTTAATCGAAGGTCGACCTAACCTGAATTTGTTCCACAGTGTTATTGGAACGAAGGAGGACGATGCGGAGGAGTACCCTAACCGGGAAAAAACATCCGTAACGTAAGATTTTTTTGTTTCTAAATCAATGTTTAAGACGTATGAGTAATACGATTCCATACAAATAAATATTAATCATACGCAGTCGTGCCGTGGCAGAATTCAATTTCTTTTGGGAACAAAATTGATTCTGTATTTTCGTTGGTCGGCGAAAATAAAATCATAATAAAAAATGTATACCCGAATAACACTGTGGAACAAATTCAGGTTAGCAAAAGTCGAAGGTCGATTAAAAAAAATTCGAACTAAGATAAACAAACGCCGCAATACGAGTCTTCTAATTTAGCCTCTATTTTCACCCCTCACTCTCAGAATCGACCTAACTTTTGCTAACCTGAATTTGTTCCACAGTGTTATCTGAGGTGTTCAAACTATCTAGTGCGACGCCCAACTATCGAAAGAGACTAAACGAGCAGTGATCTGACTGCAGTTAAAAAAATAATTGCTAACGAGACTTGATGTTGACTGACTCAGAGCTGTTTTGCGACTGAAAGCGAAAATGTTTATTATGAATATTTTATAGCACCTCTAAAAGACTTTTTAAAATAGATTCATGCATTTCATAATCCAAGAGCAGCTTAATCAGGAGGACTTCTGATTGTGTAAGGCGTTGGTGTTTCCCAGGAAGGCTCTTTTTGTACCAGATTAAAGAAAACTGCTGGTGCGTTTCTTAAATCTTCTACAAAAAACGCCTTCGGTGTAAGCGCCAATGCCCTACATACACAGTCTTCTCTTCTCTTCTTAAATTACGTATTTAGTCGATTTTTGAACAAAAGTTGTTGTATTCTTTTAGTAGATAATATTTCGTTTATTTTTCTAACGATGAAAAAGTGTAAAGATATCACTATATTTATAACGTTGGCTACTTACCACCTTGAATTTTATTGCTGCTTGAGGAGGCATATTCTGTAAGTAAAAGAAAAAATAATTTAAATCGTTTTAATGGTATTTATAATTTGTATTGATTTATATTTTTCAATATAAGATTTTCGTAGTATGTTATCGCATGTCGTTCTAGTCAATGAAGTTTTTTTATGGTCACACTTATCAAATATTTGTTGAAGGAGGCGTAACCAGCAAATACTAAACTGCAATATATCACAGTCGTAAAATGAAGACGAAGAGATGTTATAGAGCATCTTTTCTGCACCTAAATTGATTGTGACTTGATGACATAAATTGTGAGTAATAATTTTTCAAATATCTGACGAACAATACTCAGTTTTGCATTCCCATGATATATATATATATATATATATATATATTATTTTTTAAATCGGAGCAGCACTCAGGGTATGATCCGCACATACGCAGTACATTGCTCCGCCCTAGAGAGACATATTATGGAGAGGACAGATGATGATAGATGAGAAGATAGGGAGTTATTTCGTAGCCACTTCTACCTATTACTTCGCTGGCTAACTGATATTTTGTAATACCTGTTTTATTGCTTGACTAAAAGAAAGCGATGATAGAAACGAGGAGATAAAAAGTTAAACATGATGAGAAACAATTGTAGGACAAAGTTTTATTCATTATTTAAGTTCCTCTAGATTTCCTTTTGTTTTTTGATACACGATTGTAGAATCGTTCAGTCTGCAGTGCAATTTTTTTCGATATAAAAAGGCACACAGCAATTAACACAATCGCGCAGCAGCGCTGACCAGAAGAATTTTGTTGCATATTTATAGCTCGATTCCCGACTTTCGACTTCGCGTTAACTACTACAGCCAACAGTTTTGCAACAATATTAAGGCTAATAATAAAATTCAATTCAATATTGAATACTATTCCGTTATTTGATAGACAGTGTTTTGTTTGTTTTGAATTCTTTTCTTTTATTTTTCTGGAAATTTTGCACTTAGAAAAGCAAAACTTTTTTATACCCTCCGAAAAAGAATTGGTGAATATATTCAGTTTGTCATTCCGTATATAACGCAGCGAAATAACTCTCAAAGACCACATAAAGGATTTATATATATATATATATATATATATATATATTTATATATATATATATATATATATATATATATATATATATATATATATATATGTATATATATACATATATATATATATATATATATATATGTATATATATATATATATATATATATATGTATATATATACATATATATATATATATATATATATATATATATATATATATATATGTATATATATATATATATATATATATATGTATATATATATATATATATATATATATATATATATATATATACATATATATATATATATATATATATATATATATATATATGTATATATATATATTTTTTTTTTTTTTTTCATTGCATGTATAGGGGATGACCCCTATACATGCAATGCATTGCGCCGGAACTGAAAACTAGGGGATAGTTTGGAGGGACAGATTAGGAAAGATGAGAAGGTAGACAGTTGTGTTTGTAGCTATTTCAAACTTTTTTACTTCGCCGGCTTATTTTTGCTACAGGGCCGACGAAGGTGGGTGCTGTTACTCTGCTTTTAGTACATGATAGTGTCAGTCGCTGCCAATTATGTTCAGTGACCAGTAACTATGCCTTCATCATTGAAAAGAGGCTGGCAACAACTAGCACAACTACGCACTAATGCTGATCAGAAGAATTCAACACGTTATTTCTTGATCATTGATGAAATCTAAGACGATCTAGTCATGTCCGTCCGTCCGTCCCGATTCAGAGAAAACGAAAAGAGCCAGACCCTTGAAATTCGGTACAAAAAAATTTTGAAGGATAATACAGTTCAAGTTTGTAAGTAGGCTAAAGCAGGCCAGAGGGGAAAAAACTTCTCTTAAGAAGAACGAAGACAACCTCTAAAAAACAACATAATTTTCAACTGTTTTTGTTATTTTGTCAAGCAAATACTAAGAATATTTTTATGTCAGAGAAGCTCCAAAGCATCGAAATTGGAGCCAGAAAATCAGAAAAATCCATCCCTTTAATGGGCGTTTAAGTAGCATTTTAGATGGAGAAATACTGTAAATATTTAACAAATTGTATTCCTTAGGCCTACATTCCTTAAAAATTAAATTTTTAAGCTTTTACGACGTAAACAATATGTGCTTTACGGCGTTTTAAGTTTTTACGACAAAGGCAAGATGTCCCCCCGGCCCTACCCGGAGTTAGCCAGCAGATTAAACATTTTTAATTTATGTCCGTTCCTTTTTGTGCGCCTTGATGTAAAATATTAGCTGCAAAAATAACGTAAATTCCTATGTAGTAAGAATTTTAACGAACATTTTATATTGCTATATTAAATTGAATTAAGATTCTATAGGCTAATTGTTCGAAATTTTAATTTTAAATCTCAGAAAGACATGATAAATATTCCAAGGCACAAAGGCAAGTCAACATCAGTCTTTGTTATTCAACTTACACAGCAGAGCAGAACAGCTGTTTTCGAAAGACGCAACCCTTTCACCATCAGTGCTCATGTGTATTGTGTTTGTCACCACTTATTAGGTGGCTTAGTTGAATGTGATAACAGTTCCTATTTACACAAATTTCATTGTGAAAAAGAATACGAGAACTGTATCAACCTGATGTTAACATGTTATTGTTTTAATACCCGTGTTACCGTTTGATTATTTTTCTTCATGTCCCATTTTTCTGAATTTTTTGTTCCATCATACCTAAGTCAAACTTTTTTGGTTTGAATTTTTATATTCAATTTAATATAGTGTAAATTCCTTTTATGCTGATGGAATGGACTCTCAGCCATGCCATGGAGGGCATTTTAGATTCGTCGTGTTCGAATATAACATTCTTACTTGTTTTATTTCATAATGAACAATTTCTTCTTTTCTCCTCAGATGGCAAACCTTTAGACATGATTGATGATGATTTTTCCGTTTTAACTTTTTAAACTTCATTTAAAATTGTTTGTAAGTGAATGTGTGTAAGTGTATTTTTCTATAACTGCAGATCATATGTAAACAAAATGAAAACACGTTGTCTTTTTTCTTTAGTTAGTGCTTTTTATTTATTGTTTTTAGAAAGAAAAAATGGTATAAAATAAAAAAGTAAAACATATAATACAAAAACCAAATTCTACCTTCAATGTCGACAAAACCAAATTTTGCAGTGTGCCTTTTTGTGCCGTTCAAAGGAAGAGACAAATAAGTAAGTTGAACTGAAAAGCAACCAACAAAAACAATCGAACAAGCTCCGAGGAATTTTTCAATTTAATGCCAAAATAAGTTTTGCCATGTCAGTATACATTTTTCAAATACTCATACACGTTATCGTTGTTATATGAAAAAATAAAATAAACAACTAAAAAAAAATACACTCACACTTGCTTTAACATTACAACATATACATATATATTCTGCAAGCAGATGCCCAGCACACACTCAGTCAAAAGTTTCATGTGTGATGATTAAATTTGAGGTTAGGAAGCAACTTGTCTGTCAAATGATGAAATGTCAAGAATTAAGCTGTCATCCTGTTTGTGATTTGGCTCTTTGAAAAACTAAACGAAAACAACGCATTTTTCAACAAGATCATCTGTAGTGATGAGGTTCATTTTCCATTAGGCGGTTAAGTAAACCCACAAAATTATTGTATATGAGCTCACAAAATCCCTAAACAGTCCTCGAAAAACGGTTTACGATCAGGCGGCATCATCGGCTCGTATTTTTTTCGAAAATAAGCAAGGAAACGTCGTCACCGTGAATACTCTGCGCTACCAAACCACAAGCCACACAACCGGTCAAAAAATTCATTGTTTTTTGCATGTAATTTTCCGGTTTGGCGATATCAATTCGCTGCCTCGGTCTTTAACTTAACTCCGCTGAATTATTTTCTCTGAGCAAACCCCAAAAAGCTGAAGTTCTAAAAGATGAAATTTGTGGTTAAAAAAATTGTGAAAAGAGCGGACATTTTCCGACATTCTAGGCCCGACTACTTCCCATTATTAATTACCATAGTTCTACTTTGCACTGGTATCAATAAAACTAAATTTGTGTTTTTAAGACAATTTAATTGCTAACCTCATATTTGGTCACCCTTTATAACAGACTTAATGTAGAATTTCTGTTAATTAGCATTGGGTTCGCTTTTAATTTCAATTGTATCAGTTTTGTATCTGTGTAGGATTTTCCATCAATACAATCAACATAAATATCGAGATATATGACCTGAGAAAAAGTTCTGTCAGTTACAAGGACAATCTTTTCGTAGGCCTGTAGCAGGTGTTGCTGTTAGATTCGATTACTGTCTCTTTTTATTGTTGATGCAATCGCCTCGTACATTAACAATTTCAGTTATGTAGCATATTTAGTTTGTTTGTGAGAGCCATAAAAGACTGAAGTATTTTGGGTATTCGTCGATTTTCTACTTTATTATAAATTGAATCAAAGTATTTGGGTAAAATTTTGTGTAAAAATGGAAATAAGTGCTCAAAATGATTTGAAATGCTGACAGTGGCATGCAGTGATTGTCCTCTAGGACAAAAAATTTTTTACAAATGGGAGCAGCTTTTCTAGGAAGTCCTAGAAGATGCCAGTGGAGACTATCGTCCAGGACTTGCAAGCCCGGCAACAAAAAATTAATTCTGCTCTGCTGTGTAAGTTGAATAACAAAAACTCCTGTTGAGTTGCCTTTGTGCCTTGGAATATTTATCATGTCTTTCTGAGATTTAATTTAAAAATTTCGAACAATTAGCCTATAGAAACTTAATTCAATTTAATATAAAAAATTAAAATGTTGAGCAAGTAAAAATAATTCTGATGGAGAATCGCTATTAGAGCAGATGCTGAGAATGCCGCCATATTTTTTTCTACATTTTTGGCATTCTATATCTGACAGCGAAGTTCGTTACAAAATTGCTGAATTTTGTAGTAATTTTTTTCTAAAGCCAAATTTAAAAAAGGTGAGGGTTATTTTTGGAAAACAACTTTCTCTTTACTTCCAAAGTATCAGTGAGTGCGTGTTCTTGACTTAATAGAATATATTTTACTTACGCAAAACCTATTTGTAGTTTTCTCAAATAATATATTTTAGTTTATCAAAAATTTAATTGATAAAAAAATGTTATGAAAAGAGAAATATTTATAAAAGTAAATTTTTAATAATTAATTACATCGCAATAAACCAGTTTTCCCAACTCTATAAAAGCATCGACAAATTGGTTGCTTTGTACTTATAAAGAATGACATATAAAAATCCGATTTACTTAACATCAACAACATGACTTCGGAGTCACTGAAAAACTTCTTGCAATGACAATCTTCTGTAAAAAGCATTTGAAATTATCGAAATTAACTTTACTTCCGGATCACAAGATCACGATCTTATTGTCATCCTTGGAAGCTCTTTTTTTAATAAGAATAAATCAGTTCGAGAGTTAGAATTATTGCACGAGGAGCACGTTATTGGCAATTTGCACGTTATTGGCATTTTGAGATCACCTTCATGTGCTTGCGGGGTAAAAACGAGTGCATATACGAGTGCGTATTAGTATGTGTGAGTATAAATAAGATTGATGAGTCTTGATGTAACACGTAATGCATACATAAATAGAGATTTGTGTTTAGAGAATTATCCAGTAGGTTGTTACTTTTGTTGTAATACTTTTTAACCTAATACTACAATAGGAACTGTGGGGCGAGTAGGATATTTTTGTAGGTAGATTTTCTTATATTCATTTCATTATATTGCTGCTGATTGGTGATTTTCTGGAAAGTTCTACAGTTATTGGATGTTGTAATTGTATATGGAATATATATTTGACAAATAATTATATTTTCGCAGATAAGCGGAGTTTTCTATTAAATTCGAAGACTTTTAAGGGACTCCTGTTTGTATTGTTTTAACAACTTTTCTTCAAAAGGAAGCAGGTCATTGCAAGTGTTTCAAAATAGATTATATAGGGTCCGCAATCTAACGTTTTTTTTCAACTATTGCTTATTTCGTGAATGGTAACACTTAGCTCATGTCTGATTTGACAGATAATTAGTTTTATGCTTCCGCTGAACGAATATGGTTAGCCATACAATGCGTTTTCGCTTCGCTAAGTGGGCCTGCGATCGACTTGCAGAAGATGCCGATTTTGCAAAAAAAAAAATCTTTTCAGCAAACAAGATTGTCGCATTTGGGGCACAGAAAACCCGCACGCATACATTGAAAAGACGACGCACCCAAAACGAGTCACTGTTTGGTGCGGATTTTGGTAAATTTTTCTTTGAAAACGAGCAAGGAGTGGCCGTTAGAGTCAATGGCGATCGTTATCGGGCCATGCAGCCATTTGAATGAAATTGTTTTCCATTATTAACAGGAAGGATTGTACTTTCAAATAAAAATAGAAATTGTTTTTATAGCATTTTCAAAAAAAAAGTTATTTGGCGGACCCTATATAAACTTATTTCATCGAAAGTGCAGTGATTTTAAATAAACTAGTCCTGCAATTAAATAAAGAAAATTAAGTTAATCCTACTTCCTTAATAAATTTTTTATTTTTTTTTATTTATTTATTTAAATTGCGACAGCACAACAAGACAAGATGTCTTATAAATGATAGTGCTATTGATTACACAAAAACAGATAAGTCATAAATAATATATAATATATAATTAGGTTTCAAAGGCTAGCAATAATATTAATATTTGTAACAAAGGAGCTCTTTCAAACAAGATTTTAATAACAAAAGCAGATTTGCAATAAGAGGATGAAAAATATAATATAGTGGAGAAAGTAAGCAAAAATTATTATATAGAAAAAGGAGAGCAGAAAGTAATATTACATAAAAAATTTAAATAATTCTCTTTTAAATATGTTAGCGTTGCCTAATTTTTGGATGTTGTTTGGCAAGGTGTTCCAAAGACTGATTGTGTGAATTAAGAACTGTCGACTGGATATAAGACTCCTATACTTCAGTTGTATAATGTTCCTACCGCGGTTAGATCTTGCGAACACAATTCTATCATAGACGTATGTCGGTTGTTTCGATATAATAATTTTGTGCAGGAACATCAGACATTTGCATTTTAAGAGGTTCTCGAAATTGGTTTGGAAAATCTGATGGGCATATGACGAAATGTGCTCAAAGCGTCTTTTATTAAAAATGTATCTAGCAATGTTGTTATAAGTAACGTCAAGCTTTCTTTTGTCTTCATAAGTACAGTTTGCAAAAAGTTCACATCCGTATAGGAGAGATGGTATAAGATACGTTTTGGCTAATAACATACCTATTGTAGATGGTGTTGAATCTTTAACTGCCCAAAGGCTGCGCAACATACCGTAGACTCTGCCAACAACTGCATTTATATGGTCAGACCAAGTTAGTCTATCATTGAAGATCAGTCCCAGATTAGATGCTGTTGTAACAAAACCTATATTATCTCCGTTAATTTTTAACCGAGGGTTCTGGAAATTTCTCCTAGATTTAGAAATCAAAATACATTTAGATTTAGCGGGGTTTATACATAGACCATTTGACTTCGCCCATATTCCAATTCTGGTTAGGTCATCATTGATGTTTAAGTCAGTAATTTAAGTAATTTAAGTCAGCAATATTGCTACTGTTATAGAGCTGAACATCGTCAGCATACATATGTACTGTACTATCGATTGTGATGTCAGGCAGGTCATTAATATATAAGCAAAAGAGAAGGGGCCCAAGAATTGAACCTTGTGGAACTCCTCTTTTCACTATGAGTGCTCTTGATATTTTGTCTTTAAGTTGAACTATTTGCGATCGATTAGTGAGATACGATGATAAAAGCTTACACGCAGAGCTTGAAAAATTAAAAAGCTTCTGGAGTTTTAACAGCAGAATTTTATGATCGACTGTGTCAAACGCTTTGCTGTGATCCAGAAGAATCAAGAAAGCCACCATATTACGATCAATTTTCGATCTGAGGTCTTCAACAACATCAACTAATGCAGTTATACAACTTTTTCCTTTCATAAACCCCGATTGTTTTGCAGATAACAAATCCTTACATGCAATGTATTCATTCATTTGCTTACCTAAAAGATTTTCCAGAATTTTAGACAAACAGGGAAGAATAGAAATGGGTCGAAATTCATTGTTAGATTTTGGAATAGGAATGGTTCTTGCGAGTTTCCACTCCTCAGGAAACGCAGATTTCGTGAGAATAGAGTTAAACAGGTATGTGATGAATGGTATAAGTTTAGGTGTTAAAGCTCTTAAAAAAATAGGATTGATACCGTCCATGCCAACTGCATTAGATTTCACCTCCAAAAAACTTTTCAGCACTTCAACTTGGTCAACGCATCGAAAGCTAAATGGATCTTTTACCGGGACATAACAAAGATCGCCGTAAGTGTTATCTGACGCAAATGGGATATTGACGTTTACAAACTTATCGTTAATAGTGTTAACACCAACATCATGATTGCTTGGGGACGAAATTTTCTGTCCAATACCAATGTAGGTTGTGGAATATTATTACAGGACCAACATTTTCACAGTGATTGTTTACTGTTTTCAATATGTTCGGCAACATCTTTAATAAATATCTATTGAAGTTAATATATAACATTTTCTGCCTCTTTGGCCCATTGTGCATTTAGTGCTTAGCACAGCATTATATTCAAATGCGGTAAATTATGTACTTCTGTCGAGCAACCGAGCATTGTATATAATTTTAAATATACATTCATATTTATATACTGGCTCATGCACATGTATTTTGCTATATAACATTTAAAAACAACGCGTTCAAAATTTTGGAAGAAATAAAGGCCTTTCCCTGACATCCACCATTTAATTGGTGAAAGCATTTGAAAAAATGTCACTCCGCATAGAATTACATACAAACAGAAGAGTTGATGGAACGAATTGAACGTGTAGAAATTTATTCTCTAATGGTATTGCATTTTGCTCCAAAAAAAAAAAAACTCCAGCATAAACAAGGAAAACAACAAGGCAAAACCAAAAAACAAACATTAACGAAATCGTGAATTTCATTAAAAATAATCATAATTTTACAAAATATCATGGCTAAATTGTGCAACATTTTATTTCATTGCATGTATTTGTTTTTTGTATTTTTTTGTTTTGTTTTTGGTTTTAGAGTTGTTGTTCACAAATACATACTTCAGTAAATTCTATTAAAACATTGAAAGGCTTGTAATTTCCAGACCCTTGAAATATGAAAAATCGTTTCAAAACATCTAGGGGAATATCTCATTGAAAACAAAGCAATAATATGGAGAAAGGGATACATTTTTTTTAAATGTTTACAATAACAACACGAGAGATGGCCAGAGTTACCAAAGTTACAAAATTTAACTGACACACTGAATTTTAATAAACTGCCTGGCCCCGATCGGTATAGATGTGTCGAATAAAAACATTTAATACAAAAACCAAATTTTAGAAATTGTATTTGTTTTATAATATTTATTAAGCTCCATTTATAATATATTTTTTTTTAATTATTAAAACTGTATTTATTTAAACTCAATATTTCGTTAACAGTTCAATAACATCACCAAGGGCCAAATTACGGCATTCGATATCGATGGAAATTTGTATACAAATTGTATTGAAATTTCGTTTCGAATCGAATGCCGTAATTTGGCCCCAGGAATAAGTAAACTATTTTTTTGAAATTCAATTATTTCAGGCGACGTTAACTAACTTTTAACGAAAGATTGAAGTTTAATAAATAAAATTTGGAATAACTTTATAAAAAGACCTCGGGCTTAAATGCAGAAAGACATGATAAATATTCCAAAGCACAAAGGAAACTCAACATCAGTTGTTAATTACACAACTTATCCATTAAACACATTCACGACAGCAGGCTACCGACTACAATCCGTGTTGTCCGTGCTACTTTTGTGGTTGTAGTCAAATAAAGCTAATTTCTATTTTCATAGGCGACAATAAATAAATTAATGCTGCCAACACAGTGAAACATCTTAAATAAATAAGCGTTTCAAAATATTTTCAAACTGGCTAAGAATATGAAAATTTTAAACAATCAAAATATGTAAAAGCCCTTTCTAGAATAAAAATTATTTTTTAATTTTTATTTATTTATTTCTTTGCGTTCTCTCTCGGGTTTTATTTTTTAATTCTTCTGGTTTCTTGCCCTCTTTTTAATTATTATTGTATTCTGACATTTTTAAGCTTAAGGTCTCTTTATTTTAATTTAATTTTTAATTTCAATATTTCGTCACTCCTTTGTGTGACTTCTTCAGGAAATTAATTATTTTATTTTATTTTGAATACTCTAATTTAAAATAATTAATTTCCTGAAGAAGTCACACAAAGGAGTGACGAAATATTAAAATAAAGAGACCTGAGCTGGCCCTTTTTTCTTTTTATTTTGAATGAGACATTCAACATCACTCCCACGTTTTAAGCGATTTACGGTCTTATATTTACATAAGGTCTCAGCAATATTTAGTCTAAATTCTGCGGAGTTGAGAGTTTTGCTGGAACTGCCGTTCTCAGACTTTATTCGCCTATATAAAAGCCAGGAATTACAAACAGTCATGTCTAACAAATGGTAGAAAATGCGTAGATACCAGCGTTTACTACGAAGTTTGATTTTATAGTGGCCCATAACGGAGTCTAAAAGGTCCACTCCACCCATATGCCGGTTATATTCTGCCACTATAAAGGGTCGTTCAACAGAAATATACTGCTTCCCTTTCTTGTCCCATCTTCTCACTACTGCCTGAGTAGCTCAAACCGTTTCGATGACATTGTCTCTCGAATGGGCGTAAAGCTTATGTTTTCCGACCAATACATTTTTATATTTGGCATATGAACCACCGACGTATAATACACAATACCAATGAACTGACGTATCTCTTCGCTTGTTGCATTTACAGGCTTATTGGCATCCTTCTGAACAGAATATAAGTTAGTCTGGTCTCTTATTATTTCTATTATATCGTCAGTAAATAAATACGAAAATACTTCAAATGGAGTATCTAAGCAAAGTATTTCTGGAGGCAACGTTTCAGATCCAAGAAATCGCATTTGGTCATCTTTCAAATTTAGGCTTTTTGTTTTCCATGTTGGTTTATGTTTAGGGACACGATTAGGCAACTTTGTAGGTTCTTCAGTAGTGTGAGAAGTGATTGCAGAAGTAAGATCATTTGCAGTTCCAATGCTCTCAGAAGTGGTGGACGCAGTTGGAAGATTATTAGTGGGCTCAAGTTCATTTTGTAAGCCAGGCGATGCTTCCAATTCCTCATCAGAGCTTTCATCCACATTTGCATCTAACTCGTACGTTGGATCGACAGCATCATCATCATCAGAAAAGTCCAGGCCATCTTCACTATCTTCCCATTGAGATAGAATAATTTCTAAGTCCTTAGTAGTTATATTATGCAATTTACGGCTCATTTTGATACTGAAGAATAATCATTTACGAAGTAGAAAAATAGTAAAATATTTTACCTCACACGCAATGTTGCATATATACAACAAACCAAAATCAGCATATAACGTAAAAGAAATTGTTTTTGCAAGAAAACATATAATTTTTTATTCAAATAAATCCTCTTACCTTTCACTCACACAAATTTCAATAGCCAAATATCACTATTACTTCAAAAAATAATTTTTGCAAAAATAAAACTGAGAGCGCGCAACAGACTTGTAGACAGGTGTCACTTGAATGAAATATATACGAAACCGTTACTGTGTAGAAAGCTTATTAGTTTTTATGCCGCCAGACTGCTATGTTGCCGAATTGCAACATCGCATTAAATTGGAATAATATCATACATAATATTTTTACACCTACTTTAAGGGTATGTTGCAGAAATACAACATGACGCCGTAAAGGGTTAAGCTCAAAAATATCAGAATACAATAATTTTTTAATTTTATTTATTAATTTTTTTCTTGTAATAACTCCTCGAATATAGGCCCCATATAAACGACATGGGTATCATTTCAAAGTACTCCAAAATGTCTTTCCATTGCTAGACATATTTTTCAAATTTATTCACATATTGTAAGTATTAGTAAATTTTTAAATTTTGTATTTGACTTCTCAAGTAAAAATTCCATTATTTTGGATACTCTAATTTTGTATATATTTGATAGCCGTTATCGATAAAAGACGTGAGTTGGGTCACAAAAGAATTAAGTCATAAACTCATTTTCACAGTGCCATAACAAAAAAAGGGCATCAAAATGTATTTAATACAAATGCAAAAACAATAAAAGCTATAAACAAATAAAGTGTTTTTATTATTAATTTTGTTTCGATCTATAAATAGATTTAGAATAAGCGCTTTTTCATATATAACATTGGCACCACTAAAATGATATGTTGACAATGTCAATTTTCGCCGTCTGAAAAATAATTAAGTAGTACGAGGCGACGATTATAGCCAACGGCTTTTGTAGTCGGTGTTCGTGTAGCCTGCTGTCGTTATTGTGTTTAAAGTTTTACACAGCAGAGCAGAATAGCTGTAGCTGTAGCGAATAAGTAAGTCAGGCCCAGGCACAAAATTTTATGGTCCTCTTGTTACACATACATGTGCAAAGATGCACACATACATACATAAATTTGTATGAACGTATATTCTAACCTCTTTTATGTTTGTATTGCAGAGCATCATTCTAAGCATTTTCTGTGCCTGTGAATGTATCACATCAAATAGTGTGCGGTATGAAAAGTCACGTAATGCACAGCAGGCATATACGTACTGAATACTTGCACCACAAATGCAATTTAACGCTTTTTGATAAAGTTGAATACATTTTTCCATTATTTCCTTTTTCCAGCTATTGGATTTGAAATTTTTCAGAAATTTCACATATCAAATGCATTATGCAATGCAGTAAATCTTGATATTATAAATTATTATTGTGTATATCATCTAAAAATCAAATGGAAAATGGCAAGATGTAAAGATTTAAATTTAAGTAGTTGTGAAGTTTGCAATACTTATGAGACTGAAGTATAGAGGATATTCAATAATTTTCATTGATTAATTAATCTGGTATAGGTCTCTCAACTGCCTGATTGTTAATTACAGAAAGTGTGATACTTAATTTGCACTTTTAAAGGGATTATCAATCTTATTGTTAAAAAAATAGAAATTGTTTTATTTTTTATGCAATTAGTGGTTCAATTTTTGTTCATACCTTTATAGTGAATTTGTATTTTTTTTGCAAAACTGAACATTTAGAAAAAATTTTAAAAAGTCTGCAACTTATTTACAACTTTCAATTACAATATCTCATGAATTAGCGAGAACATCAAATATTATAAAAAAATTTTTAATATTATTCGTGCTGATTCTTTTCCCAAATTTACAAAAAAGTTCAAAATTGATTATTGAGGAGTTTTAGCTAGTTCCTATGCGCATTTCCCTGGGGCTAATGCAGATCATCAGGGAACCTTTACATTTCTTAGAATAACTAAAGATATTATTTTAAACTTCGACTCAATTGAATCAGAAGTTTAAGTAAATACCAAAGCTATAACAAGAACTCAATAATCACTTTTTCCCTTTTTGTTTTCTTACTATGTCATACTACAACTGGCTGGCTTTTTTCCAACTCTAATTGTAGGTGTAAGAGACAAAGAAAACAACAACAGCTAATTATTCGCAGTGTTGACCACATTTTGTTATTTTTGCGCTGGCACTCGCATCGTTTATAGTTAATTTTATATATTTGGGTATTTGTTGTTTTTCACAAAATTTTTTAATATTATTCGTGCTGATTCTTTTCCCAAATTTACAAAAAAGTTCAAAATTGATTATTGAGGAGTTTTAGCTAGTTCCTATGCGCATTTCCCTGGGGCTAATGCAGATCATCAGGGAACCTTTACATTTCTTAGAATAACTAAAGATATTATTTTAAACTTCGACTCAATTGAATCAGAAGTTTAAGTAAATACCAAAGCTATAACAAGAACTCAATAATCACTTTTTCCCTTTTTGTTTTCTTACTATGTCATACTACAACTGGCTGGCTTTTTTCCAACTCTAATTGTAGGTGTAAGAGACAAAGAAAACAACAACAGCTAATTATTCGCAGTGTTGACCACATTTTGTTATTTTTGCGCTGGCACTCGCATCGTTTATAGTTAATTTTATATATTTGGGTATTTGTTGTTTTTCACAAAATTTTTTAATATTATTCGTGCTGATTCTTTTCCCAAATTTACAAAAAAAGTTAAAAATTGATTATTGTTTTTTTATAAAAATTCATTTATTTCATTTTATTCCAAATAAATTAAAGTCAGCAAATTCTAATAAACAAAAAGCTTAACACCCTTATGGTAGGAACACAACTGGGACGAACGACGAAATTCGTTCAGTACGACGAATTCGTTCGTAAAAATTCGCTCTATAAATTCGTCGTATGAAACACAATAACGACGAACAAATTAAAATAATGAACAAAACAATTGTAAATTTTGTTAAAAATCTTTGTAATCGTCTGATGCCAGATTCTTTAAACATTCAATAATTACCCCGGTGGTGTCCATTTTTTCCAGAACAAATTCCTTTTTGTAATTATTTTCTAAAAATTTTTTTTGTAAATAAATTATTCTTTTCATTTAACAGCTGATGGGGTGACCATATGAAAAAGTAGGAAATAGGAAGAAATACTATATTATAAAAAGTGTTCAAAATTAATAACAAGTCGTCCTAATGATAAATTTTTGTGAATTATTGAATGCATTTTTAGTATGCACAGAAAATGTTCGTGCCACATGCAACAATTCTGTAGCAAACTATGTTTTCCACAAAAAACCAATTTGAGTGTATGAAACCTGGTCACCTGATACTGTTTTGTTCGTCGTTCGCTGACGAAACAATTAGAAATATATCTATTTCAACTTTCGCTGAGTATGACGAATTTCGCCCAACGCCACGATTGTGTGCATTTTCATATACACCAATGTGTTTTATTTTTGGCGACGTATATTCGCGACCAAAAATTCGTCGTTCGTCGCAGTTGTGTTCCTAGCATTATTCATAGAAATTATGAGAGGCTTATAAGAGTGTAATACAGCAAATTTCATATGAAATTTTGGTTTATTACGCTTTTGTTAGACTCCCATAATTTTTATGAATAAGGGAGTAAATATTTAGACAATATGTCAAATAGACGATACTTTAAATGTAAATTTTAGACGATAATAGAAGACAGAAATTTTGCTGGAATGAAATTTTTTATTATAATCAGGTATGCAGATAATTTCATGGAATTTATTTTTTAGAAATGAAAACCATCGCGACTTCGAGTTACATGGTGAATATAATCCATCAGTCCTGAGTTTTACTATCTCCAATAAATCTGGCCGTATGGCGGCAATTTTCAATTGAATATTGGCTTCCAATATTTTAAGAGTTGCTGGTTTATAATGCCGTCCGTTTGTGGCTGATAAACTTTTTTAAACAAAAATTCGACCAGCAATCAGCGCAGGGCTGTACAATTTCGAAAGAAATATACAGAGTTTTTTTTTTTGGTGTTGATGTGAAAACATGTTGTTTTCTTCTTTAGATTTGAAATATTCTTATCATATATGTGTAGATGATAATTGCATTAAAAGTGTAGAATAGGAACCAATGAACCGCCTATTTTTTATCTTGCTGATGGTTTTCAATCGAGAAAAGTAAAGTTAGTGCAAAAATGATGCATAACTGTACCGATTGCTTGCTCACTACATCGTTTCTAAGAGTTGTAGAATGGATCATTTGTCTTATGAACTTCGTGAATAGATTTATTTATTTATTTGTGTCTTAATTTTCTAAATGTTCATCCTTTGGAAGCGCTGCTCTGTAATTAAATAATATTTGATAACTTGCAAAATTTTACAGAACTGAAATGACAACCGTGGTTGACATTTTTAGCTCCAAAGCCATACACCCATATTATGTATGTCGAAGTCGAATTTGATACTACAACGAATTGTCATAGAATAAAGAATAACTTTGATTGCTTTCTTTATTCTATTACAATACGTCGTATTTACAAATTCGACTGCGAGGTACATAATACGGATGATAGTTATCGTTATCGAAAGTTCTTATGCAACTAAAGAACGTATTCGATATCTATCGGCAATAGTAAATTTCCTCGTGATACCTGGAGAGCAGGAAATATTGTTATAAATGACCTGTTGTAGATATGAAACATTAATATGTACCGGGCCATTTAGGCATAAGTTTGTTTAATTTTACGTACAGAAATTTACATGGCATCTACATATAGGGTGTTTTATATAGAGTGACGCAAGTTTAAATCATAGCGAAAGAAGGAAATATATTTTTAATATCAATGAAACGGGCTTTATGGGAAAGAAAATTTTATGAAATTAATGTTTAAATATGATTTCTGCCATGTGGCCGATAAGGCTTTCGCGCAGAAGTCGCAATCCGGAACACCAATTTTCAATAACTTAAAATATCATCTATAAAGTGGAAGGACACAGCCGCAGTTGTTGAATTGATTGAATGGGATCATCTTCAATGCTTTCCTGTACAGCGGCAACAGCTTCTTCAGTGTGCACCGTTCGGTGTCTCACGTGATGCACATTATCCGTAATAGTAAATGTGGGCTGAAAACGAACGATATATTATTCTTCGAATTAGCCGCTCTCAAGGACGATTGTGTACGCCATAAAATGAAAGAAGATTTTAACAATTTGCACGCGTGGCTCTGGTGTCGTAAAATTCTAAAAAAATCACGCTTTGCATTCATTAAAATACAAAATTTATTATTTATAGCCGCTCTTTTAAAGAGTTTTATTTAATAAAAATTTGTGCAAAAATATTTTGTTCATTTTTTTTTCTTCTCATCAATGGAAATAGAAACAATACTTTATTTCCATAATTATAATACTCATACGTCCCCACAGCGCACAGTGCAAGTCTTATAACAGAGACTATAGCCCTATTCACAATCTTGTGCAAATAGTCGTGCATCATTGCATTTGCAAAATAATTGTACTCTACACCAACAAAATACATTGAAAATCCTCTCAAATACTCTCTCAATTTGCAAATGCAATAATGCAAGACTGCGCGTGTGAGTAATAAAATAATGAAATTAAGAAAATTATGCAATTGATAAATATTAAACATGAATATAAGTTTTATATTGTAAACTTATTATAAGTACCCTCCCAAAAGGAATTGGAGGGGGTATCCGTTTTGTCATTCCGTGTGCAACGGAGCAAGTTTTTAAATGGGCTGAATCGGGCCAGAGGGAAAAAAATTCCCCTAAGAAGAACTAAACAAACCTGTAAAAACCAACATAGTCAGCCCAATTATGAATAACAACTCCCCGGGAATTTTCTCTCTTTTCCCTTTTCCCTTATTCTAAATAGAATCTCCCCGGGAGATTTTTCCCTTCTCCCTTTTCCCTTATTCTAAATAAACTTCGAAAATGGGTGACTCTTCCCCGGGAAAAAAGTAGGTATTATGAATGTAAATTAAAGGGAGAATTTGATAATAAATTTAGAAAATAATTCCTTCAAAAAATTGCAAGGGAGTTGTGCTGAAAAAAATATTTTTCACTTTTTAAGTCAAAACAAAACAACTGAAAGCAAAACAGTTGACTGCGAAAATTCGAAATTCCCTTTCCCATAATACTATTCTTTCCGTCTGTTTGGAATAAGGGAGTTTTATTCCCGGGAAAATGAATTCCCCGGGAACTCTTTTCCCCGGGAATATTTATAATTGGGGTGAATTTTTAAAGTTTCTTTTTGGAATTTTGTTAAGTAAATTATATATTTTTATGTCAAACAAGCTCTTAAGCATTGAACTTGCAGCCCGAAAATCAGAAAAGTATATTTTTGAATCCCGCCCCCTTTAGAGGGCGTTGAAGTAACATATTACTTGGAAAAATAGTGTAAATATTGAACAAATTGTTAATTTATGCCTGAATTCTTAAAAAAAAAATTTAATTTTAAAGCTTTTATGACGAAGCTAAGATGTTCTTTGATCCTCCTCCGCTCTGCCCTCTAAATGACCCTATCAACAATTTTTTTTACACTTAATAGGTTTATGGCAAAGGTGAGATGTTTCCCCCGGAGTGGCCCCTACAAACTAGTTTTTATTTATTAAATATTTGAATGGTATTTCATTGTTAAGATAAGAATTTTTCTTCAGACTCAAGTTCAAATCTGCAATTTGGAAATTATTTTTTTTAAGAATTTTTATTAAATTCAATTTATTTGTATCAAATTAGCCGAATATTATTATGACCGCAGTGTAATTATACAAATATGATAAATAAATAGATTTAAAAAAAGTAAAAAAAATATGTATACATACATACATACATATATGTATGTTGCATACATACATGTGTATGTATACGTATAACTAAATTTAGTATATGTATGTATATGAGTATTTTTAATTACAACAAAAATGTTAATGAACTTATATTTGTAATAATTAATGTTTGCAAAAGTTATAAATTGATATGGTTGAAAGCAAGTGAGAGACTTTCATTAACAAAAACCAACCATAAATCAAATAATAAATCATTATTTTAAATGGTTTAAACAAATTCAACATGTAAAAATTTAAATTTCATTTCCATTTAAACATTTTCAATTTAAATATTGACACATGCCAACAGCACAACGACAACAGTAATTTTCCATCTCGTTTGCATGCTTCCCTTACTTCTTTCAATGTTTATTTGATTTTTTTTCAGTTGTTGTTGTTGTTGTTGTTGATGTTATTGTTGTTACTTATTAAAATACTTTCTTTCTCAAAGTTAAATGTTAACAACATCAGGCTTTTTATGAAATTGTAGCATTTTTACGCGTAAATTCACAAAAAAAAAGAAAGAAAACAAAACAAATAAAAGAGTTAAAAAACTTTCACAGACGCACACATGCACGAAAAACCGGAGCAAAATCATGAAATAAAGATCAAAACGCAAAGTTCTTTCTTTTTTATTCAAACAGTTTTGACTTTTAGTTGTTCTTACTTTTGATCTAATAAAATTGAATGGGAAAAAAAGTTTGTTAACTCTTTTAATGCTGTTGTTGTTATTGTAACATACAGCCGTATAAAGGCAACAAAAAAAAAAACATGAAAATCAAACAGAAATAAATCAAATCTAAAGTCTACCTGTTGGGAGGCCGTGTAGTGAATGAAGTTAATGGAAGAAAACATGTGTTTGATGTTATGGCAGGCAATAGAGATACTTTGCCGTGGCACGAGCAGCCATCCAGGGGGTTAGAGTTGTAGCATTGAAAAGTAAACTTTGTTAGAGCATCAGCAAATACGATGGGCATGTAAAATAAATATTAAAGAAACTTGTTGGGAGAATTGCACAGGCGAGAGGCTTTTTTTTGATTTGAAACAATCAGTTCGTTTCATAAAATATTATATTTGAAGTGTTGTTTTATTTTCAAAGCAAAAAGCTAAAAAGCAGCCATTCCACAAGCACTTTAAAATATATTAAATAATTTGCTTTTAAAGAAGGCCAGGCAATATTTCACATTTTTTTAATTTCAAACAATTGATGGAGAAGCCAATAGAGTTAAAAGGTAAAAAGTTAAAACTCTATTAAACTTAAATAATGGCCATTTGTCAATTTTTTAAGCAAGCACGGTCCGCGAATCGAAACGGGGTCTATGTAACTTTGCTACCTATCAGCCACAGTGGCAGCCAACAAATTTGACAAAAAGGCAATGTAACATCTTAATTGTTTATATTAACATTTTATTAATAATTTGTTTGCTTAAAAGAGTAGACTTACTACCGATTTCACAGTGTCGACAGAGTTCTTTCCTTCGTATAAATACATTTGAAACAAAAACAATTTATTAAATATTGTTTTTGTTTCAAATGTACAGGGTGGCTGAGAAAGACCGAAGTGGTGTGAATTCCTTATAACTATTTTATTATAATTTTTTTTTCTTTTCTTTTCAGTATTTTGTAAAGAAGACTTGGACAATTTATAATGGAGCAATACACAACTGAACAACGTGCCCAAATCGTTGAAATTTACTTTTCAAATCAACGGTCCATTGTGTTGACTCAGCGTGCATACCGTCGTCAATTTAATGTGCGGGTTGCACCCTCTCAGTCAACAATAAACCGTCTGGTTGCAAAATTTCGACAACAAGGAGCAGTAAGGAACCTTCCTGGTTCCGATAGACTACGAACTGTCCACACGTTTGACAATATTCAAGTGGTACAGGAGAGTATTCGGGAGGATCCAGAAACATCAACCAGGAGACGTTCGACACAACTTGGCATCTCAAGAGGGTCGCTGCAGCGAATTTTGCATACCATAAGAATGTTTCCATACAAAATTCAACTTGTCCAAGAATTGCAACCGATAGATTACCAGCAATGACTTGACTATGCAATTTATTTCCAGCAAAAAGCACAAGAGAATCCTAATTTTATTCATAACTTAGTTATGAGTGACGAAGCCCATTTTCAATTAAATGGATTCGTTAACAAGCAAAACTGTAGGATATGGGCTACGGAAAACCCGAGAGTACTTCATCAACGACAATTACACCCAGTTAAGTGTACTGATTGGTGCGGTCTTTCTTCAGAAAGGATCATTGGCCCATATTTTTTTGAAAATGAACGAGGTATCGCCATTTCCATCAATGGTGATCGATATCGGGCCATGTTGGAAAATTTTGTAAGGCCAGCCGTGGAAAACCATCCGCAAATATGGTTCCAACAGGATGGAGCCACAGAGCACACTGCGAGGGCCACAATGGCTCTTTTACGCGACATCTTTGGTGAAAGAATAATTTCGCGTAGAAGTAATTTTAATTGGCCTCCGCGTTCCCCGGATTTAACCGCTCCAGACTGTTTCCTTTGGGGTTATTTAAAAGGGAAAGTTTATGTCAATAAGCCTAGGACTATTGAGGAATTAAAAACCAATATTCGAGACGAAATTAACAACATAACACCGGAAGTTTTGCGAAAGGTCATGGAAAATGTGTTAGAAAGAGCACATTTGTGTGAAGCAGAAAATGGCCACCACTTGCGGGATATCATTTTTAATAACTCATCTAAAAATATTCCCTATAAATTTACTGTATTTAAAAAATAAAAAATTAAAAAAAATATGTCTTAAATAAAAAGTTATAAGGAATTCACACCACTTCGGTCTTTCTGAGCCACCCTGTATTTGTACGAAAGAAAGAAATCATTCGACATTGTGAAATTGGGAGTTATTTTTTAAAATTGAAAAACGTCTATTTCTATAATTTGAAATAAATATTCCAATTGATTCTATGCCTATTTTATTCAACCTAAGGCAGGTCATTGCGGAACGTTTTCTTCGAAAAACTGGCGATATTTTTACAAACTTCTAGTCAATTGATTAAGAAGCTCTAAAAAAGATTTCATTATTAATCATGGTTGAAATCCTACATAAGCTGGTTGTTTTACAACTTTGCATTTACTGCAAATATTTTTATTTTTCATATTTAATTAATTTATTTCAAATAAAATTATGACCATATGTGAAACAGTAAATTTCATAGTAGTTTAATTATTTAATTCTTCTGTAAACACAATAACCACGAAAAATATCATATAAATGAAAATTCTTACCAAATTATAACAAATACTTGACTAGCGGCAGCTTGAGCTCCCTTTTTCTTAATAATAAAAATAATAACAATAATTTAATAATCATTATTTGCTGATGCTGGACAAAAAGTGAAGCCACTAGAGGCAAATTAAATTAAAAGTTACATTGAATTAAGATTCATAGGCTAGCAGAGCAGAACAGCTGTTTTCGAAAGCCGCAACACCTTCATCATCAGTGCCCATGTGTATTGTGTTTATCACCACTTATTAGATGGCTTAGTTGCATGTGATAACAGTTCCTATTTACACAAATTTTATTGTGAAAAATAATCCGAGAATTGTATCAACCTGAAACTTTCGAAAACAGCTGTTCTGCTCTGCTGTGTAAGTTGAATAACAAAAAGTGATGTTGACACTTGCCTTTGTGCCTTGGAATATTTGTCATGTCTTTCTGAGATTTAAAAACAAATTTCGAACAATTAGCCTATGAATCTTAATTTAAATTAAAAGTTATTAAACTTCAATACAACTTCACCCCCATCTAGAGGATTTTCTGCTTTCGTTGGAAGGTAAAAAAAGTTATTATTTTTAGCGAATGAATCGATACCATTAGTATTTTTACCTCTGAGTAGTTGAAGTGGATCAAAAACATCACTAGTTCTCAAAACGTTTTTCCACATTAGAAATCAATTTAAACCAGGCCAACACATAGTCAACATTATTAGTAATAGTAAATGTGGTTCGAAATTATATCTTTTGTTGTTCGAATTAGCCGCTCTGAAGGACGGTTATGTATGCCATAAAATAGAATAAGTGCACAATGAGGTTGAGGTTGAAAACAATTATTTTTATTAACAATTTCAACAATTTGCACGTGTTGCTCTGGTCTTGTAAAAAAACAGGCTACAATTAAACTGTATTTTGATGTATTGCTGTTTACAGGCAGCAGTTGTTTCTGTTGTTAAGAAATATGTTTCTAATTAATTTAAATAAAAAAAAAATAAACATCAAAAGCGCAAGTTACTTTTGCAAAAAGTACTAAAATTTTGTTTGTCCTTGATATTCGAAGTGCATGTACTTTTGTTTAGTTGTTAAGTTTAAAAAATTAAGACTTAAAAAATTGTTCTAGTCATATTTATATCAAAACTCTTAGATTTATTTTTTTCGATTGAATTATGAATATATTGTTCTTATTTGTTTGGCCTTTAATTTGTTAATTCAAGTAATAATATTGAGCTGGAGGCCTTTTTTAAAATAACTTAAACAATTTTTATTCTTTATTTACCAATATTTCCATATCCTTTATATTCTTATATTCTTCAGTATATCAATTAATATAATTAATTAACAATAACAAAATTTTAAAGTTATTTAATATTCTATAATTTTAAAATGTTGTTATTGTTAACTAATTATTATCAATTGTTATCCTGAAGAAGATATCCAGAGGATATCGAAATATTGAAAAATAAACATTAAACGTTTCTAAAGTTATTATTTTTTAAAAAGTGTCTCCAGCTCAATATTATTACAGCAGCATGAATAATTTATTTTCTTAATATATTAAATTTTATATTCTCTATTCTCAAATGCATATCGTAAATTTCCTAATTCAATGCTTGTAGACCAGACAAGTTCAGGTAGCTGCTGGTGCCACTTTACTTGGGTATCCACTCAGGGGTTAAATACAATATCTCTTAAAAATATATATAACGATTTACTGGTGGGCCTTCCCGTGACTTAAAATTGAGTTTCAAGAATGTAAGCGAGTGTATCATACGATTATATCTCTTGTAGGTGCACAAAATGATTTAAATATTCTAGCTTAAAACCTATTTTCGAATAAATGCGAAACACACACATATTTTGAAAAATATATACATACACTCGTGCATAACAATAAGTTTTCAAATTTTATTTCGCTGGTATATTTTAATTCTATTATTTTTGTGCAAAATAATATTATCCAAACGTATTAAATTCGGTGCTATAAAATGCTAAATGCGATAGGCAACAGCGTAATATTTGCTCATAAAGAAGATCAAGTCAAGAAATTTTTGAAGTTAAGCAATTTTTCTTGTTTTTTTTTTGCTTAAAATGAGATGAAAGAAAAAACTTATTATAACACGAAGGCAAATTGACTTAAGTTATTATGCGTTAAGACTGAATTATTAACTCAATACAAAACTAAAGAAACACAACAAGAAAATTAAGAAAAAATAAACGCACACCAACAGCCCACATATTCGAACATACACACATTTAGATTTGACTTCACAAGTTATTGCATTATGTCAGAGATGGGTTTGTGAATTAATTTGCAAAAGCGATCATGCACGTGCATGCTCAACTATGTCTTTTGTTACTGTGGGTATTCCAAAATCTAGTTCTCAGTAATAAAGAAAATTATATGGGCACTGAACACTGTCGCTTACTAAAGAGCGCATCATAACACCCTTGTTTCCATTCTTCCCTCTTTTCTACTTCTCTTCCCTTTCGCCTCACAATATCATTTCCTTCTTTTCGTAGCTCTTGCATAATAAAATGCATTAGTAGTGGTCATTCTCTTAGTGCTCGTTTTAACTTAAAACAAATTATTTGAAGAGCCTTCATTAACAAGTTCCTTTTGTGGTTCATTCTATTAATTTAAATTTATATAAATAAAATTCTTATTATTTTCTCAAAAAACGATCTCAAGTGCGCAACTACCAAAAATAATTTTTAACTTCGCGCTAAGAAAATTGAAAATATTCAAAAAAGTGGAAAGTTACTCGTTTTAAAAAAGAAATTGAGTTTTCAATAGATCTCAACGTTTTGTGTTCTTTGGAAACTTTCCTAACTCCTCCTGAGAAGCCGTCACTATGTCTGTGTGTATATGGGTATGGAGGAGAAGGTAGGGCAGGGGAGGATCTGGTAACGTCTCAACTTCGTCAGAAAAACCCACAAATATTATTTTTAAGGAATGTAAGCTTAAGTAATTTTTACACTATTTTTGCATATAATAACGCCCACTAAAGGGAGGGGGGTCCAAAAATAATTTTTTTTTTTTTAGTTTTATGGCTTTGAATTTAATGCGTTGGACCCTCTTTGTCATAAAAATATATCATTTGCTTATCAAAATTACAAAAAAAAAAAAACTTTAAAAATTATATTGTTCCTTAAAGGTAAGTTTAGTTCTTCTTAGGGGAATTTTTTTCCTTCTGGCTCGATTCAGCCCAGTTACGTACTTTATCTATGGTATCCTTCAAGATATAGTTTCAAAGGTCTGGCTCTTTTCGTTTGGACTGAATCGTAACTTCCACAGACGGAAGGGCGGGCGGACATGCTTAGATAGTGTTGGATTTCATCACCGATCAAGAATATACTTTATGGCAAGTGTGCCCAAAAGTTCCTTATGGAAGAGTAAACACCAATGCATTGAAAGAAACCCTAATTTTTATTCAATATTTCTTGTTGTAAAAACAAATACATACAAAACGATATCATACGCTAAACAAAAACAAAGTCTTCACTGACGATCGCTGTCGTGAATGTTTACCAGCAAACCTTACGAAAGTGTTGTTGCTTTCCACTTGCTTTTATAGAATGAAGAACAACAAAAAAATATCAGGCAAAGTTGTTTGTGTATTTCGTATTGCTAGTGCTGGATGCTATATGTGAGTATTAAAACACACAGCCTATAGCTAAGCGCTTTTACAAAAACAAATGAGCATCAAGCGCATCGGGCCTGGGCACTCTTGCTTTATGGGGTCTCAGAGGGATATTTCGCTGCGTTACACTATATATATATATAGTGAATATACTATCCAATTCTGTTTTGAAGGATATAAAAACTACATCGAGCGCCACCGACCGGGTCAATATCGCTTTAAGCGTTCGTGAGATATCGTGAACGAAAAATTCGGAAAAAGCGATTTTTTAAAAAGACTCCGAAATTACATACATGATCAATTAGTATTCTTGATTCTTTTTTACGTATCGAATAACTACATTAACCACCGCTGATCACGTGGGAGTCTGCTGATCCATGCGGCAGTTTTTGAATTAAAATAATACAATTTTTAGCGGTGAAAATCAGGGATCACTTTTAAGATCAACCATTTTCCATATTGTTTTTCTTATCTTATCTTATATTTTTATAATAAAACCTAAGTTTAGATTTTCCAGCTCTGGAATCGAATTTTGGATATTGCGGATTTTTAGTTTCTATCTATTTAGGACTTCTTCCAATTTATCACTCCAAGACTGAAGTCTCTAGCTTTTCTGGGGACTTCTGAAACCCGATTTCATGTACATGCAGGAGGACAAATGGTAGTCCATTGTTCGACTTCATTATTCATAAGGACCCAGAATATATGTATATGCTTTATGGGGTGGCATATAAATATTGTGGAAATCACACAGCGAATAATAAACTTAAAGCAACTGTTCACTTTAAGCAAGTGAGTTTTAACCATCTCCATATCCAACATTAAGTCGCTCTTAATACACTCTGGCAAAAGACTCTGTTTGTATGTCTGTATATGCGTGCAAGTGTATATTTGTATTTGTTAATATATCAAAAATATGGTTTTTAATATGCGTTAAGAAGCAGCAAAAGAAAGTTTTTAATTTCATTTAAGAAAAAAAAAAAAACAATCAACTAAAATATTGTGCGAGTACTAAAAACCAAAGAAACTTAATACGCCAGCAAGCAGCTTAAGTTTATGACAGCAGAGTCAAAATAATAAACAAAAACAAGAGCTAAGAATTTGGTTTTTTGACAACTTTATGCCAACAGAAACTGAAATATTTGTTGAAAAGTAATATTTGTATCTCTGCAAAGAGTTTGTGTGTAAAAATATGAAATTAGAGCCGGCATAAGTACACAATTTGAGCGCGAATTAAAAACTTTTAAAAAAGAAATAGAAGATAGTTTGATGCTGTGTTTGCTTTTGACAACTACAATGCGACAAGTGGAACTATTTTGACATTCTCGATAACATCGTTCTAATGTGTTGGATTAATTTGTTACTTTTGTACGGCTTGAAGTTTATGCAGTTTATAAATAATTTGTACTTGTAGTATTATATGCGGAAGTATAAAAGGATAAATTATATAAAATAGCAAAACACTTCCAATATTTATAAAAATTCTTTAAATATTAATTAGTGCTAACGAAGACTCGAATTTCCATGGAACTGGAAATCAGGCAAATGAAAATTTAAAACAAATATCTAATAGAGAAAATATGAAATCCTTAACACAATTCCTACAATAGATGATGTTGTTTCAAGTAGTCAACATGTAAACTTCTAAGTCCACGTTCGTGAGTTCGGTCGAGTCCTGCCCTCAGTCAAGGATTCGGATTTTACTGATCTCTAAAAATGCTTGCATGTGTTAATTATTATGGGACTGTCAATATGACTACGGCATACGGTCCTCGAACGCTGCTTACAGTCAATTGCTATCCACTGCTTTCCATAAATCTTGTACAAGATTTTTTCAGTAGGACCAGGACTCAGGGTGTGATTCCTACATACGCAGTGTATTGCGCCGATACTAGAATGGAGGGGATAGTAAAGAAGACAGATGAAGAAAGATGAGAAGATGGGAAATTTTTCTTTTTGTAACCTTATCATTTTGCCAGCTGCGGTTGACACTATCATGTACTAAAGAGCAGGGGAACAGTATCCTTCTTCGTTGGGTCTGTAGCAAAACATTATCGGCTGGCTCCTGCAATTTATTTGAAAATATTTATGCATGAAGCGTACAGCAGAGAAGTTCGTTCTAAAATTGCTCAATTTTGAACAAAAAGCCATTGATTGCATTTGTCCAAAAACAAACACCGCTATTATGACCCAGCCAACGTATTCACATGTCACAATTTTTTGCTGATCCAAGATTGAAAAGACCCAAAAAAAAAACAAAACAAACAGCAAAAAAGTACATATAGAAATTAATCAATAATTAAAATTTTTTTGAAAAAAAAATAAGTGCTAAAAATATAAACTAAAATTAAAATGTTTTATTAAGATAAAATTTTTCAGACACCAGTTCAAATCTGCAACCTGCAAACTACTTTTTAAGAATTTTATTAAATTCAAATTATTTTATTAATATTTGAATATTTAGAATATTTTTATTATCATCAAACCAGCTGACATGAAATGCGACAATTAAAAATTTTTTAAAAATTTAAATTCTTCCAATATTTTTTATATATTTGGATCTTTTTTGATCCAAAAATCTGTTCGATGAAAAACTTAAATACAAATTTAAGCAAACATAATTTTTTACCTCAAAATTAAGTTTCCAGTAATATAATATGAATTATCAAACATTCTAAAAAACAAAATAAGAATGAACCAAATGGATTGTTATTCCTCTTCTAAACCGTGAAAGAGTTAAGTTAAACCTTAATTCAATTCATTTTTGTAGCGAATTAAATGCATTCAAAAAGTTTTGTTCATAATGAATTCGTTCATATATTAATTCAATTTGTTACTTTGGAAAATTAATAAATTCAAATTTTTTTTGTTCGTTATTGAATTCAGTCAAAATTTAATTCAGTTCAAATTTTTACGAAAATGAATGAATTAAATTTTTATATAAGTCATGATGAATTAAAAAGCGAAAATGAATCATTCAATTACAGCTCTGATTTTAGGAATATGTTCCACTTAATTTGAATATAATTTGTGTCAATTGATTAATTAGAAAAATATATGAAAAATCGATAAGAAAATATTTAGTAAATAAACACCCTATTTTTATTGTTATTTGAATCTTTTAATAATTTTCCATTGGGACGATACTTAAAAAACTAAAAACTAAAACAATAAAATAAGCGCTATCTTCAACTTATTCTTAGTAAAATTTAAATGTTTATGGTGTAGAGTGTTTTTTACAGACTGACACAAGTTTAAATCAACAACAAGGAAATATATTTTTAATATCATTGAAATGATCTTTATTGCAAAGAAATGTTTATGAAATTAATTTTTAAACATGATTTCTGCCACGTAGCCGCCGCGGTTGGCGCGTAGAAGGCAACAGCTAAAAATATATTCCGTAAAGTGGAAGGACACAACGAATTGAGAACGTCGACGAATTAATTGATTATGATCATCTTCAATGCTTTCCTGTACAGCGACTGCAGCTTCTTCACTGCGCACCGTTCGGCGTCTTACGGGATGCACATTTTCAGTAACAGTAAGTGTGAGCCGACAACGATCTATTATTCTTCAATGCTTCATCTTCAATGATTTCGAGTCCGCTACTCATTATCATCAGTATTCTCTGTTCAATTTTTTCCACTTTTAACGGTGGTAGGGCATTGCCCAAACCTGACGATTAATATTCCAAAAATTGTGTTTTCTTTTTACTATTTTTCCAGAGAAGAGAATATTTGGAATAATAAGCATCAGGATTAGGGAATTTCGTACTAATGAAAAGTGAGTCGACTTAAAATAAAATATAAGAAATTCCCATATGCAATTTCGTTAAAAATATTGGTTTAATAGTTCATATTCCTAATGGCCATTACCACCGTGAAAGCTGGAAAAAAAAGTTTGAACAAAGAACCCTTATGAGATGGCGCAGGAGCCCAGAAACTGATCCGTTGCGCCAGGTTAATGATTATAAAAATATTCCACAAATTCAGATTGCAGATTTGAACTTCAGTGTGAATAAAAAATTATTTTCCAAATAATTTAATTACATTCTTAAAGATATAATTTGACAATGGCTGATTCGAACTTGAGTCTGTATAAAAAAATTTTGTCTTAATAACAAAATTAATAAGTTCGAATAATAAAATTTATATTCCTGAACAAAAATTATTTTCCATCCATCCACTAAAAAATCAAATTCTTTTATATTATATTGAGCTTTACTGACAGTCCATGTATTTCGATATTTTTTAATTGATATATATTCCACTGATAGTAAAAATCGACTGCTTTATATATTAAGCGTTCGGACACAAATAATTCAGACGGCATTTGGAAGCCATTATGATGAGGCAACATTAAATAAAAGACATTCGAACACACCGAAGTAACAATTTGATATAGAAAATTGCGTATTTGCATTTTGAAACCACCACAACAACAAACAAGATTTAATCGATTTTAATTTAGCGCATTTCATGTCTTTAAAATACAAATTTGACATAATAGTGTTTTTCAATATCTAGCAAAAGATTTCTCTATAAAAATTTGCTAAGACTCCTTTTGTTCTTTAGCAAACAAATTTAAAGGCAACAAAAAATCCTTGTTGTTTGTAATCGCATTAAAATAATAAAATTTAAATTTGAAATAATTTATTGGAGAGCTTCGAATTCCCGCATAATAGAGGAAGTATTTGGGATCTGTTTTGTACGAATGCTTTCTTATTCGTACGAGTAGAATTTTTTAACAAATGTTTTCTTTGTTAGTTTTTTTAATCATTTAAATTCAATGTTTTTGTCATTGTTTTATTGTTTTTGTTGAATGTACAAGAGGGGATGGATGGATGTATGGCGTATGTTGTTCATCCGAATGTTTGGTTTGAACGAGTCAGTAGAAGCTCCGTTGCAGTTACATTTTTTTTTTTCTAATATATTTTTAGTTATTTGTGTGTATGTGTGTGCGTGTTTGTAAGTATTTTCCTATGTGTGCTCTGTTTGTCAGCGTTTGGCTTTATTGTTTGTGCTGTGCAACAATGTTTACGTACTTAGTCGTAAATTACTCAAAGTGTGACATTAAAACATGAAAAATACAGAACTACATACAGTCACATTTAACCGATTTCAACAACAACTACTCGCATTAATTCAACATAAAAATTGCACTCTACTCGACTCCAAAAAGGAGGAAAAGCTGTAAAAAAAAAATTCAACAAAAATATAGTCAAACAAATTCAAAGCTGCATGTGTGTAAAATACAGTTGAATTTTTTTTTGTTTAAATCGTTACACACTAGATGTGGAATAGTGGAAGAGTTTAAAAAAAAAACTAAATATATGCTAGAAGATAAATATGGCCCCTGTAATTATTTAGGAAACATATTTTGTCTGTTGAGGATATAATGGTGATTCCTGTTGTCCTGTCGTCAATACTTTTCATAGTTTGGGCGTTTAAAAAAGTTTCCCGAATATCTAAATAAAACCTTACGATGTTTTCTTTTCTGCAAACATGTAACACTTTTTAATTTTTTTTTTCTAAAAGCTTTTAAATACCATTTCAAATCAAACCATTTAAATACAATTTTAAACTAATTATTTATTTTCTAAAAGGATGCGAGACAAACTCCTAATAAATTCACTTTTTTAAAAAGACTTAATATGGTAGTTTTTCTTGAAAGGTACAAAAAATATTGCACTTTTTTTTGGAAAAGAAAACAACATTAAATTCATTTTATTATTTTTTCCCCATGATATTTATTAAAAATTATTTATATGTTGAAGACATCTAGTCCTTTAATGCTTCTACAATGTATGTAGAATTAAAGGAACCCCTGCTGATCAAAATAAATTATACGCAGATTTTAAATTTAAATCTTTTTTTAAGGACCGGCATTTAGAAGATGACTCCTACTCATACACTGTATTGTGCGGGAATTAGTAAAAGAAAAACTTAAGACGTATGCCATTCACTAAAAATGCAGTACAATTCTAATTGCTCAGAACTAGTCTCAACCTAAATAAAGGGTGTTTTTTTATGAAGTTTTTTTTTTATACGAATCACTCTGTTGTCTGACAGCTGTTTTGACAGTTTAAAGTGACGTCTCTACTCAGTATTGTTTGGCAAATCATCATGAACAGGTTAACTCCAGAACAACGCTTCCAAATCGTGGAAATTTATTTTCAAAAACAGTGTTCAATTAAAAATGTTTATCCGCTTTTTTACCGCAAAATTCTCTTCAGTGATGAGGCGCATTTTTGGTTGAATGGATATGTCAACAAGTGAAATTGCCGTATTTGGAGGAAAGATAATCCACACGCCGTTCAAGAATTACCAATGCATCCCGATAAATGTACTGTTTGGTGCGGTCTATTGGCTGGTGGAATCATCGGTCCTTATTTCTTTAAAAATGAGGAAGGACGACGCGTTACCGTGAATGGAAATCGATACAGAATCATGATCAATGAATTTTTGGTGCCAAAACTTCAAGATATGGATGTAAACGAAATGTGGTTTCAACAGGATGGTGCCACTTGTCCTACTGCGGGCGAAACAATGGACTTATTGAAAGAACATTTCAACGACAACATTATTTCGAGAAATGGACCGGTGAATTGGCCTCCGCGTTCGTGTGATTTGACGCCACTCGATTATTTTTTGTGGGTATACCTGAAATCATTGGTTTACGTGGATAAACCAGTAACGATTGACGCTTTGGAAACCAGTATTCAACGTGTCATTGCTGAAATACGGCCTCAAATGCTTGAAAAGGTGGTCGAAAATTGGACCTCCAGAATGGCCTTTGTGCTACATAGTCGTGGTGGCCATATGCCCGAAATTATATTTAAATGTTAAACGACAAGAAATTATCTACCAAATAAAAAAATTTTTTTGGCCATTTCATAATTTGGCATGTGTTTTATTTAAATCTCAAATCAGCAAGCTCTTATAAAAACACCCTTTATATTGTAGTACTTCAATATTATTATTAGTTCCATGTTAAGATCAAGATGAGTTCTTCACGTCTTGTAGACAAATGAGGACTATATTTTCACCCATCTTGCGCAAGGCTTTCTCATACCCAAGTGATCAATCAATATTTAAACCTCTGAGCTCTGTGGGATATCTATGGCTTCCACAATCTCTCACATTCAATCTCCGATCGGCTAAAATCATATCGTTCGACATCTTCCGTGCTTGTACGGCTACATCGGAATTCAGTAAACCACTTCGTTGTCAGGGAAATGGATGGTGCAGAGTCCCCATAATATTTATCAAGCCTCGTCTTGGTTTGAGTGATAGTTTTTATCCGTCCGTCCGTCCCTCCGTCTGTGGAAATCACGATTGGGTCCAAACGACAAGAGCTAAACCCATGAAGTCTGGTACAGATAAATTGAAAGATAGCAAATTCGTAATTGGGCTAAATCGAACCAGAGTTGAAAAAGTTCCGATAAGGTTCTTTTAATTTCTTCGATATTCTAATATTTTTTTAACAAAAGATCCACTTCATTTTTATATAAAAAAAAACTTTTTTTTTTATTATTTTCCAATTTTTCGCTGCCGACAATACGTAGTAGCTTCTTCCGGAATACATTTTAGACCGTCTCAACACCAGAGCATCGCGTGCAAATTGTTGAAATTTGTAATTAAAATAATTGTTCTATTCGTCAAACTCATCGTGCGCTTCCTCCATTTTATGGCGTACATAACCGACCATCAGAGCGAGTAATTCGAATAATAATAGATCGTTGTCGGCTCACACTTACTGTTACTGAAAATGTGCATCCCGTAAGACGCCGAACGGTGCGCAGTGAAGAAGCTGCAGTCGCTGTACAGGAAAGCATTGAAGATGATCATAATCAATCAATTCGTCGCCGTTCTCAATTCGTTGTGTCCTTCCACTTTACGGAATATATTTTTAGCTGTTGCCTTCTACGCGCCAACCGCGGCGGCTACGTGGCAGAAATCATGTTTAAAAATTAATTTCATAAACATTTCTTTGCAATAAAGATCATTTCAATGATATTAAAAATATATTTCCTTGTTTTATTATGATTTAAACTTGTGTCAGTCTGTAAAAAAGAGTCTATACCATAAACATTTAAATTTTGCTAAGAATAAGTTGAAGATAGCGATTATTTTATTGTTTTAGTTTTTAGTTTTTTAATTATCGTCCCAATGGAAAATTATTAAAAGATGAAAATAACAATAAAAATAGGGTGTTTATTTACTAAATATTTTCTTATCGATTTTTCGTATTTTTTTCTAATTAATCAATTGACATAAATTATATTCAAATTAAGTGGAACATATTCCTAAAATCAGAGCTGTAATTGAATGATTCATTTTCGCTTTTTAATTCATCATGACTTATATAAAAATGTAATTCATTAATTTTCGTAAAAATTTGAATTGAATTACATTTTGAATGAATTCAAAAACGACCAAAAAATTTTTAATTCATTCATTTTCCAAAGTAACAAATTGAATTAAAATATGAACGAATTCATTATGAACAAAACTTTTTGAATGCATTTAATTCGCTACAAAAATGAATTGAATTAAGATTTAACTTAACTCTTTAACGGTTTAGAAGAGGAATTATAATCCTTTTGGTTCATTCTTATTTTGTTTTTTAGAATGTTTGATAATTAAAATTATATTACTCGAAAATAAATTTTTTGAATTATGAAAAATGAGGTAAAAAATTATGTTTGCTTAAATTTGTATTTAAGTTTTTCATCGAACAGATTTTTGGATAAAAAAAGATCCAAAGATATAAAAAATATTGGAAGAATTTAAATTTTTAAAAAAAGCGTTAAAGAATATTTATTCGATAACATGGAAATGCTTCTACTGTAATATTATTACATTTTAAGCCTTTTTTTCCTTTCTCTAAACCATATTTTGAATATTTAATAATGTGATACATTTTTTTTATACCTAGCCAACTGGCCTCAAAAATATGTCCCTATGGACGCAGAGACAACAACCATTTTTTGTAATAATCTCATTTTTGAAAAGAAATACAGTAGCCGCTCGGTTATATGCACATCCAGAATAGTGAACATCCAGAATAGTGAACATCCAGAAAAGTGAACAACAAAATTTAAACACATGGGGTTCTAAAGAGTGAACACAGCCTATCTCTATTATGTGAACAGCTTTCAACCGTTAATTTTTTTTAAATGTTTGTCTTATTGGAAGTATGTTCTTCTCCGAAATAAGTGGAAAACCTAAAACTGTTCATTTTGTTAATGTTTTGAGTGTTGAGTTGTTGAGTGATTATCTTACATATTAAAAATCGGTTCTTCCCCGAGATAAGCGTGTGCGTACGAATACAAAAAAGGGTTTTGAAGTCTTTATTGTTTGTTACATATTGCATCGAAGATGAAGCGCAAGGTGTTAACGTTATCTGAAAAAAGTGACATTTTGGATAAAGGTGCACGCGTTACTTCTCTTGCACATTGATATGAAGTGGCCAAGTCAACAATTTGTGCTATTAAGAAAAATAAAAATCCGATTTTGGAAGTGACTGCAAAAAGTGAAGGAAAAATTGAAAGGAAAACATTGAGAGAAGCTGAAATGTCGTTGGTGGAGGCGAAGCTATATTATTGGTTCAATCAACAAAGACTTAAGAATTTACCCATTACTAGTGAATTAATTAAAGTAAAAGCAAAATATTTAAACGACCAATTGAAAGAAAAAATTTATTTTACTGCAAGTGATGGGTGGCTGCAGAAATTTAAGGTTTTTAAAGATATGCGATAAAAAATCATTATCCAACCCGGAGTTTGTAGAACCTTTTAAAAAGGACCCCATTCTTTAAAAGTAGAACACAATTTAATACATGATCATATTTACAATACGGACTATTTTGAAACCCGCTTTCAGACAAAACATACGTTTTAAGAAGTGAAAAAAGTGCACATGGAAGAAAAACCGAAAAAGCCCGTCTTACATTCCTGGCCTGTACAAATGCTTCTGGTGATAGGGAAAGCAAAAACTACAAGATGTTTCAACAATTTCACTCCACGAGTTGATTATGGCCATTCTAAAAACGAATGGATGACGGCAGCAATTTTCCAAATGTGGTTCAAAGATTCATTTGTTGTACAGGACTTCTATCATGTTCATTAATTATTAAAAAAAACGTATTAAAAATAAAAAATTTGTTTAATAACAGTCATATGAATTACTTATTTGATGTTCTCTCAATTTAGTGAACTTCTCTATTTAGTGAACAGTTTCTGTTTGAATTAGTTCATATAACCGAGCGACTACAGTATGAATAAAAAAAATTTTTCATACACTGCAAAAATATGCAAATTGTGATCTTTGTTCTTCTTAAACAAGAAATGAATGAAAAAAATTAATTGCAATTCACCCTATAAACCTTTAATGAATTCATTCAAATTTCAATTCAGTTCATTATTTTGATAAAATGAATGCATTCAAACATTTTTATATCGTAATGAATTCATTAATTTTTTAAATCATTTTAAAAAGTTCCTTAAATAATTCTACTGAAAAAAGAATCATTCGTTTACAGCTCTGCCAAAAATATATCCTATAGATTAACTTTTAAAAACAAACCCATCAAACATATTTTAAAAAACTAGACTAATTGTTTTTATTTGCTGAAAATAAATGTTGTTTTCAAAATTAATATCAAACAGAGCAAATAATTAAATTTTTGTTATTTAAAATTGTATTATTTTCGTTTATTTGCGTTTTTCAACACCTCACTTGTGTGCAATTATTTTAAAATGCTAAACATATTTCTTGTTTTAAGTATCTTGTAAATTACTTAATAACACCAAAGGGATTCTCATTTAACGCATTCAACATAAAAGTACATTCATCACTTAACCATATGAACAAACAAACACACACACACACACATACACATACACACACACTCACTTGCTCTTATCCAAACATGCTGATACTTAAGCTGGGATCTGTGTGTAAGAAAAAAGGTAAACGTGAAAAAGTCAAGGGTAATCACTTATTTTAAACGTTGCTCCAAATTCATTTAATGTATTTTATATTTAATTTTTAAACACATACTCGTACATGATATACATGTACTCGTAGATGTGTCTGTGTATGTGTGTGCGAGTTGAATACAAATACTTACTATATTGAAGGCTCCAGAGTGTGTAACGTTGAGAACACACACAAACACATGTTTACATAAATGCTTATAAAATTTTACAAATTTACACCTTTAAGCGTTTCAAGAAAAATAAGCCAGTGCTAGTTTTCACATTTATTTGCTTCAGTTCGGTTCAGTTGCCTGCTGGATGTACGAGTGTGTGTGTGTGTGTGTTTCAGCAATTTTGTGTTGTTGGGTTTGGTGGTTTGTTACGTCTTGTAGTCGTCACCTTACGTTGTCGTTGTCGTTGTTGTTGCTTAACATTTCAGCTCTGCTTGAGGTGTTGAAATATTAAATGAACAGCAGCAAAATTAAATAGTTGTTGTAATTCTTTTCATTAACATAGGGAGCCCATTAGAAAGCAAATGTCTTGGTGTTGAAGCTTAAGCGAAGGAACCCCTTTTTCCTTTGGCAGCTCTTTGGCTTTTGTTCTACACTTAATCACATAATAAATGTTCATGCGCTACCTAGTTTATGGTGGCTACACAAATATTGGTTGAAGTGCGAAAATAGTACGAAAATACCTTAAACAGAATTTTTTGTATTTAATGTGAAACCAAAGGAACTGAATATATTTAAAACCAAGGAAACTAGTGTACTTTTAACATCGTAAATCTATATTGTTTGTATCAGTATCCCCCTACTTAAAAGCAAGTAACCAAAGGAAATGTTTGTCATAGATCCATCGAAAATATGTGAAGAAATAAATTAAATCAGATCAGTGAACTAAAACTTTTAATATAATTTTATTTTTATATTCTTCAAAAGAGAATTGGAGGGTAGACCTTGTTGTTACGAAAATGTCCCTCTAAGACTCCATAATATATATATATATATATATATATATATATATATATATATATATATAAATATATATATATATATATATACATAGATACATATATATATATATATATATATATATATATATATATGTTTATATATATATATATATATATATATATATATATATATATACATATATTCTTGATCAATGATGAAATCTAATACGATCTTGCCATGTCCGTCCGTCTGTGGAAATACCGATACGAAATACGAATAATCCCAACGAAAAGACACAGAAACTTAGTATAAATATATCTTGAAGGAAAGCACAGGTCAAGTTCGTAAATCGGCTGAATCTGGCCAGAGGGCAAAAAGTTCCCTTAAGAAGAACTAAACCAACCTCTAAAGAAACAATATAATTTTTAAAGTTCTTTTTTTTTTTGTAATGTTGTTAAGCAAATGATATATTTTTATGTCAAAGAAGCTCCAACGCATTAAACTTGGAGCCATAAAATCCAAAAAGTTAATTTTTGGACCCCGTACCCTTTAGTGGGCGTTATTATATGCAAAAATATTTATTTGTGAAAATTTAACAAATTGTATTGCTAAAGCATGCATTCCTTAAAAATAACATTTTTAAGCTTTTATGACGAAGCTGAATAGTAACCTGACCCTCCTCTGCCCTACCCCTCTCCTCCCCCTTGGGCACCCCAAATGACCTATCAAAAAAATGTTTACCATTCATTATCCCAAAAAATTTATTTTTAGTATGTTGTGGCAAAGGTGAGTTGTTTTCCCCACGGCCCCTGCCGGAGCGAGGCCGATAAAATACAATTTTTATTTATCAAATATTTGGAGGGTATTTAAAAATCGACCCGCTTGAATATAATCATCTTACTTGCTTTTTATAAATTTGCATATAGTCCGGTCAATTTAGACATTCGAAGTTACATAAAGTCCCAACAAGCTGAATTTCTGTGAAGTTGTTCAAAACATAATTATAAACAATGTCTAGAAGTTCCCCATCATTCCCCTGTAAGGAAAAAATTTAATTCAAGGTCAAAGGTCAAAGGTCAAAAAATGAGTTTTTCGCGATTTTCACAAAAACGGTAAGTTTTATCATAAAAGTACCTCAGACAAAAATTGTAGATCATAAAATTATCTATAAAAAATGTATCAATACTTTTTTCTTACGAGCCACCGTTTCTGTTGATTTCCATTCAGGAAAAAAATAAATAAATAAAAGAATGGTTGCTTGGTGGAGCATAACACTGAATATTCGCCAAAAAATACACGGTTGGATGTATCAAACTTAATAAGCTTTGATATTTATCGGCATGGAATATCATTTTCATATGAGAAACATATTCAAAATATTTTTGATAAGATTTTACACAGACTAATTAATAAGACTAAGTGTATTACTAAATTTGTTTGCTGGGCAAATATTCTGGAAAAAAATATAACAAAATTCGTAAGCATCCGCCTGATATTCATTCGTCGCTGTCTCATCGACTACTAAATTAAAGAGGGTAAGAATACGTGTGAATGATCTCAACACAATTGTGCTATGAAACGCCCGTATCTGCTCTGAACTCATCGGATGAGACCCCATCTATAACAACTCGTATAGAGTGATCCCTGACGAAGCTCGATATAAACCGAGCGAAGGTGTCTCCGATAAATGTTATTTAGTATTTGCGAAAACATAATTAAGCGCAATAAATTATGCTAAAGGAAGTATTTTATTATGTTCATGCAACAATACACAAACATTTTTAAATTTTTTTCACAGTTTAAACTCTGATGATATACATATTTATTTTGCAATCTACAGCCCACTGTGCACCAGGGTTAAGTATGCAGGAAAGCCAAATAATTAGCAGAATATAATATACAAATTTATTCGATTCTGGTTTTATTTAACTCTAATCCACAAACGTGTTACCAATTTGGCAAACGTGTTACTAACCTGCTAAAATTTGTATAACAGACATATTTTTTCTCTATTATTAATTTAGTCTAAACATTATATATTAAGACTTTGACTTAATATTTTTGTTACCACACTAATACCGAGAGACATGCTGCAGCTGCACAAGAAGCTGTTTTCAATTTAAATTCCCATCAATCCTTGTGGTATGTTTGCTGTACAATTCATTGTATTTAATTTAATGTTATTCCATTTCCTCTTTATACATAAATATTTTCAAGAATCCAGAAAAATAGCTGAATAAAGTAAAGTGAACATCGTGTATATTATTTTTGTACATTTCAATGTCAACACAATAGCCATAATAGAATTTCAGTGATAGTTTGATTACGTATGGGTTACGGATAATATTCTTAGAATTGCTAAGGAATAGCACACACACAAATATTTTAACATAATTTATAATAGATGCAACAAATACATATAGATCTCATGTTGTAAAATTTATTACATGAAAAGAAGTAAATTTAAGCCATTGAAACCTTTAATAAGACGAATGAATTTTTGTGACCCATATGCCACTAGCATATAAACGGTGTTTTTTATGAAGTTTTTTTTTTATACGAATCACTCTGTTGTCTGACAGCTGTTTTGACTTTAAAGTGACGTCTCTACTCAGTATTGTTTGGCAAATCATCATGAACAGGTTAACTCCAGAACAACGCTTCCAAATCGTGGAAATTTATTTTCAAAAACAGTGTTCAATTAAAAATGTTTATCCGCTTTTTACCGCAAAATCCTCTTCAGTGATGAGGCGCATTTTTGGTTGAATGGATGTGTCAACAAGCAAAATTGCCGTATTTGGAGCAAAGATAATCCACACGCCGTTCAAGAATTACCAATGCATCCCGATAAATGTACTGTTTGGTGCGGTCTATGGGCTGGTGGAATCATCGGTCCTTATTTCTTTAAAAATGAGGAAGGACGACGCGTTACCGTGAATGGAAATCGATACAGAATCATGATCAATGAATTTTTGGTGCCAAAACTTCAAGATATGGATGTAAACGAAATGTGGTTTCAACAGGATGGTGCCACTTGTCATACTGCGGGCGAAACAATGGACTTATTGAAAGAACATTTCAACGACAACATTATTTCGAGAAATGAACCGGTGAATTGGCCTCCGCGTTCGTGTGATTTGACGCCACTCGATTATTTTTTGTGGGGATACCTGAAATCATTGGTTTACGTGGATAAACCAGCAACGATTGACGCTTTGGAAACCAGTATTCAACGTGTCATTGCTGAAATACGCCCTCAAATGCTTGAAAGATGGTCGAAAATTGGACCTCCAGAATGATCTTTGTGCAAAATAGTCGTGGTGGCCATATGCCCGAAATTATATTTAAATGTTAAATGACAAGAAATTATCCACCAAATAAAAATTTTTTTTGACCATTTCATAATTTGGCATGTGTTTTATTTAAATTTCAAATCAGCAAGCTCTTATAAAAACACCCTTTACTTCCTGTTTGTCTTATGACTTTCGAATTGTTGTAATAATATGAAGGTCTTGATTGTCTTTTTGTTTGATGTTGTGAACAAATTCCCTAAATAATTTCGAACAATATAGACAAGTTTTGAATTTTAAAGCAGCGAAACACCTGCAATTTTGCGAAACGAAGCCAACAACAAAACATTTGAATTGTATGATTTTCATGAAAATGAAACTGCAGTCAGTCTGCCTGCTTTTGTTGTCGACCATCAAGTTCATTGTTAGTTTTTCACGTCTTTTTAAGTACTAGCGAATTTCCCTGGTCTGCATATATTTTATTTTTATTTTTTTTTGTTTTGTTTACTTAAAGCTTTTTTTTCCTATTCATTTGGTCACCAGGTTGTAGTGAAATTGTTCAGAGGTCCCTTAATTCATTATTTCTCCAACATTTAAATTTTTTTCTTTTATATTTTGAGCGCAAGTTTTAAGATTCATTCACTATTTTGAATATATTTTCCTATAGTCTTTCGCTTGCAAAACGGGTCATTCAATTGTTCTTTTGTTGGGAGTTACTTAAATCATTTGCTTGTTATTTTTATGATTGTTGTTGTTCTTCTCTTCAGTTTATTCCCGACAATTGCATGCTGTTGACTTTATAATCGTTGTATTTCATTTTGGCCATTTTTGCAATGAAAATGAAAAGGAAAAGAAAAAATAACTCAAGTATTTCACATTCTTCCATCTGCAGTTGAAAGTTCACTACTTCTATTTATTATTGTAACAATATACAGTTTTCCTGTCTTGTTTCTTTTGTCTCGTTCAAAGGGATTAAAAAGCATGTTTTAAGTGTCTTTGCGTATAGGGGAAGGTTGTCCCATTGCCCTTGCTTTTAAATTTGCTTAAAGGGGCACTTTTTCTGTATCATGTGTTTGTGTTCTTGAGGTCAGTAGTCAAACCGTCTGGGATTGGAAAAACTTTTGCATAAACTTCTAGCACTTGGCTATTTGGTACACAACACTTAAGACTTCTTTTTACATAGAAACCTCTAACAATTATAATTTAATCAAGTTTCTTGCTTTCTTCCCTTGTATTCAAGAACTACTGTGATCTTTCCATCATAATTTGTTTCATTCTATATTGAAAACATTTTTATATGAATTCTTCCCGTTAAGGCACTTATGCCATTATTCACTTGTTGTTTATTTGTTATTCATTCTTTTAAAAGCTTTTCATACAGTTTTTATAGTTCTCTGGTCAAAATGTATTTTATAATATAAAAAAACTTTCATTATTTTACATTTCAACATTTATGATGCTGAAAAGTTATTTGCTAATTATTATTATGCGCAAAACAAAACAACTTCCACTTTCTAGTTGCCAATTTAATTTTTAGAAATATACTCTATTTAAACCAGAGCTCGAGCGAGTTTCACTCTCTACTCGAATTCGAGCGCGAGTACTTCTGCGAGTGAAAAAAAAATATCGAGTGTACTCTATTTTTCTATGCCACTCGAATAAGAGCGCATATGCTTTGCTCGATTTCGAGTGCGAGTAAAATACGCTCGAAATCGAGCAGATTATACTCTTGCCGAGTACTCTTTCAGTCTTTCTCATAAAAAAAAAATTCCACTTAATTTTTTTCCACAATTGTTAATTTCACAAATTGTGTTGTTTCCTTCAAAGTCATAACGAAAATATTTTCGAGTGTCTTTATTGTTCATTATAATATAGAAAATATAAGTAAACATTTAAAAATATAATAAAACTTTTTTTATAAAACCAACTAATTGCTCAGCACACGCGCACTGTATGGAAAGACTGAAAGAGTACACAAAAACCACACGCACACACAAGTCAGCAAAGACAAACAGTTTCTATTTTTCCACTCGATTTTACTCTTAAGAGTAAACTCTCACTCTATATCGAAGATTTTTACTCCCACTCTTATTTTTTAAAAAGGAGTACTCGCGAGTACTCCCACCTAAAACAAACGAGTGGAGAGTAAACTTTTTGTAACACTCGTAATCTTCGAGTACTCTTCTTCGCGAGTATTTTTCACTCGCGAGTAAAATCGAGTGAATCTGAGCTCTGATTTAAACTAATTTTTCTTTCTAAGTAGGACCGATACTAAGCAGATTACTGCTGCTGTAATACGTTCTTTAGTACGCCTTCAGTGATGAAGGCATAGCACTGATCACTGGCCATTATTGGCAGCGATTGACACTATCATGCACTACAGAGCAGAGTCCTATAGCGAACATTTGCCGGCTAAGTAAAACTTTAAATAGCTACAAAAATTGGCTATCTTCTCATCTGTCTTCTTTAACACTTTAATACCCTCGTTTCTAGTTCCGGTGCAGTGAACTGCATATGTAAAGGCAAGTCCTGAGTGCTCATCCTATGAAATAAGAGTTAATCACTGTCAATAATAATGCCATGGCTGCTATCAATTAACCAGGCCCACAAGGGATTCAAGTCAGAATTGATCAGAGTAGGATCAGGATTTTGTAAATGTACCAGTGCGGATTTAAATAAATTGCAGCTCACTTTAGGCTTGGAATTGTAAGAAATATTTTTCTAATGAATGTAAATTTTATTTTTTCGACTTATTAATTTATTATCAAGATAATAATTTTTATTAAGACTCAAGTTCAAATTTGCAATCAGCAAATTATTTTTTTTAAGATATTTTATTAAGTTCAAGTTACACTCATGTTTCACAGAAAAACGAGGACATGCATCCTGTTCATTGTTAATTGTTAACGAAAAAGTAAAAATTACAATTGCATGGCCACAAATAACAAAAAGTTTTCGAATTCAGCACCGTATGGCTCTAGAAAATGAAAAGAGAAAAAGGAATATTTGGAATTATAATTGCCAAAATTGCATGATTTCTTTCTAACCAGAAGTGATTCAACTTAAACAAGTAAAAAAGGTTACATTTGCCCGGGTCCAATCTTAAATACCCTCAAAATATTTAGTAATTACATATAAATATAAAATGTTTAACTTGGTGGGATAGAGTTACTTTAAGACATTTCTGTGCCAAATTTAAAATCTCTATTTTGACAGAGTAATTGCAGGAAGGGCCGTAGGGGAGACCTTTGCAATAAAATTTCAAAAATAAATGTTCAGAATAACTAAATGTACAATTTTTTAAATTATTATTATTTTTTTATGGGGTCTTTTAGTGGGCAAAGGGGGAGGAGGGGGTAGGGCAGAGGAGTACCAGGTTACGTATCAGCTTCGTCACTGAAGCCTAAAAATGCTATTTTTAAGGGAAGTAGGCTTAAACAATACATTTTGATAATAACGCCCACTAAAGGGGCGGGGTTAAAATTTGTTTTTTTTAATTTTAACGCGTTGGACCTTCTTTTTCATAAAAAATATCATTTGCTTAACAAAATTAAAAAAAAAAACTCAGTATGACTCTCACAAGTGCTTATAACGTGATTTATTAACAAAAATAAAAATGTGCAATATGTTCCCAATCATAAATTAATCATACTTGTGCTCGAAATATGATTGCGATTGTTTTGGAATCATATTTACGTCAGTCTAACTATGAAAATTATTTGTTATAGTTTTTATATTCGTTTATATTTCTTAGTATATTGTTCTATTTTTTCAGCCTTTAATTTTTTATTTTTAGTAATAATATTGAGCTTGAGGCTTATTTTTATAAAATAATAACCATAAAAATATTTTTTTTATATTTGCATAAATATTTCGATATCCTCTGGATATTTTCTTCAGGATAACAATTAAAAATCAATTATATTATTTTAACAATAACAAAATTTAAATTATATGAAGTTAAATATTTTTTGTTGTTTTTTGTTTTTATATAAAAATTAAAATGAATGCAAAAATATCTTTATTTGATTATGTTCTTCATGTCCCAGCCCAAACCGGTTACAATTTAGAGAAAATATAAACAGAATCCTTTGAAACACGACTACTAGAACCTCAAAGCGTTGAGATCTGGTGAAAAGTATATTTTTTCAAAACGGGGTAAAACTTGTAACGATTTTCTGAACATTTTTAATTTTCTTAGCCGGAAGTTTAAAGTATAATACAAAATTTACGCCCTGCGAATTAGTCGAAATGTAAATTTTCATGGTTTTGACTATAAGAATGGTCTATATTGGCTTTGGGTGTGTCTACGGTTTGTGGGTTATCTGCCTAAGCTTGAGGTTTAAGAAAAGTTTACGAGGAAAAATCGAACGCAATCAAATCGAATGATAGTGATCGCCAGTTTGCATGCCTTCGAAGTGAAATAACTCTTTTTAGTAATACAATAAAATATTTATTCGAGCATATTTTCCAATGCGGCATGAACTGTGTGGTGTCAGTCATATCATCCAATTCTCTGTTTAAAGGAAGCTGGTAATCATTGAGTTGATGAAGGGGTTAACTGATTGCCTGTTCGATTAATTGAAAATAGTCTATTAGCATTTAGTGATTAAATCTGCTCAATTTGATTAAGTAATTATATAAAGTTTAATATATTTTTATTTCCTCATTTTTTGTGTCTTTATCCTGAAGGAAACTTGTGGACGAGTGTCTTCAAGTCGCCACTTTTGTCTACTATATAGGTGACTGTTTTTTTTGTTCTCTTTTTTTTTAGTAGGACTAGCACTCAGAAAATGAGCCCTGCATTGCGCCTAACTAGAAAGAATGGAATAGTATTGAAATCACAGATAAAGAAGGATGAAAAGATAGAGAATGTTTTGCAGTTATTTTACATTTTGATTTGCCGGGTAATTTTTGATACAGAGACGACGAATTTTTGTTTTTAATAAAACTCCAGAAGTTAAAGAACTGTATGATTTCCATATCTACATCTATTTCTGAAAAGTTTGAACTTTGTACACTAGAATTACTAAAATGCACTAGTGTGTATGTAGTATGTCGGCAGTAGCATACTACAAGTCACTAGTACTGGTGATTGTGTCACTAGTAAGTCAGTACTATTTCATTATTGTGTATCCCTTAAACAACATTATTCTGATAATCTAATTGATCTTGAAGGAATAATAAAACTTTTTTATTAATAATTACTTTTATAATAGATGCATTTAAATTATAGTTACAGAATTTCATGTGATTTTTGCAATATCAATTAAGAAACCCTATTCTTAAGTGGCTGTAGTAATTTATCCTTGCAGAGTATTCTGTAGCATTCTTATGACATGCAGCACGTGCTATAAAAATCATATCTAGAGTTGCAACGTTGCCACAATATAGCTAGTGTCATTAATTGATTGCGACAAATTTTTAAATATTTTTGGCTTCCAAAGCTTATTTGCTTAAATCATCCTAATGGCAATAAAAATAATTTTCCAACTTTTTGGGCAAATTTGTTATAAACAATTTGTATGGTAAATTTTTAAACAAAATCAATTCGAATGACCACAAGCCTTTATTTAATCCAGCATTAAAATATTTACTTAATTTAACACAAACAATTAATTTGGAATATTTAAACTACAAAATAAATACAAACAACAACAATTAAATTATTTTTGAAAAATTTTTTCTGTTTTTAATTTTATGTATATTTATCGGATTAAGCAACAACAACATAAATAAAAAACTAAATGCAGTAAAATCATGGATTGCATCTAATGAATGTCATTCCAATAGAATTTATCTATCGGTCTCCTTCTGTCGCCCTCTCTCTCCCTCTCTATTCCCCTCTTGCAAACAGAGAGTGGCACAGAAGTAATTAAGTTGGTCAAAGTAATTTTTATTGTTTTGTCGTTTAGGTTCAAAATGTTTTACAAACACAAATAAATCTATGATTGCATGTGTGTCAGTGCACACAATTTAACTTCTTTTGATTGTGTGAATTTTTTGTTTATGCAAATCTGGATGTAAAAATGATTTAAATCATTGTTCATCAGCACCTACACAATACAGTCACTTCAAAATTTGTTTATTAAGTTTGTCGTTGGTCTCCGAAAGAAGCTATTGTTTGACTTCATCTCGTTCAAACGAGGGTGGGAGAGTAAATGTCACCAAGAAATGTTTTATTAATTGTTTTCGGAATCATGGTTTTAAAGAGGAATTTAAATATTTTAAAATTTCTTATTATACCCTCCAAAAAAGAGTTTGTCATTCCGTTTGTAACGCATCGAAATATCCATCTCAGACCCCCTGAAGTATACATATTCTTGATTAGTGATGAAATTTAAGACGATCTGAGCATGTCCGTCCGTCCGTCTGTGGAAATCACGATTCAGTCCAAACGAAAAGAGCTAGACTCTTGAAATTTGGTACAAAAATATTTTGAAGCTTAGAGCTTCAGTTCGGAGATGGGCTAAGTCGGGCAAGAGGGAAAAAAGTTCCCCTAAGAAGAACTAAACCAACCCAGAAAAAACAACATAATTTTTAAAGTTTTTTGTTTATTTTGTTGAGCAAATGATATATTTTTATGTCAAATACGGTCCAACGCCTTAAAATTGCAGCCATTAAATTTAAAAAAAATGATTTTTGGACCCCGCCTACTTTAGTGGGCGTTATTATATGCAAAAATAGCAAAATAATTTAACAAAATGGTTTTACTTAAGCCTACATTCCTTAAAAATTAAATTTTTAAGCTTTAATGTCGAAGTTGAGATGAAACCTGGTACTACTCTGTCCTACCCCCTCCTCCCCCTTCACAATCAAAATGACCCCACCAAAAATTAATTTTAATTTTGTATACAATTATCCCAAGCATTTATTTTTAGAGTTTTATGACTGCCTGTTTCTGCCCTACCGCCTTTTCCCCGTAAATGACCCTTTAAAAAAATAAAAATTTTATTTTGTATATAATTATCCCAAGCATTTATTTTTAGAATTTTATGACAAAGGTGAAATGTTTCCCCCACAGCTCTTGCCAGAGCTACCCCACCAATATACCCTCCAAAGAGAATTGGACCCTATAAAGTAAATATGTATATTCTTGACTAGTGATGAAGTTTAAGACGGTCTAGAAATGCCCATACGTTCGTCTGTAGAAAACATGATATTATCTATTTTTGAACCCCGCCCCCTTTAGCGGGCGTTGACGTACGATATTATATAAAGGAACTCTGTCCCACCAAGTTAAACATTTTAAATTCACTTACTAAATATTTGGAGGGTATTCGACCCCGTCGAATATAACGTTTTTACTTGTTTTAATTATATTTACAAAATTTTGCATTTTTGGAACAGTTACAATTATTAATATTTATGGACCGTTTTCTTAGCAATTTTTTTTGTTAAAATAGGACCAGCACTCAGGTTGTGGCCTCTACATATGCAATGCATTGCGCCGGAGCTAAAAGGAAGGGAGGTTATCGTACTGAGAGTACAGATGAAGAAGGATGAAAACAGAATTTTTTGCAGCTAATTTAAAGTTTTATTTCGCCAGGGATTTTTTGCTATAGGTCCAACGAAGGATGGTGTTCAGTGACCAGTGCTATGACTTCATCACTGAAACAGGCTGACAACAACTGACACAACCATGTACTAATGCTGATCAAAGGAATTCGACACAATATTCATGACAGAGCACGGAATCGAACTCAGTACTTTCGGCTTCATAGACTTGCGTTAACTACTTCAGCCAACAGCACTTCAGATATGAAACAAGACGGATAGATATATTTTTGGAATGAAATTTTTTTTCATTTCATGCAACTGAATAAAAAGCACCCAATGTATCGACTTCTTTGCTACTATTTTCAATGTCATTGAATTCAACTTGTTTTCTTATAAGAGGCAATTAAGAAAAGAGAGGGACATCAGTCCATTGCATGTATCGAAAAATATTGAAAAGGTTTGGCTTAGGGAAAAAATGGACAAACGGCAACACGGGTATTTAACTAAAAGTGCGTTATCATCGGTTTTATACCATAAAATTTTTATAAATAGAAAGTGTTATTAAATTCCTGATAAGTGGTAACAAACAAACATACACCTGAGTACTGATGATAAAAGTCTAGCGAATTTTAAAAAATAGCTGCTCTGCTGTGTAAGTTGAATTATTACAAACTGACGTTGACTTTCCTTTGTGCCTTGGAATATTTATCTATTATGTCTTTCTGACTTTAAAATAAATTTTCGAACAATTGTTACGTCAATCGTAATTGTATTTAATATGAAGAATATTAGTATTTAACACTTTCACAATAGGACAGTTAAATGACAAATAAAATACCTTCCCATACTCATAAGATTATGATCGTCACTGAGTGTACTTTATATACAATCTGATACATTTGCATATAACGTATACGCCACAGTATGTCATTGCTATAGAAACTAAATTGAAAGACGTTCGTTACCATTTAGAATTAATACTTATTCTGCTAATCGTATTTTTAAAACCTGCTACACGATAGAAATTAGCAAAAGGAACTGAAAATATATAAAAATTTTTAAAATTGTTTATATATTATATATGTATATATATATATATATATATATATATATATATATATATAAATATATAAATATATATAAATATATATATATATATATATATATATATATATATATATATATAAAGGGTGTTTTTTTTTATACGAATCACTCTGTTGCTGACAGCTGTTTTGACTGTTTAAAGTGACGTCTCTACTCAGTATTGTTTGGCAAATCATCATGAACAGGTTAACTCCAGAACAACGCTTCCAAATCGTGGAAATTTATTTTCAAAAACAGTGTTCAATTAAAAATGTTTATCCGCTTTTACTGCAAAATTCTCTTCAGTGATGAGGCGCATTTTTGGTTGAATGGATATGTCAACAAGCAAAACTGCCGTATTTGGAGCAAAGATAATGCACACGCCGTTCACGAATTACCAATGCATCCCGATAAATGTACTGTTTGGTGCAGTCTATGGGCTGGTGGAATCATCGGTCCTTATTTCTTTAAAAATGAGGAAGGACGACGCGTTACCGTGAATGGAAATCGATACAGAATCATGATCAATGAATTTTTGGTGCCAAAACTTCAAGATATGGATGTAAACGAAATGTGGTTTCAACAGGATGGTGCCACTTGTCATACTGCGGGCGAAACAATGGACTTATTGAAAGAACATTTCAACGACAACATTATTTCGAGAAATGGACCGGTGAATTGGCCTCCGCGTTCGTGTGATTTGACGCCACTCGATTATTTTTTGTGGGGATACCTGAAATCATTGGTTTACGTGGATAAACCAGCAACGATTGACGCTTTGGAAACCAGTATTCAACGTGTCATTGCTAAAATACGCCCTCAAATGCTTGAAGTTATCCACCAAATAAAAAATTTTTTTTGGCCATTTCATAATTTGGCATGTGTTTTATTTAAATTTCAAATCAGCAAGCTCTTATAAAAACACCCTTTATATATTTTTTCTTTATTATACCATGTTCGGTTGCGCCCTAATTGAGCTGAATTTGCAATTTGGTAAACCAATTAAGAATTTAAGATATGGAGCATTTGACTACTTAATTCTTGCAGAACCAAACTCGCCATGTGATTCTTGTGCAGTATGTTCAGTGCAGGACAAAAATGTCTTTACAATAAAAAATTAAACATTAAACCCGGTATTCATAAAATTTAAAATGAGTTTGAAATGTATTTTAATAAAAAAATTTCATACAAAATTTTCTTAAAACAGATTTCAAACACGTTTTATTTTTTTATGAATACCGGGGTAAAGATTAACCCCCATATTCATAAAAATTATGAGAGGCTTATAAGAGTGTAATAGAGCAAATTTCATATGAAATTTTGTTTTATTACACTGTTATTAGACTCTCATAATTTTTATGAATAAAAGGGGGTTAATTTATATAAACAGTTTATTTAATATAACTTGTACAGAAATTTGCACAAATAAGAAGGTTAGAAACCTAAAATAATTTTTATGATTTAACCTTATGAAATTTCAACAAAAAAGTAGAAAAAAATATCAGCTGAAACTAAAGGTTCCTACCCTTTACTTTAATAGTTTTTTAACCGATACAGTGGGTAAAGAATTTTTTTTTTTTCATTTCACTCAGTAGGACTCATATCGGGTATCCACCCTAAGGGGATCAATTGGATCCTTGAGGCTGTTATTAAACCAGTACTCTTTTACGGGATATTGGTTTGGTGGAATGCGATGGACAAGCCGGCTCATCGCAGCACCTTTGAAAAAGTCTTTCGGGTCGTAGCGAGACTGATGACAGGCGCACTACGATCTACACCAACGGGAGCAATTTTTGCAATGCTAAATTTCCCGAGGATTCACTTAGAGTTTTCACTGACGGATCCAAATGGGGAAAAAGAACGGGCGGAGGCTTCTATGTGGAGAACTTCAATGTAAGATCTCCATTCCGGCTCCAAGACGGTTGTACCGTCTTGCAAGCCGAAATCTCTGCTATTACTCGGGCAGCGAGATGGCTAAGGTACTATGGGATATCGGATGATATCTTCATTGTTACCGATAGCAAAGCAGCCATCTCTGCTATTAGTGGTGTGTACAGTACATCAAAAACTGTGCTCGAATGCCGACTGTCTATCAACGAGATAGCGAGACATTCGGGGGTGACACTGGTTTGGGTGCCGGGGCATTCTGGATGTCCAGGCAACCATACTGCGGATGAGATTGCCAGACAAGGGACTGAATTGAACAGTTCAATGATCAGTCACTTCACTGGCATTCCATTAGCGCGATGCAAGTTTCCGATTCAAAGCGAATCATACAAACTAGCTCAACTTAGGTGGGAAAGCGTGGCTAACTGTCTCGTGGCAAGAGCCACGTGGCCCCATTATGATTTGCGCAAAACATGCGCCCTTCTCAAGTTTGACAAGGCGCGCAAGGGCAGCGGCGCTGGGCTCCCGATTCCTGTCAGACTTAGACAGCCTGGCAAACATGGAGCTTTCAGGGGTATCATCCTTCCTCAGGGGTACAGGATGGTTTGAAACGGCGGAGGACATCCCTTAGGAGGTCCTCTGCTTAAGGGCATCACAAAGGGACCGAAATGACGGACCCAAGTGGATTGTCCCGCCAGGGACAACGGCCCTCTAACCTAACCTAACCTTCCACTCAGAAAAAGTGCAAAGACTAAAAAAGAAGAGGCTGTTTTCTGTGATCATCAAATTCGACAGATTCAATTATAGTTAAACTGCCTCAATTAGGATGCATTTTCAATATGATCGTAAATCCAGCCGACAAAACATAAAAACACCGTCCAAACAATCAATTACTTTTGGAACTTCATTCAGTAACGCTTTAATTAAAAGAACAAATTCTTAAGTTAAAAATTAAAATTAAAATTAAAATTTACTAAACATTTTATGGCACCTGCTTATCCTCGTATTTGCGTAAGTAAATCCATTTACTCACATGCATCTGCAATTACTTATCCCTGCGTATGCGAGCGTGTTTGTAGAGAGCTTGATTTGTTCAGTCTTCGATGTGTGTGTGTGTGTGCGTTTCTTTTTTTTAAATACTGTCATGGTTTAGTCTTTTTGTTGTTGCCAAATTTACATTCTAAATAAAATGAAACAATAAATTTTATTGTTTACAGTACATTTTGTTTATTTCTCTCTTGATACAATTCTAAACTGATTGTTTTTGAGGGGGCAACAACAAAAAGAAAAGCACAACTAGAAACAATTTCATGTACAAGCACAACTGCAGTCAATATACGATAAAGAGCCCAGTGAACAATTGTTTTTAGCTGAAGTAGTTAACACGAGACTAAATAGCCAAGGATCCGGATTTCGACATCGCACTCAGTCATGAACATGGTACTCATTTTTGTGGTCAGGATTAGTGTGGGGTTGTGTTAGTTGTTATCGGCCTGTTTAATCGGTCCCGCAGCAAAACATTCGCTGGCAAAATTAAAAAGATTAAAACATCTATAAAAATTTTCTATCTTCTCATTTTTCTTCCTCTGCTCTCTCAATATATTCCATCTTTCTAGTCATCCCCTGCATTCTGGTCCTTATAAAGAATTAAATATATGCGAAACTAAGTTTGTGGATATTCCAGTTGTAAACGCATTAATTTAAGATTATTTTTTAACCGCCAAGAAGTGACGGGGCACTGGGCAATAGGCAGACATGCTGGTAGGATAGGTCTCTCCTATAATGCATTCTGTCACAGCTGCCGGGATCAGGGCAAGGAATAGACAGTTTATCACTTCCCTTGTGAATGCCCGGCATTGCACCATACGAGACACAGAATCTTAGGCAACAGTATAATATCCGAGCTTTCGGAGCTAGGTGACCTTATTAGATTCCTCGATGCAACAGGTTGGACCTAGCATCCATCACCGTATGCGAGATCTGGATTCGGTTCTACACAGTTTGACACTGACGAGTGGAGTAGTCTTTCAAAACGGGATCTCAGAGATCCTACTTGAATGATTGTGGGTTACAGGCAGCCACGTATACCAACTAACAACCACCAAGTCTGAGTGATTTCATTCTGGATCATGAAGTAGATTCTAAATTTTATTTTGAGGTTGAAATCAATCAAATGACTGACATCACTAACCCTTTTATCAACATTAATTCAGATTTACCACTACAAAATAAAATAATACTAATGAAATCTGTAGTGAAAGTTTTGTGTTCTATTGTACTCCTGCTCGGTATACGATAGCAAATTTTCACAAGATGAGACTGCAAGTGGCAGGAAACAAGCCTTTAAAAATGATCTCCAAAGTTCCATGACACTGTTCAACACAATTTTTTTCTGAAGTGATTCAAGCAAATTTCAACTTTGTTGAATTAGTACTTTAAAGAACATTTTTAGGTTAATATTTTTAAATTCTTTTATCTATTATCAGCCCTGTAGCAAAAATTAGCCGGCAAAGTAAAAGGTTGAAATAGCTACAAAAACAACTGTATATCTTCTCATCTTTCGTAATCTGTCCCCTCAATACTATCTCCTCGTTTTCAATTCCGGCGCAATGTATTGCATATATAGGGGTCATCCCCTGAGTGCTGGTCCAAGATAAAAAAAAAATCAATGAGTGTTCGAACTCACGGGCGATGTGTTAACACCTTTTTGTTTATTTATTTTATATTAAACCCACAAAAAACAAAGAGAATGCAAAGCAACAGACAAATGTACATACATACATTGTTATGTTTGTACATAAGCTACATACGTTGCTGTCTTGCTATCTCATTTTTATATATGTACGCATAACCACGTCACTATTCTCTTTGCTATGCATAAGACAAAACCGAAGATCAACATAAAACACTTTTTTAATATTACTCCAAATTAATACTCCGAATTAAAACACTTAAATCTCCGCTCGCCGATATCGGATCGCCTTAATTTTTGGCCTAAACTTTTTGTCAAAAACCGCACTAGCGTTTTAATCCAAAAATTAATAAAATCGGCTATGAATTTCCGTAGAAAATCGCGTGGGAAAATTATATGAAAATCGCCCAATAATCACTTTCAATACCGACTGCCAAGCAACGAACAAACACATATTCTTACATCTTACAACTTACACTTGCGTATGTATTGAAACTGATAGTTTACTGCCCTAGAGGCGCGCGTATAGATGTTAACACATCAAAAATTCTTTTATCAATGAGTGGCCAATAAGCTGCTAAATGTCTTTAGACCATTGAGCTCTACAATTTATTCAACGCATCAAAAATTTCGTTGTAACCAGTAACTTATCTGCCGTAAATATAAAGAAAGAGGGTTATTTATCTTTGATGTATAAACTACAGGACTTTGTAACGTATTAAAAGATTTACGATATACACATTTTAATAAAATTATCCTATTTACTACGGTGTAAAATTCATATTTGGAAAATTTTTAGAACAATATATATGGCAAGACTGAACATGGGTGTTGTAAGCGGTTTTCTTACAAGGACATTCGATCTTTGACATTGAATAACGGCCATCTTATTGAAACTACATCTGCCAAATTAGATGCAATTTATTCGGTCTGTTTTGCCACATCACTATGGATGAATATTAAACACGTGTAAATAATAAAATTATTTTATTATGCAAGCAGTTCTATTCGGGCAAAGTACCGTGCCATAAATATCACCTATCTAGTGGAAAAATATGAGTCCAATGGTTCAGTAAACGAGCAACCTACACCCGTGAGTCGACAAAAAGCAAGATGTGCCGAAAAAATTCCCTCTGCTCATGAGAGTGTACAGGAGAATCCGGTGCCGTCGACTTCAGAGCTCGACCTCTCGCAGACCACAATCTGACGAATTCGTTGTCGTGATTTTGACCTGCACTCGTAAAAAATTTAACTAACCCATGAACTGAAAAAAACGATCATAGACAACGAGGTGTGTTAGCTGAAGCAGTTGGCAACTGAACCTAATTCAGCAATGGCACACATTTCCAGATGATCAGGTACTTGAAGAAACTAAATTGTCGATTTGGGACGATGCCAAACCTCATTAGATCCAAAAACTCTAATGCATCTGGAGAAAGCCACTGATTGGTGTGAATTTCGGACTGAAAATGTCATATTTCCTTGAGGACGACTTTTGTAAGGCCATCACTATCAATAGCGAGTGCTATCTGTCGATGATCACCAACTTTGTTTGGCCAGAATCGAGTGGTCTACACAGTGATGACATGTGATTTCACATCTGCTGCTATATAAAATACAACTCATGCTATGTTGGATAGTCTACACGAGCGATTTGATAGCAAGGCCATCTACCGTAGATGTAATCTGAGCAATTTGATCCTGTTACACTTTTTCTTTTGGGGGGTCGCATGTTCATAGGAATAGGCCAAAAATTACAGTGATCCTCAAAGCCAACAAAACTTTTGCTATCGGTCAAATTCAGCTTAATTTTTGCAAATTGGACATTTAGGATGCGCTCTACCCAGAGCAAAAGTGGCAGAAATTTGAAAGATGTTATTATTTCACACTTAATCATCATTAACAACAAATCAATAGGTCTTTCAAGAGAATAAGAGATTTCCCTGGAATCTCACACACACACACTTTTTTAATTTAAAATTTAAAAGCAGCACTTAAGACACTTAATGAAATACCCTTTCGTTTTCTCATTCAGAAGACAGTCAAATGCTAAGGAGAAAATTTAATAAATGTAAAAAACTTACTGGAAACTGTCTTCAAGGAGAGACTAGAACGACGCTTAGGAGACCAAAACCATTCGAGTGGCATGGAATTCATGAATACATTAAAATGAATAAATGTGCGTGCACGCACTTTAGCACACACTTAAATACAGAGACGTACGCAAATTCGAATAGAACTTTATTGTCGAAATTAATTTTGTTTTCGTTAAAAGTTGTTTTTTTTCTCTTCTGTTGACATTTAGCATATACGAGTACATATACACGGGCAACTAGAAACAAGTATGTGTAAATATGTGTATGCATACACACGGATGCTGTTCGCATGCTTGTGTGTGTGTGTGTGTGTGATGTGTGCTAAAGTCGACATAGAGAATTTACTGTATGTAATTTTATTTTGTGGTTTATTATGCAAACATCCGTTTAAATTAACAAACAAATATGTTAACAATTTTTGTTTTATATTTATTTATATCTTTCTTAAAAATTAGTACATGTTATTTTATTAAAATATTGCCACCTTAGAATACGTACAATAAATTTAATTTTACATCAATTTATTTGATTTACAAACACATTTCAATTGTTCTTTAATAGTTAATAAATCATTTCTGCTCTCATACTTTTTATTATGTGTTTATCTTTTGTGTGTGTGTGTTTGTGTGTGTAAATAAATTCTTGTAAATATATGATGTTGCGATATACATAAATGATGCTGATGATAATAATTTATATGTAAAAAATAATGATAATAAATTGTTTGTCACTTTATCATGTTAAGTGTGATTTTATGTTTACCACACAGTGACAACATCTGTCACAAAAGATTTGTTGACACACCGATGCACGAGTATAAAAAAAGAAAAGTATAATAGACATTAAAGTGAACAAATTTATAATTAATGACAAATATTTGTGTGTGTGTGTGACTATGAAATGATAAATGGAATAAATCATACAAATGGGCAACAGATTTGTAGGAATTTTATTAATAAAAATTAACTTTTCTTTTATTGCTGAGTTTTATTGGACGTAAAGTTGACATGCAGTGTACTGATCATAAATAATAATAATTTTATTTAAGCCACTTTGAACGTGAAATAATGCTCTTTAAGAAATCTACTACGAAACATACATTTTTAGTTTTCCCCATATTTTATTATGATAAGGAATTATTTCTCAAATTTATTCTATTTCATGTCGGATGCTTTTTTAATTTCATGGAAATTATCGATATCGATAACTATGGCTTGATAGTTTATAATGTCAAAAAAGTTTAGGACATCATAAGCATTCGTTTAATGTCAGAACGACGCACAGTGGGATATTTTGTGCAAGAAGTAATTTATTCCACACATAAAACTTAAAAATTTAATAATGCAGTTTTGTAGAAAATTTATTCAGTATGAAGAATTCATAAATTATATCCCAAAAAACGTTTATTTGTCTTTGAAATAATGAAGTAAAGTCATGTAAACTTTGATCAAAAATTTTGAAAACTGTTTACGCACTTCTATAGTGTTTATACGTAAGATAATTTGATTGCTCTGATTTCAATAGTGATTTTTTCAAATATAGCCTTTTTTGCGTATTTGTAAAAAAAAAATTATAAAGATCGCTCATATGGTTTTAAAGATATGATAGAATAAAATTCGTTCCATAATGTGCCGTGGTTGCAAACTTTTTTGGAAGATAGAAAGGGTTTCTCGGTCGTGCTAGGTGCTCCCGCTATAATAAAATGATAGGTAAGACTCTATATTATCAATTAAAAAAAAAATTTAAATAATTAATAATCTTGGCCAATTTTCATTAAACTTTATTTTATTCTTAATTGAGGTAATAAAAGCCTCTGTTTTAAATTTCACAAACTTAGGGCCAAAAATAAATTTTGGTTTCTATGGGGCGGTAGGTAGTGGGCGTGGCCAATTTTTATGAAATTTTATTTTATTCTTAATTGATGTAATAAAAGCCTCTGTTTTAAATTTCAAACATTTTTGCAAAAAAATAATTTTGGTTTCTATGGGGCGGTGGGTAGTGGGCATGACCAATTTTTATGAAACTTTATTTTATTCTTAATTGAGGCAATAATAGGTTCTGTGCCAAATTTCAAACATTAATATGGGTTATATGGGCGGTGAGTGGTGGGCGTTAATTGAGGTAATAAAGGCTCTGTGTCAAATTTAAAAAACTTAGGGCTAAAAATGAATTTTGGTTTCTATGGGGCGGTGGGTAGTGGGCATGGCCAATTTTGATGAAACTTTATTTTATTCTTAATTGAGGTAATAAAAGCTTATGTTTTAAATTTCAAAAACTTAGGGCCAAAAATAAATTTTGGTTTATATGGGCGGTGGGTAGTGGGCGTGGCCAATTTTGATTAAACTTTATTTTATTCTTAATTGAGATAATAAAAGGGTCTGTGCCAAATATAAAACATTTTTGCCAAAAATGAGTTTTGGTTTCTATGGGCGGTGGGTAGTGGGCGTGGCCAATTTTTATGAAACTTTATTTTATTCTTAATTGAGGTAATAAACGCCTCTGTTTTAAATTTCAAAAACTTGGGGCCGAAAATAAAGTTTTGTTTCTATGGGCGGTGGGTAGTGGGCATGGCCAATTTTGATGAAACTTCATATTTTTCTTAATTGAGGCAATAAAAGGCTCTGTGCCTAATTTCAAACATTTTTGTCAAAAATAAATTTTGGGCTCTATGGGCGGTGGGTAGTGGGTAGTGGGCGTGGCCAATTTTAATGAAACTTTATATTAAGGCTCAGAGCAACATTTCAACATTCTACGAGCACTCCTTATATATTTTGCCAAACATTCTATGAACAAATGCCTCTGTGCGACGCTCCAAATAGTGAAAATTTACTAAGAACAACAAGTAAGAACTCTATATTCGACCGGGTCGAATGTTAAATACTCTCCAAATATTTAGTAATTAAGTGCAGAACATTTTTTTTTATAGGTCATGGGTGGAGGGGTAGAGCAGGCAAAGGGATGTAGTCTGCAGAAATATAATTTACATTTATATTAACAGTATTTTTCTTTACTTAAACGCCTACTAAAAGAACCCGGCTCCAAAAATGGATTTTTCGGATTTTCTGGTTTCAATTCCAATGCTTTGGATATTCTCTGACATAAAAATGTATATTATTTGCCTAATAAAATTACAAAAAAAAACTCTAAAAATTATGTTGTTTTTTAGGGGCTGGTTTAGTTCTTGTTAGGGAAACTTTCTTCCCTCTTGCCCGATTCAGCCCATTTACGATATATTTGTACAACGTTTCAAGTTTCTGGCTCTTTTAGTTTGGAGTGAATCGTGATTTCCACTGACGGATGGACAGACGGGCATGGCTAGATCGTCTTAGATTTCATCACTGATCAATAATATATATACTTTAAGGCGTCTTAGAGGAATATATCGCTGCGTTACACAGGGAATGATAAATGGAATACACCTTCCAATTAATTTTTTGGAGGATATAAAAATAAATTAGTTCATAGAACCCTTTGTCCATTTTAAGGTCCACACAATCGGCTCACTAATTTTACTTTTCTCTCATCTTTTTGTTATTTTCAATTTTCTATATTAATTTCTCTCTTTCTTAAGGTTAAAATATATTTGATTACAAAAGAGAAAAATGTAGTTTTCTTTAGTTACTCTATTATTGAACAAAAAATTTTGCAGCTCTGGAACTGTCTTTTTGGCCATTCAGATTTCTAATACCAATGAATTTCTTTCAAGAACATCAAAAACTTTTAATTTATAAATAAAAAGAACAATATTTAATGAAACATTATAATACCAAAAATTTCAAATGTCCAACCCTGGTGTCGTCCTTTTGATTTTGTTTACTTTTTAATAACATTTACTTAATTAACAAGTAAATAAAAATTGGTTTTAACTATTTGATTTTACATACAAATAACAAGTATAACTTTTCCAGCTCTGCAACGCTATTTTGAATTTTACTGATTTTGAATAGCAATCTATTAAGGACTTTTTCTAACCGAAACCGATTTAACGTATAGACAGACGGACAGACGTTCCTATGCATAACGATCCTTGCGTGTATAAAGCCTTAACTTGGCAACTGGCGGCCTCGAAATCAGTACTGATCCGTTCTGCTAGTTGATGATTTAAAAAACTATTCTAATATTCCAATCTTAATAAAAATAACATGAATTTAATAAAAAATTATTAAAAACATAATATGCAGATTGGCACTTGAGTCCAATTAACGAATTCTTATCTAAATAATAAAATATTTATTTATTATGGGGTTAAACTAATCTAAGTCTGCAATTCTTGTACATCGTCATTTTTCTCGGCGGCAGGGATGGAAGGTTATTTTAAAGTCAAGTAGTAGAATAACTATTGATTCAGTATATTTCAGCCACAATAATTTTGAACGTAGTAAGGAAATTTGATTGTTTTATATGTAAAAAACTGAACCCAATTCATATATAATGGCGTTTTGCAGACGAGTACAAATCTTTTGTTACTGCATGCAAAATGAAATCCTGACACGTTATCCTTCGTCAGACAATAGTTGAGCTTTTTTTATGTAATGAAAAACTAATATTTTTTCGTTTCGCAGCTTTAAATATTCCTCTGAATAAATTTATAATTTCTTGAAAAACTGTTCACATCAACCAATATTCATACATGAACCAACTAGACAAAATGGATAGAAATGCGCTCGGCTTTTGGGCGGATAAAAGAATAAAACAGTTTAAAAAGATTACGTTACGTACGTGTAGGGATGTGTGTATGCATGCACGAGCATGTTGCTAACTGTGAATGTGTAGAAGCTTATAAATCTTTTAACGCGTACAAGGAATTTAATTTTCAAATAAAATTTCAAGGAGAAAACTTTTGTTAGCATCCCTCATCCTTAAGCAGAAGTTTGTTTTAAGAATTTCAGAGCTGTACGTACGCTTTTTTTTGTAGTGGCTTTATTTTTTTTTTTTAAGGTTAAAACAGAAAATTACTAACGCAAAATTTATGACTTAACCACGTAAAAAACACAACGGGTGAAAGGCAGAAAGGGGTAAAATCTGCTTGTTCAAACATACACAAAACTGTATATATATATATGTGTGTGTGTGTGTGTGTGTGTGCAGTAGTTTTGCTCCAAAGTAAAATATATGCAGAGATGTGCCATTTAGCAAACATTTCGTATGAATATATGAGCGAACGTTCTGTAAACGCATATGCGTTTCTGTTTTTCATTTTCAAGTACGCATACATTTTCCACAAGAAAGCAACAGAACCTAAAGGAAAAAAAGAACAACAAACAATTTTGAATTACTTTAACTCTGGTTACCAAAAATAAAATACACACAATAAAACTTATTTCACCCCTTAAACCACAAACTAGTTAAAATATTGCAAAGCATCCTTTGGATTATTTTTTATTGCTTTTTGTACCCGTAAAGCGAGTATAAAAATAATATATTTAACACATTTTTGCAAAGAAAAAAATTTAAAAAAATAAACTTTTTATGACACTTCCACTCTCAGACTATCACACATATTCCACACAAAATATATTTCATGACCACTGCTGGCTTGCGAACTTTTAAAAAACTTTTTATTTTCCAAAAAATGTTCTCAAGATAAAGAAAGTTTCTGTTTCTGCATTTTTTCTTTTATAATTTTACAGCATTTGATATTGATTTCATTAAGATGAACAAAAGAAATGCCAGAATATTAAACTTTACACTCGTTTCTCGCTTTTGGTTTTAAGAAAAACTAAAATAAAATTTTATTCATTGAGACTTTTTGAGTTTTGGTAATTAAAATTGCACTTTTTGCACAGTAATTAGCTTTATTCAGTTTTCTTTTGCGGAGTTCTGTTAGTTAAGAAGTTCATAAAACTGTTGGAATTGCAATTCTGCTTAACGTGGCATTGGCGGCTGAAAACATCTTGGGTAGGACACTTCAAAATAGCACAAACGAAATAGATTTTTAGACATGCAAAGAACGTACAAATTATCCAGAAAGTACCAATCGGGGAAACTGGATGAAAGATCAAAGTAATATTTTTGGAAGAGCATAAAAAACAACAAGAAAGAACTGGTTGCAATACCGGAATTGAGTATCGCGATACACGAGGGTTCATCAGCACACTTTCGACAAACACCCAATATGAAATTTACAGCCAAAATTCAATTGACGGTACAATAAGAACTAAAACAGACTAAAAATGCTGCAGACATAACGTTCCGACTTTTAGTATATTTTTCATGTGCTGTTGGCTGAAAAGTAGTAGAACACGAGACTATGAAGCGGAGGGTCGTGAGTTCGCGCCCGCTCTGAGTCATGAAATATTGTGTTGAATTCATCTGTTTAGTATTAGGGCATGGTTATGTTAGTTGTTGTCAGCTTGTTTCAGTGAAAAAGTCATAGCACTGGTCACTGAACATAATTGGCAGCGACTGACACTATCATTACTAAAAGTAGAGTAACAGCACCCTCCTTCGTCGGCCCTGTAGCAAAAAGTAAAAGGTTGAAATAGCTACAAAAAAACTGTCTATCTTCTCATCTTTCCTAATCTGTCCCCTCAACACTATCCCCTCGTTTTCAGTTCCGGCGCAATGCATTGCATATATAGGGGTCATCCCCTGAGTGCTGGTCCTACTCCTAAAAAAAAAAAAAAAAAAAACAATTGATGAGTGAAATAAACCAGCACAGCAACAGGTGATCCAAGAAACAAATAAACCCAGAAAAGGATAATCACGGAATATTATCTGGTGCTTTTTTTTATTGCATACGAATTATTGATAAAGTGACGTATGGTCTGTTTTTGGACCGGCACTCAGTGTATGAACCCTACAAATGCAGTGCATTGTACCGAAACTTTGAATATGTTGAGAAACTGAATCAATAAACACTTGCAAGAACGTTATATTCGACCGGGTCGAATCTTCAATACCCTCCAAATATTTTATAAATAAAAACTCTATTTTGTCGGGATCTCCCCGGGATGGTCCGTGGGGGAGACTTCTCACCTTTGCCATAAAACACTAAAAAGTAAATTTTTAAGGTTATTAATAAAAAATAAATAAAAAAAATTTTTTAATGTTCACTTAGGGGGCTAAGATGAGGGGTGGAGGGATATAGCAAAGGAAGATCAGAGAACATCTCAGCTTGGTCGTAAAAGCTTAAAAGTTAGATTTTTAAGGAATTACACTTTTTGCATATAATATCTTACGTCAACGCCCATTAGAGAGAGTAGGGTCCAAAAATTAATTTTTCTAATTTTTCGGCTCTAAGTTCAATGCATTGGACTTTCTTTGGCACGATCATATATATCATTTGCTTAAAAAAATTACAAAAAAAACCTTTTTTTTCATTCTTCTTTATTTGCGATCTATTTTCTAAAGACACATTAAGCAAATCTTTTAAATTTTACAATGAACTTAGGTTATTGAACTCCAGTAAGTCCAATAAAAACAAAAACAATAAGTTGCATGAATTTAATTAATTATGATATCAAAATAACTAGATATAACAATATTTCTAAAAGGAAGATCAAGTGCACCTTTCTGAGATTTATTAAAGCAATATAAATGTTCGTGAAAATACTTACTATAATTTATTTTATTTTCTTCAACTTTTAAATAGTTACGTTTTGAATTACGTGCAGGTTATATATTAAGATCAAGATAGACGAAGAACAAATAAGACTGATATTGGGGGATGATCTGTCAATTTCTGACTATGGCGAAAACAACGACTCTGACTATGAGGTTTCAATTGGTACACAGGAAGAAAATATAGATATAGAGTAAGCGGAAACTATTCAGATTATGAACCGGAAATTGTTTCTACCTCGCTGTTCCATTTGATGCTCTAAGAAAAATCGCAAAAGTCGCTATCAGTGCGATCATTGCAAAAAAGTTACTTTGTTTCGAACATGCAATCATGATATCTTCCAATTGCTACTGTTGCAAGTCAGACTAGATTTATTTTGTATATTTAGTTATATATTATACTTTTTGTAGGAATTGATGAATTTTGGCCTATTTTTTTTAATAGATATACATACCAGAGTACTTCAAAATCTCGATTTTTCTTGATTTTGTTCAGCACAAAAATTTTTGTTCATTTTGAAGATTAAAGAAAAATTCAATGATGATTAAAAATCATTTCATTCTGCTGTATACATCAAATTCTGATTATGAGTAGAATTAACAAAAGCATTTTATGAGCAAGATCGCACAGGCAAGAGAAGGGCTTGTAGTAAATTAGACTTGTACCGAACTCTTTCATTAGCTCGTTTTTGACAAGAACCTTTAATCAAACCAATGTAATTTAAATGGGTTTGATCATAGGTTCTTGTCAAAAACGAGCTAATGAAAGAGTTCGGTACAAGTCTATAGTAAATTCATCGTGTCCAAACACTCTTATTCTCATTAATTCACACAACATGTTTGAACCGACCGTCTGTGTGACTTGAGCAATATGATATACAAACAATGCAAACAACATAACCAATTCAACATTGATACATGAGTGGAGGTACAGGTTTGGCCTTTATTTGAATTTGTTCATCAAAAACAAAGTTAAAGGGAATACACATGGGCAAATGCACGGTGGTTTATGGGACTGTTTTTTTTTTAAATTGAAACAAATGAGAATGTGTGCACAAGTTTGATCATTTGTTTGTTTTTTATTGTTAAACATGTGTCGGATTAATAGAACAAAATTAGTTGAATTACATACGCCGAAATACACATGCAAATATGACAAAAGGGAAAACAATTTTTTCAAGTCAAATTTCCAAGAAAGTTTACACCTTATCGCCTCGGCGTAAGGGAAAAAGTATAATATGGTCCATATTAAGTGATATAATTATGGAAAACGAATAAGTAGTGGAGGGCTACTTATGCTGCAGAAAATTTGTGTTTCTCAATTTTAGCTTAATAAGAAATACAAATTAAATAACACAAAAAACACCACTGTAAAGGAGAACAAATAAAAATAAACCAAAATAATAATAATTATTTTTTACAATATCGAACTGTAAATAAAATTAATATTTTCTTAAAAAAATTTCCTATTTTGTCATAAACAACACGAATGGACATCATAAACCCCTGTAAATTAAAATAAAAAACAAGCGTGCCTTTGTTGATAGGAATGGACAAATTCATACACAATGATTTCTTGCTTTTTGTACTTTAATGTTGATCAAAATTTTGAGCGTTGAGTGGAAAAGACAAGTACACAAGTTGACAAGTTTGATTCGACCTATGATAAAAAATAAGCAAGTGTTCAACCTGCAAGTGGTTCGATTGCCTTATAATGAACAACGCATATAAAAGCTTGAGCAAGTTTGATTAATGTTTTTATTCCTAGCTTAAAGAAGATTATTGTTGTGAGTAAGCCGATGTGTATAGCATCAGAACCAACAAAGAGTCATATGTTCGGTTGCTTTAAAATGAACAACAAAAGAAAGTGTGCGGGCAAGTTTGATCATTTGCATATAAAAGACAAGTTTTTTGTGTCTTTGTTATTGTTGAACGGTTTTTTAATCAACAAGTGAAGTTCTCTGATACATACATCCATAAACTCTTAAGAGTTTAACAACATTTCACAAAGACTGAAATGAAAGGCTTTTGGATATAGAATATGAAGTTATTTTCTCCAAAACTTTTGCTTATATTCCTAAAAACATACGTTTCTAAAAGTGAATAAAGATTTATTAAAATTTGTTAACCTAATAGAAATAATAATAGTCTGACAGACCGATTTTTGCGGAGGTATACATGTTTAATTTTTTGACGTGAGTATAGGTGACGTAAGTATAAGTAAATATCGAATAGTGAAAAGTTTTTTTTCAAAAGTCGTCCTGTAAACTGAGTTTCTCGTTTGTGCGGTTTAACGGATGTGTATTTCTTTTTATGGGGCTCTGTTTAAGTTAATGCCGACAAACCATTGACTGGTGAAGCATTGGAGGCCACTAGGAAAGATTAGAAGATATTAAACCATATTCAGCCAAGGAAATTCAAGCGGGAGTTCTTTCAAAATATGAATGATTTTTATACTGATTTGGATGTGCTGAATCCAAATCCGTTGTCGCTTTGGCGCTATCGTGTCCATGAGTCCTGGAAAAAAAGACTTCTGCAAAAAAAATGAAGAGATGAGAAAGGCACACACAATCCAAGAGACAAATTTGAAGAGGAAACTGCACCATTTGATATAAATTTAAATTTGCTTTATAAATAATATTGATATTGATTTCGTTTCAAATCTATTGTGGTCATTTGCCCAGGAAATGTCTTATGAAAAAAAAATTAATTTCAAAATCAGAACAATACTGCAATGCATTCATTTTATTATAGCCATTTATTCAAGTTGTGTAAATTTGTTCAGTTTTATTTATTGCATTTAGCATTATTTAAGGGATACATTTAGCAGAAACTAGTTTTTATGTTGTTAAATTTAATATATTCCCAATGAAACTTACTCTTCTACATGTACACGCAAACACATACACACACAATACTCGTACTTCAGATAAGATGTACAAAAGGAATAATAAGTTGTTAAACGGAAAAACTTAATACAAAATGCTGTTGATAATGTTAATTTTCCATTTTAGCATAATGTGTTAATTAAGATGGCTTAAGTTGTTATATTGACTACAAAAATGAAAGATAAACTATAAGTTTCGCAGCTATAGCACACACACACACACACTTGCAGGCATGATATGAATATTGCATGTTTATACCCGTATCTAGCAAACACTTATTTTATATCCAACGCATCTGTAAGGAGGCAAGAAATGAATACAACAACGATAAAAACTGCAAGCAGTGAGCATAAGATCCTTTAAAAATTAAGAGCAGCACGATTATAAAACATTAACACTTCACTCTGCTGTTGCTTTAATGTTAATGCATTCAGTCTTATTGCTGCATGCCACACAGCGCTAGATGAAAGATTATGTTAATTATTCAAGGCAATAATAACAAGACAGAAGAAGTATGCAACAACAACAACAACAATGAGTTGCATGCATAAGAAAGTATTTAATATTTTTCTTTCACACGCATTTTGTATGTCTTACACTCAAGAGTCGAGGGATTATTAAAGAAAAACGTCTTCGGTATATTAACACGCAGCAAATAAACCATTTTGGCTGTTTTTATTGATGTTGAAACTTTGTACAAAAATATATGTTTTAATTATAGAAATATTTAATTTATGTTTTCGATAGTTTTCTTGCTGTTTCTTAAGGAAAAGTTCTTGGTGTTCAATTTTTAAAATTATAATGGAATTTTTTTAATTATAATTTATTTGCAATATATTAAATTTGTTGTATACATCTTCAAAGGAATTCTGAGCAAATTTCATAAAATTTCAGGTAAAACTAAATTTTAATATTCGATGAGAAAAATATTTTCAAAACGTTTTTGATAAATTCAGCTTCATCGCAAAACAGCCAATCCCTTGGAAAAACTCTCAAGGTTTCTAAATTTCTATCGTGAATATTTCCCGCAGCAAAATAATGGAAGTTAATTCAAAAACTTAATGATGGTTATTCCCGTGGATTACACAACGCAACAAAATAAAAAAAATTTCATATGCTTTTAAAACCACTATACAATTTTGATGTATCATGACTACCTTTGTACAAAAATGGTAAAATTTTTAAATTCTATGGATAGATTTTTTTTTTTTAATTTTTTTGTAAAATTGCATTTTTTTTTAGACGCTTTTTCACATTATTAGTGATAACTTAAAAACGGCTAATCGGCTATTATTCAAATATAATTAGAAAAATTAAGATTTACATAGCCTTTAATCCGTCTATATCTTTTGCTTTAATCGGATCAACAGTTTCGGAGTTATAATAAAAAATGTAAGAAAAAAATATACTTTTTACGTAAAAATGCAAAAATTTTTGTTTTAAAAAAATCATGAAAAATAAAAAACGGCAAAAAATGTTCAGATTCATTATTCTATTACAAAGCCACAAATAATAGCAACAAAAAATCGACTGATTATTTTCGAATTTATTCACAATTAAGTAAATTAAGCAACTTCTTTTGCCATACATTTCTTATTCATCCAAAACACTTCAGGGGTACATGGATATTGTATAGTAGTTTTAAAAGCATCTATAAAGCATAAGAAATTATCACTAATAATGTGAAAAAGCGTCTAAAAAAAATGCAATTTTACAAAAAAATTAAAAAAAAAAAATCTACCCATAGAATTTAAAAATTTTACCATTTTTGTACTAAGGTACCCATGATACATCAAATGCATATAGTGGTTATTTGAGCATATTTTTGCTGTTGCCCTGTGTTATTGTACAAATCAGATTCGCATTAAGAGTCAATGGTAAGGAGAAGGAATATGTCATTTAGAATTCGTAATGTGTGTGAATATAAATTTGAATTTGTATTAGCGAAGACGTAAACCGAAATTTGTATACGAAATCTATTTTGCAGTTAGCAGAGCTCTGTTAACCTGGTATTATTCCAGATCCAAAATTATTTCAGACATACAACATTTTCTGCTATATAAAGGCCTCCCCGGGTCACCACTTTTATACAGTGGCATAAGTGTACCCACTCCCAATTTTCCACAACGACCAATAATTTCTTTAGGAAAATATTTCTTTTTTTAATAAATTTTTGTACTATATGTTATATTGTCAATACATCCAGTAAGTATATCTTTATTAAATATCTATCAGGCCATAATTTCTATACACTGATGTAGGTAAAACTGGCTCCATTTCCTAGATCTTGGTTTGCAAACGTAACTAAGCAAATTTCATTTCAACTGTTAAGTGTTTAACAGAGCTCTGTTAAGTGTCAAATAGGTTTGGTACTAGACTTGTGTCCAACCAGCTCATTCGCTCAGTTTTGACAAGAACCTCTGATCAAACCCATTTAAATTACATATGTTTGATCAGAGGTTCTTGTCAAAACTGAGCGAATGAGCAAGTTGGACCCAAGTCTATTTGGTAGAGTTGTACCGAACTCTTTCATTAGCTCGTTTTCGACAAGAAACTATGATCAAACCCATTTAAATTACATTGGTTTGATTAAAGGTTCTTGTCAAAAACGAGCTAATGAAAGAGTTCGGTACAACTCTACTATTTGGTACTACTTTCGGTTTGCGTCTTCGCTAATATAAATTTACTTTTACCTTCACACACACAAATTTTCATTGCAGCACATTTTTATTTTATAAAATGCATAGGAAAATACATTTAAAACAAATTGGTTTTTTAAATGATCCGAAAATTAAAAAATAAGTGAGCTTGTATGATTTTAAAGTTTGAGATTTTCTGGATTATACAGTAGTTTGTACACCGCGCAAGAACAGCTTAAAGCTATTACAGTAGTCGCTCGGTTATATGAACTAATTCAAACAGAGCCTGTTCACTAAATGGAGAAGTTCACTAAATCGAGAGAATAAAAAATAAGTAATTCATATGACTTTTATTAAATTAAGTTTTTATTTTTAATGTTTTTTAATAATTAAGGAACATGAAAGAAGTCAGTTATATTTTTTTGTACTTGTTTTGCTTCAAGAGATTTTGCATTGTCCCTGCAATTGCGCAATACCAAAATATCATTAATATCAGATATAATACTTTCACTCCAAGCAATAACTTTATTGAATGCTTCGATTGCCTCCGTTTTGCCTTCCCTATCACCAGAAGCATTTGTACAGGGCAGGAATGTAAGACGTGCTTTTTCGGTTTTTCTTCCAGGTGCACTTTTTTAACATCTTAAAACGTATGTTTTGTCTGGAAGCAGTTTCCAAAATAGGGCAGTTTCGCCCGCTTTGTAAATTTCATCATGCATTAAATTGTGTTCTACTTTTAAAGAATGGAGTTCTTTTTTAAAAGGTTCTACAAACTCCGGATTGGACGATAATTTTTCACCGGATATCTATAAAAACCGTATACCAAATTGTCGCTTAAATTTCTGCAGCCACCCATCCCTTGCAGTAATAGAACTTTTTGCTATCAATTGGTCGTTTAAATATTTTGCTTTTGTTGATTGAACCAATGATATAGCTTCGCCTCCTCCAACGACATTTCAGCTTCTCTCAATGTTCTCCTTTTAATTTTTCCTTCACTTTTTGCAGTCACTTCCAAAATCGGATTTTTATTTTTCTTAATAGCACAAATTGTTGACTTGGCCACTTCATATCTGTGTGCAAGTGAAGTAACGCTTGCACCTTTATCCAAAATGTCACTTTTTTCAGATAACGTTAACACCTTGCGCTTCATCTTCGATGCACTATGTAACAAACAATAAAGACTTCAAAACCCTTTTTTGTATTCGTACGTACACGCTTATCTCGGGGAAGAACCGATTTTTAATATGTAAGATAATCACTCAACAACTCAACACTCAAAACATTGACAAAATCAACAGTTTGAGGTTTTCCACTTATTTCGGGGAAGAACATACTTCCAATAAGACAAACATTTAAAAAATACTAACGGTTGAAAGCTGTTCACATAATAGAGATAGGCTGTGTTCACTCTTTAGAACCCCATGTGTTTAAATTTTGTTGTTCACTATTCTGGATGTTCATATAACCGAGCGGCTAGCGTAATTCCTTTACAATTTCTAAAATCTAATTTTTCGATTTAATAAATTGTTCCTGAAGCACTTGCAAATATATAGTTCACGATTTAACTATTATTCTCAAACAATTCACAATAGAACATGTAGGCACAAAATATTTAAGATATCGATTTATTGGAGATGGAAATTTAATATTCACTATAAGAGTGATTATTTTAGCTCTACAGAGCATTTATAAAATACTTATACAACAAAATAAACTACTTTCAAAATATTTTGTGATATTTGAATTGTAATCCTTTTGATACCCTCCAAAAGAGAATTGTAGTATATATCCTCTTGATCAGTGATGAAATCTAAGACGATCTGACCATGTCCGTCCATCTGTGGAAATCACGATTCAGTCCAAACCCCATATCCTTGAAATTAGGTATAAATATATCTTGAAGGATAGCACAGGTGTAAAGTTCGTAAATGGGCTGAATCGTCAGAAGGAATAAAGTTCCACTAAGAACAACTAAACCAATCTCTAAACAACAACATAATATAAAATATTTTTTTGTTGTAATTTTGTTAAGCATATGATATGTTTTTATCTTAAAGAAGGTCCAACGTGTTAAAGTTGGAGCCATCAAATAAAAAAAGTTTATTTTTGGACCCCGCCCCCTTTAGTGACTCTTATTATAAGACCTGTGACCCTCAGCTACTACTCTAATAGTGATTGCAACATTCTTCATTAAAATTGTCTTCACCTTCCCAAGAATTGGACAGCCATGACGAGCTTCGTCATTCACATCTTCTCGACCATCTTTGAAAAGGTTGCACCGCTTTTAAAAAATTTCTTACTTAAAAGCTATGTTCCAGATGCAGCCCGAAACAGCCCGAACTCGCCCAAAGTTACCCAAATGCGTTCCAGATAACAATTTTTGTGCAATTTTGAGAGAAAATGAGAGAGTAATTTTTTTCATTTCCTGTACAAAGTCGTCCGAACTATTTCTTTGGGTAAGTTTGGGCAAGAATTATATTATCAGCTGTTTTTTGTTTACATTTGAAAATAAAAAAGTAAAAAAAACTCACAAATAAAGTTGTTAATTGAAAATCGGTTAAAAGTAAAATGGAAGATTTTTCAAAAAACTTGAAGTTGTTAGTACATTTGCGCATATTTGCCCCTTTGTTTAGTATACAAAAATGCTTTTTCAGATTAGTGAACAACTTATGGACACATCAAGTGAGTCTGACGAAGACGACATGTTACATTTATAATGATTCTAATCTTTCATTTCGTGATGTTCAGCCTTATTCAGTGTATAAGACCACTAAAATAAAAATTAATTTAAAAAGTAAGCAGTACTAGTTTTTAAAAATATATAATTATGGTTTTTTGCGTTCCAGCAAATTTGGGTAGATTTTACACTTTTTGAGAGTAATTTTCTTTTTACTCTCATTAGCTCAAACTTGCCCGAAATTACTTGGAACAGACCTAAAGTATAATCACTGTACGCTACTGTAAACATTTTAGGTGCTTTTGAACAATGATTTCTTTTTATTCCACAACAAATTTGAGGCACGTTTTATTGATTCATGTTTTTGATCAGAAGAAAATTGCTGAGCCCGCAAATTACTTTTGACTTTTATTACTCTCGCAGACTTAAAGTGTTAAATAGCTGACACTATGAGCACGCGTTGGGGGCAAGTGCATCAACGTGAAAAAACCCCAAATAGAACATACGTACGCCACGAAATTTTAAAATTCACCATGTTTTTTGAACAAATCCAGTATTTAAAATATGTAAAAGAAATTAAAGAAATAGTAAAAGCGGAAAATTGCGAGAAAAATATTCAGCAAAAGCAAAAAGTAAGAAAAAAAACAATTTATATACGATCCCTTTGGCAAGAATATAACCCTTCCATCACGTATTTCTATAGACGGCTAGTAAAAGAGTTTCTGTGAACTTTGCTTATAGCAGAAGCTATTTAAGTTTTGTGGTATTTACACTGCGAAGTAAAAGTCTTTAAAACTTAAAGCGAAACACACTGCAGAACTTTACAGCTTAAGTTGTAAAGATTTTAGAACAAAGTCTTGTAACCCTTATTCATTGCGTTTTTCTTAAATTCCTTTCTTAATAAAAAAAAAAACTACGTATAAAACTTTGACAACAAACTTCGACATTAGCTGTTCAAATCAGTTTCTGTAGCCATTTGTAGTTGTTGACATACAGAAACACAGGAGGATAACTGCCGATGAAAAGACTAACAATAAAAAAAGTGGAAAAAGACAAACAAAAGAAAAAAGTAATGCAAAGTTAACAAATAAATGGAAATGAAAAAAGTATTTTTGAGAGAACAACCAAGAAAAAAGTGGGTATTTTTTTTTATAAGATAAGGGACAAAAAGTGGCCAACTTTTTGTCCCTTAGGAGGGCCAGAAATGTAGAATATATGGAATTTTTTAGTAGCAAAATTTACTCTACTTTCGTCTGTTAACAAAATAAGTGGCAGTGCGCAGAATATGTTCATGGCTCTGATTTGTGAGATATTTCCGCAAGCCCGTTTGGTTAAAACGATCTTTACGTAAGTGCATGTTTACAGCCAAAATGTATTGCATTTATACCCTAAAAAGAGAATTGGAGGGTATATTTACTTCATCATTTCGTATGTAACGCAGTGAAATTTACCCCATGAAGTATATATATTCTCGATCAATGACGAATTCTAAGACGATGTAGCCACGTCCGTCTGTCCGTTTGCGGAAATCACGATACAGTTTAAACGAAAAGAACCGTAACCTTGAAATTTCGTATAATGGACAATAGTTCGTAAATGGGATGAATCGGACCAGAGGGAAAAAGTTCACCTAAGAAAAACTAAACCAACGTGTAAGAAACAGCATAATTTTTTAATTTTTTTTTTTTGTAATTTTGTTAAGCAAATGATATATTTTCATGTCAAAGGAGGTCCAAAGTGTTGAACTTGAAACCAAAAAATATAAGGAAAGTCCCCTTAATAGTGCAAGTTTTTAACATATTGTATTCCTTAAGACGACATTAATATTTTTGATTTTTATGAATCTACTTTTCCAATTATGAAACTAGCAAGACGTATCATTGTTCAACGCTTCCATTGTTCAACTTTTTCTACTTTCTACGGTACTACTAGTCATAAGGTTTACGTATACGCCACAGCACGATTTATTTGCATATTTTTAATACTTTGCCCAAGAATTATGGATCTGTTGAGAAGTGTAACTAAAATTACCAAATATATTTTTTATAGCATTTTTTTGAAAATGCTATAAAAAATAACTACTGAATATTTTCTCAAATTTCTTTTTTTATTTGAAAGTACAATCTTTCCGGTTAATAATGGAAAATAATTTCATTCAAATGGCTGCCTTGGCTGGCCATGCAGTAGCCTGCACGATCGGTACAAATTTTTAATCACATTATCGATTGTGTGCAGCTGTATTTCCTCTGTCTTGCCGGCGTAACACGTATCTTTGACGGCACCCCACAAATAATAGTCCAACAGTGTCAAATCGCAGCTCCGAGGTGGCCAAACGACATCAGCTCTGCGGCTGATAATGCGATCTTCAAAAACAGGGCGCAAAGCATCGAGTGTAGCTTCGGCTGTGTGGCACGTAGCGCCGTCCTGTAGAAACAAAATGTTGCCAATATCCTCCTTTTCAATGTTTGTAAACAAAAATTCGTTCAACATGGCCCGATAACGATCGCCATTGACTGTAACGGCCACTCCTTGCTCATTTTCGAAGAAAAATTGCCCAATTATGCCTCTGGACCAATATCCGCACCAAACTCGTTTTGGGGGCGTCGGCTTTTCAATGTATGAGTGCAGGTTTTCTGTGCCCCAAATGCGACAATTTTGCTTGTTTACATACCCGCCAAGATCAAAATGAGCTTCATCTGGAGAGATAATTTTTTTTGGCAAAATCGGCATCTTCTGTAAGTCCATCGCAGGCCCATATTTCCCAGCGCTGTTCAAGCGTATACACAACCATATTCGTTCAGCCGAAGGATAAAACTAATTATCTGTCAAATCAGACATGAGCTAAGTGTTACCTTTCATGAAATAAGCACTAGTTGAATAAAAAAACGTTAGATGGCGGACCCTTTGTAACAATTTTATCATTTATACAAAAACCACAATGAAATATAAGCACGCAACTTCATTTGTTGTATTAGAATGCGCGTACATACAATAAATATCGGCAGACATTCGTGTAAATCAAGTTGCTTAAGCAAACCACGTTAAAAAAACAAACAGTTAATGATTATTAAAAGATTCAAATAACAATAGAAATAGAGTACGTGTATTTATTTGCTAAATATTTGTAGGATTTTTAAAACTCGACCCAGTCTAATATAACGTTCTTACTTGACTTTTACTTAATTTTAATTGTAGTCAATTCAACCAAGTGCTGCAATTTTAGTCTGATGAGAAATTTTAACTATTCGTTTCTTGAAAAAAGCAATTTTTATTAAAACAGTTTCGAAAATTTTATTAATATATATTAAATATACACAGGGTTGTTAAGTTCGGCAAATATTATAGAATTGGAGGAATTCAACTTATAAAACTAGATTGGCAAATAAGGCACAAAGTGATTGAGTGCTAATGTTTTAAATTATGTATGAATTTTTATTAGTCGAACTTTCTTACGTAAATTGTTAATTTTATCAACGGGCTTAAGTTCGAATCTGCAAGACTGCAAACCATTTTTTTTTATTTTATTAATATGTAAATGAATTTGTTCAAATTCTATTTTATTAATTTATATTAAGATTGGAATATTAAGAATATTTTTCATAGTCATTAAACCAGCAGAACGGATCAGTACTGATTTCGAGGCCGCTACGCCATCTCATCAGCGTTCTTTGTTCAATTTTTCCACTTTTGCAAGTGGTGCTGGTTGGTAGGAATATCAACTATTTAACCAATATTTTAACGAAAATTGAATATGAGAAGTGCCCACATTCACATTTTTAAGTTATTACATTTTTGGTTAGTACGAAATTCCCCAACCCTGACGGTTAATATTCCCAATAATCCATGTATCTCTTTCGCTTTTTCCAGAGCCATCGGCTTCTGATAACTAAAAAGCTTCTTTGTTATTTATGTTCAAGTAATTGAATTTAGTTGTCAATTTACAATGAACAAGTGCGCGTGCCCCCGCAATGTTTTAAAGATTATAAATTTCCACATATATCAATAATTTAATAATATATGGGGAAGTGCATTGCGCCGGGACTAGAAGGAAGTGCATAGAATTGAGAAAACAAATGAAGAAAGATGAGAAAATAGACAATTTTTTATTACCTATTTTAACCTTTTACTTCGCCGGCTAATTTTTGCTACAGGGACGACGAAGGAGAGTGCTGTTACTCTGCTATTTAGTACATGTCATTGAAATAGGAGGACAGTAATAAACGCAACCATGCACTAATATATTCTTGACTGATCGCGGAGTTGAATTCGAGACTAATGTTCGAAAAGTGACCCATTTTAGTAAAATTTAACTATTTCACTGCATGTTCATCACACTTTTCTACAGTTATCCAGGAGAATGGATTTATAAAAACTAGTGATGAAAAAAAAATAATTTTTGCCATATTTTTCAAAAGTTTCATGGCTAAAACTATTTTACGAAAAGCAAATTTGATTTATTTAAGCAATAGTTGATCTCGAAATATATAAAATCAAAGTACCTGTAATATTGTTACCTCACAAGTAAAATGACAAGAGAACATCCTTATCAATCAGTTGAAAAAGTGATGAAGATATTGTTAAATACGCACCTGAAAGTAAATAATATAAAAATTATGCATTAGTAAAAACTAATTTATGTATGTTTCAAATGCATATTTGCAATGGTTATTAAAAATGCATTAAAGATTTTCCCAAATGGTGATGCTAAAGGCAGACGAAGAAAAGTGAAAGGATGGAGATTTTTTTTGGTTTTTTAATGTCTTTACAATTTTTAATATTGATTCAGTTCTAAATAAAAAACAAAAAAATAATTACAGTTTATATATTATGTTACATAGTGTGTAATATAATTTGATGATATTTTGATTTTTTAAAATTATTATCCTGAAGAAGATATACGGAGAATATTAATTATTGATAAAATAAGATAAAGGACATGCCTTTATTCTAATTTTAGTAAAGGGAGTGGCTAATAACCCTGAAAATTATCGCCCGATTGCAATATGTTCTGCTATACTAAACGACCGCCAGTATGGTTTCCGCAGAGGCCACTCTACGGGTGACCTATTGGCCCTTCTTTCGGAAAACTGGTGTAGTTCCATACATCGTTTTGGCGAAAGTAAAGTGGTGGCTCTAGATATTTCTAAGGCGTTCGATAGAGTGTGGCATGGAGCGCTCCTGTCCAAACTTATAGCATTTGGTGTCGGAGACACCTTCTCTCGGTTTATATCGAGCTTCCTCAGGGATCGCTCTATAAAAGTTGTTATAGCTGGGATCTCATCCGATGAGTTCAGAGTCAACACAGGGGTGCCGCAGGGCTCCGTTCTTTCTCCTACTCTATTTCTAATTTTTCTTAACGATCTACTTTCCCAAACTTCCTGTCCTATTTACTCTTTCGCAGATGATAGCAGCCTTTCGCATTCCTATTCATTTAACTGCAGGCCGTCAACGTCTGAAATCGAGACGAGGAGGCAGTTTATGAATGACGTTCTGGATAGTGACATCGCGAAGATTTCTGAATGGGGTCAGGCGAACAGGGTCGATTTCAATGCCCGTAAGACCCAGTGTTGTATGCTTACGCATCGACGTACGTATGGCCATGCTGCTTCATCTGTTTCTATGGGTGGTGTAAGTATTATGGAGTCAGGGGCTCTTGATGTTCTGGGCATGAAAGTGCAGTGTGATGTCAGATGGACGGAACATGTCTTTCAGGTCGCAAAAGAAGCATTCAAGTGCCTTGGCTTCTTAAGACGGTGCAAGAGATACTTCACCCCTTCTGATCTTCTTAATATTTACACCACTTACATCCGACCGAAGATGGAGTACAACTCTCAAGTTTGGGCCGGTGCTTCAAAGTCTATTTTGAAGTTACTCGACCGCGTACAGGAGAGGGCGATGAAACTCATCGGAGACAGTAGGGTAGCCAACTCTATTGATTCTCTTGAGCATCGTCGCAATGTGGGGTGCGTATCGTTGTTCTATCGTTACTATAATGACAGGTGCTCTGGTGAAACTAGGGAACTTGTTCCTGAAACCCATTCTTTCTTACGCTCAACGCGTTTTTCATCAAGAGCGCATGCGTTTGTGGTCGATATTCCAACGAATCGCACTACGCATTACAGAGAAAATACGTTTTTTGGCCGAACAGTCCGTATGTGGAACAGACTACCTGCAGATGTCTTCCCCGCCACTTACAATTTGAGGTGGTTCAAATCGAATATCCACAGACACTACTCCCTTTATCCTCCTTCCCAAAATCTATTTTCCTAGTTCCAGCGCAATGCACTGCATATGTAGGGGTTATCCCCTGAGTGCTGGTCCTACTCCTAAAAAAAAAAACAACAACATAACAAAACTACTTTTTCAATGTGAATTTTAGCTTTTTACTACGATCGTATCAAAACGTAAATTTCATTGCACTCGCGATTGTGTTTTAAGTCTCTCTTATGCCTATTAAATTTGTTAATTTAAGTTTAGAGATCACGTTAACAGATGGCTCCTAAAACATTAATTCCATTAAAAATATGGTAACACTTTAATAATTACTGTCGTATTACTCACTCCTTTTTAGCGGTTGTTACTTCAGTGTTCTTTTGTGCGACTTATTGACAGATACATGCGAGTACATTATGATATATATTCGTTTTGATTCAACTGCGTCTTGACTTAAGAGCACATTATTTCATAAATAATATAATAAGTTTTCCAAAAAATTACTTTTTTGGAAAAGTATATTTTACGAAAAGTACCTTTTTCTTAAAAGTACATGTCCCAGGAAAGTATATTTTATGAAAAGTACCTTTACTGAACAGTTCTTTATTCAAACAGCTTTATTAACGAAATTTTTCCAAAAAATCACCTTTTGAAAAAATACCTCTCAATAAATGTCTTTTCCAAAAGCTTTCATACACAAGACTTAATTTTCTAAAATAAAATTTTCAAGAATTATATTTTTAAAAATATATTTTCAAAAACTATATTTTCAAAAGCTGTATTCTCAAAATAGTAGCATTTCCAAAAATGCCATTTTCCAAAAGTACCCTAACGAAAAAGTGCTGTTTCCAAAAAGAATATTACTGCCTTTTCGCCGATGTCAAAAGCTATCGTTCGATCGAATAAATAACATTTAAAACAAAAAAAATTTTTATACCCTCCAAAAAAGATAATGGAGGGTATATTCACTTTCTCATTCCGTTTGTAACGCAGCGAAATATCCATCTGAGACCCCATAAAGTATATATATTCTTGATCACTGATGAAACCTAAGACGAACTGAGCATGCCCGTCCGTCCGCCCGTCTATGGAAATCACGATTCAGTCCAAACGAAAAGAGCTAGACTCTTTAAATTTGGTACAAATATATCTTGAAGGATAGCACAGGTTAAGTTCGGAGATGGGCTAAATCGGGCAGGAGGGAAAAAAGTTCCCCTAAGAAGAACTAAACCAACATCTAAAAAACAACATAATTTCTGTAATTTTGTTAAGCAAATGATATATTTTTATATTAAAGAAGGTCCAATGCGTTAAACATGGAGCCATAAAAAAAAGCAGTGTGAGTCCGATCACAGGGGAGATGCGTAAACATCTAGTAATGAAAAAGGTATAATCAGCTGTTTACTAAAATGTAATGCAAGTACTTATTTTCCAGCAATGGCTTTCGAACTGTACAGCTCTAGCACAATTATATGATAATGAAAATTAGTAGCTACTATTGCACACTAGATGGTGCTTATATGCAGCTGTGAAGTTTCTCTGTACTTCTTGTTGAACGTATGAATGACAATCTCAAAGACGAAGAAGACTTTTAATTTGGCAAGTTTACTTATTTTGCTTTGCTTTAGTAAATTTCTTATTAAAAGTACAAAAAATCTTTTTAAAAGTTATTAAAATTAAATGTTTTTGTACTCATTTTATTTATTTGGTTTTATTTGCCTACGATAACTTAATGTACGACTACTACTATTCGCTTAGTTTTGACAAGAACCTTTACTCAAACCTATGTAATTTAAAAGGATTTGATCAGAGGTTCTTGTCAAAACTCAGCGAATGAGCTAGTTGGGCACAAGTCTATTGCACACTAGATGGTTTTGTGTGTTTTTGTATGCAGCTGTTAAGTTTCTCTGTAATTCTTGTTGTCCGTATGATTACACTAATGCACTCATATATATCTCACACCGATTTGATCTTACTCTAAATTTGTGATTGTATTGTGAAAAATACCCTGCAGGAGGATAAACGTTAATTGTCTTTAAGCTACTGGTAAGATTACTAGTATACCAAGCACTAGTTCAAAAGGTGATTGAACATATACAGAAAAGTACTAGTACTTCAAGTAGTTCATTTGTAGATTGATTTGACTTGTAGAATTTCATATTACTTTTTGATAATGTTTTAAATCGAATTGCTAATTCGCATTTTCATTTATTTTATTTTTAATTGTTACAATTTTTAAACAAATTCAAATTTGAAACAAAGAATAGTATTAGAAGACTTAGCCACCTGCATATCAGTTTATCTATTCGATAATTTATGTAAGTAAGCCGCAGTTTTCTTGTGTGTTAAAAAAGAGAAATTTTAAAAAATAAATGAAATAAAAAGCTAATTTTAAAATTTTTTAAATGTGTTTTTTTTATTAATATATATGTTCATATGTAAAACCATCGATCTTTTTTAAAATAATAAAAACTGATATATGTATTGTATGTTCATTAGTGTTTGGTATATGGTGGAGTACCATACGTAACTCAAGTTGTACAAGGTGCTAGTGGATTGAGTGTGCCCTGAAGGAACTTTCCATTTCCTCTTATATACTAAGAATTGATGAACCAAAAATTGCTTGTGAAGACAACAAACTTCATTGGGTTTAAAAAACCAATAAATTTAGGGATTTTTTTATATATAAACCAGTTCTTAATGCAGAACTGATTGTACTATTATCCGACTAGAAGAAATTATACTAGTACTCATCTAGTACTAGTATCCCCCTAGTTTCCATCTAGTACCAATGGTACTAGTAATTTTCGAAATACAGTTAATGTTAATTTGAGCACTAACATGGTATAGGAAAGTTCACAGTTGGGAACTAGTACTGGTAATTTTTGTACTAGTGCAATACTAATTTGCAATAGTTCGATGTCCTGCAGGGAAAATTTATACTCCAACACTCACGTCGGTCTTACAGACCGAATTTTGCTATTCTCGCAAAATTAAGCTGCGTTAAATTGAAGCTTATTGGGAATTATGAAGGTACTAGAAGTTGCAATATTTTCTCGCTTATCAGTCATAAGAAAATAATTAAAATGATAAAAATCGGTCTCACAGACCGTATACGTGAGTATAGGAAGGTTAAAGGAGAATATCGATGTTTTTCTTTATGTCTCTCATGTTTCAATTGAGCTAGACTTAAAACAAACAAAAAATTACCTTTGCTATTAGTTATTTTATTATGTATTTATTATTACAGTGCACTCGCAGTAACGTGAACACCGTCTAACGTGAACACCGCCTAACGTGAACAAGCTTTTATTTACGTTGACTACTCTGTAACGTGAACAAACTCAGAATGCTCTATAACGTGAATAATTTTTTGTACTGCATATGTTTTATAAGATTGCTGGCAACACAGAAATACATTAAATTCTATTTTTAAAGTTTAGGAAATCCCGTTGAAAGCAATATTTCAGCTATTAGAAAAGAAAAAAAGCAGGAAAAGATAACGGATTTCTTTAATGCATAAATGTAATGAGTAATTTTCTCGTGATCACGTTTTGTTTTGTAATAAATTTTTATTAATAACTAGAACTGCGCCCCGCGGTTTAACCCGAGTAAGTCTACATCCCGTGGGAATATCGGTTTGAAAGTAGGATATGTGGTTAGAGATATATTGTTTTTAGCTGGAAATATGTATTTGTATAGCCATCAATAATCACACCAATATTTAATACGATTTAATCATTCACATTTAAATATAATATTTTATTAGGATTGACTTGGTGGTAATACAAAAGTTATAGGTATTATAATATATAAACTATATTAAACGATTTTTTTCGTTCAGCATAAATGTGCAGATTTTGTGCTTTAGAAACCCGTGAGCAAGCCACGTAGAGCTGGCCGTGAGAAAAACACGGCCTGCTACATTTAAAGTTTGACCCTGTGATTTGGTAATAGTCATAGTAAATGCAACTATCAATTGAAACTGGTAAATTATTGGGTATGATTGGGATGCGTTGTATAAGAACTTGCTCTCCCTTGGCTTCTCCAGTTAAGATTGTGGCCTTCACAATATGCCTTCCTAGTACATTATGTATTTGTAACTTCAACAATATTTGCGACACACGCCACAACATGTCGCTGATTGTAGAATTTTTTCCTACTTACTTGACACTTATCGAGCTGTCAAAAAACACTATGTTGTCATGGTTAAATAGGTGTAAGTTTTCCTAAAAGTATGTTTAGAAAACAGTGTTTGAAACATTGGGTCTATACATTTTGAATTCCTTATATCGGGCATTTAACAACTCAACATTTATATACCATATAAACCATTTTCAGGGAATTTAACATATTTTGGGTTTTAACTTAAAAAAGTATTGCAGCAAATACAGGCCTGTTTTAAAAAATTACATACAGATTTTGAATCTGATATATTTTAGGGGAAGAGATAGAAAAAAACTTAATTATCATAGTATAGGAATGTTAGCCAGTTATTACTACCGACTCTACATTTTATTTATTTTTTATTAATTTATATGACTAGAAGTGCCAATTGTCAAAAATAGGGCTTTAAGAAATATACCTACTATCTGTAAATAAGTAATAATAAACTCAACATATTGGCAACAACGATTATATGCACCTCTTTAATGTATTATTTATTTATTTTTAAATAAATTATTGATTAACTCACCTCTTAGACTCACTTAAAATTGATCATCAGTTATGATTTTATGTATTTAAAACGCCCGTACCGAAAACCGTTTATTTCTAATATTTTAGATATGGCAGCTCTCAAAAAACACTTGCTCTATTTTTATTTTCTTATATTATACAACAAATACTTCAACACACATTCACAATGCACAAGATTCAGCTTCCAGTTGATGTTGTATTTGTTGCCTCTATGCTTCCACCTTTTAACTAACATTTACTCTGCTCTTTTCTTTAGCAATGCCAACAACAACAATAACATGATAAAATGCGCGAAAACACAAAATTAGTTACTTGAACATCTTTGCACCCTCTTCTGCAAAAAACACACTACCATATAACGCAATCGACAAAAGCAACAACAATTGCTCTTCAGAATGAAACATTTGCTTATACCTTTTATATGCAAACACACATTCATACAAATGTATGTACATTTTCTTATTAGAATGGATTATTTCACAATGGAAAACTTATATTTGCACCTTTAATAATTTATCTCTTACATTATATTATATTAATTACGAAATAATATTGGACACTTTGTATATTATTTACCTTTTTAACTATTCAATTAAATTAACTTTGTGACGAGCAACACTTCGCAACGACCGATTGTAACACGTGATTCTTGAGAACTAAAATTTTCGGCAATTAGAAGAGTGTTGCTACTTAATGCATGTAGGCTTTAAATTTGGTTACTGTTGACTAAACGCATAAGGGGCGTTTTTGAAATTTGTAAACGGCAGACGATAGTTTTTTTTGCTCAGCTATTGATGGCATGTTTTTGTGGACAATAACTCCTCGATGAGTTTGTATATGTGAACTCCAATGTGTTTTGTTGCCAAAGTTTTGGACGTGGACAGTCCAATTGGTTATTGTAATATTGTATATGTTGTCGTAGTACATCCACCTACTTTTTATTTCACAATGCCTTTAAGTTGTTTTAAAGGCCGAGTCAGATAGAACTTTTTCGCTTTGCGTGACGTTTTTAACTTTAGCAGAAAAGCGCAAAGCAAAAGGGTTATGTCACAATAAAAACTTTGACAACACCCGTGTATTGTTTCTTTACCATAAAAAGTGGATGATAAGTTTGTTATTATACATATTTTTTTTAATATTTATTGCATAAATTGTACATATATATTTAGCTTTTATTAAAATACATTCAGATATTTAAAACGTACGTCCGAATTTGGCAAAAGAAAAAAAGATTCCCGTTGATTGTCAAAGCACGCAAAAAGATGAGCATTGCCCAACTTTACGCTTCGCGTTACGTTAAAGATACTTTATGTGACATGTTTCATATAGGTATGTATATTTCATCTTAAATGTCAAAGCGAAACTATAACGCAACGCGAAGCAAAATTTTTATCTGACACGGCCTTAAATGTTCATACGTGTTTATATATATTTAGCAAGGTGCATCAAATTGATGTTGACATTCTTACTTGCGGTGAATTCGCCGCGAAGTCGCTTTGTTTACAAGTGGGAGTACCTGATACATTTGCATACTCGAAGTCATTGCCCACGGATGGAAAACATGATACAATTGTACTTTTTACGGTGTCATTATACTACCTCGACATAATAACTACAATTTCCATATTTCAATCAACCACTATGTGTAGCCTAAAGCCTAGTACTCTGTGTAAAATTTCATGTGAAATTCTGACAGAACCCATACAAAATACATTCAATCCAAATATTTGTGGAAAAATGTTGCTAAACTTTTAATTATGAAAAACATATGAATGTTATTTATTTTGTACGATAATTTTTTGAAATTAAAAATTTTCTCATTGAAAATGGAAAACATAATTTCAATTAAAAAAGAAAAAACTGAAACTGAAATAACTGATGTTGCGCAGCTTAAAGGCCTAATTAATACAAAACAGTTTATATATATTATAGACTTGTTTATATACATATATTTTTTTAAAGAAACAGCATATGTTTTATGAATTAAACCGTTTTTGTGCCAATTTTCCTATATGGCAATACCGCAGTCAGCAGTATATGAAATTATTGAGTCTCTTCTGATTCTTTTGCTCAATTAAAATAATTATTGCCGTCATTTTTGCTTCATAATAGCACCGTATCCAAGACATTTCTGATTTCTACATGCTGAATGTTTATGTTTTCGTGTGTGAAGGTTTGTTGATAAAAAACTATTTTTGATTATAGCTTTATATTAAAATAATTACTGGAAAACAAATTTATTATGCCAACCGAGATAGATAAAACTGCTTTTGGATGCAATATAATTTTAATATACACTTCTGAATTGGTTTTAAAGTTTAAAATTTAAACACATATGCAAAATTACAATTAATTAACAATTGGTTCCATTACAGGACGAAAGGTACGTTTTACTTCATTAATTGGTTCAAAATGAAAATAGCAATTTTCCATACCTGCATTTGCCCTCCAATAACTGCCAACATTTTAGTTCTCCAGAATCACTCATTACAGCCGGTCGTTACGAAGCAGCGTTGTCAACTTTGAAATTTTGAAAAGCACTAAAGTCGGACAAAAAACGCGTAATTTTTGAAAAAAAAACACTATATATATATATATATATATATATATATATATATATATATATATATATATATATATATTTATTTATTTTAATTGCCTTTTATTTAAAATATGATTTTATTTAATTTTTTTTCTATTTTACACATTTATTAACAAAAAAATTTATAAAATAAGAGATCATTTATTACTATATTATTCTATTATTTTTAAGCTTAAGATCTCTTTATTTTTATTTAAAATATTTCATTTTTCAATATTTCGTCACTTCTTTGTGTGACTTCTTCAGGATATTAATTATTTTTAAATAATTAATTTCCAATGAAAATAAAGATACCTTAAGCTTAAAACTAATAGAGTACAATAATAATTATAAAGAGATCAAAATACCACAAAAATTTTAGATCATTTATTACTATTTTGAATAATTCACATATTACACTAAAAACTAACTCGACATATTGTAAATATCGCCATAGATAATGCAATAAATTTTACATTGTTTTTTATTCTCCTGTAAACTTTTAAAGTGATGCACTTTCTCTGCCATATTTTATTTCTTTTAAGGTAACAAAAGTAAAATAACGTTTAAAATAACAAAATATATTCATATAATAACGAATGAATTTCAATTTTGTAACATAAATGATTTATTTGTTCTTTTATGATTTTCACAATGTTCCTGTTATTAAAATATGTTACTTTGAATTGAGTTTAATTTTATGTAATACTTTTGTTTGAGTAGTTTTAAAATAATTTGATATAGTTACCGGATAAATTAAAAAAAAAAAAACTCATTACAAAAATTGTATAAAAGACAATACAAAAATGATTAGATTGTCATTCTTCAATTTTGAATTAATTTAATAAATATTTTTTTTTAAAATAAAATATTTTCCAAGCTTTAAAATAATTATATAAAAAATAAATAAAATATATAATTGAGGTCAACTAGGACATTGCAGTCTGGTTTAGACCCAATAATTAAGTCTCATTCTCTATAGTTGACCTCAATTATATATTTTATTTATTTTTTATATAATTATTTTAAAGCTTGGAAAATATTTTATTTTAAAAATAATATTTATTAAATTAATTCAAAATTGAAGAATGACAATCTAATCATTTTTGTATTGTCTTTTATACAATTTTTGTAATGAGTTTTTCTTTTTTAATTTATCCGGTAACTATATCAAATTAATTTAAAACTACTCAAACAAAGTATTACATAAAATTAAACTCAATTCAAAGTAACATATTTTAGCGCCAATGTAGAGAATGAGACTTAATTATTGGGTCTAAACCAGACTGCAATGTCCTAGTTGACCTCAATTATATATTTTATTTATTTTTTATATAATTATTTTAAAGCTTGGAAAATATTTTATTTTAAAAAATAATATTTATTAAATTAATTCAAAATTGAAGAATGACAATCTAATCATTTTTGTATTGTCTTTTATACAATTTTTGTAATGAGTTTTTTTTTTTAATTTATCCGGTAACTATATCAAATTAATTTAAAACTACTCAAACAAAGTATTACATAAAATTAAACTCAATTCAAAGTAACATATTTTAATAACAGGAACATTGTGAAAATCATTAAAGAACAAATAAATCATTTATGTTACAGACATACATGATTTATTTGTTCTTTTATGATTTTCACAATGTTCCTGTTATTAAAATATGTTACTTTGAATTGAGTTTAATTTTATGTAATACTTTGTTTGAGTAGTTTTAAAATAATTTGATATAGTTACCGGATAAATTAAAAAAAAAAAAACTCATTACAAAAATTGTATAAAAGACAATACAAAAATGATTAGATTGTCATTCTTCAATTTTGAATTAATTTAATAAATATTTTTTTAATAAAATATTTTTCCAAGCTTTAAAATAATTATATAAATAAATAAAATATATAATTGAGGTCAACTAGGACTTTGCAGTCTGGTTTAGACCCAATAATTAAGTCTCATTCTCTACAATTTGTATTTGATAAAGATCAATATCAAAGTCCGTGAATTCCTCATCACGGTCATCTGCCCATAATACCGTTTTTATTTCATATTCCAACGTTTTATAAACAATTTTTGTATTAATATGAATATTGATCTCATTTGGAATTTCGTACGTTTCGCAACAAGAATTTTCCCTTTTAAGTCCGTTTTTGATTTGTAAAAGCGTATTAACCGAATTCAGCGACATTCGGTTCTAATTTTTCTTTTTAAAAGATTCATTGAGCTAAAAACTCGTTCTACTTCAGCATTGGAATATGGTGAAGATAAGAGTTTAATAGCAAAATTTTTTATTGTCTGGTGCCACCGAATGAAAAATAAGCACCAAAAAATGCACTAAAAACCAAAAAGCACTCAAGCCAAAATTTTTCGCGTAATACATTTTAAAAAGCACTAAAAACAGTGCTAAAAGCACTGAGTTGACAACGCTGTTAGTGTTGCTCCCCGCAAAGTAAATTTAATATATAGTAAAAAGTGTTAAATAATGTACAAAGTGTTCAATATTATTTCGTAATTAATAATATATAATGTAATAGATAAATTATTCAAGTTGCAAATATTAGTGTTAATGTTTTTCTTTATTAAATCAATCTAATAAGAAATATGTGCATACATTAGGCTTGCCAGATCCAGATTATTAAAAAGCTGGACATGTGAATTAAAAATGCTGGATATTAAAAACAAAGCTGGACATTTTGAAATAAAATTTTCACGAAAAGTTACTTGTTTATTGTACAAACAATTTTATTAATTATATCGACATACCTCTCATTTGCTGCAGCAACGTCACAACTCAAAAAACTAGTTTCTTATTTCAATGTAGAATTAATTATCGCTCCCATATTTATCTTAAGTAAAAAATTTATGTAAAAATCTTGCATATTCAGCTCTTGAAAGAAATATCATTTTTCGTTTTCCCATTGGCTTCTTTGCAAATTGAAAACTTTAATTATGACTTTCTCCAGCATATGAGCGGTATGTATTTAAGAATTAAAATTAAATAACGAAAACAAAAAATCATACCAAAAAGACGCAAACAAAACAAAAAAAGCTACTAGATATTTTTGTACTTTGAAGTAAAAAAGTTATAGCAAATTTATAAAAACTATTTTAAAGCAGCAAATAAATATTAAGAGCATTTTGTGGAAAATTGTTTTTAGCTGGACAAATTTCTTTTTAGCTTGAAACTGGACAGGCCATTAAAAAGCTGGACAATCCAGCCAAAACAAGCCCGACTGGCAACCCTAGCATACATGCATGTATGAATGTGTGATGTACATAAAAAGTGTAAACAAATTTTTTAATCTTAAGAGAAATTGTTATTGCTTTTAACAGTAGCGATGTATGCGAGTGTTGTTATAGAGAAAAATGAGCAAAAATGCGCAGGCATCTAATTTTTGGCGCATTTTGTTATGTTGTTGTTGTAGTTGTTGACATTCCTAAAGAAAAAAGCAGAGTAAATAATAGTTAAAAGGTGGAAGCACGAAGGCAACAAATACAACAACCACTAATGGAAATGTATAAGGTTCAGTCTTATGCATTGCATAACATGCGAGCATCCCATTAATTGCACCATGTGAATTAGCCCGCCGTACGTGGTTATTATAGTATTTATTATATAATAAAAAAAAAATTATGAAGCAAGTGTTCTTTGAGAGCTGCCATATCTAAAAAATTAGTAATAATCGGTTTTCGGTACGGGCGTTCAATATATAAAATCTTTACTGATGAACAATTTTAAGTGAATGTAAAGGGTGAGTTAAATAAAAATGTGTTTAAAAATATAATACTATATATACATATATATATATATATATATATATATATATATATATATATATATATACATATATATAAATATACATACATACATATTATTATTTTCTTTTTTTCTCTTACTGCTGACTTGTGTTGGTCACAACTTCTTTCGGTTTATATCCAGTTTCCACAAAGATCCCACGATTGGTGGGGAAGGTGAAATCAGGGGTACCGCAAGGCTCTGTTCTACCACCTACTCCTTTTCTTTTCTTTTCTTTATAAATCATCCTATCTACAATTTCGCGAATGATAGTTGCAGTTCTCATTCATTTTCACAAAAAAAAAATACTTAGAGGAGATTGAAGCAGAAAGGCAGTTAATAAAAGAAACACTTAGCAGTGAACTTAATCGTAATTAAGGCATAGGGATTTAGTGAATGGGTTACCCCATTCATACTTATGGATGCTGTAGGAATTGGAAGATCTCGAAACGCTTGGCGTAAAAATACAGTGTGATGTTCGGTCACATTTTTATACCCTTAAAAAAAGGAACGCAGCGAAAGCTCCTTCTATTGATCAGTGGCGAAATCTAAGACGATCTAGCCATGGCCTTCCCGTCCGTCCATAAAAATCACGATACAATTCAAAGGAAAAGATCAAGACCTATTAAAATAAGGTACAGATAAACTTTGAAAAACAACACAAGTCAAGTTTGTAATTCGGTAAATCGGAACAAAGAAAAACTGCACCAACATCTGGAAAACACCCTCATTTTTGAAGGTTTTTTGTTATATTGTTAAGCAAATGATATATGTTTATGTCAAAGAACTTGGAAAGATAAAATCAGAAAAACCCATCCCGCCCCCTTTAGTGGGAGTTGAAGTTATATATAATAAGGAAAACTAGTGGAAATATCTAAAAAATTGTATTCCTTAAGCCTACATTCCTTAATAATTACATTCCTAAGATTTTACGACGAAGCCGTGATGTTCTCTAGTCTTCCTATGCCCTACACCTCAACCCTCCTTTGCCCTCTTAATGACCCCATTAAAAAAATTCTATACCCAATTACCTACCCCATAAAATTACTTTTTAAGTTTTTACGACAAGACGAGATGAGACGTCTCCTCCACAGCTAGATAATTTTTAATATCCAGTTTTAGAATTGAAAAGAATTGCCTTAAATGAACTCTGACCCGGCAGGTTAAACATTTTTAATTTATCTCCGTCCCTTCGTGTGTGCGTTGATTCAAATAAAAATAGAGTTTTTATTTACTAAATACTTTGCTTTGCAGCCATTTTTGGTAAACATTAGTCTTGACAGTTCAAATTTGGCAGTCGTGAAATAGACACGTGGCAAATTTATTATGGAAAAATATTCGATGCCACATCGCATACAGCCAGGACTACAATGGAATTACTGCCTCTTCCCGCTCTTTCCACAAAAAGTTATTTCAAGAAACGGTGATGTTGATTGGCCTCCATGGTCGCCTGATTTGACAGCTCTGGACTTCTTTTTATGGGGATATCTGAAAGGGAAGTTTTATGCAAACAAACCAGAAACGCTTGAGCAACTCCAGCAAAATATTCGCGATGAAATTAAGGTAATACCGCGTGAAATATGTGAGAATGTAATGAAAAATGTGCTCAAAAGGACTAGCATTTTGGTGAGGCTAACAGAGGCGGGCATTTATCTGATATTGTATTCCATAAATAATTGTCGACATTAAATAAAACATTTATCTATATAAGATCCATTCCCTTTCATTTAATCATTATAAACAACAAAGTAGTATACCTTCTCGGTAGAAACCCTGTCTAACGATCTTACTTGTTATACCCTCCAAAAAAGAATATGGAGGGTATATTCACTTTCTCATTCCGTTTGTAACGCAGCGAAATATAAATATTATACAAGGTGCTGGTGGATTGAGTGTGCCCTAAAGGCACTTTCCATTTCCTCTTATAAACTAAGAATTGATGCACCAAAAATTGCTTGTGAAGACAAACACTTAACAAATTTTATTGGGTTAAAATAACCAATAAATTTAGGGATTTTTTTTTATATATAAACCAGTTCTTAATGCAGAACTGATTGTATGTACTAGTATCCGACTAGAAGAAATTATACTAGTACTCATCTAGTACTAATAGTACTAGTATCCCCCTAGTTTCCATCTAGTACCAATGGTACTAGTAATTTTCCAAACACACTCAATGTTAATTTGAGCATTAACATGGTATAGGAAAGTTCACAGTTGGGAACTATTACTGGTGATTTTTGTACTAGTGCAATACTAATTTGATACTAGTTCGATATCCTGCAGGGTATTTTTACCCCCAGCGTATAGATGTTTACACATCAAAAATAAAATAATTTTTTGTACCCCACCCCTTTTAGTGGGCGGTATTATATACAAAAATAGTGTAAGAATTTAACAAATTGTTTTACTTAAGCCTACATCCCTTAAAAATAACATTTTTAATCTTTAATGACGAGACTGAGACGTAATCTGGTACTACTCTGCCTTAAAATTTTTTTTTTTTTTAATTTGTATATAATTATCCCAAGCATTTATTTTTAGAGTTTTATGACAAAGGTGAAATATCTACCCTACAGCCCTTGCCAGAGCGATCCTACCAAAATACAAACAGTTTAAATTTACTTACTGAATATTTGGATGATATTTAAGATTCGACCCGGTAGAATATAACATTTTACTTGTTTACTTTTACATTTTTACTTGTTTAAATTTGTTTTTGTTTTAAATGTTATTTATTCGATCGAACGATAACTTTCGACATCGGCGAACAGGCAGTTAATTTTTCTTGTTGAAAGCAGTATTTTTCTTTGAAGAATACACTTTACGAACGAAACTTTTCTTCGAAGTAATCCTTTCTAGCCAAGAATAAGAATACAAGAATACAATGCACCACTTAATAATCGGTAATGTCACAGAATTGATTTCGTATTTTGATTCCTCAGAAAGCAAAGAAGGAATTGAACTCTATGATACGCCTGAATATTTAATTCAGGTTTAATATGTTTCAATTGTATGAGTTTTTTCGAATTTTCAATTTTCCCATTTGATACATTATTTTTTCCATTCGAAATAGCAAAAACGCATAATTACAAATAATAAAACAGTACAAAAATATATTCGACAATTTTTGCAGAAGACCAGACCACGCTGAAAAACTTTCTGTTATATAAAGTTGAAGGAATATTAGAAGAAATATGGACTGCAAAACCGTACCAAATTCAAGTTTTTCCTCTCCTTTTTTAGGATTTACAGACTAAATGTCAGCTACCAGTTCTCTAGTTTTAGTGGTTTGGTCTGGACGATGATACGTCCGTTAGACATTCGGTCAGTAAATTTACTCTGTTTATGTATGTATAAACTCAAAATGCTTTTAAATAAATCACCCGCTATAATTTTATCACTCAAAATATATAAAATTTAACCGTAAAATTACAAACAACGAATAAACAATATTCAGCCACATACGAGGGTATTTGCAAACTTCAGTTCTGTTTGGAAACAAAATTGTTTTTTTTTATTTTTATTTTAGTGTCCCAGAAAACGTAAAACGAAACTAGAATTTATTCGGGAAAATACAATGTTAAATGTCATGAATGGAATGAGCCAATGAAATTACAAAATATTTCATTCCGAAAAATTATTTTTTGCTTTTTGCTTTCTGAGGAATCAATATACGAATTGAATTGAAGGAATCGAATTCTATGGCATGACTGATTGTGTAATTAGGCAATCAGACAACTCATACGAATGAAGCACGAGATTGTTATTTGAACACCTTTTTTTCTTTATTTATAGTGACGTGGTTAGCAGAACCAGCACATGTAGGGGATGACCCCTACATGTGCTGTGCATTGTGCCGGAACCAGAACGGAGGGGATAGTGTTGAGGAGGCTGCTAACAATTTCGTTTACAATTTAAATTACATTTATAAACCAATAAAATCACATAGAGTGTATAAAGTAATTATTTGATGCTATTAAAGAGTTATTTCAAAAAAAAAAAAATTATATACAAATTCTTTTTTGATTTTGTTCTACACGAAACAGCCCCAGCAAAAATAATTTATAACAATTTTATTTTGTTCTGCAAAAAGTTCGTTTACAAAACCGGCAGGCAATACAAACTCAATAAAAGCTTATTTATAATACAAAAAAGAAAAAAAGGACGACATACACCAGGATCAAGACACAAAGTCTTGGATGTTAATTCTTTTTTGTGCAACTACAAATATGATGAAATTGTTTCTTGTTTTTACCACATAAATATATTTAAGAACACACACACACGCGCGCACACACACGAACTCTTGTAATCTTTAGTAAAACAACATAAAGGTTTTGGAAAAACATGCATCAGTGCACAGGCATTGCATTGTAAAACAACATAACTCGACCAATGAACAAACCAATAGGCAACATATGTTTTTTGCATGCTTATGATGATAGTCTGTCTAAAGGATTGTTCTTCGTTGGCAAAAATAACTTGAAAGAATTAGTTCCATTTATGGCTAAAAGAGTTACAACTGAGGATGCTGTTCAAGCTGGCTAGAAGTCTTCACAAAGCCTGACAGGATGCCTCATCACTGCTATTTGTTTGCGAGTACCTTTTGGGTCTTAAGACTTTTTCATATTTCAAATAACAGTTCCAATCTTTTGAGTTGAAAATTTTTAATTGTATGCGGGGGAAATATAACAACAAAACACAAATTTTCCCTTTTCCACCTTCTTATGTGTGTCAGTCCTTCAAAGGATAGAACTGAGAATGACCGATACACCACCCAACACCGTCCTTTAGTCTAGACTCTAGACCTTAGGGTATTGTCTAAGTCAACTTTTAATTGGGGACTTCCATTAATTTCCAAGCATCTGACTTAGTCTGAATTGGCCCATAGTTTCTACAACAAACTTGTGTTGGTTGGTGGTCCCCGGCCTCATGAGATCAGTTTCAGCCTCTTCCAAAGATATCATAGCTGAAGTTGCTACAACCTGTAATCAATGCAGTCGGTCAACCAGGCTAAGGTGCTGCGGTTATACCTAAGAAATTTGTTGAGGGTTCCTTGAGCACCATACGAGGAGTCTGCCTACAAGTTGATCCATCCCATATTTAATAAAACTATTTGCAAAATAACAGGGCATTCCTTTACAACCGCACACTTAACCCACAGTACGAGAGCACACTGTGTAAGCGGCATTTAATATATTTTTGCCACACATGCTTTACAAGCAGCCATAACGATGATATCTGCATGATGATCATCATTATGAGAATGATGGCAAAATAAATAAAACAAAGTCTTTTGTAATAAAAAAAAATGTATAAGAAAGAAATAATAAAAAACACATATAACTTGATTTTGCACACAAATTGTTGCTGTTGCTCTTGCTGTTGTTGTTGCTGCAGTTTTTATTATCCTTTATTTTTTCTCTGTACTCACATGATGATGCTCTTGCTTACGTTATTGGATTAAAATGAAAAAAGCAAATAAAAGAAGAGAAAAAAGAAAATATTGAAAAATCACTCATCATAAAACAAAGTGGCAAGAAGGAACTGAACAACAACAACAACAACAAAAAAACAAATTGCTTTAAAAATCCTTTATCAAAAGTGATTCTTAAATAAAAACTAATAAAAAATTAAATATTAAAACAATGTTTGCACATATTCTTTATGATCTTAAATAAAATAAATAAATCCTTTGATTTTAAAGTATTTTCTGTCTTTTTATTTTGTGCTCTTTGCAGGCATAAATTTCTATTAAAAATTCATTTCGCATGTTAAGATAGCAAATTGTATTGCGTGTGTGTGTGTGTGTGCGTGTGGATATGTGTATGTAAATATGCGTTTGTTTATGAATATAGTAAAATTTTATATTGTTTTATTTATTATTTTTTATTTTTCATTTCATCTTCTGTAAAGTGTTATTGCATTTCCAGGAAAGTTGCTTAAGAGAGCTCTACAGTACGTAGTGGTTATTTCAAACGACGTAAGTTTATCCTATTCCAATTACCTATACCTATTTACTTTACACATAGTTTTGTAAATGATAACATACATAAAATACATAATACTAAAGGGTGTTTTTATAAGAGCTTGCTGATTTGAAATTTAAATAAAACACATGCCAAATTATGAAATGGCCAAAATAAATATTTTATTTGCTAGATAATTTCTTGTCATTTAACATTTAAATATAATTTCGAGCATATGGCCAGCACGACTATTTTGCACAAAGGTCATTCTGGAGGTCCAATTATCGACCACCTTTTCAAGCATTTGAGGGCGTATTTCAGCAATGACACGTTGAATACTGGTTTCCAAAGCGTCAATCGTTGCTGGTTTATCCACGTAAACCAATGATTTCAGGTGTCCCACAAAAAATAATCGAGTGGCGTCAAATCACACCGGTCCATTTCCCGAAATAATGTTGTCGTTGAAATGTTCTTTCAATAAGTCCATTGTTTCGCCCGCCCCGTATGACAAGTGGCACCATCCTGTTGAAACCACATTTCGTTTACATCCATATCTTGAAGTTTTGGCACCAAAAATTCATTGATCATGATTCTGTATCCATTTCCATTCACGGTAACGCGTCGTCCTTCCTCATTTCTAAAGAAATAAGGACCAATGATTCCACCAGCCCATAGACCGCACCAAACAGTACATTTATCGGGATGCATTGGTAATTCTTGAACGGCGTGTGGATTGTCTTTGCTCCAAATACGGCAATTTTGGTTGTTGACATATCCATTCAACCAAAAATGCGCCTCATCACTGAAGAGAATTTTGCGGTAAAAAAGCGGATAAACATTTTTAATTGAACATTTTTTTGAAAATAAATTTCCACGATTAGAAGCGTTGTTCTGGAGTTAACCTGTTCATGATGATTTGCCAAACAATACTGAGTTGAGACGTCACTTTAAACTGTCAAAACAGCTGTCAGACAACAGAGTGATTCGTATAAAAAAAAACTTCATGAAAAAACACCCTTTAGTTAAGTTTATAATATTGACCTTTTTGGGAAGGAGGATGTATGGGGTATGATGCTGTCCTTGCAGTGTCTGTTACGAAATTTAAAAAGGAGCTAAAACGCCTAATTTTACAAATAGTTGCTAGTTTTTTACTAAATAAAAATTATAAATCTAGCAAATTAAAATTTTTTAGAAAAAAGGATATTTAGGAGGTGGTAAAATCCTTGTTCCGAATCAAACAAAATTGCCCAGCAGAATAGAACATCTAATCTTAGAAATGATTATTGATTGTAATTATAAATCTTGCTGAAATTTTAGTTCTGACAAAAAAAGGATGAGTGGGAAGTAATCACGTCCTTGCACTTAATGAAACATAATTTTTAAGATATGTAAAACGAACTATTTTAGATACAACCAGAAAATCTTTTTGCATTCAAATTTTAAATGCAGCCAATCTTCTGTTTTTCTTATCAAAAGTATATAAGGGAGACGGTCATATTCTTGCACCGATTGCTACAAAATTTCCAAGAGAGCTAAAATGTATTATTTTGAATTAATTATAAATATTAAGAGCATTTTAATCAATAATTTTGCTGAAAATATTTTTTTACACCGAATGAAGCCAAATTGTCAGCTAAGAAAAGATTAATATATTTGTGATCTTTAATGTGTTCAAATAACAAATACAAGTGAAACTAGGGTTTTTTCGAAAAAGGATATTTGGGAGACGCTCATATCCATGCACAGATTGTTATAAAACTTCCAAGAGAGCTGAAATGCATAATTTTTTAATTAATTATGAATATATAGAGCATTCTAATCAATAATGTTCCTAAAATTAATATATTTGAAAAAAAAAGGATATATGAGCGGTTTTGTAGTCTTTACACCGAATGAAGCAAAATAGTCCGCCCAGAAAAAATTAGTAATTTTAGATAGCTTCCTTGTCATATGTACATATCTGAATCATATATGCAATCCAAATTAAGCTTTTTTTCTTTCGAAAAAGGATATACAGGAGATGGCATCCACGTACCGATTGATATAAAATTTATAAGAGAGCTGATGTGCAGAATTTTTTAAATAATTATGAATATCTAGAGCATTTCAATCAATAATTTTATTAAAATAAATTTTTTTGACAAAAAGGATATATGAGAGTTATTACTGTCTTAACACGAAATTAAGCAAAATTGTTAGCCGAGAAAATATACTTAATTTTAGAAAATTTTCTGATCTTTAATGTATTCAAATCATAAATACAAGTAAAAATAGGTTTTTACGAAAAAGGATATAAAGAAGGTGTTCATATCCTTGCTCTGAATGCTACAAAATTTACAAGAAATCTCGCAGGCATAATTTTAGAAATTATTGTGAATATCTAATGCATTCCTATCATAACTATTACTGAAATTGATTTTTTCGAAAAAAGGATACATGAGAGGCCTTTGCACCAAGTGAAACGAAATTATCACAAGAGATAAAATAAAAGGTTTTAGAAAAAGTTCATGATTTATGGTGCATTACAATTTTATATACAAGTGGAATTGGTTTTTTTTTAGAAAAAGAATATATGGGAAGAGGTCATATTCCTGCACCGATTGCCATAAAATTTACAAGAGAGCTAAAATGCACAATTTGTTTAATTAATTAAGAATATCTAGAACATTTCAATCAATAATTTTGTTAAAATTAATTTTTTTGACAAAAAAGGATATATGAGGATATACGATTGAAGATAAATTGTCAACCGAGGAAAAATGGGTACTTTTAGAAAACTTTCCGATCTTTAATGTAATCAAATCATATATCGATGGCTTAATATGGAAAGGTCGTATCTCGTTTTTTCACAAAATCGCGTTTTTTTGCATATTCTGACGAAAGGCCCTCAAATACACGTTTCTTGAAAATTTTTTATTTTTATGTTAACAAATAAAAAATTTATAAACATTTAAAAAAAAGCCCTATCTAATTTGAGAAAATTCTTCGAAGAAAATTTTTAATATCAATGCACTTTATTGATGTGGTTGATGGATTAGATTAGAAACAGCGTCGCTTTTATTGTAACAAGAATAACAGGGTAGCAATCAATAGTATAGTATAGAGTTGCAATCAGTAGCATAGTTACTCCGCCACTGGGTGAAATAAAAAAGAATGGGGTTTCCCCAAAATTGTTGTGAAATTGTATGAAATTTGCATCATTGTAATATAAAAGTGTGGAGAGCTGAGACTTTAAATAATTGAAGCGTGAAAAATAAATTGAAGTATCAAAAATAATTAAAGTTTGAATAATATAAATTGCTCAACAAAAAATATTGAAATAAGTTTGACTTAGGTATGAAGGAACAAAATATTCAGAAAAATGGGACATGAAGAAAAATAATCAAACGGTAACACGGGTATTATAACAATAACATGTTAACATCAGCTTGATACAGTTCTCGTATTCTTTTTCACAATAAAATTTGGAACTGTTGTCACATTCAACTAAGCCACCTAATAAGTGGTGACAAGCACAATACACATGAGAACTGATGGTGAAAGTGTTGCGGCTTCCGAAAACAGCTGTTCTGCTCTGCTGTGTAAGTTGAATAAAACTGATGTTGACTTTCCTTTGTGCCTTGGAATATTTATCATGTCCTTCTGAGATTTAAAAACAAATTTCGAACAATTAGCCTATAGAATCTTTATTCAAAAAATATTGACTCCGGCGTTGTAAATTCAGATGATATTCGCAAGAGCAATAGCGTTGCGAATAAATCCAAATGGAAAGCAAACGTCAACAAAAAGAAAAGAATGGAAGGTGAGCAATATTTGGGCATATCTGAGAAAGAACTTTCTCAAAAACCATCTCGACAACTCGGTGAGTCGTGTTCATCACAGTATTGTGTGAAAAGTGCATTCAGAAACTGTTTAGTGTTTTCCGAGGCCACTCGAAAGGAAATATTTAAATTGTTTTGGGAAATGTCCTGGGAACAAAAGCGGATGTATGTTACTGGTCTTATTAAAATTTCGGATAAAAAAGTAATAGCTCTCAAAAACAGGATTCCAATAGATTACAAGTATGCCGCCACATGTTTCATTCAACACTAGGACTAAAGGAAAATATGGTTCGAAATTGGATCGACGCTGCCGGTAAACACGGTTCGCAAAATAGCCCCGACAAATCATTAAGTTTGCGCAAGTCTGCTAATCTATCAACAGTAGCAGGTAAGCACAATCAAAAACGACGTTCTTTCCTACAAACGTGGCTGGATGAGGTACCAAAAATAGAGTCGCATTATTGTCGGAAAGATTCCAAGATATTATATTTTCAAACGGATTTTTCTTCATATCAAGACATTTACCGGATCCATGTCCACGAGTGTGAATCCAAAAAGGAAAATGAGAGCATGAAATTATCATACCCTATTTTTGATGAAATAATGAAAAAATCGAACTATTGCATTTTTAAGCCTAGAAAGGACCAGTGCGACTTTTGTGTATCTCACAAAGCAAATAATGTCTCGGACGAGGATTATCAAAAGCATAGACATGACGTTGAAGAAATGCGTGACGGAAAATACCACGATATTAAAAATGCCGAAGCCGGATTATGTGCAGTTTTTTGTATGCATTGCTTGCACAAATCAATACCAGTGCTGCTTATTATAAAATGAAATTGCAACTGCATAACTTCACCATCAACGATATTGTCACACACGATTCAGACAATTATGTTTGGGATGAAACAGATGGCAATCTAGTCTCCTCCGTTTCGGCAACATGCCTTATTAAGCACTTACGAAATTTCACTGCTCGTTTCGATTCCATCCATCGGATTGCCATTATTTTTATGATAAATTACCGTTTAGACACTAATTTTTCTTCCTGATTTTTTTTGTTGAGTTTTTTCATTATTTATAACATGAATTATTTATTTATTTTGTTTTATTAAAATATGTATCTAATTTTCACCGTAGTCTAAAAAAGCCCTAACATGAATTTTCTTTCAAAAATATGAATAAATAAAAGCCCTATCTTACATATCTTCATTAATATTAACAAAAAATTAAAATAAAAGTGGTCATTGCATTTTTACTAAGAAACTGCGTTCAAAAACATATATAAACATATATTGAAAATCTTTCCGATTTTATTCAGTTTTTTCCTTCTCCTGTAAAGTAGCTAAAAGTTGAGATACGACTTTTTCATATTAAGCCATCGATATACAAGTGAAACTGGGAGGCACTCATATCCTTGCAATAAATGCTACAAAATTTACAAGAAAGTTTACGGGCATAATTTTACAATTTATTATGAATATCTAATGCATTCCAATCATGAGTATTGCTGAAATTGTGTTTTTTGGAAAAAGGATATATGAGAGGATGTACTTAATTGTATCCTAGTGAAACGAAATTACTAATAGAGCTAAAACAGATAATTAGGAAAAGTTTATGATTTTTAATATATTCCAATTATGCATATAAGTGAAATTAAGTTTGTTTTCGTAAAAAGGATATATGCGGGTTGGTACTTCCTTTTTAGCCAATGAAACGAAATTGTCAAAAGAACTAAAATAGATAATTTTGGAAAAAATTCATGGTTTTTAGTGCATTTTTTTTAACAGGCTGCCAGTTTTGATTAACAAATCCAGCACACTTGGGTCCTAGTAGATCCCTTTGTGTTACCCGAAAACATCACAAACACCCAAGGTCCTTGGTGGGAGTCGAACCCCACGACCTCTGTACTAATAGGCTAGCATTGCTACCAATCAGCCACAGCGGCACCTTAGTGCATTTCAATCATGTATATAATTGAAATTGCCTTTTTTCAAAAAAGGATATATGAGAGGTTGTACTTTCTTTTCACCAAATGAAAAACAAATATTATCAACAGAGTTAAAATTGATAATTTTAATTTTTAATAGATAATGTTACGAAAAGCTCACGATCTTCAATGCATTCCAATCATGTATAAAAGTGATGAAGCTGAGTTACAATAGAAAAAAAGGATATATGGGAGGCATTGATGACAATGTGCCGAATTAAATAATATTTATAACAGTAATAGGATGGAATATTTAGGAGCCATGTACCGATTTGTGTTATATTCTGACCACCGGTGCAGCTACAATTAACAGTTTTAAATACAGAATGTATGGAAGGTTGCATGTCCTTAAACTGATTTTTCTCAAACTTTGAATATGTTTTAGTTTTGCTATTAAGTACAAGTATACGAAATTGCATCTTTTTAGGATAACTACCCCCTTTGTTGCCAATTCACTAAATGCAGGCAAAACACTATGGATCCTCCCCGGAGTGCTAGTCCTAAAAAAAACAAATATGTGAAATACAGTTATGATATTAGGTTAGGTTAGGTTGAAGAAGAGGGGCATAAGCATCCCAATCCGTCATGGATTACGCTTAGGCCTCATAGGCCTGTTGTGCGCTCTATAATAAGGAGTTCCCATTCCACTGTAGGCAACCTACACCGATACCATGCAAAACCTTTGAGTTTGATTACGTCAAGAACCTAGTTTCTTCAATGTACTTCCTTAAGTCTTTCCAATTAGAGCCCCTAAGGAATTCCATCTCCTATGTAATCTCCTGATTAAATGTTCGTCTTCTGACTTGGCTAAAAGCTGGACAGTAGCACATGTAGTGCTTCAGTGTCTCGTCCTCTTCCTGGCAGGCCCTGCATGTTATATCGCCAACGATACCCATTCGTGCCAGGTGAGTCCTTAACTCTGTATGTCCTGGTATTAAATAAACCAACCTCCTTAGTGCTGGCCTACTCAAAGTTAGGACCTCCTTTGTTCTCGTACCATCTGGGTCCCCCATAGAATTCTAGTCACCCTACCTACGGTAGAGTGCTTCCAATCTCTTGTATGCAATTCTATAGCCCATCGCTTTAGTTCGTTCTTAAAAACCTGAAATGGCTTCGGACTGTCTAGCGTGATGTTCGCCATTAATGCTCCCATCTTTGCTGGCCTATCTGCCTCAACATTTCCAGGTATCCCCTGATGTCCTGGAATCCATATTATCTCTATGCCCCCACATGGCGTGTATGAGTTAATCTCATCCTTACACTGTAGTACACACCGGGATTGAACCACATGATTCCTTAGGGCCTCGATGGCCTTCCTACTATCCGTGAATATACGAACCGGTAGTCTGTTATCGATTTCTTTCAACCATTTTATCCCTTCCGCAATAGCCACGATTTCACTCTGAAATACCTTGCTATGATCCGGCAGGCGGAAGTATTTGCTAAAGTTACGACCCATGTCACAGAAACCTCCACCCGATCGGTCACCAATCCTCGACCCGTCCGTGTATCGGTTAGTTATGGGGTTCATTGTAATGATATTACAGTCCTTTTTAAGAAAGTCGTCTTATATCACTGATTAAATGATAGAATTTCCCATCATTAAATTAATATCGGAGTGAAGACTGATTACCCACGCCCCTGCGTAAGGCGTATTAAAAATTTTGTGTTATTTATTTTTGATATATTTAGAGTAAACGCCTAAAATTCAAAAGTGGCTTTAGCTTTATGAAAAAATAATAATATCTTATCCAATAGTCAGTCGTCTTTGCCGTCCATTTTTAAGCATTCCTGGTTATAATTTTTTACTTTATGCCTTTTGGTTAAACGCACTGACACCAACTTGTTACTTTCACATAAATATTTATTTAAATGTTAATATCGTATAAAGTTGCAAACACACAATCCAACAAGGTTGTAAATATGTATGTGTTTATGTATGTATGTATGAGCACACACACACTGGGCACAGCCACACCAACATAAATTCGTATAAATAAGAAAGTATTTGTTGTATGACATGCACGAGTATGTGTTCAAACATCCTTTTGTTTACTTCAATGCCCTTTTTTTATTTACTTACACATACACATAAATAACATTGTTTTTTTTGTTGTTCTCTTTTATTTATATTAAATAAATTTATATTATATTGGTCGGTTGATAATATATTGTTTACTGCTTTTGGCATTTTACAAAGAACAAGAACAACAACAAACAGCATTGTAAATAAATTAAAGCACATTATTCGACAATGAAATTAAACCGAAAAAAAAGGAATTACAAAATAAAATTTGCAAAAAGCACACATCAGCAGTGAATAAATAAAAAAGAAAATAAATTAAATACTTCCATGTTTAACCATTGCACTACAAGTGTTTCATTTATTTTGCAATTATGTTAAATATCACAAAGATGATAGAAGGGGCTACAGGAAATGGAGTAGTAATTCGCTACACGCCTGAATGAGTTCTACTTAAGTGCACATATGAGTGCAGGTTCATCTGCACATACACATTTTTGTATGCACATGTATTTACATGCGTTTACATTTCTGTTTGAGTCTGGTTAAGGCGGCTTGTTAAGTTTTATTTATTTGGTGGCACACAAAAAACTCTACCATATCAACATTGGTTTTCAGTTTCTTCTTCATGCTTTATGGAGTTTAAACGATAACTACTCGTACTTAACGAATGAATTATCTATCATGCAACTGAAATCGATGGAAAGTGAGAAATTTAAACGTTTTATTTTAAACTTTAACATGAATAAAAGTAAATTTTGGAAAACATATTTTTATTTTAAATACGAAACTGGAAACTATAACAAACATCGTCGTGACTGGTAAAGGACAAAATAAAAATTAAACAGACGGCAACTTGTGTTAACTGAATTTCACTTATTTTATAGGTCTGTGATGAAACCCGACCAATTTGAAAAGTAATCCGAAATTTACGTTCAAACAATTAGCATTTTTAATTATTATTCTAATTCAATATATTTATTTACCTGCTCAGCAAAAAATCGTTTTTTGTCTCTCCTTTAAATAAAATCATGTGGACTATATGGATTTTGATGCGCTAAACTCAAATCCGTTTTCGGTTTTTTCCCATCAGGTCGGAATTTATTATTATTATTATTATTATTATTATTATTATATGAGGCCATAAGCACCGCGACCCAAAGGATCTTCTGTGCAGCCCAAGTGTTCACTGATGTAGATTGAGGCTGCGAATAAAGCCAATTACTCTACCCGGTGAGATATCGTACACCTCCCCTGGAGTCATGAAATTGCCTCCGAGGAACCTCCTACTGCACGACGCCACTGCCGGACAGTCGCAGAGAACGTGTTCCAGTGTCTCCTCCTCCTCTACACACTTTGGTCTCAGAATTGCCCATGATAAACTGGTGTCGTCTGAGACCGCAGTGTCCGGTAAACCAACCCGTTAACAATCTGAGGTCATTCTTGTCCATCGGAATTAATTTTTGGGATTTGTTCCGAGATAACGTAATGAAACGTTTTGCCTGTCTTAGGCCGTGAAGGGCTTTTCAGTGGCGATTAAACTCCACTCGAGCCCAGGAGTCATTCTGTTCTTTGACATATCCTCCTGAGATGCCAAAGAAGGGTTCCGGTCTTATGAATCTACGATGAGCTCCTCTGTTCGCCAGACAGTCAGCCCGTTCGTTCCCAGCGTGGCCCTTATGGCCAGGCACCCAGCATAACGTCAGCCTGTTCTGAGCGCCCAGTTCTATCAGCGATGTAACACAGTCCATAACAACCCCTGACCTGATCTCATACGAGGTTATGGCTTTGAGCGCTGCCTGGCTATCAGACATCAGATAGATACGAATATTCTTACATCTTCTCCTCAAGCATTCCCTAGCACATATGAATATGGCATAGACCTCCGCTTGGAAGATCGTAGGGTATTTACCCATGGGAATTGCCCTTTGAAAGTTAGGGCCATATATCCCTGCCCCCGTATCCCCATTTTCTTGTTTGGAGCCGTCAGTGAACCAGACCTGGTCAGCATCTTCGTGTCATGAAGTGTGGTTAAGCCATTGACTCCTTTCAGGAATGAGAACATCAAAGTTTCTGTTCAAAACTACTGTTCGTTGTATTTGATCATTCACCCTAATGTATGGGTCATTCAGGAGATGTCCTAGTATGCTCATGTGACCAACCAGATCTCCAGGTCTCAAATTGGAGATGCCAGGCAGCCGTAATGCGCTCCTGCGGGATTTTTTTTATAGGCGCGGCAAATTAAAAACAAAGTTCTTGTTGAAACTCCCTTTATAATATATAGATCCGAACAAGAAGATGATGAAACACTCGTGCACTATTTGTGTCACACTCCTGCATTTCAGTCAAGTCAATAGACTATTCACCTATTTGGAAAATACATCAGATATAGAATATCTTAGGGGTTCGAATTACAATACAAAGTTAAATTCTTATTTTGGCCAAGTATAGTAGCTTCTTAAAAATTGGTTTCTATATTGGGAAGTGCCCTTAATTTTTCTCATATAAGCACAGAATATATTTTAGAAGTAAGTAAATGTTCAGACGACGATACCAATTTCCATCATATACCTGTAACTGTAGCAATAATTTAGCCGACGAAGCAAAATGTTGAAAAAGTTACAAAAAGTTCTCTATCTTCTCATCTTTTTTCATCTGTCCTCTCCATACTCTTCTTTGTAGTTCCGGCACAATGCCCTACATATGCAAGGGCCATCCCCTTAGTGCTGGTCGGAATTAGAAAAAATATATTTAATTTATGTATGAATTTTTATTAGTCGAACTTTCTTATGTAAATTGTTAATTTTATCAACGGGCTTAAGTTCGAGTCTGCGAGACTGCAAACAATTTTTTATTACTTTATTAATAAATGAATTTGTTCAAATTCTATTTTTATTAATTTGTATTAAGATTGGAATATTAAGAATATTTTTCAATAATCATCAAACCAGCAGAACGGATCAGTACTGATTTCGACGCCGCTACGCCATCTCATCAGCGTTCTTTGTTCAATTTTTCCACTTTTGCAAGTGGTGCTGGTTAGTAGGAATATCAACTATTTAACCAATATTTTAACGAAAATTGAATATGAGAAGTTATCACATTCATATTTTTAATTTATTACCTTTTTGGTTAGTACGAAATTCCCCAACCCTGACGATTAATATTCCCAATATTCCATGTATCTCTTTCGCTTTTTCCAGAGCCATCGGCTGCTGATAACTAAAGCTTCTTTGTTACTTATGTTCAAGTAATTGAATTTAGTTGTCAATTTACAATGAACAAGTGCGCGAGTTACGTCCTGATCCCCAAACTAATTATAATGGCTGACAAAGTGTAGGGAAACCTTAAAGTTTATTCCCACATTTTGCTAGACAGCAACGTAAGCATAAAATACTTACGTTGCTTACCTCAAGTTAAATTTCATTTATTATTTTTATTTTCTCACATTTTGATAGACAGCAACGTAAGCATAAAATTACCTACGTTGCTTAGCTTTAGTTAGTTTTAAGTTAAAATAATTTTTTAATCTTAAGATTCAATTCATCAAATAAAGTTATAAAACATAATTGGCGCAGTCGGCACGGAAATTTATTCAAAAGAATAAATAAAAAGAACAACAAAAAAAGCGATTAACCGCATTTGATACATTAATTTGTTTATATTAATATTATGTGTATGTTGTAAACTTTTTGATTCTAAGCGGAACAAAAAGAAAAGAAGTGAATAAAATTTGAAATTTTTTTTTGTGCTACTAAATAAAATTAAAATGAACAAATTTGATGAAAACCGTCCGATAAACATGGATGAAAATTTGCAAAGAATAGCAGAACTTGAAATGGTTCTAAAGCAACAAGAAGCTAAAATATACCAACAACAACAGCAGCTACAGCAAGCCCAACAACAACAAGAACTACAAGCGCAACAACAAGTACTACAACAAGCTCAACAACTACAAGCGCAACCACAAGTACAACAACAACCTCAACAACAACAATATCAACAATTTATACCACAAAATTGCCTCTTCATGACACCAAAGGACATTATTCAACAATTTCGGCAAATTAGAACGCTGGATAACAACCGTTGCATTAACAGTTTCATCAAATCCGTGGAAATGATAATAGGACTTTGTGGAAATAATCAAGAACTAATACGATTCGGAGTTCAAATAATTATCAACGAAAAAATTACGGCTGAATTCGGAACATATATAAGAGAAGTAGGAGACATTTCCTGGGAGCAGTTGAAAGCGAAATTAAGGATCCAAGCCAGACCAAAAACATCGTATGCAGAAGTGTTTAATAACTGTCGATATATTAAAGTAAGTAGTTTAAGGCAATTGTTTAATTATTTTGAGAAGGCTAAATATATGATAAGTGAAATCTATGAATTCGATGATAGTAAACCTCTGTTGTATCAATCTGAAAATGTAGATAGGGATTTAGTCAATATCCTAATTGAAAAAATCGATGGACCACTCAGGGTTCATTTGGACGAAAATTTAACATTAAACGATATTATCATCAAATACACAAAACTAGGATTACTTGACGACAATAGGGCTATTGATAGTAGACATAAAGTTAATAAAAATTTTAAAATTAATCAAAACAATTATAATAATTTTGTAAATCAAAGAAAATCTCAAAGTGTTAACCAAAATGATAGGAAAAAATATTATGACAGTAATCAGGTCCAACACAATCATAAATATAACAATTATGACAATCGTAATTTTAACTCTCGTCAACCACAAAAATTCAACAAAAAGGAAAATGGAAATTATCAACCTCAAAATTCTTGTAGTTACAATGAAAAACCCAGTTCATCCCAAACACGTTTGTCGCATATGAGTATTGATACTAATATAAATTCAGAAAGGTCTCATAGTTCTAAATATATGGAAATTGATACCTTACAGGAAGCTGAAATAGTTCCCGATGAAGACACAAATTTTTTAGAACCGCCTCAAAATTCAAACTACCCGTAATCGTTTTGTCTATAGGTAAACAGAGTTTTAAATGCCTAATAGATACCGGGGCAAGTACAAGCGTAGTGAAACCAAACACATTTTCCCTTTATACGAAACAGAATTTGAAAAAACCTATTTATATTAAAACTCTTAACGGCTTCAACCAAGTAAATTATTGCGTTGTTACCCCAATACCTTCCCAATTTCCGGTTAGAGGTACTCTTTCATGGAAAGTAGTCGACTTCAAAAATGGTAATTATGATGCTATAATAGGTCAGAATTTTTTGGTCCCTTTCAAGGCTCAAATAAACCTTGATCAAAATTATTTGGAAATACTAGGAAATAGAATTTTTTTTGAACAGAATGATTATCCATTAGCATTCGATATGATAACAAGTCTTCAGTACTCGGAGGGTGAAGACATACAAAGCAAATTCCGAATAAATGACTTAAGTCAAAAGGAACAGGATTCAATTAAGAATTTGCTGAATAAATTTAAGGACTTGTTTTTTGTAGAAGGCGACACTTTATCCGCAACAACCGAAATCTGCCATGAGATAGTCACTACGACGGATAAACCATTATATTCGAAGGTTTATCGATACCCACAGGTTCACGAAAATGAAATTCAGAGGCAAATCAAAGATATGCTTCGACAAAATATTATCAGGGAAAGTAATTCCCCCTATAACAGTCCCTTATGGATTGTGCCTAAAAAACAGGATAATTCTGGGATAAAAAAATGGAGAATTGTTATCGATTATAGGAAGCTCAATGAGAACACAGTCGATGATAGGTTTCCTATACCAAATCTTAACGGTATTCTAGACAAGTTGGGAAAGGCCCAATATTTTACTACATTGGACCTTGCCAAGGGTTTCCACCAAATTTTGGTAAAGGAAGAAGATCGCCAGAAAACAGCATTTTCAACGCCTTTCGGACATTACGAGTTCGTTCGTATGCCTTTTGGCTTGAAAAATGCGCCATCAACCTTCCAAAGGCTGATGAATTATATTCTCCGTGACCAAATCAATAAAACCTGTGTTGTTTACATGGATGACATTTTAGTATTTAGCACATCTCTGGAGGAACATATAAATTCTCTGAGATCGATTTTTAACACTATAAGAAAAGCCCAATTAAAAATCCAAATAGATAAGTGCGACTTTCTGAAGAAAGAAACACACTTTTTGGGACACCTACTGACTCATAAGGGTATTAAACCGGACCCCACAAAAATTAAAGTAATACAAAATCTAAAACTGCCGCAAACAACCAAACAGATCAAGTCATTTCTGGGAATGACGGGTTTCTATAGGAAGTTTATCAAGGACTATGCGAAAATTGCAAACCCTTTAACAAAGACACTCAGAAAAAACGAAAAAATTAATAGTTATGATCCTAATTACATTTTGGCTTTCGAAAAATTGAAGGAAATTGTCACCAATGCACCAATCCTTAGATATCCAATATTCTCCAAAAGGTTCAAGATAACCACTGATGCAAGCAATTTTGCCATTGGCGCCGTTCTTTCACAAGAAGGTCACCCAGTTGCATATGCTTCTCGTACTCTGAATAAAACCGAAACAAACTACTCTACAATTGAGAAAGAATTGTTGGCGATAGTTTGGGGTGTGAAATACTTTCGACCATATATCTATGGAAGAGAGTTCGATCTAGAGTGCGACCACGAACCGTTGAAGTGGTTACAAGTAAAATATACGGGTAAGGATATCAGTCCACGTCTCCAAAGATGGTTGGTTCAATTGGGAGAATATAATATGCGGGTAAATTATATAAAAGGTGAACTGAATAAAGTTGCCGATTTTTTAAGTCGTATTAACTCCGACATGAATGAAATTAATCATTTAATGGAGAATGGTACTGACGAATCATATAAAAAGGGGGATGAAGATTCTTTACGGGTTCAAACCGTTCATTCGCAGGAAGAGGAAAACAATGACCATATATCAATTTTAGATACCGTAGTGAACCGTTTCGGAACACAAATTATTTTAGTAGAGAAGAAAAATATTCCTATGGTGGAAATTTTCGGAAAGAAGCGAATATTTATCGATAGAGATGATTGTGCGAATGGAAATGTTGTAAATATTCTCAAAAGAGAAATTTCAAAAGGAAAAGTTGCAATATTTTCCGAACTGAATGGACATGAGTATAATACATTGCAAAAAATTATTATCTCCGAATTTCCCGGAAACACAAAAATTAAATTTGTTAAGTGTTCTAAGTTCGCTGAAGATATTGTCGAAGAGAACGAACTGAAAAAACAAATTGCACTATTTCATAAATTTGAAACAGGCCATGCAGGCATAATCCCAACTTATGAAAAAATTAAACATAAAATATACAATCCTAATTTGAAGGAATTCATCCAAAAAGTAATTAATAACTGCGAAATTTGCTCAGCATCTAAATACGACAGAAACCCAATTAAAAATAAATTCAAAATGACTGAAACCCCTTCAACTACCAATGAAATAATTCACGTGGATACGTATGTGAACAGTAAGCATTCCTTCATAATATTTATTGACAAATTTTCGAAACATGTAATATCATTTCACTTACACGATAGAAATAGTCAGACTCTGGTTGCAAAAATTAGGGCATTTTTGGCTATTAAGGGCAATGTTACCAAATTTGTACTTGATAACGAATTTAATAACGCAAATGTAAAGAATTACCTTGATCAAGAAGGAATTCATTATCATTTTACAAAACCGAATAGCCATACCGGTAATTCGGATATTGAGAGATTTAATAATACGATAACAGAAAAAATCAGAGCTTTTAACCTAGAGGAAAAACTTCCAATAAACACCCAAATAATTAAGGCAATAAAATTCTATAATAGTAATTATCATAGCACGATAAAATGCAGTCCTTTAGACGTGCAAAATAAATTGGTCGATCACAGTATCATAAAACAAAGATTGCAGAGTGCAAAATCAAAAACGATTGAAAAGAGAAATGAGTCCCGAGAAAATTATGTGGAATATAGAAAGAAAGGTTTTATAAAAAACTATAAAAGCTTGAGACATAAGGAACAGCCGAAGTTTATTGAGAAACCTTTGGAAAATGTTCATGAATCAAACATTAAGCGACCTTTTAAATTTTCAGACTTTGGCAACAATCATGGTACTCTTCCTAATGGTCAGTAACACCGTAGGACTACTGCAAATTAACCAACTGCCAGATAACAATGGGTTTATCGACATAAAGATTGGCGATGTAGAAATAACTAATACTACTAGTACAGTAATTCACATCATTGATGTTGGCGAAATATTGGAAACACTGAACTTATTGGAGGAAAATATTAACACAATAGACTTAAGCAATAGGCAAATCCTCTTACAAATAGTACATAACATACATGAAAAAATTCTGACAATAAAACCGAGACATCAAAGGGGAAAGAGAGGTTTAGTGAATTTTGTAGGTACCGCACAAAGATGGTTGTACGGAACAATGGACGATGACGACAGGAAGGAAATAATGGAGCATATTTCTGTAACTGAAGAAAATAACAGAAACATTATAAATACAGTAAACAAACAGATTATCATAAATGACACATTTAATAAATCACTTACCATTTTGAAAAATGCGATAGAAAAGGATAGATCTGATATCAAATCTGCTCTAGAACAGGTCAGGAAAAGTAATAATGAGATTGTAAAGCGATATCTATATCTCGACCAATTGTCCAAATTAAATGCTTTAGAAGACAAAGTAGAAAAAATACAAGACAATATTGCATCTGCAAGAAATAATTTCATTCATCCTAGTGTATTTACAAAAGCAGAAATCGAAAAATTCAATATTGACTTTTACAAATTAAAACTTCTAAAAATCGGAGTGATGAATTATAGGGAAAATTCCTTAATAATAGCTATACAAATCCCTAATCAATTTATAACCACACAGTTAAGATTACTCACTGCAGTACCAAATAGTCATTGTATGGAAATTGACGAACGTAACGAAAAAATCATAGAAATAAATAATGTTATTTTACAATATAAAGAAAATATAATACTTAAACACCTCAAAAAAAGTAATCATTGTTCAATTAAAAATAATTGTAAATATATATTCAATAATAGAACCGATACAATAGAAATAGATGAAGAAACTATTTTATTAAAAAACGCTAGAAAAATAAAACTCAAGCAAACTTGTGACAATAGAAATTTAAGTTTATCTGGAAATTATTTAATATATGTTAATAACTGCAGTATTGCAATTAATGGTCAGACTTTTGAAAACAATAAGTACATAATTCATGAGAAATATTTTTATCCACCAACGCAGATTGTTAACATAACTAATCCAAATCCTGAGTTTGATGATATTATTTTAGAACATGCAAATAATATTAAGGCAATAGAAGAACTAAAATTCCATAAGAATGTATCTTATGGCGTAAATGTAACATTGATAATTCTTTTCACTGCAGCGATAATTATATTGTATTGTTCTATAAGAAGAAATAAAATTAAAATAAATATTGAAGAAAAGCAAACTAAAGAAAATATTATAATGAACGATAATGTAAATGAGATTATAAGAAGGTATAAAACCCAAGATAAATAAATTTTTTTGCGATTTAACTATTGATGACAACAATGATTACTAAATAAATAGTGTAATAGAACTTTAAATAAATGAAACTCAGGAGTGTTTCAGACAAGGGGTGGAGGAGTTACGTCCTGATCCCCAAACTAATTATAATGGCTGACAAAGTGTAGGGAAACCTTAAAGTTTATTCCCACATTTTGCTAGACAGCAACGTAAGCATAAAATACTTACGTTGCTTACCTCAAGTTAAATTTCATTTATTATTTTTATTTTCTCACATTTTGATAGACAGCAACGTAAGCATAAAATTACCTACGTTGCTTAGCTTTAGTTAGTTTTAAGTTAAAATAATTTTTTAATCTTAAGATTCAATTCATCAAATAAAGTTATAAAACATAATTCGCGTGCCCCCGCAATGTTTTAAATTATGTATGAATTTTTATTAGTCGAAAAATATTCTTAATATTCCAATATTAATATAAATTAATAAAAATAGAATTTGAACAAATTCATTTATTAATAAAATAATAAAAAATTGTTTGCAGTCTTGCAGATTCGAACTTAAGCCCGTTGATAAAATTAACAAAAATATATTTATATATATCTTTTGTACTACTAAAACTTCGGCTGGGATTCATTTATAGGACGACTGTTATGAAATTAAATAACTGTTGCATTATCGGTCGGTGATTGAAATTATATTTTCACCTATAAAAGCAGTGACCGGCACAGATGTAATATAATTGTTTTCTTTAAGGTTTCATCTTTAGAAATTATTTATAGCAAACAAACATCCTTCTTTAATAAATTGAATTAAGATTTTATAGGCTAATTGTTCGAAATTTTAATTTAAATCTCAGAAAGACATGATAAATATTCCAAGGCACAAGGGCAAGTCAACATCAGTTTTTGTTATTCAACTTACACAGCAGAGCAGAACAGCTGATATCATATTCAACTAAGCCACCTAATAAGTGGTGATAACCACAATACACATGAGCACTGATGATGAAAGGGTTGCGTCTTTCGAAAACAGCTGTTCTGCTCTGCTGTGTAAGTTGAATAACAAAAACTTATGTTGACTTGCCCTTGTGCCTTGGAATATTTATCATGTCTTTCTGAGATTTAAATTAAAATTTCGAACAATTAGCCTATAAAATCTTAACTCAATTTAATATAGCAATATAAAATGTTCGTTAAAATTCTTACTACATCCTTCTTTCATATTTTAAATAATTTTCCCATGTCTCTTAACTTTTATTGACCTTTATTTTATTTATATTTATAAAAAGACCTCGATAAATACAATAAAAACAATTTTCCCATCATTCGCATATCACACTGTTATTTTTATTATTTAATTCCAATCATCGAATAGAAAAATCTGTTAAAGAAGTTGTACTTGATATAATGAACAATTAAAGTCAAGTATCATGTAGTCGTATTCTCTATTTGTTGCTTTCAACTAAATGTTGTCATGTAATTTCAATGTACGCAGCTTTTCTTACATAGAAAACTTAATAGCGAAAAAAAGGATGAATTAAAAACTGTTGAAAGAAGTCTTTACCACATTTCAATTTTCAACGACGTGCAAACAAGAGAAGCAAAAAAAAAAAGAAAAAACAGGGGATGAAAACCGAAATGTACTGAAACATTCGACATTGCAAAAGGAGTATATGATTTAGAAGATTGCATAAGCTGGGATGGGGAAGCTGTGGCACTAGATGGAAAATCTTAGTTGAAACCATTTTTAAAAATTATTTATTCTAATATCTTAAGAAAATTAAGATAAACTCATATTATAAAAAATTATATTAAAAATGTATTGCGTATAAGACACTTGAAATATGCAGACATTAAAAAAATACCCATGAGTACTGATGATGGAAGTGTAAGGACTTTCAAAAGGGGCACTCTTCTGCTTTGCTGTTTATATTGGAAAAATTGAATTGATGTCGAGAATGCCTCGTTCCTTAGAATATTGATCATGTCTTGTTCCTGTTATTAAGTAAAGTTACAACTCTTAGGCTACCCAATTCGCAGTTGAAATTAAAAATCATATTTAAATGTTTAAAGGTATTGTGTACAACTTGTTATGCCTGGTAAAAATACAACAAGTATGTTTTATTGTAGACTTGTGTCCAACTAGATCATTCGCTCAGTTTTGACAAGAACCTTTAATCAAACCTATGTAATTTAAATGGGTGTGATCAGAGGTTCTTGTCAAAACTGAGCGAATGAGCTGGTTGGACACAAGTCTATTTTATTGTTAAATCTTAAAATTGTTTGTCTAACTATTAAATGTAAACATTGAAAACATACAGAGATTTGTATTGAGTTAATTAATGTAATTTTTTATTTTACTAGTGGCCGAAATTCGATTACGAGGTGTTCTTTGTAAATTCCACATAACGAAACTTTCGAACAGTTTCTGTTAAGAAAACAAAAAGTATTATAATAAAGTAAAGTTTTGAATATTTTCTATTAATAAAAAAATAAAAAAATTAAATAAATAAATAATGAAAAATAATTGCCATCCCTGTTGCCTTTTACAGATTGTAAGAAATTGTAAAGGAGGATAATGCAAAGAGCGCACATACACATTCATTTGCACTCTATACAAGTATCTCGTTGTTTTACTAAAGTAAACTTAATTTTCGTACAACATCTTTACAACTGAAACCCACTCGGCGCATAATTTAATTACGCAAAACACTTGAGGGTTTGAAGCAGCCCCTCAACTCGAAAGTAAGCCAATAATGTTTTATGTACCAAGAGGATGCCATCGAATAAAATGCAAAAAAAAAGGAAGCACAACAAAATCAAGCAGCAAAACAGACGTGCAAACTTACAATAAAACAATACCAATAACGTGGCTCAAACTAATGGCAAGTTATTTCCCATCTTCCTTCATTCACTCTAAACCTAAGACTCGTTATTCCACAGCCTGTCATAGCAAAGAAATATTATGTGGCATGAAAGTGCTCAAGTGTTGAAATGCAACACGTTCCGCATAGTAATTAGTGTTGTGTACGAAACATGAGCAATTTTAGCAAAAAATAAAATAAAAGACAAAAAACTGGAAATTGTTTCTTTCCCTTTATTAACAAAAGAAAGATACATTCAAGTGCGAGGACCTGCAAGTGTTTTGCTTGTATCAGTAATTCTTTTGCTTGTAATTCTAATAATTATTTTGCTCTTGAGGGACACAATTCGATTTTAATAAATTTATTAGATTGCTTATGTGATGGTTGACACAGCGTTTCTGCGACATTGTGTTCATTTGCGATTTTAGGATGTCATTTATTTCCTGATTTAATGTTATAAAGAAATGAGATAATTAATTTCACAATTTGCAGTATATTTAAATTAAGAGATCTACTAAATAATAAAGCAAATAAAAAGTATTTTTTATAAAGATAAGAATTTTTACTCAGACCCAAATGTTTAATCTGATTTTTTTTAACAATTTCGAAATCAACACTGGTCCGTTCTGCTAGTTAAAAAATTGTAAAAATATTCTAAAATATTTCGCTCCTAATAAAAATAACTTTTAAATTGAATCAATATTCTATAGGCTAATTGTTCGAAATTTTAATTTAAATCTCAGAAATGATGGAACAAAAAATTCAGAAAAATGGGACATGAAGAAAAATAATCAAACGGTAATACGGGTATTAAAACTATAACATGTTAACATCAGCTTGATACAGTTCTCGTATTCTTTTTCACAATAAAATTTGTGTAAATAGGAACTGTTATCACATTCAACTAAGCCACCTAATAAGTGGTGACAAACACAATACACATGAGCACTAATGATGAAAGGGTTGCGTCTTTCGAAAACAGCTGTTCTGCTCTGCTGTGTAAGTTGAATAACAAAAACTGATGTTGACTTGCCTTTGTGCCTTGGAATATTTATCATGTCTTTCTGAGATTTAAATTAAAATTTCGAACAATTACCCTATAGAATCTTGATTCAATTTAATACTTAATACTTAATATACTTAATACTACATAAAAATAACTTTTATTTCACTAAAATTTTTAAAAATATTATTCGCAGATTGGAACTTGAGTCTGAATTAAAAATTCTTATTTTAATAATAAAATTAATACGTTCGTAAAATAAAAAATTACATTAATTGAAATTTATTTGTTGATGGTTAAGAAATGTGGGGGCATAGAAATAATATGGATCCCAGGACATCAGGGGATACCTGGAAATGTTGAGGCAGATAGGTTAGCAAAGATGGGAACATTAATGGCGAACATCACACTAGACAATCCGAAGCCATTTTAGGTTTTTAAGAACGAACTAAAGCGATGGGCTATAGAATTGCATACAAGAGATTGACAGCACTCTACCGTAGGTAGGGTGACTAGCATTTTATGGGGGGACCCAGATGGTAGTAGGACAAAGGAGGTCCTAACATTGAGTAGGCCAGCACTAAGGAGGTTGGTTCATTTAATACCAGGACATACAGAGTTAAGGACTCACCTGGCACGAATGGGTATCGTTGGCGATATAACATGCAGGGCCTGTCAGGAAGAAGACGAAACACTGGAGCACTACTTGTGCTACTGTCCAGCTTTTAGCCAAGTCAGAAGACAAACATTTAATCAGGAGATTATACAGGAGATGGAATTTCTTAGGGGCTCTAATTGGAAAGACTTAAGGAAGTGCATTGAAGAAACTAGGTTCTTGCCGTAATCAAACTCAGAGGTTTCCATGGTATCGGTGGAGGCTCCCTACAGTAGAATGGGAACTCCTGATTATACAGGGTGGCTCAGAAAGACCGAAGTGGTGTGAATTCCTTATAACTTTTTTATTATAATTTTTTTTCTTTTCTTTTCAGTATTTTGTAAAGAAGACTTGGACAGTTTATAATGGAGCAATACACAACTGAACAACGTGCCCAAACCGTTGAAATTTACTTTTCAAATCAACGGTCCATTGTGTTGACTCAGCGTGCATACCGTCGTCAATTTAATGTGCGGGTTGCACCCTCTCAGTCAACAATAAACCGCAGTAATGAACCTTCCTGGTTCCGGCAGACTACGAACTGTCCACACGTTTGACAATATTCAAGTGGTAGAGGAGAGTATTCGGGAGGATCCAGAAACATCAACCAGGAGACGTTCGACACAACTTGGCATCTCAAGAGGGTCGCTGCAGCGAATTTTGCATACCAAAAGAATGTTTCCATACAAAATTCAACTTGTCCAAGAATTGCAACCGAGAGATTACCAGCAACGACTTGACTATGCAATTTATTTCCAGCAAAAAGCACAAGAGAATCCTAATTTTATTCATAACTTAGTTATGAGTGACGAAGCCCATTTCCAATTAAATGGGTTCGTTAACAAGCAAAACTGCAGGATATGGGCTACGGAAAACCCGAGAGTACTTCATCAGCGACAATTACACCCAGTTAAGTGTACTGTTTGGTGCGCTGTTTCTTCAGAAAGGATCATTGGCCCTTTTTTCTGAAAATGAACGAGGTGTCGCCATTTCCATCAATGGTGATCGATATCGGGCCATGTTGAAAAATTTTGTAAGGCCAGCCGTGGAAAACCATCGGCAAATATGGTTCCAACAGGATCTTTTACGCGACATCTTTGGTGAAAGAATAATTTCGCGTAGAAGCAATTTTAATTGGCCTCCGCGTTCCCCGGATTTAACCGCTCCAGACTGTTTCTTTTGGGGTTACTTAAAAGGGAAAGTTTATGTTAATAAGCCTAGGACTATTGAGGAATTAAAAACCAATATTCGAGACGAAATTAACAACATAACAGCGGAAGTTTTGCGAAAGGCCATGGAAAATGTGTTGGAAAGAGCACATTTGTGCGAAGCAGAAAATGGCCACCACTTGCGGGATATCATTTTTAATAACTCATCTAAAAATATTCCCTCTAAATTTGCTGAATTTAAAAAACAAAAAATTAAAAAAAAATATGTCTTAAATAAAAAGTTATAAGGAATTCACACCACTTCGGTCCTTCTGAGCCACCCTGTAGAGCGCACAACAGGCCTATGAAGCCTAAGTGTAATCCAGAATGGATTGGGATGCTTATGTCCCTCTTTTCAACCTAACCTAAGCAATGTATATATCAACAAATAAATTTCATATAAAATGGAATTGTTACAATATGTCAAATAAGAATTACATAAAAATTTACATTGATGTTTAAAATATGTTTGTGTACCATTTAAGAATCTGAAATATATTAATGCAAAGGAAAAGTTATATACGCATGTAAATGTGGGGGAGTTTTAAAAGAAAATTGTCATTAAAAGACAGGCCAAAAAGATATAGTGTAAAGTGGCTTATGAGAAAAAATATATAATGGATTATCCAGTTCATGGTTTTAAAAATAACGGTCTGGCATATTACAGCCTTAGTAAATATTTGTCATCTACGCATGAAAATAGTGATAACACAGTAGCACTTTTTTCAGCTACAAAATCTTGAACCAATTAAGACCCCCAAAATCTGAAAGCTTATGGTGGTAGAGGAAAAGCCTTGGCTGGGTTTTGAATTATTAGCTAAGGTTTTTTATTAAATCATTTTTGAAGTTTCCTACTGCGGATGGATTTTAGTACAAGTTTCAAAAAACATGTACTGATTCTTACGTCTATATCTCGTGAACTATTCGAAATATTGCATTTCTCTTTTCAGTAAATTTTTACCTCTTAATTAGATCTAAAAATTTTGCCTTGAGATAAAATCAAACAAACAAGAACATCTTACTCAAAACAGCAAAACTGTAAAAAAAACGTAAAATTTCTTCATAGATTTTTATTGTTGATGATGGAATATACGAGCATAAGGACACTGCAAATATTTTAAAATATATATTGAACGTTTTAAATAATCATTTGGCAGAGTTCGAAAAACAATTGCCAACGGAATCTGATGACCAAGGTGAGTGCTTCCAGCAAGTAACCATCCCGATGGAAAAGTCGTTCAAAGGGGAAAAAATAAATGAAAATCTATGAAGAAATTTTACTTTTTTTTGACAGCTTTGCTGTTTTGAGTAAAATGTTCTTGTTTTTTTTTTATTTTAACTCAAGGCAAAATTTTTTGAACTCAAAAAAAGAGAAAAGCGATATTTCGAATAGTTCACGAGATATAGACTCAAGAATCAGTACATGTTTTTTGAAAATTGTACTAAAATTCATTTTTGAAGTGTCCTACTTCAAAAATGAATTTAAAAAAAAAAACTTAGCTAATAATTCAAAACCCAGCTATGGTTTTTCTGCTACCATTATAAGCTTTCAGATTTTTGGAGTCTTAATTGGTTCAAGATTTTAGTGCTGCACTGTGTAATTTAATGCAAAAGTAATAAACCATCACATCACAACGGTTTGATTGTGGTCGTCATAATCGATCTACTTCGCATAAATCGTCTGGATATAATAATTCAAATATGTTCGACTTCCAGTGATCAGATTATGGCTTTACCCACGGGGTCATATTGACCCCATGGGCAAAAAATATTTTATTTTTAAATTTTTAATAATAAACCATGACATCATATTTTGTTGCTTTCGTCATTGGTGTAGTAATTGTGTTTTCTATTATTCGGTGTTGTTGCTTTATTACCGCCACACTTCACGCTTTTGTTTAAACTGATTTTCTTTTAAGCAAAAAAGGTGCTTGGAATCAGTGCAAATCAATAAAATTAAATGTTTTTCCAATTAAACAGTGTGCGCTTATACAAATTTCACTGAAAGAAAAACTAGAGCCTATCAGCGTTAAATACAGGCTACCGACTACATGACTACAGATACATGCGTTCATATTGGAATGATTACACTGTACAACAAAATAAAATTTTTTTCCAAAATTACAAGGCCCGACCTATAAATTTTTATATAGAGGAGACAAAAAAAAGAAAAAAAAGACACTTGTATCGACGTTCTGAAAGTTTACATCTGAATTTCATTTGAGGGTGCATTAAAGTTTCCCAGCTCTGGCACATTCTTATTGTTAATCGGCATAAGAATTCATGTGATCCTTACATTTTAGGTACAAAATGTGTTCAGCAAATTTATGTAAAATGTTACGGAGAACATTTTTGTAGAATATGTTAACCCTCTAACTCCGCAAGGTATGGGTCATTTTTGTCCTTCTTTTAAAAAAGACCAAATTTAACTAAAAATCACTAATATCTCTATTATTTTACCTTCGATAGCAAATTTGGATAGGAAGTATTCATTAATTAAATTTTTTTAGCTCTAGGCAATTTCACTTCATTATCATACAATGTCTAGCATATTTCAGCGATAAGCGAATGAATGCTTTTGCCTTTATAGCGTTCTGCAATGGGTGCGCATGTCTGATTGACAAGTTGTTCTCAAAGTAATCCATATGGAAATTTCAAAAAGGAATACCAAACTGCATTGAATTTCGTTGACCTTCAGCGAGAGTTCAAAAATAAAACTATAGTTTTTGAACAAAAAAATTAATTACTTTTGGACTACAAAATTAAGCCGTTATAACAAATGCGATAGCAATACTTCGGCGTCCACAGTTCTTCCGGAAAAACTTTTGTTCAAAGTACCTATTATGTCTTCAACTTTACTATTGAAAAACTTAACTTCATATTCCGGTATAGTATGTTTACAGCAGATATAGCAAAACAAATCAAAATTGGACATTTTTAAGTGTTTACTTTAATTTTTTGTTATTTTTTAAGTAAAACACTCAAATCACAAAACAAATTATGTACACAATATATGCACCGCAAATTGACACGTTTTCAGTACAATAAGAAATATAGCACTTGATTTTTGATTTTGCTTTTCATTGTTTATGTTGTAATGTAACGGATAATATTTTTGCGAAACATTTTAACCCCTTAAATCCCTGCGTTAATGGTGTTTTTGCTCTTTTTTAAAAGAAGGACAAAAATACCCATAATTTGAGGAGTTAGAGGGTTAACATATTCTACAAAAATGTTCCCCGTAACATTTTACATAAATTTGCTGAACTCATTTTGTACCTAAAATGTAAGGATCACATGGATTCTTATACCGATTAACAATAAGAATGTGCCAGAGCTGGGAAACTTTAATGTCCCTCAAATGAAATTCAGATGTAAACTTTCAAAACGCCGATACACGTGTCTTTTTTTTGTCTCCTCTATCAAAATTTATAGGTCGGACATTGTAATTTTTTTTGTGTTGTACAAGTTCTAAACACATAGACGACAGCAGACTTCACAACTTCACGGCTTCAAATGCTGCCAACTTCAAATGCTGCTATGAAATCAGCTCATAATTATTTTGAAGACAGCAACAACATAAAAACAGGGATGCCGCATATATATTGTATAATAAACAAAATTAAAGTTATTGACAAAAAATGTAATAATATCACGAAAAACTATATAAAAGCACATAAATTTATTTCTATATTGTATATTTGTAATGTTCTTTTATGTTTAATATTAAAAAACGTTGTTGTTCTTATTTTTCGAATTTATATACATAATGGCAACACTATATTTGTTTATTGCTGCCCGTCAAAATAGAAAATAGCCTAACTTGGCAGCAGCAGCAAATGCTGTTGTGCAGTCCTGCTGCTGCGCTGCCCTCAAAATAATCATTTTCATTTAAACACATGGATTTTATTTTTGACATATTGCTGCTTGCTGTCTGCTGTCGTCTATGTGTTTAGAGCTACAGTGTTATTTTCACGGACACACGGCAGATTGTTGTCCTTGCTACAAAGAAATTTTTTATGAACGCTACAGTACGATACAAGATCGTTGACTTTGAAACTAAAAAGACCATAACTAATTTATTTATGGGTTAGCAATGAATCGTTGGTAAGCGCGGGAAAAAATAAACAATGGATCTGACGGAACGGCTTCCATTATTTAATGGATTCGATCTTTTTACTAAAATTTTTAGAAAGTAGAATTGAAAGTAGCTGCATCAATAAAAAATGAAAAAATATTGCATTTTACCCGAAACTGAAATGTAATGCATTCTATATATTATTTTTCAATAGAAAGGTTCTTCCGACAGGGAGACAGTGGATAACAGCCATCTTGTTGAAGCTTTAACTTCCAAATTAGTTTCCATACATTTTGTCTATTTTGTCACATCACTGTAGATGGATACAGTATTCTACAATATGTTGATATGATAAAATTAGTTTAACAAAATGTGTGTTCTTTTCGAGTAACACAACGCGGAGTTATTTTTATCGAAAAATTATCTTCAACTATGAAGCGAATTTCAGAAAGAATGGGTACGTCAGCAAACAAAATTGTCGAATATTAATTGACGGTACCAATGCATCCCGATCAATTTACTGTTTGGTTTTGATCTATCGGTACATATTCTTTTGAGATTCAACGTCGAACGCTATAAGTCTATGATCAGCAAGTTTTTTTAGCCTGTATTGATTGATCAGGTTAAAATCGACATGTGGTTTCAGCAGGACAGCGCTACCTGCCTCATACTTCATGCAACATTAGATATTCTGCTTGGGCAATTTGTGCTTGTGGGATCGCAGGTGTATGCGAATAAGCCACATGCCACAACCCACTGCGATCCTCCAACACAACATAACCCATGCAATCGGTCGAATCCAGCCAGACTTATACGCCTGAGTCATGGAAAATTGGGCATTTCGGATGCGCTGCAGCCAGAGAAGCCATGACTGATATTTGAAAGATATTACGCCATATTTTGTAACTATTTGTCAACGTCACGTCAAGACAATATCAAAAATAGGGCAGTTATATTTCGATTGTGGGGGCCAATTGATTACTGCTGACAGCCTCTGACTACTCGCTAAGCCCTATAATATAACAAGAGGCTATTAAAAGGAGTTAAGTACGGAGGAAATACAGTGTGCGGATGTCTTAGTTTTGATATTGTTTTGACGTGACGTTGACAAATTGTTACAGAATAAGGGGGATTATTTTCCACACATAATGGTAAAAATAGGGTTTTCAAATATATACAAAATTTTTATGATTTCTCACATACACTTTGTTATATTTAAATTGAAAAATGTTAAGCGCTTAACCAAAGATCCTTTAGGAACTTTTTTGGATTAATTTTTTTTTAAATTTTTTCGAATGTTTTTTTAAAGATTTTTAAAATTTTTTTTATTGAAATTCAACAGTTAGTTAGTAGTTTGTTAACATCATCAGGAACAAGATATACAGGATGTTAACGAAATAGTGAATTACCATAAATAAAAATTTTATTAATTTTATAAAAAGAGCTCCAGTTCAATATATATATAATACTTAAATAATGAAATAAGGGTCAATAAGAGTTAACAGAAATTCTTTCAAATGTTTATATATTTACATAATTATACAATATTCTTTGTTATATTTGCTATGCTTTTAAATTTTTATTCAAACATACTTTTTAAACTAAAGTGTACACACACACATAGCAATATGACACATATTCATATATGTATACACTACGCCATAAGTGAATAGATGCTTGCATTTGCGCTATGTGTGCGTGAGTGTATATGTTTGAGTGTGTGGTATACCCAAGTGTTTTGGTTTGCAATCTAGCAAAACGTTTTCTTTTTTCACTGGGTTGAATCTTACAAGTTTTCTTTTTCTTTAGTGGTTTTTCTTCATATACTTTCATTAACACAAAAAGAGATTTTATCTTTAACATCTTTTATTTGTTATAGTTTCGTATCAGGCCCTCTGCCGCTGCTGTCCCTTATGCCAGGTCCCTTCATCTCTCTTATGATTTTAATATAAATTAGTTATATTTTCTGTATAAATCTTGAGGTTATATTTCATTAGAAATAAGTCGTTGTTGTTGTCTCTTTTTTTTTGCATAAAGTTGTTGTTGTTGTTGTTAAAATCTTGGTTGTATTGAATTCGTACCATACTTTTGTTGTAATATTCCGTTGAAGGTTTCGGTTACATTAAGTAAAAAGCTGATAAGATTTCCTTATTTTAGCTAATTTTGTTATTAGATTTATCTGATTACAATCAAGTTCATATCAATAAGAGAATTGCATTTGTTTCATGGCAAGAAGTTAAAGTAATAAAGGAAATTAAATTGGTTTAGCACAGATAAGAGGAAAAGAAATGCGTTTAAAAAATTGTATATTTCAAATTGCAAAGCGAATTTAGACAACGATGGAATTGGCAGTGGACAACATTTTCTGAGCAACAGTAGGATTTTATTTTTATGAACCGTCATTCATAGGATGCCGCCTACTGATGCAATACTTTGTGCCGAATGTATGAAACGAAGAAGACTACTTTGCTTACAAAGGGTGTATTTTATACAGTGACACACGTTTAAATGATAATAAAACAAGGAAATATTAAATTGAATTAATTTTTATTATCAATGAAACGGGCTTTATTGGAAATTAATGTTTGAATATGATTTCTGCCATATGGCCGCCACGGCTGCCGCGTAAAAGGCGCAATCTGGAACACTAATTGTCAACAATTTTTCACAGCATTTGCGGCCGTATTTCGCCGATAACTCTTCGATTGTTGATTTCCATGTATTCAATTCCATAGCTGTTAATTAATTATTACTAATCATAATAATTAGTAATTAGATATTTTTTTTTGAAAGGTGAAGTAACGATTATTTTCAGATTCGCACGATTACTAATTGATTACGATTACAGATAATCGAAAAATAATCAAGACTAATAAAAATTACGAAAAAATAATCAAAAATAATAAAAAGTAATCGAAAAATAATTTGACTACTTTCGAAGATTACTTTTGATTGTTTTTGGTTTTTTTTTATTTTGCGAAATTATGCCAATGCTGTTTAATGTTATTTGTTGTTTTTTATTTTTTGTTATTATTATTGATGTGCATCGATTTGATAATTGACAACCTATTTGCATTCTTCATGATTCTGCATTCTTCTTATTTATCACGGGTTTGTGCTCTATTCGTATAAAGCAGGGACCGAAAATAACTGCTATGTTTTTATTTCAGAGCCCTTTATATGCATTTGGGAATTTGTAACCATTATGGTCGCACTTATATCATATTGATTACCGTACCCAATTACATTGAGAAAGATAGAATTTTGGTTATAAACAACCATTATGTCAACCAGAAAAATATTTTGGTTATAAATAACTATTATGATAAATAATTTATTTATTTTGGTTATCACTTATAAAACAACCCCACAAAATCAACGCAGTTCCAAATTGAAGGTCCGTCTCCAATACAAGTAAACTGATCACATATTTTAACGTATCCTTGTCATTAATTTTTTTATGTTTTAAATGCAAATTTTTCAAAATAAAATGTATGTATAAAATGATGCGCATTCTAAATTTTAAAAAAATAATCGAAACTAATCAAAAATAATGCTTGAAAGTAGTCAATTATTTGTTTGATTATTTTCTCGTAATCCTAACTAATCTTAATTATTTTTGGATTATTCATAATTAATTAATAATCAGAAATTTTTAAAAAGATAATTATGTAACCAATACCATTCTTTTTAACATTTAATCTAATTGATTACTAATCGTAATCCAAATTTAACAGCTCTGTTCAATTCTTTGTGGTTTATCGACGTAGACAAGTGACTTAATGTAACCCCAAAGAAAATAATCGAAAGGTGTTAAATCACACGATCGTGATGGCCAATTAATTGGGTTATGACATGAAATTATTGTTTCATCAAAAGTCTCTTTGAGTAAATCAAGAGTTAGTTCAGTTTGACGAATAGAACAATTATTTTCATTAAAAATCTCAACAATTTGTACACGTTGCTCTGGTATTATGACACTCTAAAAACACGCTTTACAATGGGAGGGTATTCAGTGTTCGCTGCAAATGGTCTTGCATAAGTGCAAATCCAAATTGGGAGAGTAAAAAAGTATATTCAATGTGTTTATCAACATTTCCAGGTTGAGGCAGTTAGACTAGCAAAGATAAGAGTATTAATGGCAAACATCACACTAGACAATCCGAAGCCATTTCAGGTTTTTAAGAACGAACTAAAGCGATGGGCTATAGAGTTGAATACAGGAGATTGGCAGTATTCTGCCGTAGGTAGGGTGACTAGAATTCTATGGGGGGACCCAGATGGTAGTAGGACAAAAGAGGTCCTAACATTGAGTAGGCCAGCACTACGGAGGTTGATTCATTTAATAACAGGACATACAGAGTTAAGGAGTCACCTGGCACAGATGGGTATCGTTGGCGATATAACATGCAGGGCCTGTCAGAAAGATGACAAAACACTGAAGCAGTACTTGTGCTACAGTCCAGCTTTTAGCCAAGTCAGAAGACGAATATTTAATCAGGAGATTATACAGGAGATGGAATTTCTTAGGGGTTCTAATTGGAGAGACTTAAGAAGATACATTGAGGAAACTAGGTTCTTAACGTAATCAAATTCTGAGGTTTCCGTGATTTTAAATGGAGGTTCCCTATAATAAAATGGGAACTCCTTATAAAAGAGCGCACAACAGTCCCAATGAGGCCTAAGTGTAATCCTGAACGGATTGGGATAGCCCCTGCTTACGTCCCTCTCTTCAACCTAACCTAAACCAACCTTCAATGTGTTTTGTTTGTTTTGAATACACTGAATAGCGCCAATATATCGTGCTGGAGCTATGAAGAATAAAATTTTGTATACCCTAAAATAAGAATTGGAAGGTGTATTCACTTTGTCATTCCTTGTCTTGCGCAGCGAATTAACCCTCTAAGACCCCATAAAGTACAGGTAGTCTTGATCAGTGATGAAATCTAAGACAATCTAGCTATGAACGTCTTTAAAAATAATTATTCAGTCCAAATGAAAATAGCCAGAACATTTAAATGGGCTGAAACGAGCTAGAGGGAAAAACTAAACCCTAAGAAGAACTAAACCAACCTCTAAAAAAATAATATTCAGACTTTTTTTTTGTAATTTTGTTATTATTGACATTAAATTTATTACAACAAAAAAAGCTAAAAAATATATATTAAATTTGGTCCTGATGAATATGAACATTTTTTGCTTTTAGTTGTTACACGCTAATTGAATTGGCTAAATTTTATATTACAGCAAGATAATTATGTTAATAAAATGAATATTGACTCAATTAAAAATGCATGTCTGAACACCATATAAGTTATAGAGATAATTTTAGTTTAATTTACATTTTCATAGTTCGTTTGAAATAAAATTCTTTTTGAAAAAGTAGCGGCGTCAAAAGAAAGCATAATACGCTTTGAGGCTTTTAACTTTTAAAAATGTGTTTATTGATTATTTTCCGCATATCTGATAAACTTTCCGTCAATTTTATCTACTTCTGCTGTTTCTTCACACTTTCATTGGACATACATTCCTATTTTCTATACAAAACTGTTGTTTTCTTCAATTGTACATGTCAAAGTTTGCAATTTTATTTTTTTTTAGATTTGTGTAACCCTTTAAAAGATTTAAAGCTTAACATTTTTTTTCTTTGAATTAGGTTTCAATGCCAAATCTCCTCGATTTGCAAAAAAAATACACGTTGTAGAATGTCTTAAGCGGGAGGTTTCTTTAGTGGTTGTTGGCTAAATACATTTATTTTTATGATGATCTCTTTAAATTGTTTTATTTGACATTTTATTTCGGCAAACAAAAAGTGCGAAATGTGTTTGCATTAGGGTTTAAAATTTTCAGAATATTCTTACTTCCCTTGAAATGGGATGGACAATTCGCACTACTCCCAAAAATAAATGAATTTTAAGAAAACAAAATTGTACAATATATTTTAAAAATTTAAAAAAATGGGACATGAAGAAAAATAATCAAACGGTAACACGGGTATTATAACAGTAACATGTTAACATCAGGTTGATACAGTTCTCGTATTCTTTTTCACAATAAAATTTGTGTAAATAGGAACTGTTATCACATTCAACTAAGCCACCTAATAAGTGGTGACAAACACAATACACATGAGCACTGATGACGAAAGGGTTGCGTCTTTCGAAAACAGCTGTTCTGCTCTGCTGTGTAAGTTGAATAAAACTGATGCTGTCTTTCCTTTGTGTCTTGTACTATTTATCATGTCTTTCTGAGATTTAAAAACAAAATTCGAACAATTAGCCTATGAATCTTAATTCAATTTAATATTTAAAAATTTGTTATTGGATTTTTTCTTGATTCTTGAATTATTAGCAAGATAACTAGTGTCCCGCCGAACGTTCGGGTTCGGCTTCGTATACATGTTTTATTATCATGTGTAATACGAACTCACTATTCGTTCGAAAAAATACAAAGATAACAATCTGATATAATTAAATGTGAACAAATGATTATATGTGAAATTATCATGATTCCGTAGCTACGATTCCGATCGGAATGGTTTAAGCTTCTATAGATTCCGATCGGTTCCATTAAACCGCAGAAAATTGTGAAACCACTTTTTATGTATTAAATATGGCAACGCAACGACGAATATAGCAAAATAAAACAAAAACAACTTTTATTGATTTGCACTTCGATTCCCTACGATTGCCATTCGTTTAAAAATGATTTTAAAATACAAAAATAAATGTGGAAAAACTTATATGATTATTTCTTTAAAATTTTATGTAGACGTTGATGTCTCTTTTTTTTATTATTTTACTCTGTTTTGTGCCTTTTCGTAGTTTTACGTACTGCTAGAGCTTTTTTTTAGAAAAACTTTCTAGCATAAGAGTACGGCAACACTAAATAAACATATTATATACATATTCCGGATTTTCTTTTATCTCTAAGGAAGTATTTAGAAAAATTTAAATTTGTTGTTAAATTTGAATCAAAGAAAATTTATTTTAGAACAAGAAAGAAAGAAACACCATAATTTACAAATAAAAAGGTATCATGAGTACTTTGTACACCATGAAAATGCTTCATATATCAATTCCACATGGAAAATTGAAAATGGTTTCATTCCGAAAATAATTTTCGGAATACTTTTTCCATAGAAACAAAATGCGGAATCAATTCTACTTCCGAACGGAATTTATCTTTGTGACATGGCTGTATATTTCATGTCTTTATAAAAAAGTCATATTTTAAGTATTTTAATGAAAACCCTGTGTTCTATTTTGCTTTAAATAAATAAATTTAATAAAGGGTACAATTTAAAAGTTCGATTCCGGCCGAACTTTGCAAAATTGACCGATGTTCGGTATCGGATTCGGTCTTGCATTCGGTTGCACACTATTGATAACTAATAATTATTTAGGAAATACCCAAAATTTGTGAAATCTCCGGCAATAATCATGAACACAATATTGCGCTGGTTGTTAAACCAAAAGTTATATGCAAGTGCAAATAACCACAACACTCACATATTGGAATTAATAAAAGTTTATTAATAGGTTTGTTTAATTAACTCAACGTAAAAAGACAAGTAAAAACGTTATATTCGACCGGGTCGAATCTTAAATACCCTCCAAATATTTAGTAAGTAAATTTAAAATGTTTAACTTGGTGGGACAGAGCTGTTTTATATAATATCGCACGTCAACGCCCACTAAAGGGGACGGGGTTCAAAAATAGGCAATATTATGTTTTCCACAAATAAACGTATGGGCATTGCTAGACCGTCTTAGACTTCATCACTGATCAAGAATATACATATTTACTTTATGGGGTCCAATTCTCTTTGGAGGGTATTAAAACTGTATTTTGGCGGGGTCACTCTGGCAAGGGCTGTGGGGGAGACATTTCATCTTTGTCATAAAACTCTAAAAATAAATGTTTGGGATAATTATATACAAAATTTAAAATTTTTTTTTTTATATGGTCATTTAGATGACAAAGGGGACGAGGGGGTAGGGCAGAGTAGTACCAGGTTACGTCTCAGATTCGTCATTAAAGCTTAAAAATATTATTTTCAAGGATTGAAGGCTTAAGTAAAACAATTTGTTTAATTTGCACTCTATTTTTGTATAAAATAACGCCCGGGGTCCAAAAATTATTTTTTTATAATTTATGGCTCCAAGTTTAACGCGTAGGACCTTCTTTAATATAAAAATATATCATTTGCTTAACAAAATTACAAAAAAACTTTAAAAATTTTGTGGTTTTTTTAGAGGTTGGTTTAGTTCTTCTTAGGGGAACTTTTTTCGCTCTTGCCCGCTTTAGCCCATCTCCGAACTTAGCCTGTGCTATCCTTCAAGATATATTTACACCATATTTTAAGAGTCTAGCTCTTTTCGTTTGGGCTGAATCGTGATTTCCACAGATGGACGTACGGACGGACATGCTCAGATCGTCTTAGATTTCCTCACTGATCAAGAATATATATACTTTATGGGGTCTCAGATGGATATTTAGCTGCGTTACAAACGGAATGACGAAGTGGATATACCCTCCAAATTCTTTTTTGGAGGGTATAATACGTAGATGGAAGAAATTAGAATAGGTTTGCATAATATTTATATGAATGAAATTAAATTCAATTAATCATAAATTATATATTTCCTGAAGAAGTCACACAAAAGGGGTAACGAAATATTGAAATAAAAAATTAAATTAAAATAAAGAGACCTTAAGCTTAAAAATATCAGAATACAATAATAATTAAAAAGAGGTCAAGAAACCAGAAGAATTTATTAATCATAAAATAATATTATTAACAATTTTCTGCTTTCTCACAGATATATTATAAATTTCTCGGGGGATTCATTAAGCCTTTCCCCGGGATGGGAGATACTGTTTTGCAAAACCCTAGTTCAAACACATCTGAAAGTATATTGCGCAAAGGATAATAGAAACAACTAAAACTTAACTTTTTTCACCCTTTTACATGTTCCTTACTTTTCCGATTGTCACATTTCATGCTTCTCAAGTAGAGTTGAACTTGCAACTTTAGAATTTGCAAGATAAGATTTTAATATTACAACAATGTAATTCAGACTTTTTAAAAGTCAAACGAAATCATATTTAATGTGAATAAGACTTACAAATAAGAAACTAAAACTTTAATAATAAATTGCTAAAAGTTCTTAAAAATAAACTCTTAAGTGAAAAATATCACTGGCTGTATTGGAAAATGCTTAAGGGAATGGGAAGTTTATATAAAAAAAAATTTGTTTATTTTTTACTTTATCACTAACAAATAATTGTAACAATAATAAAGGGGTTTTGATTCCCTTTTCCCTTTTTTTTTTAAATCCTTATTTGTTATACAATAAACAAAATCAAATTGTACAGAGAAAAAAGTTATCTCTTTGTAAACACTTTTTTCCATAATAGCCAGCACTAATTTACTCATCTGTATGAGTAAATTTGCATAATAATAATAAACCGAAGACACTATTAAATGCCTTAAAGTCAATGCACTGATTGAATTTGTCATTGTTTGCGCTGCTATTTACACGGCCTTAGAAGTCAATATTGAAGTTGTTGAAAATAATTTACAATGTCGCGTGTCTCAATTAGTAACAATCATTATTATCTAATAGACACATTATGCAAGTACACACATACACTCGCACACATACACACATACTCACACACTTATGCATTAAGGCACTTATACGATTACACATGCACACATACTAACATGAATTTGAGTTTATTCACCAAAATATTTTTGACACACGATCACAACCTTAAAGCTTAATTAAACAATGTTACAAATACATTTGCTCTATTGAGCAGCCGAACATTGCAACGCCAATTAGCTTTAAATTAGTAATAAATATGTGTTGCGATTATGCGGATTAAATTCTAAACATTGGAATTTAAATTCCTTTTAATAATTTAAGTACAGATTTCAATTGTTTGCCGTGAGTGTATAACTTTCAATCGTGTATTATGCTGCTGAGCAGTTTAAATTAATTGTAAATAATCTTTAAAGTAACTTAATATTTTTCAATTTATTTGTTATTTTTATTTATATAGTACGTCTAATTTTTACGATGTTATTAAATGTGTACAGAAATTTGTAAAATAATCAGTTAATAAAAGGAAAATATTTTTTATGGCTTATGCAAATAATTAATTTACTGTATGGCAATATTCGAGCCCAGCGTTATACGAAATCATGAAGTCTATTTTTAAGCCTCTGCTCGATTAGAGTAACTATTTAGGCGTTTCCTATTAGATGAAAATTATTGCGCTTTCGGGGAGAAAAGGTTCCTTAGGTTCCTAGGACTCTTTTGAAAGAGTTTCTGATCCAGTATGACTCAACATTTCTGATCAAGTATGACTCATTTTTAAGACAGACTTGCTTTAGTATTATGCCTTTCCGACACTAAAACGTTTTTCATTGTCATTATATGTAGAATTAAATAATTTTGCAAAGTTTGTTTTAATTTTTTAGACAAGTTACTTGCATGGGTGCGAATCACTTTTGAGTTTGGTGTTAATCTCAGAACTGATTCATCATCTTTTGATCATCTAAAACACCCATTTTAGCGACTATTGCTAAAAACCAATTTCCTTTCTGCTGAGTGGAACTATTCTTGTCTCCGTATTCTTTAATTGTTTGAGTGTGGATTTGCAATGAATATTTTTAATTAAGTATAAATTAACAGAAATTGTATATTAAAATATGTTTTTATAATAACATTTGCTAATTTGTATACAATTTCTTTATTATTTTTTTGTTTTTGATATAAATATATTAAAAAATGTTCCCGCCAAAATGTCAAAATAGTCATTTTACATACATGTTTTAATACCTATAGGTACCAGAGTACTTCAAAATCACGATTTTTCTTGATTTTGTTCAGCACAAAAATTTTTGTTCATTTTAAAGATTAAAGAAAAATTCAATGATGATTAAAACTCATTTCATTCTGCTGTATACATCAAATTCTGATTATGAGTAGAATTAACAAAAGCATTTTATGAGCAAGATCGCACAGGCAAGAGAAGGGCTTGTAGTAAATTCATCGTGTCCAAACACTCTTATTCTCATTAATTCACACAACATGTTTGAACCGACCGTCTGTGTGACTTGAGCAATATGATATACGAACAATGCAAACAACATAACCAATTCAGCATTGATACATGAGTGGAGGTACAGGTTTACTGCTGTATTCACAAAAATTAATGTGTACTTCAAGTGTGCTTTAAAGTAAAAATTTCATAGAGAATTTATTTTAAAGTGTTGATCAAGTCTACTTTATTTTTTTGTGAATACTGCTGTTAGTCTTTATTTCAATTTGTTCATCAAAAACAAAGTTAAAGGGAATACACATGGGCAAATGCACGGTGGTTTATGAAATTTTTTTTTACAAAATGGAAACAAATGAAAGTGTGTGGACAAGTTTGATCATTTGCAAAAAAATTGTTGTCTTTTGTTTTTACTTAAAAATAAATGTTCTATTTCTTATTAATTGTACTGTTTTTGTATCATGATGCACTAATTACACTGTTCTCGAATTTGACACTTTAACCAACAAGCAGGGGACCCAGGTGCTAACCGCTTTTTAGCTCTAATTTTCTTAAATCTTACAAGCGGCCCAAAAATCTTGCTTGTGGAGTTTTTTTAATTTAAATTCCTTAATTTCAATTTGTATTTCACAATTTTAACTTAATAAAATATACAAATCAAATAACACAAAGAATGTTCCCCACACCACTGTAAAGGAGATCAAATAAAAATAAACAAAAATAATAATAATTATTTTTTGCAATATCGAACTGCAAATAAAATTAATATTTTCTTACAAAAATTTCCTATTTTCTCATAAACAACACGAATAGACATCATAAACCACTGTAAATTAAAATAAAAAACAAGCGTGCCTTTGTTGATAGGAATGATTTCTTGCTTTTAATGTTGATCAAATTTTTAAGCGTTGAGCGGAATAGACAAGTACACAAGTTGACAAGTTTGATTGGACCTATGATGAAAATAAGCAAGTGTTCAACCTGCAAGTGGTTCGATTGCCTTAAAATTAACAACGCATATAAAAGTTTGAGCACGTTTGATTAATTCCTTTATTCCCAGCTTAAAAAAGATTATTGTTGTGCGTCAGCCGATGTGTTTAGCATCAGAACCAACAAAGAGTCATATGTTCGGTTGCTTTAAAATTAACAACAAAAGAGAGTGTGCGGGCAAGTTTGATCATTTGCAAATAAAAGACAAGTTTTTGGTGCCTTTGTTATTGTGAAGTTCTCTGATAGGTACATAATTGCATTTTGTTATTCCTCACAAGGGCTACAGTTACGTATGAGCAATATTTTGTTTTTTAATATATAAAATATCACTTATACGCAAAAACGATTGCATATTTTTGGGGCTTAAAATTTTAATGAACTCTTCCACTTGGTGCGAATGAAAAATGTTTTTATTCTACGCTTTTTATTCTAACTTTAAAAATGAGCGTTATGACGACGTTCATTGTTCATCTGAAAGCGAATACACTTATACCTCGATTTACACGATCCTTTTTTTACTCGATTTCACTTTTACACGATTATTTTGGTTTTCGTGTAAATTGAGAGATTTATGAAATACCTTGATTTACACGATTTTTTATGTGTTTTGAGTAAACGCTTCTGATATTTTACAAATAAGTTGAAATACATATACATAAGCCCAATTCACAATCCTGTGCAAATGGTCTTGCATTATAGCATTTGCAAATTGAGAGAGTATTTGAGAGCATTTTCAATGTATTTTGTTGGTGTAGAGTACAATTATTTTGCAAATGCAATGATGCACGACCATTTGCCCAAGATTGTGAATAGGGCTATAGAATTGCTCATTAAAATCAATTTTTTAGGCGATTCTGCGTTTATTTTCGATTTGCACGATTTTTCATAAAAAAATTTAAAATTTCAATTTACACGACATTCTCAGGAACGTATCTGTCGTGTAAATCGAGGGATAGGTGTAGAACTATGGGAAGAACTTAACACACTAATTTTATGTAAAAGAATGTAGATGTTTGCTTATGAGTTTTTTTTTTTTTGGTACACATAAGAAATGAATTCAATCACAAATGTTTTACTTTTTATAATGCAACGACCGTTACTTTTTAATATCTTTTTGTAATTAATTATCTTTAATTTGAAAATAAACTCATTTCTTAAACAAATAATTTCAAATAACACTGTGCAACAGTGCAAAAAGTCGTGACTATATGAGTTCCTTTCTACTATCGTAGTAAAACCCTATACTTAGTTTGGCCAATTTGGTGATCGTTTTTTTTAATGGGCCTCCAAAGCTTCCCAATATTACAATAATGCCCAAAAAAGGTGCCATCAGTTTTTGCCGAATAACTACGTAATCAGCACTTAAATATATCGCTTAAGATATTAGATAAAGAAGAAAAGGGAAGATAAAGATACACCATAGAGAGTCTGCGTATACAACAAAATATCAACAACACTATGAACTTGAAAGAGGACACAGATAACATCAGCACAAGTTACAGAGTAGCTTTAAGTAATAAATAAATGTTAAAAATGTAATTCTGATCATTTTTAATTTTGAATTTTTATTTATGTTTTTAATACATTTTTGAATAATTGTAAGTATTCATGTAAAATTACTTTGGTGTGTATGTATTGTAATTATTTAAGTTTTAATTTCAATTTCAAATAGACAAACCTTTGCAAAAGTCAACAAAAAATTGACGAAACGTCGGGTAAAATATGTAATAAAAAAAATTCTTTTTATTTATTGACATAAAGAAAAAGTTAGGCCGCAATTAGCTAAAGACATTTAGTCAACAATACTTATATCGCTTAACTATGTTCGGCAAAAATGTAGCCAAGATATATATTTTTTTGCTAAAATTTTATGACAAAAATGTATTTTAACATAGAGTTAAAGAAAAAAACTTTTTTTTTAATTTTATGATAAGTTTTAGGAAATCTTGATTTTTCGTACAATATATTTGGAAAAATTGTAGCCACGGTGAAGCTGAGCAACTTTTTAGAACATACCAATATAAACTGAACGTGTCTAGATACCAAAAATAGGTCATAAAGAATCAACTTTTACAATTTTATAATAAAACCCGAGCTCAGATTTACTCGATTTTACTCGCGAGTGAAAAATACTCGCGAAGAAGAGTACTCGAAGATTACGAGTGTTACAGAAAGTTTACTCTCCACTCGTTTGTTTTAGGTGGGAGTACTCGCGAGTACTCCTTTTTAAAAAGTAAGAGTAGGAGCAAAAATTTTCGAAAAAGAGTGAGAGTTTACTCTTAAGAGTAAAATCGAGTGGAAAAATAGAAACTGTTTGTCTTTGCTGACTTGTGTGTGCGTGTGGTTTTTGTGTACTCTTTCAGTTTTCCATACAGTGCGCGTGTGCGGAGCAATTAGTTGGTTTTATAAAAAAAGGTTTATTATATTTTTAAAAGTTTACTTATATTTTCTATATTATAATGAACAATAGACATAAATAATACTATACTTGCTACTACACACACACACGCGCACACACAACTCGGCAAAAACAAACAGTTTCTATTTTTCCACTGTATGAGAAAGAGTACTCGGCAAGAGTATAATCTGCTCGATTTCGAGCGTATTTTACTCGCACTCGAAATCGAGCAAAGCATATGCGCTCTTATTCAAGTGGCATAGAAAAATAGAGTACACTCGATATTTTTTTTTCACTCGCAGGAGTACTCGCGCTCGAATTCGAGTAGAGAGTGAAACTCGATTTCGGAGCTCTGAATAAAACTAAATTTGCTGGATAATAACACTGATACAAAATAGAACAAAGTGTAAATACCTGGGACATGATATGATTTCTCTGAGTGGTCTTGTCAGGCAGAACGACACTCTGTCTTTGAAATTTGCGAAAGACATCCAAAATTTTGAGTTGCGGGTAAAAAACCGGGTTTTCTACCTTGTTTTAGTTATTAGACTGTATCTTAGTCTAGTGTCAACCGAACTCTAAATTCTCGGTGGATTTGGAAAAACAATACCAAGGCCTTTCAAATGGCATATACATGTACGCAGAGGCATTAAAAATCATATATTTTTCCCCATCAAACTAATTTTTTATGATTTTTTTTGCCATATTTTAAATTTGATGTCGTTTTTCTGTACTATTTTACAAGGGGAAAAGGTCTTCATTTGTCGCATAGTGTTATTTTATCAGATTTTTTGCTTCACACATACTGTGCAACATTTTACAATACATGTTGATTGTTTCCGAAATTTCGAAAACAGCTCATTTCTAAAATAAAGACCACTTCTTTTTTATTCCTCTATATGTATATGCTTTTTATACCCTCTAAAAAAGAATTTGGGGGGTATATTCACTTTGTCATTCCGTTTTTAACGCATCGAAATACCCATCTCAGACCCCATAAAGTATATATATTCTTGATCAGTGATGAAATCTAAGACTATCTGAGTATGTCCGTCCGTCCGTCCATCCGTCCGTCTGTGGAAATCCCGATTCAGTCCAAACGAAAAGAGCTAGACTCTTGAAATTTGGCAGGTTCGAGCCCATCTAAGTTCGGAGATGGGCTAAATCGGGCAAGGGGGAAAAAAGTTCCTCTAAGAAGAACTAAACCAACCCAGATAAAACAATATAATTTTTAAAGTTTTTTGGTTATTTTGTTAAGCAAATGATATATTTTTATGTCAAATACGGTCCAACGCCTTAAACTGGAGCCATAAAATAAACATAAAATTATTTGTGGACCCCGCCCACTTTAGTGGGCGTTATTATATGCAAAAATAGCATACAAATTTAACAAAATGTTTTGCTTAAGCCTACATTCCTTAAAAATAACACTTTTAAGCTTTAATGACGAAGCTGAGACGAAACCTGGTACTTCTCTGCCCTACCCCCTCCTTCCCCTTCGCCCCCTTAATGACCCTACCAAAAAAAAAATGTTTTTTTTTTAATTTTGTATATAATGATCCCAAGCATTTATCTTTAGAGTTTTATGACTGCCGATTTCTGCCCCACCCCCTCTCCCCCTTTGCCCTCTAAATGACCCTATAAAAAAAAGATATATTAATTTTGTATATAATTATCCCAAGCATTTATTTTTAGAGTTTTATGACAAAGGTGAAATGTTTCCCCCACAGCCCTTGCCAGAGCTACTCCGCCAAAATACAGTTTTTATACCCTCCAAAGAGAATTGGACCCTATAAAGTAAATATGTATATTCTTGATCAGTGATGAAGTCTAAGACGGTCTAGCAATGCCCATACGTTCGTCTGTGGAAAACATGATATTGTCTATTTTTGAACCCCGCCCCCTTTAGTGGGCGTTGACGTACGATAGTATATAAAGGAACTCTGTCCCACCAAGTTAAACATTTCAAATTCACTTACTAAATATTTGGAGGGTATTTAAGATTCGACCCGGTCGAATATAACGTTTTTACTTGTTTATATATGCTTTTGGTTGCTACCGATGTTTGATGTTTTCATAGCCTTAAAATTAAGCAATCCCCTTCTCGTATTTGGTTGGATTTTTATTTAAAATATCTCCGAAAATCGGTAACGACCGTTACTATGAGAGCACTTTATACTAATTTCGTTATTTTTCAACAGTTCAATTTAAAAAATTTAATAAAATAAATAACTAAGTAAAAGTCGGGAAAGGAATCAAAATCAAAAAATTTACAAAATCTCTTAGCTCATGCACAAACTTTCAAAAACCAATTGAGAATTATACGAGTGATAAAAACAATTTTAATTTGATATGAGCCTATTTTATTTTTTTAACTTCACGTAGCTGCAATAATGGATGATGTTGAGATTTTCGAAAGATATACAGAATTTGACTCCTGGGGGCAAAATACGGCACTCGATATCGAACGGAATTTGTATTTAAATTGTATGGAAATTTCGCTCGGTATCGAATGCGTTAAGTTGGCCCCTGAACTGATTTCCTAATAAAAATTATTTTAAGTTAATAATTTTCTTAACGAATAAGGACCTAATGTAATAGCTTGCAATTGTCCTTAAAGACTTAAATTAAATTTATCATCACCTCCTTGAGCTTTAAAAAATCGTAAATTATTGATAAACCTTTAGTATTCCTTTCTCGATATAAATAAAAGCTATTTATTTAATATACTATTTTTTTTTAATACAAATATTTAATTAAGTGCGCACACACAATTTGCATTATTCTCTATAATTAAAGTTTATTAAAAACACATTAATTTTCTTGTTAAAACAAAAGAAACATAAAAAGTGTACGAGCAGAGATTTTTTTTATTTTGTACTAAAAAGCAAGAAAACAATTAATTTGAAACATACAAAAACAACAATATTTATCCTGTTTATAAGCAATTATAAACTCTTTTTTTTTCTTTTTTTTAATTTTAAGCATACATTTTGCTATATATTTTACTTTAGCGTTATTAAGAATTTTGTAAAAAGGGGAATTGAATTTAAAATTACTTTACAAAAGACTACACATTCATTTATTGGGCAGTAGCATTTAAATTTTAAGCACGTTTCTAATTTTGTGTAGCTGAAGAGAAGAGGCCAACCTTTAGAAATTTGTAGGTACATGTACACATCACAGTCAGCCAGGCAAAGGAACTGCTTTCTGTTATTCTGTGCCAATGGGAAGGTAACAAATTTGTAAAATGATTTTATTAACAATGGCAAACTACAACGTAAAATGAGGGACTGCTGCTGCTGAATCGTAAAATGGAAATTTACAATTGAAGCTATTAAACCGTTTTGGGAACACCACTGCCATAACAGTAATTATCGTGTTTTTTTATCCCGATGTAAGAAATTTCATAGCTGAGATGTCAATTATAAATTGTTATCACATGCAACAGAGGAAAATACCTATGAGTACTGATGACGGGAGTGTAGCAATTAATTTGCTGCCTAAGTTGAAATAAACATCATGTCTTTCTGAATTAAGCACAATACAAATATTACCTTACCCTTAAAAGACCACCGAAATTTCGCTTAAATTTTTAAAAATCATACCATTAATTTACTGCACAAAAAACAATATCCTATCTGGCGTTAACTCGTTTACACTCCTTTAAACTTATTTAAAAATCCTTTAAACAAAAATTCTTTTCCTATTTAATATCTTGATATTTTTCTTATAAGAAAGAGAACTGAATAAAAAATTGCATGTATTCAACTCATAATTTATTTAGACAAATTGAACATTGAAACGAGCTGAACACAAAATGAACACAAAAAGAACAACAAAAAAAAACTCTATAAAAATGGACCAACTTATTTTACAATTGTAATGGCAGTATCATTTTAAATACCACCACATAATCATATTCCATTGCAAAGTATAACTGCACTTGAATACGAAATACCAACTCCAACAACTCCGGCAAAGGACGGCACTCAAGAACAACAACATGAATTGAAAAATCGTAATAAATAAATGAAAATTTCGTTGCATTTCCGTAACCAATACATTACCACTATTTTAAATTTGTTAAATGTTTAAACTGGGGAAAAGTACATGGAAAACAGACCAAATGCTATTATGTGGAACATTAAAAATTAGAGCAACTGGACTAAGAGGCAAGACAAAACGAAAGCAGAAAGGAAAAGAAAAGAATTGAACGTTGAAGATTTAAGAAACACTAGAAGAGAAATGCTCATGTTTATGGTCAGAAGCAGATGTTGAAGATGATGTTGATATATGCAATTTAATAGGGCCGTTCAATTTATATGCACATACACCCGGACTGTAGAGAAATACAGAAAGAGCAGTGTGGCTAATACAAATGATACCTCGTAACCATTTTCCCTTTATTTAATCTAAAAGTCTGCAAAATTTTGTTATATAGAAGTGTTGCCAGCAGCTTCATAAAATAGAAAGTAGATTTTAAAAGGTGTTGTTATAAGAGCTTGCTGATTTGAAATTTAAATAAAACACATGCCAAATTATGAAATGGCAAAAAAAAAAATTTTTATTTGGTAGATAATTTCTTGTCATTTAACATTTAAATATAATTTCGGGCATATGGCCACCACGACTATTTTGCGCAAAGGTCATTCTGGAAGACCAATTTTTGACAACCTTTTCAAGCATTTGAGGGCGTATTTCAGCAATGACACGTTGAATACTGGTTTCCAAAGCTGGTTTATCCACGTAAACCAATGATTTCAGGTATCGCCACAAAAAATTATCGAGTGGCGTCAAATTACACGAACGCGGAGGCCAATTCACCGGTCCATTTCTCGAAATAATGTTGTCGTTGAAATGTTCTTTCAATAAGTCCATTGTTTCGCCCGCCCCGTATGAAAAGTGGCACCATCCTGTTGAAACCACATTTCGTTTACATCCATATCTTGAAGTTTTGGCACCAAAAATTCATTGATCATGATTCTGTATCGATTTCCATTCACGGTAACGCGTCGTCCTTCCTCATTTTTAAAGAAATAAGTACCGATGATTCCACCAGCCCATAGACCGCACCAAACAGTACATTTATCGGGATGCATTGGTAATTCTTGAACGGCCGCGGCGTGTGGATTATCTTTGCTCCAAATACGGCAATTTTGCTTGTTGAAAAATCCATTCAACCAAAAATGCGCCTCATCACTGAAGAGAATTTTGCGGTAAAAAAGCGGATAAACATTTTTAATTGAACACTCTTTTTGAAAATAAATTTCCACGATTTGGAAGCGTTGTTCTGGAGTTAACCTGTTCATGATGATTTGCCAAACAATACTGAGTAGAGACGTCACTTTAAACTGTCAAAACAGCTGTCAGACAACAGAGTGATTCGTATAAAAAAAAACTTCATAAAAAACACCCTTTACTTTTAAGAACGACAAAATATGTGAAATACCAACTACAAAAAGGTCAATATAATAAAAAAAAAATCTAGGGATACTTTAATATATTTTTTCGAAAAGAAAATTTTAACAAAAATTAAAAATCATATGGAAGTAGTTTTATATATTTCTCTTTTAAAATTTTGAAAATTAAACTGAGAGATTTAATTAATAAAGGCTTTTATGCCGATATTCTATTTCCAATCAGGGTCCAGATTACTGCATTCGATATCGAACGAAATTTCAATACAATTTAAATACAAATTCCAGTAGATACGAATGCCGTAATTGTACTGGTGGCAAGTACAATTAAGTAGCCTATCCAGGAAATTCCTACTTTTTATTTTTAAATTTATAGGGAAAATGTTCTCATGAGTGCAATACTTTATTTCTAATTCCAGCAACGTCTTGCAACCGGTAATTTCCATGATGATGGAATTTCCAATCTTTGAACTGAAATGACACTACTGCTTCTGTGAACAGGCAACTGTTGTCAAAATTTTAGCAGGCTGCCTCATTAATTTTGCATTTGGAAGCCGTTGATAGCAGACTACCACGCGTTTTGGAAAGAAAATGAAAAAAAGTGAACTTCGTGTGCATTATTTTTTGCGGAAAGAACCATCACTCTATAGATATTTAAGTGGTACTCTTCACCATCCATTTCCATGGAAAAGAAGTGGCATACAAGATGTCGAACATCCTACACGCCCAGTTGAGATCTCTACCTCCGAAACAATTGAAGAAATTCCCGATATGGTTTATGCCGATGTAAGATTGAAAGTGAGAGAGATTGTGGAAGCCAAAAGTATCTCACGAGACCAGTGGTTTTAATTTCGAATGGTCACTTGAGTATGAGAAAGCTTTCCTCAAAATGGATGCTGCATAAGGGTGCACACATGTGCAGTTTCCATGGCAAAAATCCATGAATTGGGCTATGAAGAGCTCATCCTTCATCCGCCCTATTCTTCAGATTTAGCCCCGAGTGGGTATTTCTTGTTGCCAAACTTAAAGAAATTTCTCAGTCTAAAGAGATTTGAGTCTAACGACGAAATCGTCACACAAACTCATGAACACTTTAACGACTCGACAGATCATATTATTCGGAAGGGATAAGAATATTCAAGAAACGTTGGACAGGGCAAATTTAACTCAAAGGAGACTATGGCAAGATATAAAAAATTTTTATATAAAAAATTGTGTTTAATTTCTTTTCATTAAATTTATATCTTCTTAAAACATTTCTGAAATATTTACAAATAAACATCTTCCCATTTAGTAGAATTGACATACGTTAGCGAAATAACTATATGTGTATATGTTTTTTTATAGAGTTTGTTTTTTTAAATTATTTTATAATTTTCTCTCTCAAAAGTACTGTTATCAGCAAGTGTTCTTTGTTATTACTTCATTGTCAATAGAAATAATTATATGTGCAAAAAGAAAATATTATTTTATTTCAAGTCTAGATAAACAAAATACATAAAAAGTTTTATATTTTTTAAAGCTAATATTTAGTATGATCCCCTCTGTTAATTTGCACGCTAAGTATTCGTCATGGAATTGAATCCATGAGGCGGCGCAGAATAACTTCGTCCAGTTTAGCCCATTCTTCTTGAATGGCATTCTCAAGTGATTTTAAGTTGCCAAACTGCCTTCCATTGTGGTAAACTGCATTAGATAATATGCCCCATAAGTTTTCAATTGGGTTTAAATCCGGACTGACCGCGGGCCTCTTCATCACTGGCATATATCGCTCTCCAAAAATTGTTTTTGTGTGTCTGGCATTCATTTTGTTGAAAGAAAAGCAAATATAGCTCTTGCCATGATATCCAAATGCGGCCCACAGCATTAGCAATCCTCCTTGAAAGTTGCGTGCACATCGCGTTTCACGGGGAAGCCTTGAGTCTTGCCAACACATTTGGCAACCATCAGGGCCATCCAAATTAAATTTTTTCTCATCTAAAAAAATATCCGATTGCCATTCATCGTCCCAAAAATTTGTCAACATTTCGGAAACTTAAATTTTACAATTAAATGCATTATTTAAATATAGAGAGCTAAATCTATAAAAAAAACCTATACACATATAGTTATTTCGCTAACTGTACTACATATTTGTGCATTTACCGGCTCTGCTTGAAAGACATAAAATGGAATATATAAAAATGTATATTAAATATGTAAACAACAGATTCTGTTTTTGATGGTAATTGATCAACGAGTCAGCATATAGAAATTTGGCTCTGGTTGCTTGCCTTTCCAATGAGGGTGCAGCTGGATTTAATAGCGGTTTCGATTCCGCACTAAACCGTGAAAATGGTATTGGCATTTTTTGATCTGCATTAGTTGAATATTACAGATTATTAAGAATTCTCCGGCCAAGTGGAGAATAATATGCCTGCAATAAATTTCCTATCTGTTTAACTCTCATTCTGTCTCTCATTCAGTCCTCTCATTTGGTAGTTCCGTTCAAATGTATTGCGTGGGCACAAGACCATAAATAAATAAAAATTTTTGTCGGTATTTCAAGTATGAATTCCACTTTGGTGACGTGATTTTCACAACTATGTTTACAATATCAAAATAGTTTGTCTAGTATAGCATAGAGGCATTCGGGAATGAACTCATAAAAGAGCAGGCAATTCTAATCCGTGGATAAAGCAAATATATTCCTATTCAAACTTCAATAGTTGATATCTGATTTTAGAATATCTTCAGAACTTTTATTTAACTTTTGCATTTTTACAAATAATATGTTCTTTGCTTTATCAAACACTTTGTAAAACTTCAACAAAAAAAGAAACAAGTAAAAACGTTATATTCGGCCGAGTCGAATCTTAAATACCCTCCAAATATTTACCCCCTTATTCATAAAAATTATGAGAGTCTAACAACAGCGTAATAAACCAAAATTTCATATGAAATTTTCTCTATTACACTCTTATAAGCCTCTCAATAATTTTCATGAATTAGGCCATTAGTAAATAACAACTCTATTTTTATTCTCGCTAAAATTTGCATTTTAGCCTTTCCGTCAGCATAAAAATTTACATATTAATATTTTATATGAACGAGCAAAAAAGGGACTGAGATAAGTTAAAAATGTTTGACCTGCTGGGTCACTTTTAATTTTAGACATTTCTGTGCTGAATTTTAAAACTCTATACAGAAGCACTCCGGGAAAGGCCGTGGAGTAAAAACTTAAAGACGAAATTTTCGGGATATTTAATTGTAGAAAACAACTTTTTTTTTTTGTTAAGATTATTTAGAGGGGCAAAGGGTAGTGGAGGGTTAGAGTACTGATCAAGAAAATATATACTTTATGGGTTCCAATTTTTTTTGGACGGCATTAAGACTGTATATTGTCGGGGTAGGACTGGCAAGGGTCGTGGTGGAGACATTTCACCTTCGCCATAAAGCTCTAAAAATAAATGTTTGGGGTAGTTAAATGTAAATTTTTTTTACAGCGTCATTTGGATCAAAGGACGGGGGGTAAGGCAGAGTAGTACCAGGTTACATCTCAGCTTTGTCATTGAAGTCTAAAAATTTTGTTTTTAAGGAACGTAGGCTTAAGTTAAAAAATTTGTTAAATTTGTACGCCATTTTTGCATATAATAACGCCCACTAAAGAGGCGGGGTCCAAAAATATTCTTATTTTTATTTTATGGCTTCAAAATGTGTTGGACTTTCAAAATATATCATCTGCTTAACAAAATTACGAAAAAAATTTAAAAATCGTGTTGTTTTTTAAAGGTTGGTTTAGTTCTTCTTACTTTATGGGGTCTCAGATGGATGTTTCGCTGCGTTACACATGGAATGATAAAGTGAATATACCCTCCAATTTTTTTTGGAGGATGTAATATTTGTGTGCCCAATTATTCACTTTCTTCATATGGTCACTAGGTTAGGTTAGGTTGAAAAGAGGGGCATACGCATCCCAATCCGTCCAGGATTACACTTAGGCCTCATAGGCCTGTTGTGCGCTCTATAATAAGGAGTTCCCATTTCCCTGTAGGGAGCGTCCACCGATACCATGGAAACCTCTGAATTTGATTACGTTAAGAACCTAGTTTCTGCAATGTATTCCATTAACCCTCCGATTAGTGACAGTTCTGAACATCACGGCCGTGTGAAAAGGTCTCTACGGACCTTTTTTGTAAATCATGTTATTTTCATATAAAATTTTTTTTTTTGTAAATTGTATTACAGGATGTTAATTTCCCAACAGGCTATAGGTTCAAATCTGCGAAACTGCAAATTATTTTTTATTTATTTTTATTTTTTAATAAATGAACGTGATTGCATTCTATTTATTAATTTTTTTGAGAGTGGAATATTAAGAATATTTTTCATAGTCATTAAACCAGCAGAACGGATCAGTACTGATTTCGAGGCCCCTACGCCATCTCATCAGCGTTCTTTGTTCAATTTTTCCCACTTTTGCAAGTGGTGCTAGTTAGTAGGAATATCAACTATTTAACCAATATTTTAACGAAAATTGAATATGAGAAGTTATCACATTCATATTATTAAGTTATTACATTTTGGTTAGTACGAAATTCCCCAACCCTGACAATTAATATTCCCAATATTCCATGTATTTCTTCGCTTTTTTTTTGATTTTGTTTTTGTTTTTATTGTTTATAACTAAATTCTACATACAAAAATAATAAACCAGTTTGTAGTGGCCGAAGTAGGAGTAATTTCAGTTTGAAAAGGCAAAAAGGTCCCTAGGGACCTTCTCACTCATCGGAGGGTTAAGTCTCTCCAATTAGAATCCATCTCCCGTATAATCTCCTGATTAAATGTTTGTCTTCTGACTTGGCTAAAAGCTGGACAGTAGCACAAGTAGTGATCCAGTGTTTCGTCCTCTTCCTGACAGGCTCTGCATGTTATACCGTCAACGATATAACATGCAGTGTGATGGTCACTATGTCTTGTAATCTTCTTCCTTTCTTTATAACTTTAATCTAAATTGGTTTGTGAACTTTTTTTTACTTTAAGCTCATTCCTATTTTGTCTTTTAATTTCCAAGTCAACTATAATGGCGCAAAGTTCAAAGATTCTTTGCAATATCACTAGGTTGCATCGAAGTGAGCAACAAGAAAAAAAAACATTTTTTTTACTACTTAAAAATATTTATTTTTATTCAATAGATTTACTTAATTTCATAATGTAATCATATGAATGTACAAAGTTTTAGGAATTCCATTTTATTATCAATTGCCATGTAAAAGCCCATTATGTTGCACTACAAAATATATTTTGTACTATTAGTTTAAAAGCACACACTTTTTATCTCCGTTTGGTGCAACTCAGAGACTGTTTTCCATAACAATTTCCGGCGAACCAAATGCACAGTAGAAGAAGCTATAAATTGTATTTACTTCAATGCAACAGTTGTAAGCAGTCATAAATTTGAAACCCAAAAAAAATAATAAATATTTCAAAACAAAACTGAATTGCCATCCAATTTCTATTAACCTATTGAACAACCAAAGATCGAAAATCAAACCTTAATCCATTTAAATACTTATAGCTTTCCCTTAATGTTCTAACAAATTTAAGCTTTATCTAATTACTTGTAATAACAACAATTAGAAATATTATCGTACAACAAGAAGATCAACAAACATAAAATGATAATAAAGAAAAGAAAAGACCATAAAACAACCATTAAAACATTATTTTTGTTTTACATCTTCTACAAGTCAACAACACTAAACAAAAGAAGATGAACAAAAAAAAATTAAAAGAAAAAGTTTCTGGAAATGAAAAAATGAGGTCCCAACAAACAAACCATGAAAAGGGATTATGTAAAGATTTGGAAAGCGTATTATGTGGGTTGAAGATAAATACTGTGAAAGCCACATATTTTTATGTTTTCTCTGCTTGAATTCTTAAACACTCAAGGAAATTAATTAGCCGAAATATAAAAAATTTAAGCAGAAGGATAATACGCATTAAATCTGTCATATAGAAATAAAGATATTGTCTGTTTAATTTATTGTTCTTGTAAACTTATGTTTTTTTTAGTAGGACCAGCACTCAGGGGATGATCCCTATACATATGCAGGGCATTGCGCCGGAACTAGAAAGGATCAGATAGCATATAGAAGACAGACGAATAAATATGAGAAGATGCATAATTTTTTTGTAGCTATTTTACGCTGTCATTCGCTCTCTAATTTTTACTACAGGCCGTCAAAGGAGGATGCTGTTACTCTGCTCTTAAGCACATGCTAGTGACAATCGATGCCAGTAATTGCTCAGCGACCAGTTCGATGCGTTCTTCACTGAAAAAGTGAGACAACAACTTACGCAACCATGCACGACTACTGCTGATCAGAGAAATTCGATAGAATATTTTGAATTGTCAGGTCGCAAAAGAAGCATTCAAGTGCCTTGGCTTCTTAAGGCGGTGCAAGAGATACTTCACCCCTTCTGATCTTCTTAATATTTACATCCGGCCGAAGATGGAATACAACTCTCATGTTTGGGCCGGTGCTTCAAAGTCTATTTTGAAGTTACTCGACCGCGTACAGGAGAGGGCGATGAAACTCATCGGAGACAGTAGCCAATTCTATTGACTCTCTTGAGCATCGTCGCAACGTGGGGTGCGTATCGTTGTTCTATCGTTACTATAATGGCAGGTGCTCTGGTGAAATTAGGGAACTTGTTCCTGAAACCCATTCTTTCTTACGCTCAACGCGTTTTTCATCAAAGCCGCATGCGTTTGTGGTCGATATTCCAACGAATCGCACTACGCATTATAGAGAAAATTCGTTTTTTAGCCGAACAGTCCGTATGTGGAACAAACTACCTGCAGATGTCTTCCCCGCCACTTACAATTTGAGGGGGTTCAAATCGAATATCCACAGACTCTATTCCCTTTATCCTCCTTCCCAAAATCTATTTTCCTAGTTCCAGCACAATGCACTGCATATGTAGGAGTTATCAGCTGAGTGCTGGTCCTACTCCAAAAAAAAAAAAAAAAAACACACACCAAGCAGTCAGTTTTTTCTAGATGTAACGGTGAGGATTATCATCACTCCAAATACATTTATTAATGTGTCAAAAGTCAGCTTCATCGCTAAACAAAATTCGCTTAGGAAAATTGGGATCAACGCAATCTTATTTTGGAACCATTTGGGTAGAATTTGGAAACCAAAGCGAACATAAATCACTTAACAGCTGACAAAATGGCCAGCAGTTAAAAACGTGTTGTCAACTTAAAGATTGATACCTCTATGAAAAACAACCCTTAACAAGGGAAAACATTTTTGGTACAAAATACGTGCAGCTCTACTAAATATTTAAAATATTATGAGAAAAATGTATGGGGAGTTTTTTTCCTAGCAAGGCGAATCAATACCAGGTAACCTTAACCCATTTCGCCTCCACAACTTTACCAAATTGTCAAACAGGTAACGATGTTAGTTTAAAATAATTAATTAAGTTTTTTGAAGTGAAGAAATTATGTAAATTATATAATAAGTTTTAGAAAAAAAGAAAATACTAAAGAAGCAAATAAAAAATTATTTAAAAAGTGGAATAATTCAGGATTAAAGGCGGATTCACCCATGTTTTCCGAACAAAAGTTTTGTCCGGACAAAATTTATTTTAATGAGAGTTTTCTGCAGCACGATTCACTCATTTAGATAAATTTGTCCGGAAAATCAAAGTTGCCATTCATATAAAAAATGAATTTTGCAAAATGGTAGTACTGCAGCGATTTTTTATGTTTTGCTTTGTTTTCTTGATATTTTAGATATTTGGATATTACATATTTTAAATTATTTTTCAAGAATTTGTGATAATAATAATGGACGAGAAGAGTAAATTGCTTTACCTTATGGCCATTGAATTGCATAAAGCATTGTTATTAGCAAAATACATATAAAAAAAGAAACAAATAAATTATATTAGTTCTCAAAATTTATTTTTTTTGTCTCACACACAATTTAATATATCAAACACAAAATGACACCTAAACTTTATGTGAAAAAGTTTAACGTATTGGCAACTCAGTTCAATTTTGTCCGGACAAAATATAAAATTAAACCAATTCAAGCTGAGAGTTGTTCGTAAAAAATATTTTCTCTCTCTCAAGAAGAGAGACGTCAAACTACATATAAAAAAATGTGTCCGGACAAAAATTTGGTTCGGACAACATGGGTGAATCCGCCTTTAGTCTCATGTTAATTACTTCTCTCACCAGAACCGTCATAATACATAATTTTAGGAAATCTTTAAAATTTACCCAGATTGCAATCATTTTTGAATAAGAAGTAAGATATAGGAAATTTTAAATAGGGTACGATTGAACTAGTACCGATTTTCTTAAATGAGTTTGTGCCGCATTTATTTACTTGATATCTCCAGTGTTCCAAAACAGAGTAGTTTTTAAACCAAATTGCGTATGAGGCGATGGGAAATAGTCAGTTGCCAGTTAAAAAGTTTTATTAAATTCATTATTCACCTAAGACCTGCACATTTAGTTCAGTTAATATTTTATGCATTTTAGCAAAACTTAAATGCGAATACGAAGTTAATTCAAAAGGTAATGAAAGCTGCAAATTTACTTCAAATATTTTGTTCATTCCTCAATTCTTATGTTTTTCCTCTTAAAAGCATTTTCAATTCTGATTTTTGGTATGTCCTTGAGATCTCTCTCGGTAATTCCTAACTTATGGCAAAGGACTAACCATGCAGCTCTCTAATCTTGGGAACAGGACAAAGTCACAGGAGAGTGAACAACACGGTGGTTGAGGCACGATTGTGCATGATTTGCTTTGCAAATTTTGGTTATATTTGTAAAACTTAACCCTGCTGTTAGATTAGGACCATTTGGTCCAAAAATTTTTTTATAATCTCAATAATGGTTTCGACTCACGTGCTTTATTTTTGTAAGAATATTGTTTTTAAAAAATTAGGTTTCTAATGTAAAAAAAATTAAAAAGTTACTAATTTTGTATCAGGGACCATTTGGTCAAATGAATATTTCAATTCAATGGAATATAAAAAAAGAAGCTTTTCTTGTATTTATTTACAAGAAAAATATTATTTTATTGAACGTGTCTTTTATTACATGTTTTACCGAATATTTTTCGGGTTGTTTTGCAAATGAAACTTTCGCCAGTGAAGAATTGTATGTCAGATTTAACATAAACAACAATTGCGTATTCCCCGCTTTCTTGCCTCTGCTTTAGAAGAACCAATTTTCGATAAGCTCGTGGAAATCGAATATGAGGTTTGTATTTCAGTCAAGAACATCGCTGAAAACTGTTGTTGATATGATCGATTTCGTTTCATCATTCTGGTCTCCATGAAAGCCCTGGTTTCCGACGATTTCGATCAGGGGGTGACGATGAATCATCAATTTCAGGAAATAGTGTATATGTGTTCCAAGAAGATATACCCAACATATTTGCGAATAAAACATTTGGTAATCGATTTGTTTTTACCTGTGTTCTGCAGGAGCCAATCACTTGCTCAGCTTTATTCACTCCTCCCATAAGAAATAAAACATTAGGAACTGTAGACGGCAACCATCACAGCATACCTTTTGTTGAATTATAGTAGGACACAATCTTTGATTTCTTCTTCGCTTCACTGTGTCATCAACTGCAGCTATTTTATGCATTGAGCTTATCAAAATAGTTGCATTATTTTTGTGGCTGACATATGACACCAATTTCACAATGTCACGGAAAGCAAACGTAGATTTGTATAAACGGATTTGTTATGTATTCAGCAGCTTTCGAAATAAGAACATTTTATTTTGGCGCACTGTGCCTCTATACGTAAGCTTCTTCTCAAGTAATTTTTTTTACTAAACGAAAAGAGGATAACAAAGTTTCCCCTGTTTGACCCTTGCGTCAGTAAAAAGTTTGGAGAAGAACTTGCCCTACTAAAAGAAGCAAAGAACAGCATCCTCCTTCGTTGGCGATGCAGTGATCATTCGCCCTCTCAATACTATTCCCTCCTATCGAAGTTCCGGCATAATGCACTGGATATGTAAGGATCACCCCACTAAAGTGTGTTTTTTTATACGAATCACAATTGGTATTAATAATTATTATTGCATTTTCTAATGAAACTGATGTTTTAATATGAAACCAATTTTCTACTTTATGTATATTTTCAAAAAAAAAAACTGAACTATTTTAAAATAAGTTAAAATTATAATTATTGTTTCCTCAAACAAGACAATTTGGTAACACTGTTTATATATTTGACATTAACTTGATGCAAGTGCCAGAAAATCACTGTCTGCTAAAATCCCTTGCAAGTTGATCAACAAGTACGAAAAATATGGTTGTGTTAGTAAAAAAGTGTGAGTGTGTTGAGTTTTTCGAACTTGCACTTGCATGTGTAAAGGCTGGGTAAGCCACCGAATAAGTTCTGCTATACACCTGTTGATATGTTATTGAGTTCTGCTCAGAAATTCGGTTTTCATCTACTCAATTGTGGCAAAAGACAGTCTTCTATGAGTATCTTAAATATGTGGAGCAGGAAAAAGCTGCTGAATACTGTGACTGAGGCGTAATTATGGCATTGTTTCTAGCCAAAACAAAACATTTTTTTAATTTAAAATCAGCAATTCGTGACTGCACTTCGCTTCATGTCCAAAATTAAAAAAATACATGCCGTGAGTCAACAGATAAGCTGTTACCTTCAAGATCCTCTTCATATTCAAAAATATCCTAAATATTATACTCTTCATAAAATAATTTGAATTGTATTTAAATTTTTTATACTATTTTGTCTTTTTAAGAAGCATAATAAAATAATGTATAATTAAAAAAATTAGTTAAACAAAATATATAGAAGGTAATATTCTGCAACAAATAATTTGATGAAAATTCTACAGAAAAAATAGTTTGCAGATTTAAATGAATAGAAAATTTTCATCTTCATAATATAGTTTTTTAATATTAAATTAAAAAATATATTTCCAAAATATATGAGTACATGACCATAAGCAAAAACGCACTTTTCATTCATCGCAAAAAAAATCCTTAAACTTAAAGGAACTAATTCCTGAAGTAGACTTTTTGCTTGCCCGGCGGATATATATTTTTAAGGCTATTATATATTTTTTTTGCGAGTGTCTAAGGACGTGAATTAAATATCCTTAACATTTTGGGTCTAATAATCACATTTTATTTGACGTGTTATACATTTTGTTTATTTATTTTATTTTGCAGGCCTCTGGCATTAAGTTCTGCTAGGCTGTATTTCACTTTTATCCAGCCTTAAGCAACAATTATTTATTTTTTTATTTTTTTTTGTTGTTTTGAAGAAGAAAGATGGTGTTTATGATGTTCATGGTAAAAGGCAATAAGCCAAAAGTGTTGAAAAAGTTTTGCTTTAATTGTTTCTTTTTTGTGGGGGTTTTCTGTACTCAACTGAATACGTTGATGGTCAAAACCTTCTGTGAGAGCAAACAAAAAAAAAACAAATAAAAAGAAATTAGCTCTAAACTAATCTATATAATTTTTTCAGACATTGTAATCCTAAGGATAAGTGTCAATTAAAATTATGTTTCTGTTTTAGGGTTGTGTGCATGTGTCCAAAAATTGTGAGGGGTACAGTTTGTCAAGGCAACATGTTCAAACTTTTACTGGACATTTTAATTAATATATTGCATATTTCCAGGTATAAAATTAAATTTGATTTTAATTTTAATTAAATAAAAGCATGATGAAAAAACACTGAACTGATTAATAAACTTGAAATTCCTGTACACAAAAATAAATGATGAAATTTATTTCCCAAAGTTTAGTTTTAATTCATAACTTTAAAAAATACCTTCTTCAAACTAAAAAAAAAAAATTTAATCCTTCCTAATTATTTACCTCTCTCTCTAACACCCTTGTAATTACACAACGATTTACTATATTGCTGAGCAAAATTTTGCAGCTAATTTATAAAAGTCGTTACAACAATTTAGCACATTTATTAAATACTTGTTAGGAAAAGCAACACCAGCCAAGGCTACAAAAGCAACAAAGTCACTTTACAAAAGCCATAAAATTTCAATTAAGCTCCAGCTACACACTGTAGAAAACGCAAATACACAAGCACTGAAATTTATTATCACACAAGCACTTTCGTTCTAACAAACACACACACATGCTGCTCTCTCCCATAATAAACAAATCCCGAACGATATAAGGAGTTTTTCTTTTAGCTGATTAATTGACAAGACTCGAACATTTACAGGCATTGGATTTCTTAAGACGCACACATTCTCACTGGCTGGTGCACACATAGACACCATGATATTGTATGAGCAATATTTAACCTCAAACATTGTTTTAGGAAACTAAACAATCGGCAACAATTTGGAAAATAAATTTACAGCAATTTACTGCTGCATTTTAATTGTATAAATTGTTTTTATCATCATTATTATTATTTTATATTTGTTAATTTCATTCTTCACTTTCTAATTCTTGTTTTTGTTGTAAGCTTCGGCTAAGAGCATGTGTGAGCATTGAAGCCCTTGTGGTAAACTTATGGAACGTAATATTTCTGCCACACCAGAAAACCTTTAAAGAAGAAAACTTGTTTGAAATTTATGAGCTTCTGAATAACAAAAGCAACTTGAGCACAGTCATAAAAATTAAATTATAAAACTCAAATACAGCGTTCAACACACACACTCATACATGTGTAGTCGTTAGCGAAAGTAATAAAAAATTAAAAAACCCTTCAATTGGTCTCTACGAATTGGAAATGCACTATATTTTTAAAGTTGTCGTAGCGAAAATGGAACTAAATTATGGCCATAAAATTAGTTTTCTTTTTCTTTTAATTTTTATTAATAACTTAAGAGTCACACCTTTAAGGCCAGACATGACTTACTGTGAACGTCAAAACTGAATTAATACAAGTGAAGTGTTTTGTTTTCTTCAGAGAAATTTATATATAAATTTACTTTTCAAAAACAAAATTATTTATTCATGATTTATAACACTCAAACAAAAAAAAACTTTTATATTAAGAAACAATGGATCGGAAATCCTTCCTATTTTTTTGACAGTTGTTTGAGTTTCACAATAAACCATTTGATCCATTTAAAACTATATAACGACTTCTCTTAAAGAAGCGCATTGAATTTTTGTCTACTTTTTCACAGAAACACATTTGCTATACAGTTCGTCAATAAAGTGGTATGCAAAGCCAAAAACATACCAGCCACGAATGGAACTATTTCTGTAAGAGATTTAATATATTTTGAACAAATTTAAGAGACAACTTGTGTGCTAAAAATTGAATTTATTAAACTTGAGCATGAACGCAAAATCAGCTGTTTATGGTTTTAGTTGCAGGTGTGGCAACCATGACTAACAATATGCTGGCAACGATGGCTTGTGTACCACAATTTCTTTCAAACGTTAAATTTAGTGGCAAACTATTTAGCTTTTTAAATTTAAATTCCATTGCTTAATTATTGATCATAATTTTTTGTTATTAATAACTTACATATGATAAATTCGTATATGAAATAAATAAAATGAATTGAAGATATCTTGTAGAGTAATCAGCACTTGTGTTTTTTGAAGATTATCAATGTGGTCAAAGCTTTTTGTTTCTTAAAGTAACAAACCAGATAGGCGATTTTTTAATAGAAACAACTAAGAACAAGTCGAATATTAAACACCCTCCAAATATTTATGAAATAAAAACTCTATTTTTATTGTTATTTGAATCAACGCATACAAAAAAGGACGGAGGTAATTTAAAAATGTTTAACCTGCTGGGTCAGAGTCCCTTCAAGACATTTCTGTGCCCAATTTGAAAATTCTATATTGACAGGTTTAGTCCGGGAAGGGCCGTGGGAGACACATCTCCCTTTATCGCAAAATATTAAAAAGTACATTTTTAGGGTAATTAAGTGTAGAACAAATAACTTCATAGGATCATTGGGTAGGGCAGGGGAAGATCAAAAAACATCTTCTCTTTATCGTAAAAGCTCTGAATTGCGATTGTTGAGGATTGTAGGCTTAAGAAAAAAAATTTGTTAAATATCTACACTATTTTTCCATGTAATCTTCAACGCCCACTAAAGAGGCAGGGTCCAGGAATGAATTTTTCCAATTTTCTGGCTGCAATTTCAACGCTTTAGACTTTCTTTCACATAAAAATGTATCAATAGTTAAACAAAATTACAAAAAAACTTTAAAAATTATCACGCCTGTGCTGCAAATCTCGTCGGTTTGAACTTTTGTGATTTTAGAAAATTATCTCCACTAATGGAAATATTTTTCCAGACATTTTTCAATATTGCTGCCCAATATCATATCCAGATGAAAACTGCCGTATATAATTTTAAGAACGTTTTTCAGGACCATGATTTATTTTTGAATTCACGCGATTTCAAACCGACGTGATTTACAGAACAGGCCCGTATACTTTATAGCCAAAAAGTCAATAAATATCTATACTAAACAAAAATGCTGAAAATCCCATGTTATTCATAAATTAATATTTTGTTTGGGCCCCATTAGCCTTTTTTACGCAATTTATCCTGTTTGAGGAGTTTTCGAACATTCTTCTTTTAGCGCTTCCTTCAGCACCACTTGCAAAAGTGGAAAAATTGAACAAAGAACGCTGATGAGATGGCGTAGCGGCCTCGAAATCAGTACTGATCCGTTCTGCTGCTTTGATGATTATTGAAAATATTCTTAATATTCCAAACTTAATATAAATTAATAAAAAATAGAATTTGAACAAATTCATTTATTAATAAAATAATAAAAAATCATTTGCAGTCATGCAGATTCGAGCTTAAGCCCGTCGAAAAAATTAACAATTTACATAAGAAAAGTTCGACTAATAAAAATTCAGACATAATTTAAAATTTTTACTTATTTATTTTTTTGCGTTCTCTCTCGACATATTTATTATTTTTTAAATTCATTTATTTATTATTATTTTTTGTATCATTTCAAAGTACTCCAAAAAGTCTTTCTATTGTTGTCATATTTTTCACATATTGGAAGTGTTATTAAATTTTGAAATTTTGTATCTGACTTTTCAAGTAAAAATTCCATTATTTTGAATACTCTAATTTTGTATATATTTCATAGCCGTTATCGATAAAAGATGTGAGTTGGGTCACAAATGAATTAAGTCATAAACTCATTTTCATAGTGCCATAACAAAAAAAGGACATCAAAATGTATTTAATACAAATGCAAAAACAATAAAGAGCTATAAACAAATAAAGTGTTTTTATTATTAATTTTGTTTCGGTCTGTAAATAGATTTAGAATAAGCGCTTTTTTATATATGAAATTGGCACCACTAAAATGAGATGTTGACAATGTCAATGCTGCCGTCTCAAAAATAATTAAGTAGCTGGCTACAATCGCCGCCTCGTAGTCAGCTACTTAATTATCTTTGAGACGGCAGCATTGACATTGTCAACATCTCATTTTAGTGGTGCCACTTTCAAATATAAAAAAAGCGCTTATTCTAACTCTATTTACAGACCGAAACAAAATTAACTACCTATTTCTCATTGTCGAATGAATTCTTTCTTTCGTACAAATATATTTAAAACAAGAACAAAATTTTATAAATTGTTTTTGTTTCAAATGTATTTATACGAAAGAAAGAATTAGTTCGGCAATGAGAAATAGGCAGTAATAATAAAAACACTTTATTTGTTTATAGCTCTTTATTGTTTTTGTAGTCGTGTGTTCGTGTTGCCTGCTGTCTCGAATGTGTTTAATGCACTTCGTGAAATTCGTGACTTCGGAGACTTTCTGTCAACAGGCAAAATTGCCACATTTGGGTTTTTAAAATCCTAGAGAGATTAGAAGACTTTGCATGCTCAACGTGTCACTGTGTAGTGTGGTCTGGAGGCCTGATTGGGCCTTTTTTCGAAGATGAGACTGGAAATGCGGTAACGCGCACCGGGATCATGCCTGCGCAAGATACTAACAACTCAATTTTGGTCTATTATTGATGTCGTGGTTATCACGGATATGGTGGACATTTGCCAGATATAATTTTTTTATTCCTAATTGCCGGACTTTTCTCTTTGTAATACCATAAAAACTTGAATCATTTAAATTTTTTATTTTATTTTGTGTTAGAAAACAAAGTTCTTGTAGCAAATTTCCATTATTAAAACGAAACGGGTGGGCAAATTTGAGGTTAGGAAGTAAACTTCGGTAAAACACATACTTTTTTGCCACAAATTCAATTTTATTTATTTATTTATTTGCAATATTTAAAGACATAATCAATTATGTAATTAAATTAAGAGGGTACTAACAGCTGAGGTTTTAGACCCGAAAATACGGGAATAAATAATCAGTTATCATGTCAGGCAGATATCCACCTCTAGCACGTCGGCAAACGTCTGCTTTTTACATAAAATTTTGAAGTACATTTTGCAACAAAACTCCGCTTATCTCTTCAATGCAGCACCGAATTTCATCTTTCAGAGCGCCAGTCTTTTGTGGTTTGTTCGCTTAAACCCGGTCTTTTATATGAACCCAGAAAAAATAATTTACTGGCGCTAAATCACAAGAACGAGGCGGCCGGCCAATCGAGAAATTGAGCAACCGGGAAATTTCTCAGGAATAACTGAATTGTTTGGCCGGCTGTGTGGCTTGTGGCCACGGTTGCCACTGAGTAAAAAAAATTTTTACCAAAATTTTCCGAAAATGTTACCAAAAAGTTACCAAAATTTTTTTTATAAAAACAACAACTTTTATTAATAAAAAACATAACATAAAACATTTTAATTCATTTTAGAACATAAATAAATATTTCAATTCATTATACCTACGAATTCCGTATTTAATTTAAATAAATTATCTAATATTGCAGTCATTTAAAATAATCTTTTGCTGACCAAACATAATGACATTTGCATATTACGCCGTTGAACAATTTGGCGCACATTCACACAGTTGTTTTTAAAAAAATTATAAAAGAAAAGCAATAATTTGATAGTTTGTCAAGCCTTAAAAACAAAGTTACCAAGTTACCAACCCTAAAAAAAATTACCAATTTTGGTAGAATGTTACCAACTGTGGCAACTGTGCTTGTGGCATCGTCTTGCTGAAAGCAAAGGTCACTGATGGCAACATTAGCCAATTGTGGCCACAAAAAATCGGTTATCATGGTTTGGTAGAGCAGAGGATTCACGGTGACCGCATTATCTTGCTCATTTTCGAAAAAATTCGGGTCCATGATGTCGCCTGGCCACAAGCCGCACCATACGGTCACTTCCTTTGGATGTAATTTCTATTGAAAATAGGCCCCATACCTAAAAATTTTTTAGCCTTGTTTTCGTTTAGTTTTTCCACAGCCAATTCACAAAATTTTTGATGCAAGCAGCGGTCAGCAGGATTTGCATGATTAAAATTTCCTAATTTCTTACTAAACAAATGTCCAAGGATGGCAGCTCAGTTCTTCATATATCATCATTTGATAGATAATTTAATTCCTAACCTCAAATTTGCCCACCCGTTACTTTACACAACAATAAGCATAGAATACAAATTTTTATTTTATAATAACATTTACTTCTCACAATAAGACAGTTTTGCATTCATGATCTCTTTCCGAAATCTATGAATTGAAAAATCAAAAGATCTTGTTTTGAAACATGTCACATACGAGACACTAAACCGCACACTAGTCTTAATATTGCAGCGTAACGCAAAGAAATGAGTAGATTTGAAATTTTCTGGAATTTGCGCACATATTTTTCATTAAAATTAAACGTGTTCTAGGGAAAATAAATTTTTACGAACATTAACATACACAATCACTTCCAAGCAGAGCATCATATCAAATTATAAGCAAACTAAAAAAAAAGAATATAATATTTATTTAAACACATTTGCGAATGAACAAAAAATTATCGCTGGCTTCCGGTTCCGTTAAGAAATGCGCGTAGAAGATACCAACCAGTCAGTGCATGAAAATGTTTGTTTTGAGCAACCAAAAAAAAATTTTATAAAAATTAAAGCCAATAATATGTGAACTGTGTTGGCACATGTGCTCGCAATTGCGTATGTGTATGCGTGTGCACCTGTGCGTGTGTGTGTGTGTGTTTGCCGAAATAGTATGAGTATCACATTAACATTGTCAGCTTATTTTTCAATTCTTTTGTTAAATATTTTTGCAGAATTTTATAGCGCGTGTGTGTTTGCGTGTAAACTTAATTTTTCGTTCTTGTTAAAGCCATTTATAAAATCATAAGTATAAAATTTTTTTATTGTATTTTTCCTGTGTGTTGGTTAAGTGTATATTCAACGCAGTTATTAACTCTGTTTGGGACTGGCTAAGAATATTTTCGTTGTGTATCTTTTAGTGGTTTGAGCTTTATTTAAACTTTATTGTGAAAGTTAAAAAAGTCTAGCATCGTTTTTTTCTATAATATTTATATGAGTTGATTGTCGTGGAGGCGTATTTTAAGTAAATAAACTGACGAATTTCGATGATGAATGAAATTATATTAAAATATATAAAAGCAATTTTTATAGAATTTATGTTAAGCTAAAAATTATTGGCCAATGTTGTCGAAATATTAAAAAAAAATTGTTTTAAGAATCAGATAGATTCGATTTTACTACGAGCTGCAACAGAGAAAAGATTTATTTATATTAAATTAACAAATAAACCAGAGTAAACATTTATTCATGCTTATTCTTATCGACGCCAGCAACGGACAACTTTTACAAAATACCTTTACCTGTTTACGACTTCTTTAATAGTTTACCATGCGCCGCTAATAATTGGTAAGGACATCAGCTCAAATGTAGCATAAGAACGTTATATTCGACCGGGTCGAATCTCAAATACCCTACAAATATTTAGTATATAAATTGAAAATGTTCAAACTGCAGGCTCATACAGGGTGGCTCAGAAAGACCGAAGTGGTGTGAATTCCTTATAACTTTTTTATTATAATTTTTTTTCTTTTCTTTTCAGTATTTTGTAAAGAAGACTTGGACAATTTATAATGGAGCAATACACAACTGAACAACGTGGCCAAATCGTTGAAATTTACTTTTCAAATCAACGGTCCATTGTGTTGACTCAGCGTGCATACCGTCGTTTCGAGTAGAAGCAATTTTAATTGGCCTCCGCGTTCCCCGGACTTAACCGCTCCAGACTGTTTCCTTTGGGGTTATTTAAAAGGGAAAGTTTATGTTAATAAGCCTAGGACTATTGAGGAATTAAAAACCAATATTCAAGACGAAATTAACCACATAACACCGGAAGTTTTGCGAAAGGTCATGGAAAATGTGTTGGAAAGAGCGAAACAGAAATGGCCACCACAAATTGGCGTATCAATCTTAATTGAATTTAATACAATAATGAAAAATTTCGATACGAAATGGTTACATAAAAAATGCTTTTATCTATAACATATACAACTGATGTTAAAAAATTTAATAAAAAAAAGATATTTATATAAAATAAATTAATATATATAAATTATTAATAATTATTTTAAATGAAATTATGACAGTATGTGAATTAGAGATTAATAATTATTTGTATCGCACTAAATTAGTTTTAATTACGCCATAGAATTAATGAAAAATGAATTCTTTTGTCGGTACTTAAAATGGCAGGGGACAAATTAAGGAATTCGATATCGATCGAAATTTTTTTATGAATTGTATAGAAATATCGATCGATAACGAATGCGGAAATTTGGTTCCAGATTTATTTAAGATTAGCAGTATGACTTTAGATTAATTGAAATGGCATTAAAAAGAGAATTTCTTGCAATAAAAAGTGTATTTAAAAATTATTAGAAATTATCCAGATTCGCACTACTTCTGGATCACGATTTCAGAATCTTAATGACTTCTTTGGAATATTTTTTGCACTAAGTACTAACGATAACTATATTAGTTATTTATAACTAAAAATTAGTTATTTATTCCTCACATTTCCGAAAGCAAGGCAAGGCTTTAATCGTATCGTTAAAATATTTAAGATAAAAATTTCTCTTTTTTATATACAATATTTTGAAATTTCTAAAAAGCTTTAAGAACTGACAAAATGAATTCTAAGGTCTATTATACCTCACAAAAAAGGAAATTTATCAATGTGAATATTATAAAACTTCATACGACTTTATTTTATATTATCAGCACTCTATTATGAAATGCTTTTAAATAAAAGAATTATTTACTCTTATGGTGTCCAGAATAATAATTTTCAATATCCTATTTTTGAGATAAAATCTGTTTATTAAATCCGTTTAATAGCTGTAGACATAACAAACGCATTTTCAGTTACAGAGATTGAAGATCCTTTATCGGCATCAGTAAATCGTTAATTTTCTCCTAATGACTGTTAATGGCATCATAAATGCCCTATTGAAAGCCCTTCTTTTGTTAACTTTGTTAGTGCAAACATAGTGTGTTGTGTTACAACTAAAAGCTTTTAATGCATTTAATAAATAAACATCAATACAAAGAATTATAAAGGAAATTGTTGCTTTTTAATATGATTTGAATTAATGTTTCTCTTTCAAATTTTGTGTATTTCTGTATTAAAGAAAATTCAGTGGAGAAAATCATACATGGGCATACTGCACCACTTTTTTACTGCAGTACGCGTTTCAGTAATCAGTAATGAAATATAATTTTCAACCAGTAAATTTTTACTGATTACTGAAAGAAACATATCAGTATTCAGTAAATTTTACTGACTACTGAAAAATAATTTCAATTAAATTCAGTAATCAGTAAATTTTACTGCTTAAGGATTAGATTGCAGTATCTAGAGATTTTCATGTGCTGAATTAAAGAAAATTAATAATATAATTATATTGGAAATAAATATTTATGCTAGGAACACAACTGCGACGAACGACGAATTTTCGAATATTCGTCTCCGAAAATAAAACACTTTGGTGTATATGAAAATGCACACAATCGTGGCGTTGGTCGAAATTCGTCATACTCAGCGAAAGTTGAAATAGATTTATTTCTAATTGTTTCGTCAACAAACGACGAACAAATCAATATAAAGTAGTGTGCCTTGGAATATTTATCATGTCTTTCTGAGATTTAAAAAACAAATTTCGAACAATTAATTCAATTTAATATAGCAATATAAATGTTCGTTAAAATTCTTACTACATACAAATTTAAGCTATGGCTTGAGCTACCAATAATAAAAATATATTGGAAAAACGTTCACATGTACTTAAGTATAAAATTCAAACCAAATAAGTTTGACTTAGGTATGATGGGACAAAAAATTCAGAAAAATGGGACATGAAGAAAAATAATCAAACGGTAACACGGGTATTATAACAATAACATGTTAACATCAGGTTGATACAGTTCTCGTATTCTTTTTCACAATAAAATTTGTGTAAATAGGAACTGTTATCAAATTCAACTAAGCCACATAATAAGTGGTGACAAACACAATACACATGAGCACTGATGATGAAAGGGTTGCGTCTTTCGAAAACAGCTGTTCTGCTCTGCTGTGTAAGTTAAATAAAACTGATGTTGACTTTCCTTTGTGCCTTGGAATATTTATCATGTCTTTCTGAGATTTAAAAAACAAATTTCGAACAATTAGCCTATGAATCTTAATTCAATTTAATATAAAGTGACCAGGTTTCATATACTCAAACTGGTTTTTTGTGGAAAAACATAGCTCACTACTGTATTATGACATGTAGCACTAAAATTTTCAGTACATACTAAAAATGCATTCACCAATTCACAAAAATGTATCATTCGGACACTTTTTATTAATTTTGAACACTTTTTATAATATAGTTTTTCTTTCTATTTCTCACTTTTTCATATGGTCACCCCATCAGCTGTTAAATGAAAATAATAATTTATTTACAGACAAAAAAATTTTTCAGAAAATAATTACAAAAAGGAATTTGTTCTGAAAAAAAAGGACAACACCGGGATAATTATTGAGTGTCTAAACAATCTGGCTGGCATCAGAGGATTACAATGATTTAAAAAACAAATATTCAAATTTTATTTGCTTATTATTTTAATTCATTCGTCATTATTGTGTTTCATACGACGAATTTATAGAGCGAATTTTTACCAACGAACTCGTCGTACTAAACGAAATTCGGCGTTCGTCCCAGTTGTGTTCCTACCATTATTTATAAATATATTAATTTCATTGAGTACGAAAATTCTTACAGCTTTATAATTCTTGTTGTTTTAGTATCTAGTAAAAACCTGCGGATAGTGGATTCTTGTCAGTAATCAGTAATATTTAATGAGTACTGAATTTTTTTTCCAGTGGCCAGTAAAATTTACTGAATACCGATTTTTTTTCCGGAAATCAGTAAAAATATGCTGCTAATGAAAATTGAAGTGCAGTACCAGTAAAAAAAAATTTACACTGAAAAAGTACTGGTACTGCAAAGTGCCTATCTGTAGAGAAAATTCATATATTTTTGAATTTCAGAAAAATTTTACAGAACCATATTTGCACATAAAGTTAAAATAATTTTCAATTATCAAAGAAAATTTATATCCAATTATTTCAGGGTTATTTGCGGTATTTCTGTTTTTACTTATGGGCGATGTGATCCCTATACTGAATGCCAATTAAAGCATTTCTGGAATATATTATCCATATATGGACCTGTGCTTTAAATACTATATATTTTCAAGCTAGTAGACAGCCTACAGGAGAGAGCAAAGAAACTGGTAGGAGACAGTAGGATAAACAATTGTAGTGATCCACTTGTGCATGGTTGTAATGTGGGAAGAGTTTCGTGATTTAATGGGTTGAGGTCAATTGAAATCTGGGAACTTGTTCGCCAAATCAATTCCAATACAATGTGTGGTCGATGTGCCAACGAATTGCACAATGCCTTACAGACAGGATTTTTTCTTTGACCCAATCTTTTTCTATGCAGCCCAATACACTTTATATGGTTGCTGTTGGCTGAAGTAGTAGAACACGAGACTATGAAGCGGACGGTCGTGAGTTCGAGCCCGCGCTGAGTCATGAAATATTGTGTTGAATTCTTCTGATCAGCATTAGTGCGATGTTGTGTTAGTTGTTGCCAGCCTGTTTCAATGATGAAGGATTGGTCACTGATCACTGAAAATAATTGGCAGCGACTGACACTATCATGTACTTAAAGCAGAGTAACAGCACCCACCTTCGTCAGCCCTGTAGCAAAAATTAGCCGGCGAAGTAAAAGATTGAAATAGCTACAAAAACAACTGTCTATCTTCTCATCTTTCCTCATCTGTTCCCTCAATACTATCCCCTCGTTTTCAGTTCCGGCGCAATGCATTGCATATATAGGGGTCATCCCTTGAGTGCTGGTCCAAGATAAAAAAAATACACTATATATGTAAAGCTGATTCTGCTATAAAAAGATGAAAAACCAGATGATCCTTAAAGCCATCAATGTTACTTTCTGCTAATTTTACACCCATCGTAACTCTACCTTTAAAAATTATTCTAAAACAATTACATTTGAAAAAAATGTTTTTTAATTTTTTTGATATTTCTCGAAATCTATGAGACCGAATCGATTCTAATTCACAGGTTTGAAAGAATCCTTTTTAACGCGACTAGTTTTGTTCAGCCATTCAAAAGCTATAAGTGGGTCTAATACTCACACAAACATAGACATAGATACAGACATAGTGATGGCTTCTAAGGAATAGTCAGGAAAGCGTCCCAGGAAAAATTTTGATGAAAAATCGATTTCTTTCAAAAAGGCTCTTCTTCGTCTTCTTCTTTATTTTTAAGTTAAGCGAATAGACTTGATTAGAAAAATGTTCGAGGAAACGACATATTGCTAAGCGCACTACTAACTAATATTTCAAAAATATGAATTTTTATTTCATGAACTTATTAATTTTATTAGTAAGATGAGAAGTTTTTTTATCTTGAACCAGCACTCAGGGAATGACCCCTATATATGCAGTGCATTGCGCCAGAACTAGAAAGTAGGAGAAAGTAGTATTGAGGGGACAGATAAGGAAAGATGAGAATATAGAGAATTTTTTGTAGCTTCCCTGCAGGAGGATAAGCGTTAATTGTCTTTAAGCTACTGGTACGATTACTAGTATAGCAAGCACTAGTTCAAAAAGTGATTGAACATATACAGAAAAGTACTAGTACTTTAAGTAGTTCATTTGTAGGTTGATTTGACTTAAAGAATTTCATATTACTTTTTGATAATGTTTTAAAGCGAATTGCTAACTCGCATTTTCATTTATTTTATTTTTAATTCTTACAATTTTTACAAAAATTAAAATTTGAAACAAGGAATAGTATTAGAAGACTTATCCACATGCATATCAGTTTATTTATTTGATAATTTATGTAAGTAAGCCGCAGTTTTCTCGTGTGTTAAAAAAGTGACATTTAAAAAACTAAATAAGAGGAACTTTCCATTTCCTCTTATAAACTAAAAATTGATGAACCAAAAATTGCTTGTGAATACAAAGACTTTAAGAAATTTCATTGGGTTTAAAAAACCAATATATTTAGGGTTTTTTTTATATATGAACCAGTTCTTAATGCAGAACTGATTATACTAGTATCCGACTAGAAGAAATTATTAATAGTACTAGTATCCCCCTAGTTTCCATCTAGTACCAATGGTACTAGTAATTTTCCAAACACACTCAATGTTAATTTGAGCATGAGCATGGTATAGGAAAGTTCACAGTTGGGAACTAGCACTGGTGATTTTTGTACTAGTGCAATACTAATTTGATACTAGTTCGATCTCCAGCAGGGTATTAGAAACTTTTACTTCGCCGTCTAATTTTTTGCTAAAAGCCGACGAAGGAGGGTGCTGTTACTCTGGCCTTTAGAACATGGCGGTATCAATCCCTACCAGTAATTGTGCAGTGGCCAGTGCTTTGCCTTCATCACTGAAACACGATGACAACAGCTAAAACAATCATGCTGATTAGAAGAGTTCGACACAATATTCATGACTGAGTGCGGAATCGAACTCAGGACCCTCCGCTTTATAGTCTCGTGTTAATTACTTCAGTCAACAGCACCTCATATTTCCCTGTAATTCATCCTTAAACAGTTAAAATTCATACATCAGTATTTGCAAAACTCATCTAGAAGCTTTGCGGATATTACAGGAGCCTATAAATTACCTAGAAAAATAACTGAGGCTGTAGAGAATAAAATTTATCAAACAAATAAATTAATCAGGCGGGTATATGTACAAATAAGTAGCCGTAAAACCCGTCTCTCTCAATTAAGCATGAAATGTAATCTAAAAGATATATTGTTAGGTACAAGCTTTGCTGGAAAATAGTGTAAACATTTGCTATTAAAGTCCTAAAGTTTGTTATTAACGTTCTGTAAAGTGCAATTTTTATATAAAATTGTCTAAGAATTAATATCTTTGCTCAATATTTGAAATATTTTTTAATAATTTTTTAAGAGTATTTCTATAGACTTTCGAATATCTATGTGCTTAGAAATATTCCACTCAACCCTTACATTTAAAAAGAGGAAAGAAAAAAAAACTAAAAAATTCTTTAATTTAGGCTGCATACAACAACATCTATAAGATAACATTTCAAAGAATACAAGTAAAATAAAAATAATAATAAAGCAAAAGACAGAAGTGGTAGTTGCAGGAGAAGAATAAGTTAAAAAACGCAATTTCCGCAAATAAGTTTGACAGTGATTTGAAATCATTGCAGCAAAATAAACTTACACACTTTGAAAGAAAAACGAAACACACACACACACATACGAGTACAAGGCAATGAAACATATTTTAAAGAATATGTTCGATAAAAACACCACATACACATGCATACGGATATATTCACATATTCACACACAACATCATACTGATGGTTGTGTATTTATTATTTGTGGAAATAACAGGACTCGACATGAGTAGAGCACCAGCAAAGGAAATGAAAAAATTCCTAAGAGCAACAACATATAAACACGCATTTTATTGTTTGTGCTCGAACTAGTGTGTGGGTGTTTGTGTAACTGAAACTTTTTTTTTACATGCTGAAATAGAAACTTTATGTGCGTGCGTGTGTGTGCTTTTTTTAATACAATATTTTACCAATATAACAAAAATATATAAAAAAGCAGGAGAAAAATGTCATTTTATTTCTTACGATGCTCCGGGGAACGTTTAGTTTAACAAACATGAGTTTGTGTGTGGAGAAATGAAAAAATTAAAAGAAAAAAAAATTTATATTGTAAAATGGGGAATATTAAAAATACTCAAAAAATCACTTGAATTCTATTTAGTTTTATGTGCTTTTTTCATAAAAAGATATAAAAAATAAAAATAAAGTTAATAATGTTCACCAGATGACAACTACATTAGGTTCGATTCTATGCTATAAAGATATTTAATAATTAGATGTAGTGATATGTGTTCGGTTGAATTGAATAATATGTAGGCTATTGTCAAATAGACAATTACAATTGAATCAAGGAATTCTCTCAAGCGCTTTTGTGGAGTTTCTTAGTTGAGTTGAAGGGAGAGGGAAAGCTGGCAACTCTAAGGCAGGCAGCAAGGTATGGGACAAAGTTCTTTGTTTTATGCATACAAATGAAGGGCTAGATATTAGTTCTAGTTCTTAGATTCTTTTAATCTTACTTCACCTTAATACTATACAAACACAAAATATTTTAATAACTTGAAGTATATGTATATAAACTTTCTGCAGTATTCGAACCAAATTGACCCAATTTCGGTTTTAGGATAAATTTTTTATCCTGTTGACGATGTTGAATCACACTGAAATTTTATTTTATCTCATAAGTCACCTTTTCATAGTAATAAAATTTAAATTATTTTTTTAGCTGGTATCTTAGCACATGTCTCTGGGGCTAATTCATACCCTCAGATACGTTTTTATTTTAATTCTATTAGGAAAATCTGTAGATGTTATTGTAAGCTTCGAGTTTTCACAATACAATCACATATTTAGAGTAAGATCAAATCGGTGTGAGCTATATATGAGTGTATTAGTGTAATCATGCGGACAACAAGAAGTACAGAGAAACTTAACAGCTGCATACAAAAACACTCAACACCATCTAGTGTGCAATAGACTTGTGTCCAACTAGCTCATTCGCTCAGTTTTGACAAGAACCTCTGATCAAACCCATTTATATTACATAGGTTTGATTAAAGGTTCTTGTCAAAACTAAGCGAATGAGCTAGTTGGACACAAGTCTAGAGTGCAATAGTAGTAATCGTACATTATGTTATCGTAGGCAAATAAAAACAAATATATAATATGAGTACAAAAACATTTAATTTTAAGAACTTTTATATAAGGAAAACAAAAAAAACTAAACTTGCCAAACTAAAAGTCTTCTTCGTCTTTTAGATTGTCATTCATACGGCCAACAAGAAGTACAGAGAAACTTAACAGCTGCATACAAAAACACTCAACACCATCTAGTGTGCAATAGACTTGTATCCAACTAGCTCATTCGCTCAGCTTTGACAAGAACCTCTGATCAAACCTATTTAAATTACGTAAGTTTGATTAAAGGTTCTTGTCAAAACTAAGCGAATAGTAGTAGTCGTACATTAAGTTATTGTAGGCATATAAAAACTAATAAATAAAATGAGTACAAAAACATTTAATTTTAATAACTTTTAAAAAGATTTTTGCACTTTTAATAAGAAATTTACTAAAGCAAAGCAAAATAAGGAAAACAAAATAAGTAAACTTGCCAAACTAAAAGTCTTCTTCGTCTTTGAGATTGTCATTCATACGGACAACAAGAAGTACAGAGAAACTTAACAGCTGCATATAAGCACCATCTAGTAAGCAGTAGTAGATACTAATTTTCATTAACGTATAATTGTGCTAGCGCTGTACAGCCCGCAAGCCATTGCTGTAAAATAACTACATGCATTATATTTCAGTAAACAGCTGATTAATAGCTTTTTCATTACTAGATGTTTGTTTACACATCTCCCCTGTGATCGGACTCACACTAATTTTATTTATTTTTTGTAATTTTGCTAAGCAAGTGCTATATTTTTATGTCAAAGAAGGTTCCTTGCAATGAACATGCAGCTAGAAAATCATAAAAGTTATTTTTTGGACCCCGCCCCCTTTACAGAACGTTGACGTAAGATATGCACCCTTATCGTGTTTGGCGTTCTTCGCCTTCAGATTTGACATTTTGTAATAGATTAAAAAAACTTTTAGATTTTTGTCTTTAAGCTATTACACTTTGTCGAATTTGCAGGCGTAAAACGCCAAACACTATAGGGGCGATTATGTGCGAAAATATTCCAAAATTCTTGACCCTACATTCCTTCAAAAATAAATTGGGGTATTCACACTTCGTGCTATTTAGTCATATTGTCATAAAGTCATAATATTTTAGACCAGTTTAAAAAAGTTATTGTTGTGCTGCATACAAAAAGTCATAAAATAATAGCACTCTTTCAGGTATGTGTTTGTTTTGTCATAAAATAGCTCTAGAGATCTGAGTCGAACGGCTGAAAATCTTTAGGCGAGACGGCGATAGTATATGTTTGTCGCCGTTACTTATATATGATTCACGACTAAAAAGCTGCTAAAAAATTATTCATACCTATATGTCTGCACATTAAATCACATTTTTATAACATAAAAAATATTAAAAGAGAACTATTATGAAATTTTCTATTTGACATATTGTCACAATTCTATTATAAAAATGAAATTTATTTGTTGGGTGGTCAAGCAATGTCTATATGCATTTCATTGGTGCTTTACCAAATCATTAGTAGACTTTAGCTACAGTTTTGAAAAGTTAAAAACCTCTTATCTTATGCACATACTTCTGAAAACCATCTGAAAATTCACAATTTGTAAATTACAAACTATTTTCAAAAATCACACTAGAATAAGCATAGTTGGCTCTGAAACTCATACAAAACTAACCCAACAAATAAATTATATTCGATATGAATCTATTTTATTTTTCTACACCTTTATACAATTAATGGATTTCTAATATTCGGAAGTATGAGAATAAGATAAGAGGTTTTTAACTTTTCAAAAGACTTTTTTAAAGTCTACTGATGATTTGGTAAAGCACCAATGAAATGCATATAGACATTGTTTGACCACCCAACAAATAAATTTCATTATTAAAAGAGAACTTAATCGCAAAAACTAAATATATACAAGTGAAAAATTTTTCTCGTTTAACTTACGTAGCTGGCAGCCACTGAACGTTTTTCCTTATGCCGCCGCAAAAAAAATTTATTCAGCTCATATCAAGGCAGCAGTTGTTTTAGTTTATACATACAAATTCATATAGACATTCTTGTGCACCAGAAGACAAATTTTATAATTTTAAATAGAAATAGTTTTTGGACTTTCTGGCATTTTCGAACAAAACTGTTACAAGTATCTTAATTATCTTTTCCTTTTATAACATCTAACTACAAATGTGTTGTTTTCCTATCAGCTGATCGATGTTTGAAATAGCACATTAATTTATGACGGGTTGTTCACACTAGTCATATTTTTCGTGCTATTATTTTATGACTTATGACTTTATGACTACAGTGTGAATCCCTCAAAAATTTAAGGTTTACGATTGTCATATTTTTATTGTCCATCATAAAATGGAAACAAAAAATCGTTTACTACACGTAATATAAAATTTTGCAGCATGAATACGTACGTACTAGTGTTTTATGATGAATTTATTGAATTGAATATCACTCATACGCATTGCAAGTATTTTTAATGCCACATGAAGATTTGAGTTGTGATGACAATTACGTGGGTGCACTTACCTGAAATGAATGAATAAAAAAAGAAATGAAAAATTAATAATGATAACAACAACTACAATAATAATAATAATAATAATAATAATAATAATATTAATAATATTAATAATAATAAAAATCATAATAATAATGTTAAGAAGTCATTTGACCCCGTGCGATTCTAGAAAATAGAGTTAATACGGTACAAATGGAAACCTAGACGTATGAAATGAAGGAAGAGGTGTAAATATGAACACGTATCAAGGGGATCCACCTGAAAGTAATGCGAAAGCGTTACCCAGGTGGAGAACACATCCCCAGCTCGTTGAGGTGGGTTTTTAGCCGGTAACCAGGTATTGGAGTCCGTCATACGATTTGAACGACGATCCAGGTTAGATGAATAACGCATTTTCCCATCTTTACCCAAAAAATAATAATAATAATAATGTTAAGAACTCATTAGAATTTAGAAAAAAGATAGAGAATAATAAAATAAATAGTAATGAAATATTGGTTTTCTTTGATGTTGTTTCATTATTTCCAGTATACCTATTGAATTGGCAATTAGTATTATAGAAGAAAATTTTGTTAATATTGAAGGATTTACTAATTTAGATAAAGATTTATTTTTTAAAATAGTTAAGTTTTGCATAATAGATATTTTAAATATATTAATATAATTTATATCCAAAATAAAGCCCTTGCTATGGGATCGCCAGCATCTCCAATAGCAGCTGATTGTATTGATATTGTTATGGAAGAATTATTGAAAAAGTGTATAGGGCGATTATCAGTTAAACCTAAAATTATAACTAAATATGTTGATGATATCTTTTGTATAATTTTAGAATCTGAATTAGATAGTATACTAGCATCACTTAACTCATTCCATTCAGACATTAAATTTACTGTCGACATAGAAAGAACAATAAACTTCCTTACTTGAACACCTTGATCATACGTGGTAACAATAGCTTATTTATAGATTGGTATCAGAAACCAGCATCATCAGGTAGAATTATTAATTATTATTCTTATCCAAAGAGAATGGTTATTAATACAGCAAAGAATTTAATAGATAGAATACAAGGTGTAAGTGATGCAAAATTTCATAATAAGAATAAAAATATTATTAAAGATATTTTAGTTAATAATGATTCTCCTGTAGGATTAGCTTGTAATTTAGTAGAGCAATATAACAGACGACAAAATATAAATAACACTAACAATAATATTGAACCAACGATTTATAGATCATTGACATATTTTCCAATAGTTTCAGAAAGAGTAGAAAAAGCAGATATTTTTAATACAAACAAATTTAGAATGGCACACAAATCATTTAATGTGGGTGCTGTTGGCTGAAGTAGTAGAACACGAGACTATGAAGCGGAGGGTCGTGAGTTTGAGCAGGCGCTGAGTCATGAAATATTGTGTTGAATTCTTCTCATCAGCATTAATGCGTGGTTGTGTTAGATGTTGCCAGCCTGTTTCAATGATGAAGGCATAGTCAGTGAACGTAATTGGCGGCGACTGCCACTATCATGTACTAAAAAGCAGAGTAACAGCACCCACCTTCGTCGGCCCTATAGCAAAAATTAGCCGGCGAAGTAAAAAGTTGAAATAGCTACAAAAAAACTGTCTACCTTCTCATCTTTCCTCATCTGTCCCCTTAATACTATCCCCTCGTTTACAGTTCCGGCGCAATGCATTGCATATATAGGGGTCATCCCCTGAGTGCTGGTCCTACTCTTAAAAAAAAAAAAAATACACTAGGTAAATTAATTAGTAAAGCCTAGTATTCTGTTTAAAATTTCATGTGAAATTCTGACAGAACCCATACAAAAAATATTCAAGCGAAATATTTGTGGAAAAGCCTAGTACTCTGTTTGAATTTGTGGAATATGTTGCGCAACATGACTTATTTCAGTTTCAGTTTTTTTCCTTTTTAATTGAAATTATGTTTTCCATTTTCAATGAGAATTTTTTTTTTTTCGTTCGAAATAAATAACATTCATGTTATTTCACATGTTTTTCATAATTAAAACAGAGTACTAGTCTAGCAACATTTTTCCACAAATATTTCGATTGAATATTTTTTGTATGGGTTCTGTCAGAATTTCACATGAAATTTGAAACAGAATACTAGGCTTTAAGGGAAAATATAATGAAATTTGTAATAAAGTTTATATAGGTACAACACAAAATAAACTTAGGACCAGATTAACTGGACATGGGTCATACTTAATATATATGAACTATACTTCTATACAAAAAACAGCACTATCTTTACATTGTCGTGATTCAAATCAGTATCCAGATTTTGAAAATAATAGAATGTGTTAAAATTGTATTAATTATTATAGTGCTTTTTGTTTGTTATGTGGTCAAGTATGTCTATATGCCTGCATTTCATTGGTTCTTACACCAAATCATCAGTAGACTTTAACCTAATTCCAAAATAATAAAACCTCTCAGCTTATATGTACATAAACTCCCAAAAATGAATTGAGAATTACACAAGCAAAACCATAGAATTTTAAATTCAAGAAAACACAACAAACAAATTTTATTCGATATAAATCTATTTTTAATTTTATATATTTGGGTATTTGTTGTTTTTCACAAAATTTTTTAATATTATTCGTGCTGATTCTTTTCCCAAATCATCAATATGGTTTTGCTGAGAGGTTTTATTATTTTGGAATTAGGTTAAGTCTACTGATGATTTGGTGTAAGAACCAATGAAATGCAGGCATATAGACATACTTGACCACATAACAAACAAAAAGGACTAATTCAATTGAGGCAATATGTCGAATAAACGATTTTAAAAATTAATTATTATATTCATTTCCTCATATTTCAATTTTCATAATGTAGCCAGCAAAGTATATGCAAGAGCTCAGCTGGCTAAAATTTTTTTTAGTTTTTACCTGAACGTATATCAAAATTTATTTACTTTTGTAGCGAGCCACAATTGTTTATTCCGTTGAAAAAATAATTTTGTAAAATTGTGAAAAACTATACTAATTCAACAAAAGTAGCAAAAAAGAATTGTTGTGGTAAAGATTTTTGTGAAAAAGTGTATTGTTTAAGAAAAGTAACAAAAGGAAATTGTTTTAAAAAAGTTTGCGAAAAGTATTTAAATTTTTGGAAATAATTGTGAACAAAATACCTATATTATAAAAGAAAATTACTGACACAAGATTAGAATTTTACACAAACAAAATGTACGGTGGTTTTTGTAATTTTATGTTGTTGTACTCTTGCGACTACTTGATATAGATACACTTTGGTAGGCAGGAAAGAAAAAAGTTTAAATTTTGAAATGTTTTTAATACGTGTACAAAACATGTTTTCATTAATTTTCGTTTTTATATAAAGCCTAGTACTCTGATTGAATTTGTGGAAAATGTTGCGCAACATTTTTCCACAAATATTTCGATTGAATATTTTTTGTATGGGTTCTGTCAGAATTTCGCATGAAATTTTAAATAGAATACTAGGCTTAAAACAAAAAAACAAAAATAATTAACTTTGAATAATTTGAAAATTTTGTTATTGTTAAAATATTATAATTAATTTTAAATTGTTATCCTAAAGAAAATATCCAGAGGATATCGAAATATTGATTCAAATATAAAATAAATAATTTTATAGTTATTATTTTGTAAAAATAAGCCTCAAGCTCAATATTCTCCCTTATTCTGTAACTTTTTGTCAACGTCACGTCAAGACAATACCAAAACTAAGATATCTGCATATTATTTTTCCTTTGTATTTAATTGCTTTTACCAGCCTCTTATTATTTTATAGTCCTTAGGGAATAATCAGAGGCTGTCAGCATTAATCAATTGGTGACCACGACCAAAATGCAACTGCTCTATTTTTGATATTGTCTTGACGTGACGTTGACAAATAGTTAGGGAATAAGGGGGATTATTACTGAAATTAAAAAAAAATAAATCAAAAGCTGAAAAATTAGAACAATATACTTAAGCTTAAGCTGAGATGTTCTCTGATGTTCCTCTGGCCACATTTGACTTTTCATTACTTTCTCTATATGGCGACATTCTTACAGAATGTGCAAATTTTTTTTCTAATTACATTCAATTAAAGTTGATATTCTAATTGTTCGAAAATACGTTTTTGAATTCAGAAACCCATGATAATTATGTCAAGGTGAAAGAGAAAGTCAACATCAATTTTAATTACACCACTTGCACAACAGAGCAGATCAGCTACTTTTGAAAGCCGCCACACTTTCATTACTAGCAAATATTAGGTTTATTATGTGGAATCCTTGAATGGGATAACAGTTTTTATCTTATTAAACGTTTATTAAATTTCTTGCGAGAACTATATCAATCCGATGGTAACATAGTTTAGATCCCACTGTTTTCATTTCATTATTTTCTTCATGTCCCATTTTCTGAATTTTTTGTATTCTTATGTAAAACTATTTGCTATAACACAAAATAAATCGTGTCACTTTTTCGGCTTGTGTGATCACTAATAACGAAAAAGAAAATTAGCAGTTATTTTAAATAGACTTTTAATCAATAGAATTACATATGTAACTAACAATTATTTCTTTTATAAAAAACTTTGTCTGGCAGAATATTGGAATAAATAAAGTTTTTTATGAAAAAATAATTGACCCCTTGCTTAAATAAACATAATTTATTCCTAACAAAAAAGGCAAAATAAATTTGTGAATTAAAAGAATAATGCACCATTAAAAAAATATTTTCTTCTTGGTTATTTTTAATCCAAAATATTTTTGTTTGATATAAAGATTATTTATAAGCAAAACAAATATTTCTTACTGTAATCGTTGACGTTAATTAAACTAAAATATATGTAACTATAATTTTTTAAAAATTCCCATAAAAATTATTGTTCACATAATCTTCTTTTTTCTGAAATAAATAAAACTATTTTCAGTCACCGAATAAAAGCTATGGCTTGAGCTCCCAATAATAAAATTAGAAAACGTTCACATGTACTTAAGTAGAAAATTCAAACTAAAAAAGTTTGACTTAGGTATGATGGAACAAAAAATTCAGAAAAATGGGACATGAAGAAAAATAATCAAACGGTAACACGGGTATTATAACAATAACATGTTAACATCAGGTTGATACAGTTCTCGTATCCTTTTTCACAATAAAATTTGTGTAAATAGGAACTGTTATCAAATTCAATTAAGCCACCTAATAAGTGGTGACAAACACAGTACACATGAGCACTGAAGATGAAAGGGTTGCGTCTTTCGAAAACAGCTATTCTGCTCTGCGGTGTAAGTTGAATAAAACTGATGTTGTCTCTTTCCTTTGTGCCTTGGAATATTTATCATGTCTTTCTGAGATTTAAAAATTAAAATTTCGAACAATTAGCCTATGAATTTTAATTCAATTTAAAAAGCGAATTTAGTTTGAGCAACATTTCATGAAGGACCTGCTAAAAGAATTGTGCAAAGCTGTCAAACTAAATATTTAGGTGAGTGGAAGTGTGGGTGATGTTGGCTGAAGTAGTAAAACACGAAACTATGAAGCGGAGGGTCGTGAGTTCGAGCCCGCGCTGAGTCATTAAATATTGTGTTGAATTCTTCTGATCAGTATTAGTGTGTGCTTGTGTTAGTTGTTTCCAGCCTGTTTCAATGATGAAGGCATAGCACTGGTCACTGAACATAATTGGCAGCAACTGACACCATCATGTACTAAAAGCAGAGCACTCACTTTCGTCGACCCTGTAGCAAAAATTAGCCGGCGAAGTAAAAAAGGTTGAAATAGCTACAAAAAACTGTCTATCTTCTCATCTTTCCTAATCTTATCCCTTAATATTATCCCCTCGTTTTCAGTTCCGGCGCAATGCATTGCATGTATAGGGGTCATCCCCTGAGTGCTGGTCGAAGGTAAAAAAAAAATATTAATCTAAGAATGATGTATGAACTTAAAATATTTGGCCAGAGTATCCCCCGCTTTTGTATTCAAAGAAGGCTATTTCATCTCATGTTTGTTTGTGCTTGTGTTAGAAAAAAAAAATCCGTTTTAATATGCATAAATATATAATAGGCATTGCAATCTGCATAAAACAGCTAAACAATGCCAACAAGAAAAAAAATTATTCTTATACAACAGGATAAATGGAAAAGCGTAATAAAATTCAAAATCAATCATAAAAAGTATATATGAAAATCACGCAAGACACACACTTTAAGCGGCATAAATTTAATTGAAAATTATGGCCATATAAAAAGCCTTAAAAAAATGAAATAAACGAGCACAAATAAAATCTAACGATAGAAACAATGTCGTAAAAATCAACCCTTGCATCCACAAAATTTATAACTTAACCGCACTTATGCATAGAAAAATATATAATTTTTTTTCGGAGATTGTCACTGCCATAACCACATTGGCTGTACTTTCTTTAAATTGCACAAAAATACACACTCCCACAAACACATCGACCGACCGGGTTTTTGTGCTTAACTTAAGCAAAATTATATTTGGTACTTGCTTTTGCTTCAATGTTTATTTGTATGTGTAAACAAACTAACATTTACCAAAACAATTTTCTATTTTCTGCTCTGGTGGCAAGAGCTTTAGATTAGAAAATAGAAAAAGTGGCAGCAGAAGAAGGAAACTCTTCTTTTAAGTTGTAACAAGAAAACTGTGAGTGGTTGGATACGAAAAAGTAAAAGTGTTGATTACATGTTTACCACTTGTGTGTGTGTGGGTTGGCAAAGAAAAGACACTTACTTTGTTCTTATCATTTATTATTGTTTGCTGTCTTCAAAACCATAAACACTTCAATAAACATTCTTAGATCATGTCCTTTTGCATGTCACTCAATTTTGAAACGCAAATATTATATGTACCCTTCAGCACTGCTGTAGGAGTTACAAGTATATATGTTCGTCATTGTATTTGTAACTTAATGGTGCTCTAGAACTTTAAGTTTTATTAAATACATAATCAGTATGATCAATGAGTTATAATAAAAAGCTATTTGAAGCCGCAAGAAAAAATTATCGATTTGTATGTAGTAAGAATTTTAACGAACATTTTTTTTTATATTGCTATATTAAATTGAATTAAGATTCTATAGGCTAATTGTTCGAAATTTTTAATTTAAATCTCAGAAAGACATGATAAATATTCCAAGGCACAAAGGCAAGTCAACATCAGTTTTTGTTATTCAACTTACACAGCAGAGCAGAACAGCTGTTTTCGAAAGACGCAACCCTTTCATCATCAGTGCTCATGTGTATTGTGTTATCGATTTGTAATCCAACTTATACTTAAAGTTATTTTTATAAGTTTCTGTAGCCGTAGAAGCTTGAACAAAATTTTTAGAAATATTTATTACACTAACCGCCACTATATGAAATGAAAGGCTACTTGACATTAAGTATTTGATAACCTCTGGTATTGAGAAAAGGGTAAAAAGTTGTCAGAAAATTAATATGGCTTTTGATCGTCAAAAATTTTTGATAAAATTCTTAGGAAGTACCCCTCTACAATATGTCCACTATAAAATGACCAGCAATTATAAATGAGAATAAAAAATAATTTCTAGAAATAAATTTATTTTAAAAAAAATTCTAGAAAATTTTTGTTAAAGTCACTTTTACAACAAATACTATAAGAAATGGTGCAGATCAAAATTTGCTTTGCTGTAGGGTGTATATAATATCTTGAACAGCCGCACTTAAACCTTCTACTAGATTTTTTATACATTGTCGCAGTAACATTAGCAATCACTCAGTATTTGTAGAAGGCAACTCCTCATCACAATTTATACGCTCATGAAATAATCATCAATTGAAAATTGCAAAAAAACGTATTTTTTGTAGAAATTTTCTTTTTAAGTAGGACCAGAATTAAAAAGGAGGGTGTAGTATTGAGAGGACACATGAAGAAAGATGTGAATATAGAGAATTTTTTGCAGCTTTTTCAACTTTGGCCTACCAATTGCAACCCCATTCGCGCTCTTCTTCAGATGTAGCCCTTAGCAGAACTCCGAAATCTTCGCTCGAATTCGAGTGGAGAGTGAAACTCGCTCGAATTCGAGCGCGAGTACTCCTGCGAGTAAAAAAAGAATGTCGAGTGTACTCTATTTTTCTATGCCACTCGAATAAGAGCGCATATGCTTTGCGGGATTTCGAGTGCGAGTAAAATACGCTCGAAATCGAGCAGATTGTACTCTTGCCGAGTACTCTTTCAGTCTTTCTCATACAAAAAAAAAAAAAAATGTCCACTTAATTTTTTTCCACAATTGTTAATTTCACAAATTGTGTTGTTTCCTTCAAAGTCATAACGAAAATATTTTCGAGTTTCATTATCTATGTCTTTATTGTTTATTATAATATAGAAAATATAAGTAAACTTTTAAAAATATAATAAAACTTTTTTTATAAAACCAACTAATTGCTCCGCACACGCACACTGTAAGGAAGGACTGAAAGAGTACACAAAAACCACACGCACACACAAGCCAGCAAAGACAAACAGTTTCTATTTTGCCACTCGATTTTACTCTTAAGAGTAAACTATGACTCTATTTCGAAGATTTTTACTACCACTCTTACTTTTTAGAAAGGAGTACCCGCGAGTACTCTTCTTCGAGTATTTTTCACTCGCGAGTAAAATCGAGTAAATCTGAGCTCTGGCCCTTAGTGACTATTTCTTCTTCCATAACTTGAAGAAATGACTCGGAGAAAAAAAAATTTACTTCAACTACGAAAGTGCCTCACAAATAAATGCCTATTTTGCTGACTTCGGCAAATCACATATTACGAAAAGGATAAAATAAATTGAAGAAACGTTGGACTAAGTGTATATGAACTCAAATTTCATCCAAAGAGTCTCGAACTGATTAACCCACCCTCGTATTTTGTGCCATCATATTTTTTTAATTATGAATTATTACGAACTTAAAATTGAACTTTTTTTATGTTGGACCAGCACTTAGGGGATGATCCCTATATATGCAGTGCATTGCGCCGGAACTAGAATGGAGGGGATAGTATTAAGGGAACAGATGAAGAAAGATGAGAAGACAGAGCACTTTTGTAGCTATTTCAACCGTTTTACTTCGTCGGCTAATTTTTGCTACAGGACCGACGAAGGAGGGTGCTGTTGTTACTCTGCTTTTTAGTACATGATAGTGTCAGTCGCTGCCATTTTATGTTCAGTGACCAGTGACTATGACTTCATCATTGAAAACAGGTTGGCAACAATTAAAACAACCATATCCTAATGCTGATCAGAAGAATTCGACACAAACACAATTGAGCTCGAAGTCGAACTCAGGACCCTCCGCTGCATAGTCTCGCGTTCTACTACTTCAGCCAACAGCACCCACAAATTGCTTGAAGCTCATCACACTCTTGTCGATTTTTGCATTTTTATTACTTTTCAAATAAATCGAAATTCACTACAAAACATGTCAGCTACATGCCGTGATTTTTCCATACGTGGCAAATACAGGGTTGGCCAAAAGAAACCAAGGGGTGTAAAAGTTTAATAACTTTTTTGTTTATTAATTTTTTTTTTATTTTTTCTTTCAGATTATATAATATACAAAATGGAAATTTTTTTACACTAAGTATGAAAAATTATGTTTCTTAAATGACCACCGTTTTCAGCTTCACACTGATGGGCTCTTTTTAGAGCATTTTCCAAAATTTTTCAAAACTTGTGGCTGTAGCGTTCGAATTTCTGCAACAATGTTTGCATTGAGTTCAAGGATTGTCTCTGGCTTGTTCACATACTCGCTCCTTCAAAAAACCCCAAAGAAAATAGTCGGGTGCTGTCAAATCTGGCGATCGCGCTGGCCAAATAATTTCCGAATTTCGAGAAATTATTCGAGAAATTATATGAGCCCATCAGTGCGAAGCTGAAAACGGTGGTCATTTAAGAGACATCATTTTTCATACTTAGTGTAAAAAAATTTCCATTTTGTATATTATATAATCTGAAAGAAAAAATAAAAAAAAATTAATAAACAAAAAAGTTATTAAACTTTTACACCCCTTGGCTTCTTTTGGCCCACCCAGTAGAATAACATTTTTTTTATTAACAACATGTTTTTTATCAATTTTTATTATAACTTTTAATTTCCCTTATCCATCTACAATAGCTTCCTTGGACCATTTCAAATATTGCTGAACTCGAAAAGTGTCACATGTGACAGCAGTTTTATTTCAAGAATTTTCTATTAAGTTTATTCAAAAGATTAAAGACTCTTATACGGTTCATTATATTGATTGTGTTTTGCCCCTATTCTACAGGAAACGTCTTGTAAAAATCGCATGCTTAATATTTGAAATTTTTCTTTTTGACTGCGACTAAAGACATTCAACTCGTCTGACTTATTTTTAATTAATTATTTGTAGGATACTTTACAAGGTAAATTTGCAAAGTATTGGTGCGCAGATGCCGACGGGGTGACTCAGACCAAATGTCGGCGATGTTATTAACCCGTATTTTTATTCGTTACCGACCGTACACGACTTATGACTTGTTTTTATATTTTTCTATATTGTGGACTAACATTTTCGTTCGGGTGTATAAAGAAAAAAGGGTAAGGAAGGAATTTTTCAATTTGATTGCTTTGTATCCTTTTATACTTGAAAAATCTTAAGGTTATTTTGTTCTGTACAAGTATCTTTCTTTTAATAACATTAAGTGGCCAAAGTGAACATCAAACAGTAATCACTGGCAAGAAAATACAAATTAAAGAGTCGAAGGAACAAAGTCTAAGAACCAGCATAACCCAGCAGTTCTTGTAAACATTTTCATTATATAAACTATCTATTTAAAAAAAAGGAAACTGAAAGGCAGCAAAAAAAAATCTGTCACTCAATTTTGTAATAGTGCAGCAAACAATGACACATAGGCCGTTAAGACCACGTAACTTACTAAGTGAAAACTCATCCATATATTAGCTACTAAATTCAGAACTGCTGGGTTTTATCACAGTACACCTTACAAATTTAAAGTGTTGTCCTTAAGAGTGTTTTCATAAGTAAGTGTTGTATAAATATGAAGTGAATACTTTTATGCTGACATCATGAGAAAATGATTTTTTGCTTTTGTTTCATTGAAATGTTCTTGGCAAACAAAATATTGTAGCAAACAGCAAAATGAAGAAGCAAATATATTAAAGTGTTTTTCATACTCGTAGACTCTGTTCGAACTTATTGTTGTTTTAAGTTGTTGCTGTTGCAGCTCTTATTCTATGACCTCGAATATTTTACTCATATTGTAACCTTTTCTGTACAAATAATTCTACCCTACAGTTCTGAAACTTTGCTTGGGCAATCACCAACAGAAAGGGTTCTTATAAGATACAACTAGTTTTCATGTCTATTAGATTTTGTATATAAAAAGCATATATTTTAAGGCAAGTGAATTGACTATCAATAGACAAAAAAAAAATGCAACAAATGGGAAACAAAATATGCATTACAGATTATCTAAAATATAACAACAAATTTGAAAATTCACCTTCAAACATTAACACGAATTCTCGGCCATTTTCAAACCCGCTGGGCAGTCCATAATTAAAAATATGTAACAGCGTGAATATCTATTATTTTTTGTTGATTAACTTTTAAACACAAAATTGATTGTCATATTAAATAAGCTTGCTAAGGATATTTTTACTTACTGTTGCTGTTGTTTTTAATAGATTCAATTTGAAATGGTTTATTTGTAAAGGTACGGGTGTCTCAGAGGTGAAATTAAACACAAAGTTCAAATTAATTAAAAATAAACACAGCAGCGTTAATAATATGTGGAAGGGGTTGTAATTAAAAATTGATAAAGTTTCGTTTTTTTAGAGAAAACAAAAGCTGTGGCATTCGACTAGATTAATCGATTTATTTTGATATGATTAATCGGAAGGATAATATATTTTGATATGATTAATCGGATATTTTGATATGATTAATCGGATATTTTGTTATGATTAATCGGAGGGATGATAATTAGTCGCTATTAATCATAAATATATATTCGAATAACTGATGATTTCAGTGGTAATTTAGTTGCTTAAAACAGGATTTAGCGTATTTATTTTTAGAAAGTAATAAAAATCGTACCAACTACAGGGTGGCTCAGAAGGACCGAAATGGTGTGAATTCCTTATAACTTTTTTATTACAATTTTTTTTTCTTTTCTTTTCAGTATTTTGTAAAGAAGACTTAGACAATTTATAATGGGGTAATACACAACTGAACAACGTGCCCAAATCGTTGAAATTTACTTTTCAAATCAACGCTCCATTGTGTTGACTCAGCGTGCATACCGTCGTCAATTTAATGTGTGAGGGTTGCACCCTCTCAGTCAACAATAAACCGTCTGGTTGCAAATTTTCGACAACAAGGAGCAGTAAGGAACCTTCCTGGTTCCAGCAGACTACGAACTGTCCACACGTTTGCCAATATTCAAGTGGTGCAGGAGAGTATTCGGGAGGATGCAGAGACATCAACCAGGAGACGTTCGACACAACTTGGCATCTCAAGAGGGTCGCTGCAGCGAATTTTGCATACCAAAAGAATGTTTCCATACAAAATTCAACTTGTCCAAGAATTGCAACCGAAAGATTACCAGCAACGACTTGACTATGCAATTGATTTCCAGCAAAAAGCACAAGAGAATCCTAATTTTATTCATAACTTAGTTATGAGTGACGAAGCCCATTTCCAATTAAATGGATTCGTTAACAAGCAAAATTGTAGGATATGGGATACGGAAAACCCAGGGGGTACTTCATCAACGACAATTACACCCAATTAAGTGTACTGTTTGGTGCGCTGTTTCTTCAGAAAGGATCATTGGCCCATATTTTTTTTGAAAATGAACGAGGTGTCGCCATTTCCATCAATGGTGATCGATATCGGGCCATGTTGAAAAATTTTGTAAGGCCAGCCGTGGAAAACCATCCGCAAATATGGTTCCAACAGGATGGAGCCACAGCGCACACTGCGAGGGCCACAATGGCTCTTTTACGCGACATCTTTGGTGAAAGAATAATTTCGCGTAGAAGCAATTTTAATTGGCCTCCGCGTTGCCCGGATTTAACTGCTCCAGACTGTTTCCTTTGGGGTTATTTAAAAGGGAAGGTTTATGTTAATAAGCCTAGGACGATTGAGGAATTAAAAACCAATATTCGAGACGAAATTAACAACATAACACCGGAAGTTTTGCGAAAGGTCATGGAAAATGTGTTGGAAAGAGCACATTTGTGCGAAGCAGAAAATGGCCACCACTTGCGGGATATCATTTTTAATAACTCATCTAAAAATATTCCCTATAAATTTACTGTATTTAAAAAAAAAAATTAAAAAAATATGTCTTAAATAAAAAGTTATAAGGAATTCACACCACTTCGGTCTTTCTGAGCCACCCTGTATTGGTAGTGTGAATAAGGGCAAATTTGACCTTAGAAAGTAGATATTAACTTGAAATAGAAATATGGAAATTAATAATAAAATACGATTTTGGGAAAATATTAACCTCAAGCACATTGGGAGACTTCTGCTCTTTTCATAAAATGTTGATACACATTTTTTAACAAATCTTCGCTTGTCTCATGATTTCAGCGCCAAATTTAATCTGTCAGAGTGTCAGTTAATTGTGGTTTTTCAAATGACCTCAGAAAATATAATCCAGCGGCGTTAAGACACAAGAACGAGGCGCCCTTTTGACATCGCCAAATTGAGAAATTACTCGACCGGGATATATCTCATGCAATAACTGAATTGGTTGGCCGGCTGTGTGGTTTGTGGCTCTGTTTTGCTAATATCAAAGGTTACTGATGTCAACATTAGCCAATTGTGAACACAAAATTCGGTTCTCACTATTTGGTAGCACACGGTGAAGACATTTTCTTACTCATTTTCGTAAAACTACGGGTATAGCTTTTCATGGTTAACATTTTTCAACTATTTACTAAATAAATGTTGAAGGATGATACTTTAATTCCTAATATTATTAATTTGATAGCCAATTTACTTTCTAAGCTCAGATTTTCCCACCCTTTAGTTGCTTAGTGAGATGATACGTATGGCTGCCCACTATATGCATTTGTGCAAGTAGAATTCGAGTGATTCCTTTTGAACGTATCCTAGTTCACAAACAATCTGTCACATTGTGATATCTGCTCGGCTCACTTAAATCGATATCTGCTGACTTTGAAAGGCAGCACAGTGCATGGCTGCCCAAACAAATATAACTCGACATTCATTGGTCATTTTCAAATAATGGGATAAACATCATAAAAACTGCTACAGAAGTCATCACGGGACAAGCCTATTCTATTAACATGAATGCAGATCGTATACTATCCCGTCACGACTTCGATAAGCCGCAATATGTTCCTACGGTTTCTATGTATTATTTGTATTTGTATTGTGTTGCATATATGTATATTGCAATGAGGGCGTCTTTTTTTCTGGCAACTTTATGGTAGGAACACAACTGGGACGAACGCCTAATTTCGTTTATTACGACGAATTCGTTGGTAAAAATTCGTCGTATGAAACACAGTAACAGCGAATAAATTAAAATAATGAACAAAGAAATTTTAAATTTTGTTAAAATCGTTGTAATCCTCTGATGCGAGATTCTTTAGACATTAAATAATTACCCCGGTGGTGTCCATTTTCTTCCAGAACAAATTCCTTTTTGTAATTATTTTCTGAAAATTTTTTCTGTAAATAAATTATTCTTTTCATTTAACAGCTGATGAGGTGACCATATGAAAAAGTAGAAAATATGAAGAAAGAATATATAATAAAGTGTTCAAAATTGATAAAAAGTCGTGCAAATGATAAATTTTTGGTGATAAGAATTGGTGAATGCATTTTTAGTATATACTGAAAATGTTCATGCTAGATGCAACAATACAGTAGTGAATTATGTTTTCCCACAAGAAACCAGTTTGAGTATATGAAACCTGGGCACCTCATATTGATTTGTTCGTCGCTCGCTGACGAAACAATTAGAAAGAAATCTATTTCAACCTTCGCTGAGGATGACGAATTTCGACCAACGGCAGGATTGTGTGCATTTTCATATACACCAATGTGTTTTATTTTTGGCGACGAATATTCGCTACCCAAAATTCGTCGTTCGTCGCAGTTGTGTTCCTAGCATTAGACGTGTTCATATTGCTCCATCTGTTTTCGGCCTTATGATGATAAAACTTGAAAATACAGTTTCTATTATTAACAAACGATGTGGCTAAATGTTCGGCATCGGGGAGGTTCACAGCAGAGCCGGCTTTAGTTAGAGACTTCATGCGCTAATTCCTTACTTGCTAAGTTCCTGCATGCTGGAACACAGATAATCTAATCTAAATAAGACACAACTTGGAATCAAACTCAAGACTTTCGGTTTCATTATCAACTATAATTGTGTAATGTAACAAATAAAATGTCTGCGTCCAATTTAGTTTCTTCTATATATTGATATTGATGCTGTGGCGTATACGTTATACGCAAGAGTGCTTGATTGTTTATTAAGCGTACTTCGTTCCGACTTCTATGGAATAGGGGTGTCACACTGAATGTTGTTAAAAACTGGTTTTACCATAAAAAATAATTTAGTTAAAACCAACTTCAAACCATTCTTGATTTTATGAAAAGCAACACCATTCTTGTGTGTGCTCAGTTGCATGTTGACATGTTAACTATTTGAAATAGGTGATAATGCACTAGGAATTCCACCACATCTTCATTTTCTCTGAGAAATAATGAGATTTCCAAGCACTTTTTCATTTTATGTAAGAATTCCCATAATTTTTAACTTATTTAGTTACAAAATATAACTATTTTAATATAAAATTTCTTAATATTTCATACAAGCAAAAGCCGCTGTTATACACCGTTTAACAATTATGTGTTATAAAAGGTAGTGAAAAGTACAACAAAAATACGTCCATTTTAAAAAAAGATTTAATTTATTGTGGTAAAACATTACATTATCCCACAGCACCCTCATGTTGCTGCTGGCTGAAGTATTAACACGACACTATGAAGCAGAGGGTCCAGAGTTCGACTCCGCGCTCAGTCATGAAAATGATGATCAGCATTAGATCATGGTTGTGTTATTTGTTGTCAGCCTGTTTCAGTGACGAAGGCATAGCACTGGTCACTGAATAATTACTGGCAACAATTGCCACTGTCATGCACAATTGGCACTGTCATGTACTAGAAAGCAGGGCCTTCTTCGGACCTGTAGTAAAAAATTAACCGGCGTAAGTAAATATTTCTTCATCTGTCCCCTCAATGCTATCCTCTCATTTCTAGTTCCGGCGCAATGCTCTACATATGTAGGGATCGTCTCCTGAGTGCGGTCCGAGTTAAAAACAAAAAAACAATAAAACATAAAAAATACGACATTCAATATCGATCGAAATTTTTATATAACTTGTCTAGAAATCTCGACTTAAATTTTGGAGTGTGAACGCAAAATCACATGTTTATGGTTTTAATGTTAAAACCAGCTTTTAGCTTTCACTGTGAACAACAGTATAATTTGAGGAAATTGGCATAAAATATCTCCGGTGAACATATTTTATTTATGATATAGGGGTCGTACAGCATTCAGTTTGCCAAAGTACAAAATTTTGTTTTAGAAAAAAATAAAAAAAAACGTTAAATCTCTTCGTTGATTGTCGCTTATACACTGCGTTCCACTTGAATTGGTGCAGTGTTTTAGCAATCAATTTAAGCTTGCTGCTCTCAAAATCATCCATTGACAGGATTATATTTTAATTTTTATTAAAGACCTAAAATGAAAGATAAATAATGTAAGGAAAGAAAGTTTTAAAAATTTCAGCTTAGTTAAATCCATGCTTATTTTTGTAATTTGTAAAGAAAAGCAGGATTTAATTTTGCTTCACTTGAATAGGTGCATATTAAAAAAAAAGAATAAGCAGTAAAAAAATTAAATAAAACACGAAAACATTAAAGATTTCTTCACTAGTTTATTTTTTATTAATTTTTAATAATTTGTACTTCGGCCTTTCGACAAAATTACCTAATAAATTCTATTTGAAAGGGAGTTATAAAGTTGCAATAAATATTGCAATGAAATTTCTGACCACGCATCTTTTATTGCAGAATTTAATGATTCTCGGTCATCAAATTGTCGTCCAGATTCGTACACTTTCCGTGACAACCATCCCCACACGTTTTCCATTATATTTAAATCCGGCGAGTATGGTGGCCATGGCAGCAATTCAACACATTGCACGCCAATCCACGTTTTACCAATCCTTGCCGTGTGGATAGCAGCATTATCCTGCTGGAAGATCCATGGGATGGGCCCAAACTGGTTTTGAAATTTCGGAAACGCCGTTTGTAGAATTGATTTATAAGAATTTTGTGTCATTTTCATCGTTTGAAATTCCTAAGTCTATGACTCCATAGTACGTTGCTCCCCAGACCATAACACCACCTACTCGACTATGGTTACGGGCTAAAAAACGTTGTTCCTTTCTCAAATCATGGAAATAGTGGTTGAAGCCGTCTGGTCCATCAAAATTTAACTTTTTTTCGTCAGAAAATACTACTTTAGTCTATTCAGTCTTCCAAGTCATATGCTCCTTACAAAAATTTAAGCGCAATTCCTTACTTTACTGGTTTAGAGGTGGTTTCTTCTGCAATTTGAGTCTTTTTAGGTGTTCCGCTGAATTTATTACTTTTCTAAGGGTGAAAACACTAGGACTGGAACCACTTTTTGCAGCAGAGTCACTTGAATTGGACCCTATTCTTAGAATGTTTCGCCTTTCCGCGGCTGTTGTGGCCATTTTTTGCCTTCCTTTCATATTATTGCCATAATTTTCGTTGTTTCTTAAGTAATTCCACACAAAGTTAGCACTTTTACTAATTTTGTTAGAAATTTCACGGCCAGGCAGACCTTGATCGTTATAGGCGTCTATTTTAACCTTTTCTTCCGCTGTTAAAGATTTACCGCGGCTCATTTTCAATTTAAACTTATAGAAAATCTTTTTTGTTCTCAATTTTAAAAAACCATTAACAATTTTCTGGTTAGAGTTGACACAAACGATCGTACAGTGACATTTTAGTCAGTGCACCTATTCAAGTGACGCAAAAATAACACCCCCTTTTTTTTACAAATTACAAAAACAATCACAGATAAAATATAACGGAACTTTTTCGAGTTTTCTTTCTTCACACTCTTTTTCTCAATTGTCAGACCTTTCATAAAAAGTACAACAAAATTGTCTCCATGAATTATCTTGAGAGCAGCAAGGTTAAATTTATTGCCAAAGCACTGCACCTATTCATGTGGAACGCAAGAAGTAAGTACAGAAGTTCAATTTCTGCGTTCACATCTAATAAATATTTGACGAAATAAGCGTAACCACTATTTTTTTTTACAAACGTGTCTTTAATATATCGTGTGAATGCCCGACATTCGAAACGTTAAACAAACAGTTCTGATTGTGTATTGAATTTTTTACCAAATTGACCCATTCTTATTTTAAAAATATTTTTCTAATATTAAAATAAATTAAAACAGAATTTATTGGTTTCGCTTTTTTCGTCAAATATTTGATAGCTTAAGAGTTTTAAAACGGTGCCAAAAAAAAAAAAAATTTTAAATATATCAGGTGTTTCTGTACATGCACGAGAGCAGCTCTTACGTTTATGGCAAGCGCTATCGAATAATGCTGGCAGAGATTTTATTTCCAAATACTAATCACCTAAATACCAACAAGATGTCGTTACAATAATGCGATACAACTGAAAAAATAACATTATTATAATATAAAATTTGTGACAAGTTTACTTCCGGAAGTGATCCGGTTCAGTGGCCTTTTCGTTAGAGTGATTTAACACATTTTTATTATAGTTTATGGGGCCGGATATCATATTTGAAAAAATAAATACAATAAAATTATCCACAAGATGATAAAAATAATATTCTAACAATATTTCCTGCAGCAAAAAATAAACCGATACATTATAGGGAAGTTTGCATAAATTTCCTTACTGGAATGGAAATAATCGCGAAATTAGTCCCAATATTAACAGGAAAAAGGCGCAAAATCTCCCCTGAGTTATCGCCCAATAAGCATGTTAAAACCCCTCAATAATCAATTTTGAACTTTTTTTGTAAATTTGGGAGAAGAATCAGCACGAATAATATTAAAACATTTTGTGAAAAACAACAAATACCCAAATATATAAAAATAAGCATGTTGAATTGTTTAGCAAAAATCGTGCTACAAAGAATCAATGAATACACCGAAACTAATAACAACAATTTGGTTTTCGAAGAGAACATTCAACAGTAAAGAGAATAACAAAAGTGATCGTAAAAGTACTGGAATAGTGCGTGGAAAAAGCCTTCCATTCTATATGACACACGGCTTTACTTTTAAACTCCATAAGTTTGGTTATCCAATTTATTTACGAAAAAGTGTAAAAAGTTGTTTGAATGAGAGATCTTTTGTAGTAAATATTGATACAGAATACTCCTCCCAGCGTAATATCCCAGCGGGAGTACCCTAAGGCTCGGTGTTATCACCTGTTCCGTACTCAATATATACGGACTTTGAAATCGTTAAAGATCAGTCAGTTGCATTATACGCACACGATACTGCCATTATAACATGAGGTAAAGTTTCAAAAGCCATTGTCAAAAGAATGAAAAAAGGTCGTTAAAAAATTATTATTTTTTATTTATTTCATAACAAAAATTTTTTCACATCAAATATAATAATTAATTTCCTGAAGAAGTCACACAAAGGAGTGACGAAATATTGAATATTAATATATCTTCTATATACAAGGTGGCGCAAAAGTAATCCTCCTATCAGAAAATGCTAAAAATTTTGCGATTGGCCCCTAATGTCAGTTCTGTTTTGACATTTGTGTAGTAAACACATGCGAAATACACGTTAATAAACAATGTTACGCTACACTGCTCCAGAACGCGGAATATTGGTGACTATTTATTTGACCAATAGTCGGTCGGTGACTTTGGCACAACGTGAATTTCGTCGCAGATTTCCTGGCCGTCCAACGCCTACTGCTGAAACACTGCGACGTTTAGCCGCTCGCCTCGAAGAGATTGGCACAACACGAGATGCTGCCAGGCGTGGCAGAACCCGGAGTAGACGTTCTGCAGAGAATATTGCTGCTGTAGCCGAGGATGGCATGGAAGCGCCGTCGACATCGACCAGACGACGTGCCACGCAAATGGGTATCAGTCGACGGTCTTTACAGCGAATTTTGGTACAAGATTTGAAAATGTTTCCGTACAAAGTCCAGACGGTGCATCAGCTGTTAGCTGCTGACCGCCAATCGCGTCTAACATACGCTCAAGCCATCCTTAATCACCACCAACAGGAAGATGATTTTTCATCAAAAATAATCATGCGTGATGAGGCCCATTTCCATCTTAGCGGTTACGTAAATAAGCAAAATTTACGCTTCTGTGGCACTGAAAATCCGCGTGTAACCCACGAAGAGGCATCACACCCGCTCAAAGTCACTGTATGGTGTGCTGTTTTCGCTGGAGGAGTCATCGGTCATTTTTTCTTCGAAGACGTCGCGGGACAAACGGTTACTGTGAATGGTGAGCGCTACAGGGCAATGATCAACGAGTTCTTTTTGCCGCAACTTGATGAATTGGGATTGGAAAACATGTGGTTCCAACAGGACGGTGCAACAGCACACACTGCACGTGCCACAACCGATATGCTGAAGGATGAATTTCCCGGGCGCCTAATCTCCCGTTTTGGCGATTTGCACTGGCCAGCAAGATCGCCTGATTTGACCGCTGCAGACTTCTTTTTGTGGGGCTTTTTGAAGTCGCGGGTTTATATCAACAAGCCTCAGACTCTTGCAGTTCTTAAAGACAATATCCGTCAAGAATGTGAGGACCTATCGCCGGAAGTTTTGGCCAAAGTGATGGAAAATGCCTTAAAAAGGGCTCAAATGACAATCAACTATGGCGGCGGCCATTTACATGACATCATATTCTCGACTTGATGTAAAAAAATTAGAAGACCAAATAAAAATAATCCACAGCCAAAAAAACATCGGAAGGTTATTTTTGCGCCACCTTGTATATAAAAATAAGTTTTCTCCAATGTTCGTGATTTTATAACTCGAGAATAACTCAACCGATTTTCAAACGAGTACATTCGTTGGAAAGGTCTACTTTTACTGATGGTTTATAAAAAAAAACATCGCAAAATTTCTACGAATATGCGTTATACGCGCACTTTTATGATGGTGTGTTTTACCTATATAAAATGTATTTTTTTTTCTTATGAGAATTAGATTTTGTCGGTATAAGGCTCTGTTTGCTCGCGTTATTTGACTTATTTAATTTGTGTGTGTTTATTGATTGTCATTTAAGTTTCCAGTGCAAGCATTGACATTTTTTAATTATTGATTTCTTTTCTTTCAGTTAGAATTAAAATCTTTTGCATTAAAACAATATTAAAAAAATTATTATAAAGGGTCCGCCATCTAAGGTTTTTTTTCAACTGGTGCTTATTTCGTGAATGGTAACACTTGGCTCATGTCTGATTTGACAGATAATTGAGGAGCTCCATTACAAAACGCAATAATTACATTTTTCAAAATTTTTAAGTTTTTGATTGAATCGTATTCTACATATTGAAATCTATATTTCCTTTACTACAAAGCATACCAAAACTCAATAATTACACTGCAATTCAATATCAAATATAATGGTTCAGAGCAAAACGCAATAATTACACCTCTTTGCAATTACTCTCTACAAGAAATTTTAAAATAGGCAACTTTATATATAAATTATGCTCTGTAAAATAACTGTAAAATGTTTGGAATTTTTCTTTAGTTAATACTTTTTGCTTTTGGGAAGTTCATTGCGCATAAAGTAATTTGTACGAGTAGATTTAAATATTTATAAAAAAAGTGAATATATATATATATAATATTCCTCTTGGAGTTGCAATCAGTTTGGAAAAAAGCAGATGTTCTAAAACTACTAGAAAAACATTACGGCCAAGGGTGGTCACAAATTTCGGAGTTAGAGTATTATGTAAATATATTTTCAAATCAGCAGGGAAATAGTGGCTATAATGAAGTCAACTCAACTTTATGTGACTGCTTGGAGAATGACGTTAAAATGAAAGTGTAACATAATAATTTTTTGTATTTTCTTTATGAAATGTATGAATTTGGATAAAATAAATTTAATTTAATAAACGTGTTTGACATAAAAAAGTGTTTTAATTTTTCTACAAGTGGTTGCAATTTTAACAAAATGATATAATACAAATTTATTCAAAACAAAAAATACAAATTCGAGTCCTATTTCAGATCGAAATGCAATAGTTTCCATACAGTTCAAATCAAAACGAAATAATTTCTATTATTCGGATCAAAACGCAATAATTCCAAATTTGTTATCTAAATAACTTTGAAACAAACTGTCAGATAAAATAATTAATTTGAGATTAATATTATTTTTTGTAGACAATAATACCTCAATAATTGTTTTTTTAAAAAATTATGTGCAACTTACTTAAATTACATTTTGTCGTTTTTCCAAAAAAACCTTATGATGTAATTATTGCGTTTTGTTATGGAGCTCCTCAATTAGTGTTATCCTTCCGCTGAACGAATATGGTTGTGCATACGCTTGAACAACGCTGGGAAATATTGCGACATTAAGCCTAGTACTCTGTTTGAATTTGTGGAAAATGTTGCGCAACATCAGTTATTTCAGTTTCAGTTTTTTTCCTTTTTAATTGAAATTATGTTTTCCATTTTCAATGAGAAAATTTTTAGTGTCAAAAAATTTTCGTAGGAAATAAATAACATTCATATTATTTCACATGTTTTTTTATAACTAAAACAGAGTACTAGTTTAGCAACATTTTTCCACAAATATTTCGATTGATTATTATTTGTATGGGTTCTGTCAGAATTTCACATGAAATTTTAAACAGAGTACTTGGCTTTACTTTGAAAAGCATGGCAATGTTGCAGAATGTGTGCGAAAATTGCGTACGGATTTTGGAAGAAGAGAAGCACCGTCAGCTCCGTATGTTCGTTATCTTGTGAAAAAAGCATCCTCATCGATAAACCAAAAACAGTGCGTACACCCGAGAATATTGCTGCTGTGGCAGAAAGTGTGCGTGAAGCGCCACCAACATCAATTCACCGTTGTTCTCAACAATTAAACATTTCGGAGACATCATTGAGACGAATTTTGCATAAAAAACTTGGTATGACGCTATACAAAGTCCAATTTGAATGAAATTATTTTTCATTATTACGCGGAAGGATTGTACTTTCAAATAAAAAAATAAATTTGAGAAAATATTCAGTAGTTTTTTTTATAGGATTTTCAAAAAAAAAGTTATTTGGCGGACCCTGTACAATGGCTCGACGAAGACGTTCACAAATTGGCCGACGAACACGCCACAGCAGTCAAATACGTTTAAATAGATCTAATCAAGATGAAGAAGAGCGATTAGAAAGTAATGAACTAGCAAGGCAACGAATGACACGATCAAGATCAAATCAAAATCAAGAACAAAGAGAAAAATGTATTGAAAGTGTGAGAGTTAGAAACAGAAGATATCGTGAACGTAACACTGAAAGTGACAATCAAAACAGGCAACAACGAAGTGAGGAAAATTTCTATTCTTTCTAGAAAATTTAATTTTTTATACAAAGACGTAAACGTATTTTATTGTATTGTCCAGCAACGCGGGCAGCGTTACTCTAGTTTTTCATAAAAATAAATAAACTTTAAGCTTAAAAATATTAGAGTATAATAATTATTTTTAATTTTATTGATGATAGTTAAAATAAAATTTAAAACAATATCGCAAAATTTTAAGGAAAATGGACACAAATGTCGTGCTAAAAAAAAAAACAGCTTTGATTACAGTTTTAATTAAAACCAATCATTCAAAGCTTCTCGAGAGTTATCAAAAACCAAAGGTGTTGTCTGGATAAGTAGAAGTAGAAAAAACATTTAAGCTTAAAACTTTAGCCGTTATTTAGTATTTCATCCATTATTTATAGCAGCACACATATCTGGCTCTTAGAATATGCCTCCTACCCTAAAACGAAATGCGTTTAAACCGACATGGCCACAAAGTGATTCGCCAACCAGCGCTAACTAACCGATAAAAAATCGCAATTAAGATCCCTTTTGGTTAACGATGAAACATAAACAAGTAGATAAAATAATGCCATCAAATTTTAATATAATAATTGAATAAAATTTCATAAAATGGTTTTGCAAAATATAAATAAAAAAGCCATCAATGGATGGATATTTGCGGACCTTTTTCCTTTAATGCCATAAAATCCAATAAAATGAAATATATAATAACTTTTATCTAACGAGAAAAGCAAAGCACAGGAAAGGATTTCAGCATGATTGGAGTGCCTAATCAAGGTCATGGAAAATTTTCTTTATATATTTTTTATTTAATTCAATCACGGAGACAACAGAAACAGTTCGGAAAAGAAATTTATGTTGTTGTTAACAACACGAAAAGTACTTAACAATATTAGATGTTCCTTTTGGCTCTTGCTGAACCCGTCTTATTGATTTGCCATGCCAAACACGTACCGAAAGCTTTAAAAAGAAAAACGAAGAGCCTTTTGTTGATAAGCCTATAATGTCAGCACACACTCATGAACGAAATTGAATAACTAGTTGTTCGTTACGTTTCGTTTCGTTCAAAATCCATTCCATTTTTTATTATTTTTTGTCATCGAGGACGATTATGAGCAGATTCAACAAAGGCTGTCCTAACAGCGTCACATCCTTTTGTGTGATTTCGACTGAGAGTGAATACTCATTTGTAGTTAAAAATGACATTAAGTAACACTAACACGTCTCAGAGACGAAAATATATCTACCGGCCATTTTGTATGATGACACTTTCTTTCACTTTTCTTACTACTTCTTTTTTTGTCTTTTTCTTTGTAATTTCGTTATTGAAATCAATAAACGAATACAAATATGATGATGTCGAGTGGAAAGGGGTTTCTATTATTTAAAGAAGCATCTTGTATCGATGGCAACTATTTGGCTGAATTTTATGCTGATGTCAACGTGCCAAGAGCTTCTAGTGATAAACTTAACGTTTATGATGAATTCCAAATTTGATAAGAGCCCCATTAAAAAAGGTGACTGTTATTGTTGGCAAATGAATGAGTAGAAGCAGGTCTTATAAAAAACATATTAAAGAAATTTAGTGTGAACTAAATTGAATTAAAATTTTTGTTTGAAGTAAAAACTATAGCAGCAGCATGAAATGTTATTCTGAATTTAGGACTTCACTTGTTGTTTCGCTGATTAGCTGCTAGAATATTTTGAATTTGTGAAACTGAATTAAATGCAAATATATTGAAATATGCTACACAAAAATTCGCTTTAAACAAGAACATGTGGAGAACTTTTATCTCCAAACGTTTGATTTGTTTGTTTGTGCGAAATTTATAAGTATCTCTCTATGCCTGCACTTCATTAATTAATAAATGAAAGCAGACTATCCCACTTATTCTGTAACTGTTTGCGACGTCACATTAAGAAAATATCCAAAATAGGTCACTTACGTGCTCCCTTTTTTCAGTAATAGACTTCCTTTTAAGAGCATGTTGCTATTTTCTAGGCATTAAAAATAAATAGTGAGAGGCTGTCAGCAGAGCAGATCAGCAGTTTTCGAAAGTCGCAACACTTTCGTCATCAGTACTCACGTGTATTATTGCTTCTCAACAATTATTAAGTGGTATAGCTGATAGCGATAACAATTTTTAATTATATAGAAAATGGAACATGAAAAAAATAATCAAAGGACAACACAGGGGTTTAAAATTTGATACAATTCTCGTAAGCAATTTTCTAATAACATTCGTATAAATATAAGCTGTTATCATATTCAATTAAGGTGACAAGCAAAAATACACATGAACACTTCTGATAACAGTGTAGCGGCTTTCGAAAACAGCTGTTCTGCTCTGTAAGTGTAAGTTGAATAACTAAGAAACTGATATCGATTTTCCATTGTGCCTTGTGATATTTATCAGGTCTTTCTGAGCTTTAGACGCATTTCCGAACAATTCGCCCATCAATTTGAATTGAATTGTAAAATTTACGGGAAAAAAGAAAAAAATAAGTCTGTTCGCGAAGTTCATAGATCACTTCATTCATTTTAGGATTAACATAATCGGCCCACTGTGCAAGCCATTCGTGCAGTTATTAATTATTTATCAGTAATTTTATTCATCTCGTTTCACAAGCATTAAGAAGAAAAAGATATATAACCACCGAAGCAAATGTGGCTGCATCTATCTATCTATTTTGGCATCTATCGAAGAAGATGCCAAAATATCGACTCATCGTTGTTCGCAATTTGTTCGCTTTTGACTTTCGACTATGTGAAAATATTTTCGTACTAAACTTGGCTTACGAACCTATAAAATACACCTAGTGCAGGAATTGAAGATAAATGTTCAACATTTGCGTAACATTTTAGAATATGGAGTTCATTGAGCTGACCGAAGCTAAGAATTTTCTTTAGTGATGAGACACATTCCTGGTCCTGGTCTCGTAGCCATTAACGAGTCCCCATTAAATCCATTAAAACAGACATTTTGTTTAATTCGGTCCAGCAATCTGGAGATAATCCCAAATTATGCAGTGGATTGTGCTGGAGGGCAGATGCAGAAAAATGAGAAGATAGATAATTTTACCAGATACTTCTGTTGAAGTAGAATGGTTCTGTTACTGTGCTCTTTAGAACATGAGAGTGTCAATCGTTGCCAGTAATTGTTCAATGGCCGCTGCTATGCCTTCGTCACTAAAACAAGCTGACAGCAACTAATACAACACTGAATACAATGCTGAAAAAATCGACATCATATCGATGATTTAGGGGCCGACTCGAACCCTGGAGCCACCATTTCGTAGTCTCTTGTTAACTACTTCAGCCAACAGCAGGTACAATTAAACGATAGCGGCTTCATCGGGCTTAATTTTTGTTATACCCTCCAAAAATGAATTGGAAAAAGCCAGACCCTTGCAATTCAGTATTGACATATTTCGAAGGATAGCACAGGTCAAGTTCGTAAATGGGCTGAATCAGGCTAGAGGGAAAACTAAATCAACCTCTAAAAAACAACATAATTTTTAGAGTTTTCTTGTAATCAAATGCAACACATATATGTTTTTGTCAAAGAATGTCCACAGCGTTGAAATTGAAACCATAAAATCAAAAACCACAATTGTAGGACCACGCCCCCCTTTAAAGGGCGTTGACGTAAGATATTATATGCATAAACATCGTACAAATTTAACAAATTGTATTACTTAAGCTTACATTCCTTAAAAATAAAATTTTTAAGCTCTTACGGAAGGTAAAATTATTTCTGATTTATCTTCGTCCCTTTTTGTGTGAGTTGAAGTAAAATATTAACTGCAAAATAACGTGAATTACTTTTAGGAAAGATGCTGTTCCAATTTGGAGATTAAGATTCGAATACAAACTTCTTACTTGATTATTTTTAAATGCGCAAGGAGCTGCCGAGCGCTATCGAAAAATGCTGACTGAATTTTTGTTTTTACATTTTATCAGGTAAAAGTCAACGGCAGCTGGTTTCCATCAAGACGGCCCCATTTGAGAACTTTATTGTTCTGATTACCGTGGACTATCTGATATGATGCTACGTTAGTCATTGGTTTGTGCCAAACAGCTTTAGAAGGTTTCGAAGTCAATATTCAAGCCGGTATTGATGCCGTATGGCTAGATTTGTTGGAAAAAGTAGTCAAAAATTCGATTGATCGAATGGATCATGCGGGGGACATATTCCAGAAATCTTATTTGGGTGAAGCGTGTAAAGTCAGTTCTAAATTTTAAAGTATAAAAATAAAATTTAGCGGACAAGTGGAATTTCGCAAACTTCTGAAATAAATTACATATCACTAGCGAGGTGACAGGTAATCCTTTCTGAATCAGTTAAATGACTATTACAGCATAGAATTAAAAAACTATCTTTTTACGCGTAAATCCAAAACCGATTCTTTTTGTAATCGACAATAGAAGAATTCAAAAAACACAGCATCGCTTCCCGGGTATTTCACTTACAATCCTTTTATGCAACACTGGGCAATAGTGCAAAAAGTGCAAGGTCGTTACTATGTGGATTCGATTCGAAAAAATATATCGCACCCTAAATACAAAAGGGGCACAACTCAAAATACATTTTCAGGAGAGACAAAAAACTGTTCATTGTGCAGAAGCAACATACTTAACATAAAAATAGACATAACTGTATTTTTCCAGTTAAAGAAGATAGTGATGTGAAAGACATTTTTACAGTAGTTAGAGATGTGTATTCTGAATTAATTTATGGAAAAAAGTCAGTTTTGGAAAATTTTGAGTTGTGCCCCTTTTGTATTTAGGGTGCGATATGTATGATTTTCAATGCCTCTGCGTACATGTTTATGCCATTTGAAAGGTCTTGGTTTTGTCTTTCCAAATCCACCGAGAAATTAAAGTTCGGTTGACACTAGACTAAGACACACTCTAATAACTAAACCAAGGTTGAAAAACCGGTTTTTTACCCTTAACGCAAGATCTTGGAGGTGTTTCGTGAATTTCAAAGACGCAGTGTCGTTCTGCCCGACAGGACCTATCAGAAAAATAATATCAAGTCCCAGGTATTTCAACTTTGTGCGATTTTGTATCAGTGATTTTATCTAAAAAAATTATTCTTATTATAAAATTGTAAAAGTTGATTCTTTATGACCTATTTTTGGTATCTAGACACGTTCAGTTTATGTTGGTATGTTCACAAAAATTGTTCAGCTTTACCGTGGCTACAATTTTTTCAAATATGGGGTACGAAAAATCAAGATTTCCTAAAAGTTATGATAAAAAAATTAAAAAAATAAAGCTTTTTTCTTTAACTTTCATAAAAAAACTCTAAAAAAAACTCTTCCCTGATTATCTGCATTAGCCCCAGTGAAGTGCGCATAGGAACTAGCTAAAACCACTCAATAATCAATTTTGAACTTTTTTTGTAAATTTGGGAAAAGAATCAGCACGAATAATATTAAAAAATTTTGTGAAAAACAACAAATACCCAAAAATATATATAATTAAAAATACATTTTTGTCATAAAATTTTAGCAAAAAATATTTAACCTGCTCTTGGATACAATTTTGCCGAACATAGTTAAGCGATATTCTTAAGTGCTGATTAGCTATTTGGCAAAAACTGATGACACCTTTTTCAAGGCATCATGGTAATATGGGGAAACTTTGGAGGCCCATAAAAAAACGGTCACCAAGTTGGCCGAACTGAGTATAGGGTTTTACTACAATTTGATAATAGAATCGAATCCATATAGTCACGACCTTGCACTTTTCAAAAGGTCTTCATTTGTTGCATAGTGTAATTGGCTACCACACAATCTCTGCTCTGTTCTCTGAACACATCATTTCCTTCTTTATATTTGCGATAAGTAGGAATGGTCTCTCTGTACTGGTTAAAAACAAGTAAAAACGTTATATTCGACCGGGTCGAATCTTAAATACCCTCCAAATATTTAGTAAGTGAATTTAAAATGTTTAACTTGGTGGCACAGAGTTCCTTTATATAATATCGTACGTCAACGCCCACTAAAGGGGGCGGGGTTCAAAAATAGACAATATCATGTTTTCCACAGACGAACGTATGGGCATTGCTAGACCGTCTTAAACTTCATCACTAGTCAAGAGTATACATATTTACTTTATAGGGTCCAATTCTCTTTGGAGGGTATAAAAACTGTATTTTGGCGGAGTAGCTCTGGCAAGGGCTGTGGGGGAAATATTTCACCTTTGTCATAAAACTCTAAAAAATAAATGCTTGGGATTATACACAAAATTTAAAAAAAAATTTTTTTTTGTACGGTCGTTTAGGGGGGCAAAGGAAGAGGAGGGGGTAGGGCAGAAATCGGCAGTCAAAAAACTCTAAAGATAAATGCTTGGGATGATTATATACAAAATTAAAAAAAAAATTTTTTGGTAGGGTCATTTAGGCGGCGAAGGGGAAGGAGGGCGTAGGGCAGAGTCGTACCAGGTTTCGTCTCAGCTTCGTCATTAAAGCTTAAAAGTGTTATTTTTAAGGAATGTAGGCTTAAGTAAAACAATTTGTTAAATTTTTATGCTATTTTTGCCTATAATAACGCTCACTAAAGTGGGCGGGGTCAAATAATATTATTATTTTGTTTTATGGCTCCAAGTTTAAGGCGTTGGACCGTATTTGACATAAAAATATATCATTTGCTTAACAAAATAACCAAAAAACTTTAAAAATTATGTTGTTTTTTCTGGGTTGGTTTAGTTCTTCTTAGGGGAACTTTTTCCCCTCTTGCCCGATTTAGCCCATCTTCGAACTTAACCTGCTCTAAGCTTCAAAATATACTTATGTCAAATTTCAAGAGTCTAGCTCTTTTCGTTTGGACTGAATCGTGATTTCCACAGACGGATGGACGGACGGACATGCTCAGTTCGTCTTAGATTTCATCACTGATCAAGAATATATAAACTTTATTGGGTCTGAGATGGATATTTCGATGCGTTACAAACGGAATGACAAAGTGAATATACCCTCCAAATTCTTTTTTGGAGGGTATAAAAACGCAATATTTGTAAAAGGTGTGCCAAAATTGCACATGCAGCTGGCGTTGGTGCGAATTCTATTAATTTTTCAATGAAATAATTTTACTGATATGGAAAAAATTATATGAATTTTATTTTTATTTTTATAAACACAATTTATGATTAAAATCAAATATATAAAAGTAAAATTCAAAACTTTATATTCACAAATTCAAAACTTTTTTTTCCCAAATCTAAAACTCTGTTTACTTTAAAGTAAATTTATAGTAAAAAGATTTAAAAGTTGGACTATCAACATCAATTAAATTTAATAAATCCATGAATTTTTAAAAACGGATTAAATACAAGAGCTCATGAAAGCACAGGGTATAAAAAAACTACCCAGACAAAATGGAGTTAACAAAAGTGTACATGAATTTAATTCTGGGCAAAAAATATAAACGAAAACAACTTTCAATAATTATGAAATTTGTACGAGCACACAGAGAAGAATAAATACCTTCAAAACAATTTCACAGACAAACAAGCCAACACACATTCGCACAAAAGTTTGAAATATTTCGAAATTAAATGGTCGAATGGGTTCAAGGCTTTTCTCAGCCAAGACGACTATTTAAACTCAAATTGGAGTAGATTTGAAACAGAATCTATGCCAAATGCTTTTTTTTTCAATTTTGCCTAGAAATTATTTCCCTCGTTATTTTAACAATAAAATATATTATTTTTTGACATTTGCGAATATGTGATTGCTGGGTAAATATGTAAATAGCAACACACACGCATATTTATAAATACTTATTAAACCGGTGCACAATAAAGAGCACGAAAACAGCAGCAATAACAACAACAACAACAAACAACATGTTAAGCCAATTTGCTGTCTGCAAATAAAATGATTGCCTTCAACTCTTGCCCTTTTTCACCACCAAACGTAGTCAGTGTCATCGCCTAAATCCTTGTGTATGAGCCGATTTTGTCTCTTTTCCCCATTTCCTTTTCCTTTTGCTAAAAAAAAAAATAAAAATAAAAACTTGCATATGAATTCACTCCAATCGAAATGAAAATCTATGTTATAGAATTTTTACTATTTTCGTGTTGTTGTTGCAGTAGTTGTTGATTTCTATTTTTTGTTGCTGTTGTAAAATAGAGATTATAAGCAGAGTTAAAACGTGGCATTTTGTTGTTGCTGTTGTTGTTGTTCATGGTATTTGTGTCTAGCAAATTGCTTATTGTCATGTTAATTTTTTCTGTCTCTAACAGAAATTTAATTTTATATCGCCGTTTTTTTTTCGTTCGCAGATAAGTATGTGCTCGGTATTTTTATATTTAAGTAAATTCGATTAAAATGTGGAAATAAAAAATTTAATTCAGCTGCAACCTGTAGTTAAAGGCAAAGTTTGTTTAAATGCGTAAATATTTATTTATTTTAATTAAACCCAAATTTAGCTAAAATAATTTAAATAGCAGTTGCAGCTTTAAACAACAAAAAGTCTGTACGTATAAAAAAATTATATGTTTGCGTATGAGCAAGAAAATGACTTGAAAAGGATAAAAGGTATGATGTCTTTGGTTTTGTATATAATTTTCAAATTTCTTTAATTGTATTTTGATTGAGATATTGTCTCAGTTAATTTATTGAAAATAATGCTTAATTTGTTGGGTATTCAAGTACGCCGATATGCCTGATTCTTTTGTAAAACCTTCAGTGAACTTCAACGTAATTCCGAAATAATAAAATAAATAAAATTTCAAGCACAAATTAAATTCTCAATTCAAGAATTGGAACGTGATGAATTCATCTCGGCTTTCGGCAAACGATTCATCATCAGATCTCACGCTTTGATGTCACGCCCATTTATTCATTCTATATTGATGATTATATTTATTTGTATATGATATGTTTATGTACACCCTGCAGGAGATCGAACTAGTATCAAACTAGTATTGTATTAGTACAAAAATCACCAGTACTAGTTCCCAACTGTGAACTTTCCTATACCATGTTAATGCTAAAATTAACATTGAGTGTGTTTGCAAAATTACTAGTACCATTGGTACTAGATGGAAACTAGGCGGATACTAGTACTATTAGTACTAGATGAATACTATTATAATTTTTTCTAGTCGGATAGTAGTATAATAAGTTCTGCATTAAGAACTATTTATATATAAAAAAAATCCCTAAAAACAATGAAATTTGTTAAGTCTTTGTCTTCACAAGCAATTTTTGGTTCATCAATTCTTAGTTTATAAGAGAAAATGGAAAGTTCATTCAGGGCATACTCAATCCACTAGCACCTTTGTATAACTTGAGTTACGTTTGGTACTCCACCATATACCAAACACTAATGAACATACATTACATATGTACATATATCAATTTTTATTATTTTAGGAAAGATCGCTGATTTTACATATGAACATCAATATTAAACAAAAAAAAAACACATTTAAAAATATTTTAAATTACCTTTTAATTTTATTTATTTTTTAAATTTGACTTTTTTAACACACAACGCGGTTTTCGAATATGCAGGTGGCAAAGTCTTCTAATAATTTTCAGCGGCGGTGCAGTGAAAAAGTACACAGCATACAGTTCTTTGTTTCAAATTTGAATTTGTTTAAAAATTTTAAAAATTAAAAATAAAATAAACGAAAATACGAATAAGCAAGTCGCGTAAAAACATTATCAAAAAGTAATATGAAATTCTACAAGCCAAATCAATCTACAAATGAACTACTTGAAGTACTAGTACTTTTCTGTATATGTTCAATCACGTTTTGAACTAGTGCTTTCTATACTAGTAATCGTACCAGTAGCTTAAAGACAATTCACGTTTAACCTCCTGCAGGGCATGTACAGGAAGTCAAGCTATTTTTCGCTGCCAAAAGTAAATAAAACACACATATAGATTTGATTCTAATAAATATTAAAATAGATGGATCTTGTCATTTATTTTCGAAACACAATCGCCCCTATTATGAATGTAGACATCGACTTCGCATCGAAATGATAGCAAAGGAATTGTACCTTGTGTACTCCTTGTCGACAGCAATTGACTACTATTGACTTGTTCTATAAATATTATATGCCTTAGAGAATACTAAGAGATTGTCAAGAGTAATTAATTGCTATCGACAACTAGTAGACAAGTGATAATTTTTTGCTCTCGAGTTGATGTGACATCGACGTCGCCATTCATAATAAGGTGGAATATTATCTAAGTGATCGTATCTAGAGTGATTGCAGCAGTTGATCACTTTCAGGTAGTCTTCAATATCTCGACGAGCTTTGGTTTTCGTATAATCCAACGTCAGTTGATTATCCGACTAGAGAGGATATTTGATGTGGCCCCACAAAAAAAGTCTAATAGCGTCAACTCCCAATACCTTGTTGGGCAATTGACGTCAGCAAAACGTAAAATAGTGTTCTGAGACCATTTGATGCAACAAAGCCAGAATTGTAAATGTATTTTATTAGTCGAATTTTTTGCAGATTAAAATTAGAATTTTTATTAAAAGTCTGACTAAAATCACTGACCTTCCAGTTTATAATTTTCAATTGATAGTAAAAAAAAAACTCTTATGATTAAATCGCTCTGCATTCAAGCCATAATGGTGCTGTTCGCTGAAGTAGTTAACAAGAGACTGCAAGTGAAGCGGAGGGTCCTGAGTTCGGCTTCGAGATCAATCATGAATATTGTGTCGAATTCAGCATTATGGTATGGTTGTTTTAGTTGTAGTCAGCCTGTTTCAGTGACTGGCAGCTATTGACACCCTCGTGTACTAAAGAGCAGAGGAACAGCACTCTCCTTCGTCGGCCCTCTAGCAAAAAATTACCCGCCGAAGTAAAAGGTTGAAATAGCTACAAAAAAGTCTCTATCTTCTCATCTTTCTTCATATTTTCCCTTAATAATATCCCCTCCTTTCTGGTGCCGGTGCAATGTACAGCATATGTAAGAGTCATCCCCTTAGTGATAGTCTGAGGTAAAAAAAAAACGTCCATCAAAGAGGCCTTCACAATCCCTTGTAGTTTCTCCATAATCATCCCACGAAAAATTTTTGCTACATTGCATTGGAAACTTGTTGGTCATTTGCCAAATCAGTATATCTACGTTGTTTTGAATGTTTTAGAAATTGCGTTTCTTGGACTTTATTTGAATGGAAATATAAATGCAAAATACCCCATAAGTTTAAAGACAAGCACAATTGCTGAAAAAGTAGTGGAATCAATAAATTCGAATTACCTTCACAATTTCGCTAACAAAAGTGATCTGTGCAACATTGAGATGATGCACAGATCAGACGCTAACAGTGTCTTCAAATTTCTTTAAACTCTTAACAACTCCTTGCAGAATAGGTAAATTTTTCTAAGTAACACTCCACACATGCAGTGCATTGCATCGGAAGTAGAAAGGGGGAAAATAATATTCAAATGACATATGAAGAAAGATGAGAGAATAGAGAATTTCTTTAGCTAATTTAACCTTTTTACTGCTCCGGCTAATTTGCTACAGGGCCTACGAAGGAGAGTGCTGTTCCTGTGCCCTTCAGTACTTGATAGTGTCAGTTGGTGCTAATCAAGAATGATAAAATAAAGATTACGCCTTGCGCAAGATTTACCGTTTGATGACGTATTTGTTCCCTCGAAGAGATTGCCACATGTTTGTTATATGCAAAACTAATACTTTCTCGTACAAAATTAATATTTTATGCTATATTTGGCAACTCTTCACACAATTTACTCAAAGAGATTTCCAATTTACTCAGAGAGATTTCCAACAAGCAAATGAAATCGGATTTATGAAAGTGAAAGTTTTGTGTTATATTTTATAATAAATTGTGTTATATTTAAAAATAAATATATTAAAATAATTATTAATAACTTGAAGTGTAAAAAACTTATTAAAACTTGATTTTTAAGGCTCATAAACTGTAAACAAAAAACCTAAATTAAAGAGAAAAGAGAACAAAAAGAGCAAGCATGAAACGTGCAGTGGGCAATTGCAAACAAAGTGACAGCAAAAAAACAAGTGAGAAATAATTGCGTTAAAATGTGATATTGTTATCAAATTTTTTTTTGTTTTCAAAGCGATGTGCCATTTTATAGTTTTCCAAGAGATGAAGCTCAAAGGAAGTTATGGCTGATATTTTGCAAACAAAAAAAATTTTGTTTTGAATGGGGAAAAAAGAAAAATAATTAGCACTTGAGTCCAATATATATGAAATAACTATAAATTAACAATTTCAAATAAAAACAAGTGGAAAATAAAATAATTTATTAAAATTATTTATTATCAAACAAATTTAATTTGAAAAATCACAATTTGCCTCACTGTCCTGTTTTTACAATAACATAATAGTTCTCCAGTTGAATTTTATTAGCCAATCAGAACACATGTTGAGTGACGTCAGAGTTCCATCATGCGCAGAAGAGTATTTTTATTTCAGATTGTTGGCGTAATCTTTATTTTATCATTCTTGGTGCTAATTATGTTCAGTAACTGAAACAGACTTCGTTACTGAAACAGACTGACAACAATTGACACTGATAAGAAAAATTCGAGCAATTATTTATGACTGAACGCGGAGTCGAACTCGAGACTAGCGGTTTCATAGTCTCGTGTTAATTTACTTTATCCAACAGAATGATTATGGTCGCTTATGACGATCATAGTCATTCCCGGAAATGCCTGAATAGTGGCCGCATTTGAATCACATTTTAATATTTTGAAGCCTTTTTTCGGTTATTAAGTGATTTATAAATGCCAATAAATAGCATTTCCTGAACGTCGGTTTTTCAACCACTAACCGGGCATAACTTTACGTACAAATATATTTTTTTTGGATTTTTATGGTATAAAACTAACAAAATCATTTATATTAAGATTTTAAAAGGCAAATGATAGCATTCTTCAATTGCCAGAAAGCAATTAATAAAACATGTGACCAACACTTCAAGAGCATCATACCACTCCGCAGTTATTTTGCAGCTGTCATTTGTAAAAAACTTATTGATGTAATGAAAAATGTATTTGTTTTTTTTTGCTGCAATTCTCTAGTATTCCATGCCTAAAACCGTCTTATGAAAAGGAAATAACATTTAATTTCGGAATATGTAAAATGAAAGTACCTGTAGTTTTATTATGCCACAAATAAGAATGAAATGAAAATGCTGTTATCAATCAGTTGTAAAGATAATGAAGATATTGTCAAATACGTACCTGAAAGTAAATAAAATATTAATTATGCATTAGTAAAAAATTATCTCAAGTTTGTTTAAAGTGCATATTTGCAATGGTTATTAAAAATACATTAAACAGTTTCTTGAATTTGATATATTTGCGTATTTGCTAAGTTTGTAGTTTTAGCCCAGCTGATTCTTTTTACAAAATTACAAAATAAGTTTAAAATTAATTATTTAGGGGTTTTATGTGCATTTCACCCAGCTCCTGTTTCAATTGAGTGGAAGTTTAAAATAATATTTTTTTTTTTTTTTTTTTTTATCTTGGACCAGCACTCAGGGGATGGCCCCTATATATGCAATGCATTGCGCCGGAACTGAAAACGAGGGGATAGTATTGAGGGGACAGATTAGGAAAGATGAGAAGGTAGACAGTTGTTTTTGTAGCTATTTCAACCTTTTACTTCGCCGGCTAATTTTTTGCTACAGGGCCGACGAAGGTGGGTGCTGTTACTCTGCTTTTTAGTACATGATAGTATCGGTCGCCGCCAATTATGTTCAGTGACCAGTGACTATGCCTTCATCATTGAAACAGGCTGCCAACAACTAACACATTCATGCACTAATGCTGATCAGAAGAATTCAACACAATATTTCATGACTCAGCGGGGGCTCGAACTCACGACCCTCCGCTTCATAGTCTCGTGTTCTACTACTTCAGCCAACAGCACCCACATCTAGAATTATTCTAAAAAATGTTGGGTAAAGGTTCCCTTGATGGCCTGCATTAGCTCCAGTGAAATGCAAATATGAGCCCCTGAATAATTAATTTTGAACTTTTACTGTAAATTTGGGGAAAAAAATCAGTACCAAATTTTGCAGTTTCTTAAACGTTGAAGCAAGAGACAGACTTACTGCAGTCTTCCGATGAACTGAAATGTATGACATGAAAATATTTTGTCATATAAAATGTGGTTTTTTAAAATGCTACCATTTCATTTTGATATATTATTTGATGAATTGTATTTTTTAATTTAATTTAACTACTTTTTGCCGTTTGATTGTGTCAGTTTTAATTAACGCAAAATAATTTATTAATCAATTATAGCACTGGTCGACAGACAAAATAAATTTAAGCCACATGGACATGACTAAAAATAGATCTTGAAATCTCAGCAGCAGATGAGTCCGGAAAAAGCACGGAAAAAATAAAATATTTTTAGATAATAATTTTTGTACTCAGACTTAAGTTCAAATCTGCCACGTATTATTATTTTTTTTAGGAATTTTATTAAAGAAAAGGAGTAAAGAAAAAATAATATAATATTTTAAATTGTTAATTTTTTCAACGGGCTTAAGTTCGAATCTGCAAGACTGCAAATCATTTTTTATTATTTTATTATTAAATGAATTTGTTCAAATTCTATTATTATTATTTATATTAAGATTGGAATATTAAGAATATTTTCAATAATCATCAAACCAGCAGAACGGACAAATTCATTTATTAATAAAATAATAAAAAAATGATTTCCAGTCTTGCAGATTCGAACTTAAGCCCGTTGAAAAAATTAACAATTTACATAAGAAAAGTTCGACTAATAAAAATTCATACATAATTTATAATATTTTAAGATAATAGCCCAATTCACAATCCTGTGCAAATGGTCTTGCATTATAGCATTTGCAAATTGAGAGAGTATTTGAGAGCATTTTCAATGTATTCTGTTGCTGTAGAGTACAATTATTTTGCAAATGCAATGGTGCACGACCATTTGCACAAGATTGTGAATAGGGGTAATATTTTTATATTCAGTCTCAAGTTCAAATCTGCCACCTATTATTATTATTTTTTTTGGAATTTTGATAAAGTAAAGAAAAAGTAAAAGGAGTAAAGAAAAAAAAATCAATGAGTGTTCGAACTCACGGGCGATGTGTTAACACCTTTTTGTTTATTTATTTTATATTAAACCCACAAAAAACAAAGAGAATGCAAAGCAACAGACAAATGTACATACATACATTGTTATGTTTGTACATAAGCTACATACGTTGCTGTCTTGCTATCTCATTTTTATATATGTACGTATAACCACGTCACTATTCTCTTTGCTATGCATAATCACTTTCAATACCGACTGCCAAGCAACGAACAAACACATACTCTTGCATCTTACACCTTACACTTGCGTATGTATTGAAACTGATAGTTTACTGCCCTAGAGGCGCGCGTATAGATGTTAACACATCAAAAATATAATATTTTTAGATAAGAATTTTTTATTCAGACTCAAGTTCAAATCTGCAACCTGTTATTATTTTTTTAAGAATTTTATTAAATTGAAATTACTTTTTATTAAGACTGAAATATTTAGAATATTTTTATAAATATGAAACTAGCAGAAAGGGTCAGTGCTGATTTCGAAGTCTTTGCCACTATTCACGTATTATTACGTATACGTAATATGAAATATTCTATGGCACGTATACGCCGCAGCACGATTCATTTGCAAATTTTTAATACTTTGTACAGCAAATTTGGCCCAGAATTATGGATTTGTCGAGAAGTGTAACTAAAATTACCAAATATATGCTTTCATAAATATAACAAATGTATCATTCATATAAAAACCACAATGGAAATATAAGCACGCAACTTCATTTGTTGTATTCACATGCGCGTACATACAATAAAGACCGGCAGACATTTGTGGACATGATGTTGTTGTTTAAGCAAACCACGTTAAAAAACAAACAGACAATGAATACAACATAAATTCATTAAATAGTTTTGTTCAAACAGTTATACTGTTTCTTATTGGAAAGTATTTAACTGGTAGCAGAAATAAAAAATATATATAAAAATGTATTCATTATCAAATAAACTGTCTTGCATAATTCTGATACACGTCCAACAGTGCAGTCGAATTAAAGTAGTGATTTTAAAATGAAAACATGTGTAATCCGTGCAAAAGCTGGTTTGTTTGTATGAATTATATATGAATTTGTACGAGTATTTTCCCATTAACACATAAATCGCTATTTAACACAAATGAAAGTGTAATACACTAATTAGCATTAACAATACAACAATAAACAGTGGAGTATTTTGCAAAATTAATGTTAAATATAAACAAGAACACGGTGCAGAGTGCACAGAGAACCCGAATATATGCAATTGCATAATTTATATTGTGCAAACGAAAACTTTATCCGTTTTAGATATTTCTGTGAATTTACGTTTCGACTTGATGGTACATATTTTTTGCAAATTTTAAACAGCGGTCTAACTCGATTTTTTATTACTTTCAAGGTTAAGGAAAAAACCAAATTATTTTTAATGTAAATATTTTGTATCGAAATAATCAGATATTGAATTCAATCAGGATTGGTACGCTAATTGTTCAATACATATTTTAATTCAGGAGACATGATAAATATCACAAGGTACAATGGAAGGACAACATCAATGTAATTTGAAGGCACTGTTGACTGAAGTAATTCATTTTGTTGGTAAAACAGTCGAGCAATTGAAGTAATTGTTTTTAAGGTGGGAAAGTTAAGATGTACTCGATGTAGTGAAACATCAGTTAATTTAAACAACCAATTTAAAAACTTGCAATCATTGTCCTTGACAAGATATTCTTCAACTGTTTCATTGATATTCCTGAAGATTTGGCACTACTTTTGCTCTATTTGAAAAAAAAATGTTTTAGCGTAAAAGACACTTTGCAGTTACAAAAAAAATTTATTTATAAAACTAAATATTTTAATATTTTTAAAGTAATTTTTAATGCAACAATTCCTTATTCCTTACTAATAAAGGGTGTTTTAATAAGAGCTTGCTGATTTGAAATTTAAATAAAACACATGCCAAATTATGAAATGGCCAAAAAAAATTTTTTATTTGGTAGATAATTTCTTGTCATTTAACATTTAAATATAATTTCGGGCATATGGCCACCACGACTATTTTGCACAAAGGTCATTCTGGAGGTCCAATTTTCGACCACCTTTTCAAGCATTTGAGGCCTTATTTCAGCAATGACACGTTGAATACTGGTTTCCAAAGCGTAAATCGTTGCTGGTTTATCCGTGTAAACTAATGATTTCAGGTATCCCCACAAAAAATAATCGAGTGGCGTCAAATCACACGAACGCGGAGGCCAATTCACCGGTCCATTTCTCGAAATAATGTTGTCGTTGAAGTGTTCTTTCAATAAGTCCGTTGCTTCGCCCGCAGCATGACAAGTGGCACCATCCTGTTGAAACCACATTTCGTTTACATCCATATATTGAAGTTTTGACACCAAAAATTCATTGATCATGATTCTGTATCGATTTCCATTCACGGTAACGCGTCGTCCTTCCTCATTTTTAAAGAAATAAGGACCGATGATTTCACCAGCCCATAGACCGCACCAAACAGTACATTTATCGGGATGCATTGGTAATTCTTGAATGGCGTGTGGATTATCTTTGCTCCAAATACGGCAGTTTTGCTTGTTGACATATCCATTCAACCAAAAATGCGCCTCATCACTGAAGAGAATTTTGTGGTAAAAAAGCGGATAAACATTTTTAATTGAACACTGTTTTTGAAAATAAATTTCCACGATTTGGAAGCCTTGTTCTGGAGTTAACCTGTTCATGATGATTTGCCAAACAGTACTGAGTAGAGACGTCACTTTAAACTGTTAAAACAGCTGTCAGACAACAGAGTGATTGGTATAAAAAAAACTTCATAAAAAACACCCTTTATAATAAATATGGAATTAAATAACTGTCTGTCTGTCTGTTATATTTTCACTCTTAAGCCGTTGAACGGATTCAGATGAAATTTAGCAAAAGATATTTTGAGATCAGAGGAACAACATACGGTGGTTTTTGTCTTTGGAAATGATCCTATTGAGTGGTCAAGGGTGATCGCATTAAACTTTGACTCAAAGTTGAGTTAATGTATTTCCTTTTGGCAATGAATTTGTGAGAGGTCAAGTGTGGTCTAAAGATTATTGGGATATATGAAATTATGAAACTGATAAAACTAAGAACGTTTTAAATTTTGATGCAGTAAAAATACAACATATCATTAATATAACCTACACATTGACTGAACCTCCACATATTCTTTGAGGACAGAGTTGCGGACTCTGTCTATCTATCTGTAACCATTTCATGCTTAAACCTCTGAACCGATTTAGATGAGAAACTCGCGGGTCAAAGCCCGTTTTAAAGATACTGTATTACAAACGTTAAGACTGATTTGAATTTCAAGTTTTCTGTTTTATTTAAATTGTTTGAATATTATTATTTTTGTGAATTGTTAGTTTTTGTTTTTCTATCTCATTTAGTTATAATCTCCTTTAAAAGGAATATTCATGTATGTGCTGTTAATCGCACGATTGTCGAATCCCGTGCGACTAGAAAAACGCCAATTTCTTTTGAACGATTTTGAGCGATTACGAACTGCAGCACACCAATTTTGTGACTTCAAATCGAAAACGCTTTATTTCATGCGATAAGCGATTTCCATCACATGGCCGATTATTAATGATTTAGTGGTCGATTAATTTCAAAAAAATTTAAATTTTTCATATTGATGTATGTCATTAGTTTTTCTTTAAAGTCCAAGTATTCCTGGGATGCCGTAAACTGCAAATTTTTCTCCCGTTTTCCCTCGACACAAAAAAGTGCATTGTACTGCTCGTAAAACTATAGTTGTACTGCATTAAGTTTTTTGCTTTATATTAATTTTTTCAAACAAATTCAATTATTAAATAAAAATAAGAAATAATTTGCAGTTTCGCAGATTTGAAGTTAAGACCCTTTTTTTATCTTCGACCAGCACTCAGGGGATGACCCCTATGTATGCAATGCATTGCGCCGGAACTGAAAATGAGGGGATATTATTGAGGGGACAGATTAGGAAAGATGCGAAGATAGACAGTTGTTTTTATAGCTATTTCAACGTTTTACTTCGCCGGCTAGTTTTTGCTACAGGGCCTTGAAAAAATTAGCATCCTATAATATAATTTACACAAGAAAGTTCCAGTAATAAAATAGAAATTTATACATAGTTTTTTGCTTTAGTCAATTTAATGGTCATATAAACAAATTTAACTAGTTTCTCAAATTTACAATATTTGCAAAGAACTGTGTACATACCCGTAAATATATTAATTGCGTCTTAAGCGGATTTTCAGCGAACAGAGTAAACTTGTATGCATGCTTAGCTTTTGCGACTGCATATTTTTTTGATAAACTGTTTTTGTAAAACTATGTAATATAATTCCGGGAAAGGAATTCTAAGAATAGCAAAGATTAAAAACTTCTGGAGCCAAATTTTTTGTGTTGAATTTTTCTATTATTTAATGCTAAACTATAAATTTTAAATTTAAATAACAGTGATAATTAAATATTTTCGAAAAATAATATAACATTTTTCTATAAAAACTAGTTCGTAGCTCAATATATTTTTTTTATAAAATTCCTCACTGTGCAATACAGAAGTAAAAAACCCAATAGCCCACGCATGCAAATACAATACGAGTAGATTGCGGAATTGAAAAAACAAATAAACACACAAACAAACAAACGAAAGAGAATACCAGCTTCAGCATATCAAAATGATAACAGTAATTAACATGTTCTACATATAATTACTTAAATACTTTGGAGGCACTTAATGCAAACTTCTACATGAGTGCAAAGAGCAGCAACCCAAATGCTCACACCTTTCCGCTCTCTCTCTCTCTCTTTCTCTCTAGATGTCATTATAATTCACACCTTAACATCAGTTGTTGTATTTGTTAATTGTTGTATGTGATTTCTGTTATAAAAGTAACTTTTATACAATCTTGTATTATGTGGTTACTGTAGAGCAGACTGTGAAGGAGTGTTATTATACCCTTCACAAAAAAGTGAAAGGGTATATATAGGTTTGTCATTCCGTGTGTAATTTCTTCGATATCGATATGGGACCCCATAAGGTATATATATTCTGGATCCTTATGAAAAGCGATGACGATTGAGCGATGTCCGTCTGTCCGTCCGTCTGTACCGTTTTCCCAAGCCCCCAGAAGATCTAGAGACTTCGTTCTTGGACCGTTGGATTGGAAATGAACTTAAATAGAGTGGTATTGAAATTCAGGAAGATCCGATGTACGGTTCCAGAGCTGGGAAGCTTACACCTATTTCTCGACGCAAAATTTATACCAAAAATCAATTATTTTTTTTAATGTTTGTAAATTAAACCTATTTCGTGCTTTGGGAAGCCTCAATAGTCAATTAAAAACTAAAAAAAATTAAAATTTTTCCAGGAATGAGAAATAAAAACTTTTTTTTTTACCCATTCCATATTTTGTAGTACATCTAGTAACTAAAATTGTTAAAAATTTCAAGTTTTTCTTTAAGAAAATCTCTTTATACGTCATGAAGATTTGCATAGACCAAAAAAAAAAAAAAATCAAAATTTCGAGTCCAGTGTTGGACAAGTGCAATATTTTGTAGTACATGAAAGTGGACAAAATAGTTAAAAAATTTAAATTTTTCTTAAATAAAGCTACTTTATACCTCCAGAAGACTTGCACTGATAAAAAATAAAAAAATAAAATTTCGCTTCCAGGGTTGGGAAAATGAAAGTTTTTTTGGTACATGCAATAATTTGTAGTACATGTAATAACCAAAATTGTTATAAATTTTGAGTTTTTCTTAAATAAAATCACTTTATACTTGATGAAGATTTGCATTGATAAGAAAATTTTAAAAATTAAAATTTCGCTTCCAGGGGTGGGAAATTGTAACTTTTTATACATAAAAGTAACCAAAATGGTTAAAAATTTTAAATGTTTCTTCAATAAAACTACTTTATACCTCGTCAATTCCAGGGATAGGAAAGTTTTTTTGGTACATGCAATATATTGTGGAACATAAAAGTTTTAAGATTTTTGTAAATAAAACTACTTTATAAGTAATGAAAACTAGCATTGGTATAAAAAGAAGACAAAAATTAAAATTTCGCTCCCAGGGATGGGAAATTGCAATTTTTTTTATACATATGTAAAAGTAACCAAAATGCCGACTAAAGTCGGTTTTTTACTAATTAAAACAATTTTTTAATCCATAAAAAACAAAATTGGTATCAAATATTAAAACAAATCAAAATTTCGATTCCGGGGTTGGATAAGTGCAATATTTTGTAGTACATGAAAGTGCCCAAAAGTTTAAAAATGAACTAAGAATTGCATTGGTAAAAAAATAAAAATTCGCTTCCAGAGTTAGAAAATCAAAATATTTCTGGTACATAAAAGCACGGACATAAATTCCAAATTTTGTTTTTTAGAGAATTAAACCTATTTTATACTTCAGGAAGAATTAATTTGGTATTAGAAATTCGGTTCCAGGGTTGGAAATTTGGTACATAAAATTAACCGTATAAGTTCCTTATTTTGGTTGTGTGTGAATGAAATTTTTTTATACTTCGGGATGAGTTAAATTGGTATTAAAAAGCAAAGAAATTAAAAATCCAATTTCAGGGTTGGAATATCGACATTTTCTGATTCAGAAAAGTAACCATATAATTTGTTATTTTATATTCTTATGAGGAATTATACCTACTTTATATATTAGGAAGAAATAAATTGGTATTAAAAACCAAAAAAATCTAAAAGGCTATTCTACGGTTGGAGAATTAGAACCTTTTGGGGTACATGAAACGGATTTTTTCTTTTTGTTTATAAATTAAACATATTTAATATTTCTGAAAGATGTTCGGAGGTATTAGAAGTAAGAAGAGCCAAACATTTAGCTTCTTAACCAAAAAATTTAAACGTTGTCTTAAATATAAAAGTAACTGATAACATCATTTTGTTTTTTTTTTAATTATTTTTTAATTAAAACTACTTTCTGTTTTAGCAAGAAAGAAAATATAGCACTTTTAATTGTTTTTAAAATTAAACTACTATACTTAGGTTTGTAACATGTTACATTCAGGGAGACGAGAAGAAAGCTCTAACCTGCCACAATGGTGTCATACAATTGAAGACCCAATTTTTGTGGAGCTATTTTAAGGCTCATATCTAAAGGGACACACTGTAAGCCGGAACTGAAGAATTTGTTCGTGAGATACTGGCCGATATGTTGGAGAGAGTACGTCAAAGCTGGATACAGAGTGTAAATCATAGACAGTGCATATTCTGTGGTATTAATCATTCGAGACTTAACCGTAATCATATTGAAATATTATATTATATAGATCGACTCAAATGAATATTTCATAAATATCTCTAGATTATATGTGTTGTTTTTTAACCCTAGCTGATTACACTTCATATTTGGACATTACTCTTTGTTGGAATGACGAACAATTTTTAAAAACAATTTTAACGGATTAATTTTTAAAATTAAAAATAAACAAAATTATTTTTAATTAATTATTTTACTAAAAAATATACGAAAAGTAACCTTTCAGGTTTGAATAAAACCTCCAAAGCTCTTAAAAATCACCCATTAGAAGTTTTAATGCATCTAGTAGCAGCACTTTTGGTATTAATTATTTATTATGTTTTCCAAGACGTGTTGAACTTGTGTATATGTTGTTTTTTAACCCTAGATGATTACACTTCATTTTTGTACATTGACGTTAGTCTTCGTTGAAATGACGAAGAACTTTTAAAAACAATTTACTAAAAAAAAAAATACCAACAGTAATCTCCCAGGGTTAAATAAAATCCACAACGCTTTTAAAAAATCACCGATTAGAAGTTTTAATGCATCTGGAAGCAGCGCTTTTAGTATTCATTAATTAGTATATTTTCGATAACGTGTTGAGCAACTTGTGTATGTGTTTTCTTTTAACCCTGAATGATTACTCTTCATTTCTGCTCAATAAGGTTAGTTCTCGTTGAAACAGAGCTATAAGCAATACTAGCGAAACAGTTTTTAAAATTAAATAAGCAATATTCTTAATTAAACATTTTCCAAAAAAAAAAATTAGAACAGTAACCTTCTAGAGTTAAATAAAATCCCTAACGCTCTTAAAAAATCACCCATTAGAAGTTTTAATGCATCTAGTAGCAGCACTTTTAGTATTCATTATTTAGCATGTTTTCCAAAATGTGTTGAATAACTCGAATATCTTGCTAGAATATTTCGACAACCAATAAAGAAGAATTAATACCACAACAGCTCTGCTTTAAGTAATTATCGCTGTTCTTTCGTTCTGCATTTTAATCATAGATCGTATGTTTTTTCTACACATGTAAATGAATAATTTGTTTAATATTTTTGTATTCATAATGTACACAATGTTTGTTCCGCAGGCATTAAATAATTTTACATGTCAGTATGTTAGTGTTAGTACAACATATACATGCACATACATACTTGTTCACTTACATGACACTTTCAAACACTTGTACTTTTACTGTCTAACACATACTTGTGTATAGGCTGAAACATACACAAACACACTAACAACATTCAGATGACACCTACACAAACATGTGAACATTTACTAGACCTTTTAACAATGTTGGTTTTGTCCTCACGCTTTTGGGCGTAATTTAGTAATACGGCATGTAACAGAAAGTTGGAGAGAGACTACACAGATACTGGCACTCATTACATAAGTGACACACGACCGAGGATGAGTTCAGATGCAACGTACAGCATTAATTTGTTTAACAATGTTTTAAGTACCGAAGTATGTTTGTGTTGGTATTCTTAGATGAATGCTCATTCATTCATTCTGTGAAACACACCATAATTGTATACAGCTGTGTGAGTGCGTGCGTGTGTGTGCGCGTATGAGTAACCGTACTTTCACACTTTGATCCTCTAAGGATGTTATGCCAGTTTATGTTCACATTATGTTTATATGTCTAAACAATTATCTTTAAGGTATGTACGAGTGTAATTATGAACACTTACGTTTGGTGTGCGCGGTATGTGTTCCGTGTGTGCCCGTGTGAATCAACTAATACGCACTCAAATTGGGTTTGTATGCCTTAATTGCGTATGTAGTTAATTGATTTCGACACTTTTGTCTTTCATAACTTGGATGTTCTTGTGTGCTTGTTAGGAAATAAAACTCTATTAGAATTTATTGTTATGAAAATATAATTATGAATTCATAAAATTTGGTAGTTCTTCTTATCAAGCGATTTGTGAAAGGATTCCTATGTATTTCTTATTTCACTTTAATTTTTGTCTAAAAGCTAAATTCATTTTACTGCTGTCTGTTGCGATGTGCCTGTATATCTTTATTTATTGTTTAGGCTACTTAATCAGTTAATTATTAATTGGCTGAACGATTAAAATCGCTCGTATGGAAAATACTTCATTCAGCAAAGATGTCGCGTAAAAGAGCCATTGTGTATCTCACAGTGTGTGCTGTGGCCCCATCCTATTGGAACCATACTTGCGAATGGTTTTCTACACCTGGCTGTGAAACATTTTCCAACATTATCCGATATCGATGGAAACAGCTGCAACGTATTCATTTTCACAAAAATTAAAGGCGACTATCCTTTCCAACAATACACCGCACTAAACGGTACACTTTCGTTACCCATATCCTACAGATTTTTTATAAACGAGCCCATTTAATTAGAAATGGGTTTCGTCGCTCATAATTAAATTATGAATATGCCTTTTGACTAAAATAAATTGTATTTTTTTTGCACGTTGTTCAATTGTGCACTGTTTGTTCCATTTTAAATTGCCCTAATCTTATTTACAAAATACTGAAAATAATAAATTAAAAATTTTAATAAAAAAGTTGGAAGGAATTTAAACCCCTTCGGTCATTCTATGTTACCTTGTATATGTCTTTTACCATTTTGATGAAAATTCTATAATAGGTGCATTTCAATGGTCCATGAAAAATTTTTAATTTTTGGGATAATTAAGTGTAAAATTAATTATTAATTTTTTTTATAGGGTCATTTTGGAAGCAAAGGTGGAGGAGGGGTTAGGGCAGAGGATGATCAGGTTAAGTCTCAACTTCGTCACAAATAACTTTAAAATGTTATTTTTAAGGAATGTAGGCTTAAGTAATACAATTTGTTAAATTTTTACACTATTCTCGAGGTCATCGAGGCCCTGAGGAATCATGTGGTTCAATCCCGGTGTGTACTACAGTGCAAGGATGAGATTAACTTATACACGCACTGTGGGGGCATAGAGATAATATGGATTCCAGGACATCAGAGGATACCTGGAAATGTTGAGGCAGATAGGCTAGCAAAGATGGGAGCATGAATGGCGAACATCACACTGGATAGTCCGAAGCCATTTCAGGTTTTTAAGAACGAACTAAAGCGATGGGCTATAGAATTGCATACAAGAGATTGGCAGCACTCTACCGTAGGTAGGGTGACTAGAATTCTAGGGGGAGACCCAGATGGTAGTAGGACAAAGGAGGTCCTAACATTGAGTAGGCCAGCACTACGGAGGTTGATTCATTTAATAACAGGACATACAGAGTTAAGGACTCACCTGGCACGAATGGGTATCGTTGGCGATATAACATGCAGGACCTGCCAGGAAAAGGACGAGACACTGGAGCAGTACTTGTGCTACTGTCCAGCTTTTAGCCAAGTCAGAAGACAAACATTTAATCAGGAGATTATACAGGAGATGGAATTTCTTAGGGGCTCTAATTGGAAAGAGTTAAGGAAGTACATTGAAGAGACTAGGTTCTTGACGTAATCAAACTCAGAGGTTTCCATGGTATCGGTGGAGGCTCCCTACAGTAGAATGGGAACTGCTTATTATAGAGCGCACAACAGGCCTATGAGGCCTAAGTGTAATGCAGGACAGGACGGATTGAGATGCTTATGCCCCTCTTTTCAACCTAACCTAACAACCTAACCTAACCTAACTTAAGTCAAACACATTATATTTTAGACAACCCCCTTAATATCGCTAAGCACGAAATTTCGACTTGAGCTGTTATTTTTATTTAATGCCACAGATTTATACTTTATGGGATCTTAGAGGGATATTTTGCTGCGTTATGCTAGGAACACAACAGCGACGAACGACGAATTTTTTGTCGCGAATATTCGTCACCAAAAATAAAACACATTGGTGTATATGAAAAGGCACACAATCGTGGCGTTGGTCGAAGTTCGTCATACTCAGCGAAAGTTGAAATACATTTATTTCTAATTGCTTCGTCAGCGAGCGACGAACAAATCAATATAAAGTGACCAGGTTTCATATACTCAAACTGGTTTTTTGTGGAAAAACATAGTTCACTACTGTATTGCTGCATGTACCACTAAAATTTTCAGTACATACTAAAAATGCATTCACAAATTCACAAAAATGTATCATTCGGACGACTTTTTATTAATTTTGAACACTTTTTATAATATAGTTTTTCTTTCTATTTCTCACTTTTTCATATGGTCACCCCATCAGCTGTTAAATGAAAATAATTTATTTACAGAGAAAAAATTTTTCAGAAAATATTTACAAAAAGGAATTTGTTCTGAAAAAAATGGACAACACCGGGATAGTTATTGAGTGTCTAAACAATCTGACTGGCATCAGAGGATTACAACGATTTAAAAAACAAATATTAAAATTTTGTTTGCTTATTATTTTAATTTATTCGTCGTTATTGTGTTTCATACGACGAATTTATAGAGCGATTTTTTATCAACGAATTCGTCGTACTAAGCGAAATTCGTCGTTCGTCCCAGTTGTGTTCCTAGCATTACATGCTCTAATTTTTTGTTTTATTTTTAGTTTTTTTTTTGTTACAGGGTATACAAATTACCGACGAAATAAGAACTAAAATAGTTACAATAATTTTTCTTCTGAACACATTCGTCAGGGTACCGCCTGAAATGTGAGAAAAAGTGGTTAAAAACAACCTCACAACGAACGATGGCTGCGACCGAAATACAGGCGGTCATTTAAATGACCTTGTATTCCGTAAACAATTCCAAGATCTATGCATTTAACTCATAATGAAATAAAAGTTTTATTGAAACTGCGGTTTTAAACTTGACTTCTAAGAGCGAAAAGTTGCTCTTAAAGTTGACATGTTGGTTAAGGATAATATTTTACCACACAATTTGTTGGCACAGAAAAATCAAAAACAATTTTTTTTAACTACTGAACAACTTGTTATGAATATTTAATTTTAGTAAGCATAAAAGCTATTAGGCTGCGTTTGAATATAATCATGACAAGCACTGTAATTAGTGAAGGAAAAATAATTGGATTTTTGGGTTTAAAATAAATGATTGATTAAACAACAAAGTTATTACAAAATTAGTAGCTTCGGAATAAAACAATAAAAATAATATATAATATTTAATAATTAATATTTGGATATCTGTATTGATTCTTAAACCCATAAAATCAATAGGCAAAAAAATCACTGTGTTTATATCGATATAAATTTAATTCTTTTATTACAATAGTCTGCGTTTGAAATAATTACACTGTGTTATTTGTTTAAAAAAAGTTATATCTCTATTTTTGTACAATAATCTGATTTTCATTTATCAGTTGTTAATTTAAAAAAAAAAAACTGAAAATCTTAAACAATAAAGAACAACCGGCTTATAAATTAATATTCCATTCAATCTGTAGGCGGTAAAAAAAAGGTTCCACAGCATAAAATATTTATAAGAATGTGTATGAGATTTTGTCCATGTAAATTAAATGCATGAACTTTTTAAAGTCACGCAACAATTACCGGCAAAACGTGCCATCCACATAAACAATCACTCAGACCTTCAATAAAATATATAAAAGGAGTTTTCCTTTTTTTCAACTCACTGAGGGCAACATTATGACATGATTGTTCATAATGTTGCAACAAATATGTAGAAAGAAAGAAAAAAGCACTCAGCAAAGGATTTAATAAATAAAGGAATGAGTTTTTGAAACAAAACAGAAAAAAGTGAAAATTGTTAAAAAAAACACACACACACAATTGTTGAGCAAATGAAAAGGCAAAAATGGGTTGTAACATTACGAACTGCCCATTGACGGTCGCTGTTCAACCAAGTGGTTGATAATTGAATAATTTTGGTCATTATGTGAAATGACTACTATTTTGTTTTTCGCGATTATGGACTGGGTTGAGTGCTACAATTTAAGTAACATATTCTTTTTTTACTTTATTGCTCAAGTACTAAGGAAATGACAATTTAAGTTGATAGGTAATTTTTAAAGATTTTATCAAAAATCTTATTTAAAACGTCTGGTACAAAGTTCTAATTATATAAATCATTTTTTGTTGATGAAAGTTATTTGAAAACTATAAGAAAATTTCAAAGAATTTCAATCTCATGGTGCTCTTTGGCTCAGTTGTACACCGTTTTTCATAAATATTTTGAATATTTTTAAAGTCTAAGAAATAGATCAATTTCTGTGCGTTTCTAAAAAAATTAATAAATTTCTTTGCGTATTTGTTTAATTTTGATTTCTTTTCTAAAAAATTTAGCATTTTGCACTTTTCAATAAAAGATGGCAATATTTTGGCATTTGGAAATAGTGAATTTATTAGAAATTAATCTGCCACCTCTTACGAAAAATTAGTTTTATTTAAAAAATGCTTTTTTATTATAATTTTTTTTTTCTTTTCTTTTCAGTATTTTGTAAAGAAGACTTGGACAATTTATAATGGAGCAATACACAACTGAACAACGTGCCCAAATCGTTGAAATTTACTTTTCAAATCAACGGTCCATTGTGTTGACTCAACGGTCCATTGTGTTGACTCAATTTAATGTGCGGGTTGCACCCTCTCAGTCAACAATAAACCGTCTGCTTGCAAATTTTCGACAATAAGGAGCAGTAAGGAACCTTCCTGGTTCCGGCAGACTACGAACTGTCCACACGTTTGACAATATTCAAGTGGTACAGGAGAGTATTCGGGAGGATCCAGAAACATCAACCAGGAGACGTTCGACACCTTGGCATCTCAAGAGGGTCGCTGCAGCGAATTTTGCATACCAAAAGAATGTTTCCATACAAAATTCAACTTGTCCAAGAATTGCAACCGAAAGATTACCAGCAACGACTTGACTATGCAATTTATTTCCAGCAAAAAGTACAAGAGAATCCTAATTTTATTCATAACTTAGTTATGAGTGACGAAGCCCATTTCCAATTAAATGGATTCGTTAACAAGCAAAACTGTAGGACATGGGCTACGGAAAACCCGAGAGTACTTCATCAACGACAATTACACCCAATTAAGTGTACTGTTTGGTGCGGTGTTTCTTCAGAAAGGATCATTGGCCCATATTTTTTTGAAAATGAACGAGGTGTCGCCATTTCCATGAATGGTGGTCGATATCGGGCCATGTTGGAAAATTTTGTAAGGCCAGCCGTGGAAAGCCATCCGCAAATATGGTTCCAACAGGATGGAGCCACAGCGCACACTGCGAGGACCACAATGGCTCTTTTACGCGACATCTTTGGTGAAAGAATAATTTCGCGTAGAAGCAATTTTAATTGGCCTCCGCGTTCCCCGGATTTAACTGCTCCAGACTGTTTCTTTGGGGTTATTTATAAGGGAAAGTTTATGTTAATAAGCCTAGGACTATTGAGGAATTAAAAACCAATATTCGAGACGAAATTAGCAACACAACACCGGAAGTTTTGCGAAAGGTCATGGAAAATGTGTTGGAAAGAGCATATTTGTGCGAAGCAGAAAATGGCCACCACTTGCGGGATATCATTTTTAATAACTAGTCTAAAATTATTCCCTATAAATTTACTGTATTTAAAAAACAAAAAATTAAAAAAATATGTCTTAAATAAAAAGTTATAAGGAATTCACACCACTTCGGTCTTTCTGATCCACCCTGTAGTTTCTTAGGAAAACAGTGATAAAATGTTAAATTTTTTTCAGAAAGGAAATCAGCATTAGCTAATTTGCAAAGATAAGGATCGAAATAACAAAAGAGTCATGTGTTATTCGCCTATTTAAATCAGGAAATAAATCAGATGTGCTAGTGATCACACATGCGACACTTGAAGATGTCTAGTGTGTATATGAAATTTTTATCAAACATTTTGCTTAAAAATAACTTTTTCCACATTTTCTAAAGGTGCAAAATATTGAGTATATAAAATTTAAAAACTTAATAAATCCATATAAATACAATAAGATCGGGTTATTTACACTATTTATAACACCTGAGCGGCGGACAGATTTTGCTACTCTTTGATTTTTTGATGCTCTTTGATTTATTGACGTTCCAAATACTAGAATAAGCATTTCAATATCGGAGAGATTGAATTAAAAAAAATTTGTATCAAAAAGATTATTAAAAAAATATATCCAAATATTAAGAAAATTCTACAACTTTCGCATATGTAGTAATTCAGAAAACGTCAATATGATTTTACAAATCAGCAGTTGTAATTCAGAAAATAATAAGTAATATAAATAATATTGATGGCTAATTTTTCGAAAATTGTTTTAGACGGTGTTCAGATATGAACCTTAATTGAGTTTTTCGCAATCAATGCCATTATTGAGCTCAATTAACCGTTCAAAATTTTAATTAAATCACTCAATTAATACTTAATTGTTATTATATGGAGTGAAATTACAAATGCAGCGTTGCTAAAAAGTGTGTTTAGTGAGCAAAACTCAAATCACTGAACAAAGTTAGTGGAGACTTAGTACCTAAAATATGGGTAAAAACCATAAACAAAATATATGGAGCCATTTATTTTATTTTTTTGAAGGAGCATAAGGGGAGTAGTGTTTATGAACATTCGATTTTTATTTTTCCGGCAGGAAAGACTTCCGCACGAAGTTTATTCCACATACGGGCAAAGAATCAATTTCCCATGTAATGCGTAATGCGCTTCACTGGTAAATCGACTAAATATGGGTGTGATCGCACTGTAGAGCGTGCTGTGCATAGAAAAATGTGCGTTTCGGGAAAGAGATCCCTGACTTCGTTGGAACAAACCCCATTATAGTAACGATAAAACAGAGAAACGCACTTGAAGTTAAGTAATTAACATTAACTTTATTATTAAAAGAAGAAAAGAAAGGAACACAGATTTGAACTTGAGGTCCTCATATATATGAAAAGTTTTTACTTTTAGTTATCATACGTTAATTGAAGCGACTAATTTGTGTATTTGTGAACAGGAAGACAATTATGGTAATAAACTGAATATTGACCAAGTTAAAAATGCATGTCTGAACACACAATTAAGTTCAGAAAAATATGACAAATATTTCAAATTACACAGTAGAGCAGAACAATTGTTTTCGAAAGCCGATGCACTTTCATCATCAGTACTCAGATGTAAAGGGTGTTTTTACAACAGCTTGCTGATTTGAAATTTAACTAAAACACATGGCAAATTATGAAATGGCCAAAAAAATTTTTTTATTTGGTAGATAATTTCTTGTCATTTAACATTTAAATATAATTTCGGGCATATGGCCACCACGACTATTTTGCACAAAAGTCATTCTGGAGGTCCAATTTTCGATCACCTTTTCAAGCATTTGAGGGCGTATTTCAGCAATGACACGTTGAATACTGGTTTCCAAAGCGTCAATCGTTGCTGGTTTATCCACGTAAACCAATGATTTCAGGTATCCCCACAAAAAATAGTCGAGTGGCGTCAAATCACACGAACGCCGAGGCCAATTCACCGGTCCATTTCTCGAAATAATGTTGTCGTTGAAATGTTCTGTTGAAACCACATTTCGTTTACATCCATATCTTGAAGTTTTGGAACCAAAAATAAATTGATCATGATTCTGTATCGATTTACATTCACGGTAACGCGTCGTCCTTCATCATTTTTAAAGAAATAAGGACCGATGATTCAACCAGCCCATAGACCGCACCAAACAGTACTTTTATCAAGATGCATTGGTAATTCTTGAACGGCGTGTAAATTATCTTTGCTCCAAATATGGCAATTTTGCTTGTTGACATATCCATTCAACCAAAAATGCGCCTCATCACTGAAGAGAATTTTGCGGTAAAAAAGCGGATAAACATTTTTAATTGAACACTGTTTTTGAAAATAAATTTCCACGATGTGGAAGCGTTGTTCTGGAGTTAACTTGTTCATGAAGATTTGCCAAACAATACTGAGTAGAGACGTCACTTTAAACTGTCAAAACAGCTGTCAGACAACAGAGTGCTTCGTATAAAAAAAACTTCATAAAAAAACACCCTTTATTTCTGTTTGACACCACCTATTGGGTGAGTCACTTGAAAATGATAACAGTTTTTCTTTATAGAAATTGTTATTGAGAAATTGCATACGAGAATTATATTAAACCGATTGCAAATCCCGGTCTTGCTATTTGATTATTTTCTTCAAGTCCTATTTTCGGAAATTTTTTGTTCCAAACTTTTTTGGTTTGATTATTTGCACTTATTCGAAATTTGTTTTTTAAATCTCAGAAAGACATGATAAATATTCCAAGGCACAAAGGAAAGTCAACATCAGTTTTTATTCAACTTACACAGCAGAGCAGAACAGCTGTTTTCGAAAGACGCAACTGATGTTGACTTTCCTTTGTGCCTTGGAATATTTATCATGTCTTTCTGAGATTTAAAAAACAAATTTCGAACAATTAGCCTATGAATCTTAATTCAATTTAATATAGCAATATAAATGTTCGTTAAAATTCTTACTACATACAAATTTAAGCTATGGCTTGAGCTACCGATAATAAAAAAATATTGGAAAAACGTTCACATGTACTTAAGTATAAAATTCAAACCAAAAAAGGTTTGACTTAGGTATGATGGAACAAAAAATTCAGAAAAATGGGACATGAAGAAAAATAATCAAACGGTAACACGGGTATTATAACAATAACATGTTAACATCAGGTTGATACAGTTCTCGTATTCTTTTTCTCAATAAGATTTGTGTAAATAGGAACTGTTATCACATCCAACTAAGCCACCTAATAAGTGGTGACAAACACAATACACATGAGCACTGATGATGAAAGGGTTGCGTCTTTCGAAAATAGCTAAATACCTTTATTTTTTTATATTTTCATACTTGGGAAAAAGAGCACAATTAAATTATAAGGACTAAATTCTTTTTTAGTCTTAAAAAATATGTATATCAGCAAAAGTTAAAAATGAATCTATAGAAATGTTAACAAAATTTAACAATAAAAAAGGGGAAAACATATTTTCAGAAATTAAATAAAAATACCAGCTCCAATTCCTTAAATTAAAGCATGTTTTAACATATTGTAGTCATAAGCCACGCAATTATTTTGCCCAATTCTATTTTATGGTTTTACAGAGGAAATGAAACATGTTGACCATATTTTTTTTTACAAAGCGTAAGCGACTTTTTTTTAATAACAAAATTAATTTTTTGTCCTGAGCTACAGAATTATTGTTTGCTGTGCGCTTTGCTTAATGATGTTCGCTACGGCAGTGGTACTTAATTCACTTGAGGGTTTTATGCTTTCAAAGTGTTTGTTATGACTGCTGTAAATAGGTGCTAAACAGGAAATGCTTTATGGCACCTTTTCTATACAAATTAATATTTTGTTTTCCTATTCCATTAACAGGTTTATGTGTGAGTCTATATTAATAATAAATTAATTCTTATTTATACACACAAAGTCAAACCATTTTCATTTTTTATTCAAATAGTACTGGCTTTTCCTACAGTAAATACTATTAAAGAATTACCTAAAAGTTGTAACACATTTAATTACATACATATTTCTAAACAAGTTAGTGTAAAATAAATTGCATTTGCAGCGTATGATTAATATTAATTACTGAAATTGTATTGCTCATACGTTAGGGGGAGGTGGCAAAAATGAACTTTTTACAGAATAATATTTTTGAAACTAATTTAAAATCATCTTTTAATTGGTTTTATGAATACAACCTTGGGTTTTTACTGCCCTACAATGGGTTTTGTCAACTAGGGTATAGAAAACAGAATGAAACGGAAACTCTTCTTTGAGATTGCAGGTTTTAAATGAAGTTATAAAGTACCTTTTACCTGCACTGTTTTTCACAGCAAAATGAATTTGACCATTTTGCATATGTGGCACCTTCCATTTTCTACGTAAAAATTTACCAAAGGGTCATGTTTTACTTTGGAAAGACAAAGCGCCAAATAATTTACATTTGTAACTTAGCAAATATATAAAAGCATTAAATTATACATGAAATCCAAGAGAAACAAGTAAAAACGTTACATTCGACCGGGTCGAATCTTAAATATTTAGTAAGTGAATTTAAAATGTTTAGCTTGGTGGGACAAAGTTCCTTTATATAATATCATACGTCAACGCCCACTAAAGGGGGCGGGGTTCAAAAATAGACAATATCATGTTTTCCACAGACGAATGTATGGGCATTGCTGAACCGTCTTAGACTTCATCACTAATCAAGAATATACATATTTACTTTATAGGGTCCAATTCTCTTTGGAGGGTATAAAAACTGTATTTTGGCGGAGTAGCTCTGGCAAGGGCTGTGGGGGAACTATTTCACCTTTGTAGTAAAACTCTAAAAATAAATGCTTGGGATGATTATATATAAAATTAAATTTTTTTTTGATAGGGGGCAAAGGGGAGAAGGGTGGAGGGCAGAAACAGGTAGTCATAAAAATCTACAAATAAATGCTTGGGATAATTGTATACAAAGTTAAATTTTTTTTATTTTTTTGGTAGGGTCATTTAGGGGGCGAAGGGGAAGGAGGGAGTAGGGCAGAGTAGTACCAGGTTTTGTCTCAGCTTCGTCATTAAAGCTTAAAAGTGTTATTTTTAAGGAATGTAGGCTTAAGTAAAACAATTTGTTAAATTTTTATGCTATTTTTGCCTATAATAGCGCCCACTAAAGTGGGCGGGGTCAAAAAATATTTTTATTTTATTTAATGGCTCCAAATTGAAGGCGTTGGTCCGTATTTGACATAAAAATATATCATTTGCTTAACAAAATAACCAAAAAACTTTAAAAATTATGTTGTTTTTCTGGGTTGGTTTAGTTCTTCTTAGGGAAACTTTTTTCCCTCTAGCCCGATTTAGCCCATCTTCGAACTTAACCTGCTCTAAGCTTCAAAATATATTTATGCCAAATTTCAAGAGTCTAGCTCTTTTCGTTTGGACTGAATCGTGATTTCCATAGACGGGCGGACGGACGGGAATGCTCACTTCGTCTTAGATTTCATCACTGATCAAGAATATATATACTTTATGGGGTCTGAAATGGATATTTCGATGCGTTACAAACGGAATGACAAAGTGAATATGCCCTCCAAATTCTTTTTTGGAGGATATAAAAAGATATTATTTATTTGATTACTGATTCTTCGACCTTTTAGACTTTTAATTACCTGTTTTTGTTATCAATCTTTAGGCCACTTGTTTATTAAAGAAATAGATAGAATAGAACATTTTTTATTTTCCAATATTTCGATATCCTCTGGATATCGTTTTCAAGGCAATAATTGTATTGACAGTTAAAATAACTATATTTTAAAAAATTTTAACAAGAAATTTTTATTTCTTGCATTTATTAATTTTATTATTAAGGTGCTGTTGGCTGAAATAGTATAAGACGAGACTATGAAGCGGAGGTTTCTGAGTTATGAAATGTTGTGTTGAATTCTTCTGATCAGCATTAGTGCATGGTTGTGTTAGTTGTTGTCAGCCTGTTTTCAATGATGAAGGCATAGTCACTGATCACTGAACATAATTGGCAGCGACTGCCACTATCATGTAATAAAAGCAGAGTAGCAGCACTCTCCTTCGTCGGTCCTGTAGCAAATAAATTAGCCGGCGAAGTAAAAAAGGTTGAAATAGCTACAAAAATTCTCTATCTTCTCATCTTTCACCTGTCCCTCAAAACTATCCCCTCCCTTCTAGGTCAGAGTGCTGGGCCAAGAAAAAATAAAAGGTTATTCAGACGCAAGCTCAAATCTGTCATCTGCAAATTATTGTTTTTTCTTTTTTTTTAATTTTTATTAAATTCATTTTATTTTATTAAGAGTGAAATATTTTTGTAATCAAACTAGCAGAACGGATATCGAGGCCGCAACACTACGAATAAAACATTCGTATAAAATTGAGTAAATAAAGTAAAAACTATACAGAATAATTGAATTAAGATTCTATAGGCTAATTGTTCGAAATTTTTAATTTAAATCTCAGAAAGACATGATAAATATTCCAAGGCACAAAGGCAAGCCACCTAATAAGTGGTGACAAACACAGTACACATGAGCACTGATGATGAAAGGGTTGCGTCTTTCGAAAACAGCTGTTCTGCTCTGCTGTGTAAGTTGAATAACAAAAACTGATGTCTTTCTGAGATTTAAATTAAAAATGAGCGGTTTTGTTATTCTGGACTTAGTAGGAAATAATTAATTTAAACAAGTCGTCGCTAAAGTGAAGCCGTAAATGATATTTATATGTATATTACTGATTCTCTTCATAAGAACGGCAGAATGTTTTACAAGATTAGACGTCATCCTTTCTATGCAATTCAGATTTTTTTCATTACGTATCCTTATGAAGAAGCTTATTCAAGTCAGTAATTAATTTCAGTAAAACACGAATACTACAAATATTTACATCTACAATTGAACTCGTTTACGGGTAAAAATCGATTATTCTTCGAAAATTGATTTTTATTCAATCAGACATAATTTGACTACTCAATTGAAAAATAACAACGATAACAAAACAGCAAAAAAAAAGCAACATAAACAATATCACCACTTCAACAACACACGTCACGATTTAGCATTAACAACTGATTACACTTTTACTCGTGCTACAGCAGCGGTGAAATATGAAAGGCCGGCAAATTTTGGTCCTGTTGAAAATTCCAGAATTTTTGCCTTTTCTCTTTTCATTTACAAAAGGGCCTCTGTTAACCTGCAGCTTTTTATACAAATTTTAGTGGCACTTATTTCACTGTTAAAGTTTTTACTTTTTTTGATGTGTTAACATCTATACGCGCGCCTCAAGGGCAGTGGTGTTCAGCCCATACAACAATTGTTTAAAAAATTTTCATTCAGTCGTCGTTGAGCAAGCGATGAGAACACATGCGGATGGTCATTGTCATTTTATTTCAGAAATTTATTAAGCATTGATGTTGCTTCTTGTTAACCGAAGCATAGCAAACACAAGCGATTCATTTACAATTGAACACGAAAGTTAAAGTCGAAATTGAATTAAATCTGAAGTAAAACATTTCGATAAAATTAGTAGTCCGGAGTTTTGGAAAAATTTTGATGTTGCAATATGTCCCCAGCTCAAAAAAATTTATTTAAAATATATATAATTTTTTTCCACTACTTACTTATGTGAACAAATTTTTTCAAACATGAAAAATGTTTGTTCTAAGCAGCGAAATAAAATAACTTCTTTGAACTTAAAAAATATTTTACTAATTCGCAATTGTCACGCAATTATTAACATGGAATGTTTAATTTAAAACTTTCATAGCGATTTTAAAAATTATAATGAGGAATGATACAAGTTTTAATCTTACATAAAAAACTGGTTTAAAAAGATTTATTTTTGTTTTTTCTCAATATAACTGTTCTATTTTTTAATATTGATAACTGCTATTTACGGTCTCCGATATTTTTTTTCTTAAAATTAAAATTTCATTCACTTAATAAGTTGGCAAAAAACTCTGTTTTTTTTTTCTTATTTTAAGCGTTTGACATTATGTTTGCTGGGCAAAGTCTCTCACCAATACATCTTCACTTTAGTTTTTGAACACCACTGCTCTAGGGCAGTAAACTATCAGTTTCAATACATACGCAAGTGTAAGGTGTAAGAGTAAATCATCGTTTGTTTGTTCGTTGCTTGGCAGTCGGTATTGAAAGTGATTATTGGGCGATTTTCATATAATTTTCCCACGCGATTTTCTCCGGAAATTCATAGCCGATTTTATTAATTTTTGGATTAAAACGCTAGTGCGGGTTTCGACGAAGAGTTTAGGCCAAAAATTAAGGCGATCCGATATCGGCGAGCGGAGATTTAAGTGATTTAATTCGGAGTATTAATTTGGAGTAATATTAAAAAAAGTGTTTTATGTTGATCTTCGGTTTTGTCTTATGCATAGCAAAGAGAATAGTGACGTGGTTATACGTACATATATAAAAATGAGATAGCAAGACAGCAACGTATGTAGCTTATGTACAAACATAACAATGTATGTATGTACATTTGTCTGTTGCTTTGCATTCTCTTTGTTTTTTGTGGGTTTAATATGAAATAAATAAACAAAAAGGTGTTAACACATCGCCCGTGAGTTCGAACACTCATTGATTTTTTTTTTACACTTTAAGGATATCGGTCTTTAAATGATAGGAATATATAACATAATGAATTTATCAATAAAACATTTCACTTTATCATCTACTCCGGAAAAAATAATTATTGGTTTTGGCTTGGTTTTGGAATTTTAAAAATCACATTTTTAATCAAAATAATTGTTCTATTCGTCCAACTCATCGCTCCTTCAGATCGTTATCGGACCGAACAGTGTGTACTGCAGAAGCTGTAGCCGCTGTACAGGAAAGCACTGAAGATGATCCTAATCGGTCAATTCGTCGCCCTTGTCAGCAACTGGGGTTGCGCCCTTCCACTTTATGGACGATTTTTTTAGTTGTTGAATATTGGTGGCGGCCACATGGCAGAAATCATACTTAAGCATTAATTTCCAAAAATGTCTTTCCAAGAAAGCCCGTTTCATTGATATTGAATATATAATCCCTTTATTTTGTTACGATTTAAGCTTGTGTCACTCTATAAAAAAAAACACCTGCTAGACAAGGCCTTTCTAAAGGCGCTTCTGCAATCTCCTTTTAGCCACCATATCGACTCGTATTGAATGTAGTCTATTAAGTATGCAACGCACACACATGCAACAGACATTGAATACTAAAAAGCAACAATTTTTTCTGTTGACTTGTTCATGTTTATTCGTTTAGCTGTTGTTCCTTAACGCCGAGCGCTTAGCAGTAGATATTGAGCAGATTTTCACCGTTAAATGTTTTATTTTTGCTAAATAGCAAATCAATACAATTGGAATTTAAACGAAAATACAAATGAAGTATAAAATTGATTAGATGGTGTATTAAGAAATTACTTAAACATTTTCGAGAATAAAAACGATAAAATTTTTATAGCAGTCAAGTTATTATTTTTTTTGTTTGTTTGAAGATACATTTGAATTGGCAGCTTTATTTGCAGAAATAATCATTTTATTGATGCGATTTAACTCTTCTGGATTAGTTTTTATAGAGTTACTCGTATGTCACCGGTTTAAACCTTGAATTATTGAAGAAGAAGTCAAAAATGTACTTGTATCCTCTGTAGACATGCGCTCTAGCGCATATCCATTTCATATTTACAAATTAAATGCCATGAAATATCTCCTAAAAATTTCTTTGCTACCATATTTGTGTCAAGTATTATTATTTTAGGTTCTCGGGCGGCTAAAAAACAATCAATATAAGTTCTTCGTGGTGCTTTGGCCAAAGTGTTCTAAGAGAGAAATGACACAATCTTACTCTTCCGCATACGATATCATTTTAAAGCTCCTACATCTTATACCGAAAAATAACTCAATCACGGCTTGCTGACGTTTTGATTTTAGCCGATTATTAATTGAAATGGCAACTCTACTCGAGTCCAGAGGCAGCTGTCAGTTGACCACTGTAAAAAGGTCATTTGGTTTTTGTTTGACAGCAGAGTACCGCTGGTTTTGAGAAGAAATGGAAACAAGTGAATTTCGTGTGTTCATTAAGCAGAAGTTTTTGGCGAAAAACACCATCACTCAAACCATGACTGAGCTTGACAAATCCACCATTTCCATGATAAATAAGTGGTGTACTAAATTTCGATGTGGCCGTACAAACACGGAAGATGCCGAAGGTTCTAGACCATAGATGCCCAGCAGTGGCTGATATCAGCAAATTAAACTCACACGTATTCTTACCCTCTTTAATTTAGTCGTCGATGAGACAGCGACGAATGAACATCAGGCGGATGCTTACGAATTTTTTTCCAGAATATTTGCCCAGCAAACAAATTCAGTCATGATAATATGCAAAAAATATTTTGTCATAAACAATGCTTTCGATTTCATACCACGCCTTTCATACAATTTTTCCCCAATAACGGACTATACTAATTCTCCTAATTGAGTAATACACTTAGTCTTATTAACTAGTCTGTATAAAATCTTATGAAAAATATTTTGAATATGTTTCCCATATGAAAATGATCTTTCATGCAGACAAATATATAATATAATAATATAAAGCTTATTAAGTTTGATACATTCAACCGCGTATTTTTTTTTTTTGGCGAGTATTCAGTGTTATGCTCCAGCAAGTAACCATTTTTTATTTATTACTTTATTCTTGAATGGAAAACATAACAAATTATTGTGCTATCTTTTTTAAGTTTTTTCGTTTGACTGTTTACTTAGAAAAAGTTTTATTTTTTATTAATAATTTTACGTAATCAACGTTTTTTTCAAATTAGAAAATATTGTATGCATACACAATGCACCATCATTTTTCAAACGCTTGGCTTTTTGTTTGGTGGGTAGCTCGCAAGCTCACATACAGAATATACCAATACATTGACGGTGCCCACCACTGTTCTAGACACACTGTTGAAGTCTTTACATATGAAACAATTGAAAAAATTCACGAAGTGGTTTTAGCCGATCGGGAATTGAAAATAAGATCCATAAGCATCTAAACTGCCTTAGTGGTTCCAATTTTTAATGATCACTTGGGTATGAGAAATCTGTTCGCAAGATGGGTGCCGCGTTTGCTCACAATCTAGGATACACAGCTGTGCAGTTTCTAAGGCAAAAATACAAGAATTTATTGAAAAATTGCTCCTTCATCCGCTTTATTCTCCAAATTTAACATCGAGTGACTATTTCTTGTTCACAAACTTAAAGAAACGGTCCGACGGAAAGAGATTTGATTCATCGTTAAACGAAATAATTTCACAAAAAAAATAAATAAATATTATATTGATGACCTCTACAAATCATATTTTTCGTAAAGCATAAAATAAATGAAAAAACGTTAAACTAAGTGTATAGGACTCAAAGGAGACTATGTTGAAATAAAAAAAAAATAATTTTTATATAAAAAACTTTGTTTCATTTAAAAAGTCAGGGACTTATTGTTTCGTCCCTATTAAGGTGTCTTCGCAAGATAAAGGGTGTTTTTTATGAAGTTTTTTTTTATACGAATCACTCTGTTGTCTGACAGCTGTTTTGACAGTTTAAAGTGACGTCTCTACTCAGTATTGTTTGGCAAATCATCATGAACAGCTTAACTCCAGAACAAAACTTCCAAATCGTAGAAATTTATTTTCAAAAACTGTGTTCAATTAAAAATGTTTATCCGCTTTTTTACCGCAAAATTCTCTTCAGTGATGAGGCGCATTTTTGGTTGAATGGATATGTCAACAAGCAAAATTGCCATATTTGGAGCAAAGATAATCCACAACCCGTTCAAGAATTACCAATGCATCCCGATAAATGTACTGTTTGGTGCGGTCTATGGGCTGGTGGAATCATCGGTCCTTATTTCTTTGAAAATGAGGAAGGACGACGCGTTACCGTGAATGGAAATCGATACAGAATCATGATCAATGAATTTTTGGTGCCAAAACTTCAAGATATGGATGTAAACGAAATGTGGCTTCAACAGGATGGTGCCACTTGTCATACTGCGGGCGAAACAATGGACTTATTGAAAGAACATTTCAACGACAACATTATTTCGAGAAATGGACCGGTGAATTGGCCTCCGTGTTCGTGTGATTTGACGCCACTCGATTATTTTTTGTGGGGATACCTGAAATCATTGGTTTACGTGGGTAAACCAGCAACGATTGACGCTTTGGAAACCAGTATTCAACGTGTCATTGCTTAAATACGCCCTCAAATGCTTGAAAAGGTGGTCGAAAATTGGACCTCCAGGATGGCCTTTGTGCAAAATAGTCGTGGTGGCCATATGCCCGAAATTATATTTAAATGTTAAATGACAAGAAATTATCTACCAAATAAAAATTTGGCATATGTTTTATTTAAATTTCAAATCAGCATGCTCTTATAAAAACACCCTTTATAAATGGTGGGCAAATTTGAGGTTAGGTAGTAAATTGGCTTAAAAACACACATTGTTTTCGATAAAGTCAGTTTTATTGAAGCCAATATAAATTACAAATACGAGAATTAATAATGAAATATAATATGTCGAGCAAATGACCACCTCCAGCACTTCAGCAGATGTCCGTTCTTTTCAAAAAGTTTTTAATCACATTTTGCCTTATGGAGAGCGTTAGTTGTTTGTGGTTTGTTCACGTAAAGCAGGACATTAAAATGGCCTCTGAGAAAATAATCTAGCGGCCTTAAACCGCAAGAACGAGAGGGTCAATTGACCTCCCCAAATCGACAAATTACACGACCGGGAAATTTCTTATGCAATAACTGAATTATTTGGCCGCCTGTGTGGCTTGCGGCGACGCCTTGCTGAAATTAAAGGGTTACTGATGTGAACTATGGTCAATTATAGCCGCAAAAAATTGCTTCATTTTCGAAAATATACAATAATATATAGAAGATGATGCCACCTTTCCACAACCACCATACGATCACTTTCTTTGGATGCAATGGTTTGTTTTGGGGATTGTTTGTGGGTTTTTTTGCTGTTTGATTGAAAATTGGTGTCATCAAGATAATTTGGTTGAAAAAAGTGTTGTTTTCGTTTAGTTTTCACACATAAATTTTTTTTTTCAAGAGTGTTTAAAATTTCCCAACTTTTTGCTAAATAAATGTCAAAGGATGACAGCTCAATGCTTCGCATTTTATCATTTGACAGCCAATTTGCTTTCTAACCTTAAATTTGCCCAAACTATATAAGAAAATATTATCGAGTACGCGGGGAAGACTTTTTCTAATAATCGGCCATGTGATGGAAATCGCTTATCGCATGAAATAAAGCGTTTTCGATTTGAAGTCACAAAATTGGTGTGCTGGAGTTCGCAATCGCTCAAAATCGTTCAAAAGAAATTGGCGTTTTTCAAGTCGCATGTGATTCGACAATCGTGCGATTCACAGCACATATGTACATGAATATTCTCAGGCATTTCACACTATTGTGGGATATTATTATTATTATATGAGGCCATAAGCACAGCGACCCACACATGTGATATACTCGGTCACATATGTGTTCCTTCCGATGCTGCAACTTCTTTGTACCAACGGAACTGAGCAGTACATATTTAATTACTACGCAGTTATTTTTAGCAAATAGTGAAAATTACTAAAATGAGCAAAATCTGTTTCTCGTTTTAATTTCAATATCAAACAAATAAATATCCCACATTTATGAATTCAGCGCAAAGTATTTGCTGTTGTTTATTTATATTTATTCCTCAATGAATGCCAATAGTTTTACAACAAATACAATCGGAATAATTGCAGACAACACTACGTATTGTTTTCATATTGCATGTATTTAATGTTCGCAGCTTAAAAGTATGAATGAGTAAATACTCTGAAAAATAAAATTAAATGAAATAAATGCACTCGTATTGCAACAACTGTATTGTATCAGTGGCCAGTGTAAACAAGTTTGCCATTTTATGTGCAAATATGTGCGAGTATGTGGTAAAATATATACTCGTACATGGTATTTGTGCCATGTTGACACACAATAACACTTTGATGTGCAACAAATTTATTGAGCAAATTGATATCGGTGGAGAACAACAGGAACAAAACGAAAAAATTATTTAAAATCTATAAAATTTAAGTGGCTGACATTATATTTACTACGCCTGCAGAATTTTACTTGTAGACAACTTTATTTTTAATTGTGTAAACACGGGCAGTTGGCAAAAGAGTAACTTTATTTGTTCCATCATGGCATGGTGTGAGTCTAAAAGTAATAAGTCAAATTACAATTTTTCCATTTAGGAGATCGGGCAACAAACTGCAGATAATTGCAGGTTGTCACAAACACGTAGCATCGTAATGAGCTGTAGGGTCTGAGGCAGTTTGCATCCCTAGAAACGAATAAAAAATGAAATTAAAAACTAGTTTTCATATTAATCATTCAATTGCCTATTCAATAGCCATAGGAGAAAATTAAAAATACGGATGTAAGTATTTTTATAGAGCATTCACATTTGCTATAATCAATTCAGTTAAGATTTATAGGCTACTTGTTCGAAATTTCTGTTTTTATACCCTCCAAAAAAGAATTTGGAGGGTATATTCACTTTGTCATTCCGTTTGTAACACATCGAAATATCCATCTCAGACCCCATAAAGTATATATATTCTTGATCACTGATGAAATCTAAGACGATCTGAGCATGTCCGTCCGTCCGTCTGTGGAAATCACGGTTCAGTCCAAACGAAAAGAGCTAGACTCTTGAAATTTGGCATAAATATATTCTAAAGCTTAGAACAGGTTAAGTTCGGAGATGGCCTAAATCGGGCAAGGGAAGAAAAAGTTCCCCTAAGAAGAACTAAACTAACCCAGAAAAAACAACATAATTTTTAAAGTTTTTTGGTTTTTTTGTTAAGCCAATGATATATTTTTATGTCAAATACGGTCCAACGCCTTAAACTGGAGCCATAAAATAAATAAAAAAATTATTTGTGGACCCCGCCCACTTTAGTGGGCGTTATTATATGCAAAAATAGCATACAAATTTAACAAATTGTTTTACTTAAGCCTACATTTCTTAAAAATAAAATTTTTAAGCTTTAATGACGAACCTGAGACGATACCTGCTACTACTCTGCCCTACCACCTCCTCCCCCTTCACCCCCTAAATGACCCTACCAAAAAAATATTTGTATTTAAATTTTGTAAATATTCATCCCAAGCATTTATTTTTAGAGTTTTATGAGTACCTGTTTCTGCCCTACCCCGTTCTCCCCCCCCCCCCTTTGCCCGCTAAATGACCCTATAAAAAAAAATTTTTTTAATTTTGTAAATAATCATTCAAAGCATTTATTTTTAGAGTTTTATGACTGCCTGTTTATGCCCTACCACCTCCCCCCTGTGCCCCCTAAATGACCCTATCAAAAAAAATTTTTAATTTCGTATATAATCATCCCAAGAATTTATTTTTAGAGTTTTATGACTGCCTGTTTCTGCCCTACCCCTTCCTCCCCTTTTGACCCCTAAATGACCCTATAAAGAAAATAAAATATTTTATTTTATTTTATTTTATATAATTATCCCAAGCATTTATTTTTAGAGTTTTATGACTGCCTGCTTCTGACCTAACCCCTTCCCCTCGTTGCCCCGTAAATGACCCAATAAAAAAATAAAATACTTTATTTTGTATATAATTATCCCAAGCATTTATTTTTAGAATTTTATGACAAAGGTGAAATGTTTCCCCCACAGCCCTTGCCAGAGCGACCCCGCCAAAATACAGTTTTTATACCCTCCAAAGCGAATTGGACCCTATAAAGTAAATATGTATATTCTTGACTAGTGATGAAGTTTAAGACGGTCTAGAAATGCCCATACGTTCGTCTGTGGAAAACATGATATTGTCTATTTTTGAACCCCGCCCCCTTTAGTGGGCGTTGACGTACGATATTATATAAAGGAACTCTGTCCCACTAAACTAAATATTTGGAGAGTATTTAAGATTCGACCCGGTCGAATATAAAGTTTTTACTTGTTTAAATTCAGAAAGACATGATAAATAATTCAAAGCACAAAGGAAAGTCAAAATTAGTTTTTAATTATTTACAGAGCTGTTTTCGAAAGACGCTACACTTCCATCATCAGTACTCATGTTTTGTTTTCTCCCCATATACGAGTATTAGGTGGCTTTAGCATGTCCTTCTGAATTTAAACAAATATTGGAATTAGAATTTTTACAATTGTAATAAATTCGGTTTTAGCCCCCAGATATAGAAGAAAAAAAATTATAAGATGAGTCGATAAAATATACGACAAACTAATTAAAAAAATGTCTACATTACAGCCTATTCAAAATTGCCTAATTAGATACTTTAAAAAACAACTTAGACGAATGAAAAATCGTTCGTTGTTACGACTGCCTTCCTTAAGGTCTGTATGAAAAGCACAGTGCTTTAAATTAAAAGAAATATGGAAAACGGTTGAGCCACTGAATGAGTGGGTTAGTTGAATGCGTTCAGAGTTTTTATTTATATTTGCAAGTTTTATTAGGAAATTGCATACGAGAATTGTATAAAACCGATGTTAGCACACTTTTAATCCCTGTATTACCTTGATCATTCAATTCTTTTATATAGCTGGCTTTAACAGTTGTGCCCACTTATGCGTTGAAATGTTTTTGTTGCTTTTACTGGTCGGTTTTTATTAACAATTTAACATATTATTAACATTGTAAACATATTTATTTACTTTTTATTTTTTATTTATATATTGTTTAAGTGCTAGAGTTGAAATTTAAGTACTTTTTTATTTTAGTGGCTTTTAAAATAATTTGTTTAACACACTTGTTAACAATGGAAGCGGTTTTAAATATGCTAATAGGGATTATTATGCTATAACAATTATACATGGCAATTGTAGTTGTATTTAAATAAAAAATTAAATAGAATTAGGAACAAATTATAATAACGCAAGTACGAAGGAATCAAAAATTAATTTTTTTGTATATTGTTATGCAAAAGATTCCATCTTCTTGGCTGTTTAGAATAAAGAGAACACATTTTTGGTATTATTAACCAAAATAGTAATATTCCTTTAATTCAGTGATTGACTCGGAAAATAATGACAGCTTACAGAAATTTTAATTGCGCAAAGTGTGCTAATTTAACTGAAACTTTTACGGAAAATAAATACCGCTAGTATAAAAAAGGTCTAGGCGATTGAGAGGCCATCTGCTAAGAGTATTTAAATTTCTTTGGATATAAAATTATCATCATTTGAAAACATCCACAAATTTGTTTACATTTTTTTTATATTCAAGGTAGTAGTCTTTGCTACTTAACTCAATCCTATCTTGAGAATACAAAAAATCATGCCGATTTCTAAAACTGTTACAGACTGTAGAGGAATTACCATTTATCTCTAAAATCTTCGGAAGGATCATGGATGGTCAAATTTCTTGTTCTTAAGATTATGACACACATGCTTATAAAAATCTGGCTGGAGAACAAAAAACACTCCTGTCCAGCACTTTTGATAGCGATTCTTCAGCGACCATTTGGGCGAGATATTTTACAAATATATAGCGGCTTCGAAATCAGTACTGATCCGTTCTGCTGGTTTGAAGATTATTGAAAATATTCTTAATATTCCAATCTTAATATTAAAAATAATAAACAGATATTGAACAAATTTATTTATTAATAAAATAATAAAAAATCATTTGCAGTCATGCAGATTCGAACTTAAGCCCGTTGAAAAAATTAACAATATTTAAAATATTTTTAAAATATTTCAAAATTTTGCCACTCCTCTTTGGATGGCCTCTTTATTTATTTGCGATATTGTCTTAACTAATTTGTTCAATTTGTAAAATCAAATTTCTTCAATCTTTTTATACCCTCAAACAAAGAATTGGAGGGTATATTCGCTTTGTCATTCCGTGTGTAACGTCTGAGACCCCATAAAATATATATTTACGATTCAGTCTAAACGAATACAGCCAGGCACATAAAACTTGACACAAAAATATCTTGCAGGATAGCACAGGTCAAGTTCAAGTTTGTAAATAGGCTGAATCGGGCAAGAGGGAAAAAAGTTCCCCTAAGAAGAAGTAAGCCAACCTCTAAAAAACAACATAATTTTTAGTTTTGTTTTTGTAATTTTGTTCAGAAATGATATATTTTTATCTCAAAAGAGACCCAACGCGTTAAACTTGGAACCATAAAATAAAAAATGAAAAATTGTTGGACTCCGCCCCCTTTAGTGGGTGTTATTATATGCAAAAGTAGTGTAAAAATTTTGTCATTTAGAGCGCAAAGGCAGGTGGAGCGGTAGGGCAGAAGAATATCAGCGAACAAGTCAGCTTCGTCGTAAAAGCTTGAAAATTTAATTTTAAAGAATGAATAGGCTTATATTGTGTTCATATATACGTCTTTAATTGAAACAATATTCAGTTAACTGACAATATCTTTTTGGTCTTCATACATACTCAATTCCGCTACGACAATTAGCATTTGACAACTAAACAAGTAAAAACTTTATATTCGACCGCGTCGAATCTTAAATACCCTCCAAATATTTGGTAAGTGAATTTAAAATGTTTAACTTGGTGGGACAAAGTTCCTTTATATAATATCGTACGTCAACGCCCACTAAAGTGGGCGGGGTTAAAAAACAGACAGTATCATGTTTTCCACAGACGAACGTATGGGCATTGCTAGACCGTCTTAGACTTCATCACTGATCAAGAATATACATACATATTTACTTATAAAAACTGTATTTTGGCGCAGTCGCTCTGGCAAGGGCTGTGGGGGAAACATTTCACCTTTGTCATAAAACTCTATAAATAAATGCTTGGGATAATTATATACAAAATAAAATTTTATATATTATTTATAGGGTCATTAACGGGGCAAAGAGGAGATGGGGGTTGGACAGAAACAGGCAGTCATAAAACTCTAAAGATAAATGCTTGCGATGATTATATACAAAATTTAAAAGAATGTAGGCTTAAATAAAACAATTTGTTAAATTTGTATGCTATTTTTGCATATAATAACGCCCACTAAAGTGGGCGGGGTCAAAAAATAATTTTTTATTATTTTATGGCTCCAAGTTTAAGCCGTTGGACCGTATTTGACATAAAAATATATCATTTGCTTAACAAAATAGCAAAAAAACTTTAAAAATTATGTTGTTTTTTCTGGGTGGGTTTAGTTCTTCTTAGAGGAACTGTTTTCCCTCTTTTTCCGATTTAGCCCATCACCGAACTTAACCTGCTCTAAGCTTTAAAATATATTTATACCAAATTTTAAGGGTCTAGCTTTTTTCGTTTGGACTGAATCGTGATTTCCACAGACGGACGGACATGCTCAGATCGTCTTAAATTTCATCACTGATCAAGAATATATATACTTTATGGGGTCTGAGATTGATATTTCGATGCGTTACAAACGGAATGACAAAGTGAATATTACCACCAAATTCTTTTTTGAAGGGTATAAAAAGACTGAGAAAAAGTATTGTTTACATATTTTCTGTGAAAATTTGGTTGTTTTTTATCATAAATATTTATTCATATCAATATTCTTGACATAGTGCGGTGTTGAACTCAGGACCCTGCGCTTCATAGCCTCGTGTTCTACCACTTCAGCCAACAGCATTAGTTAATTTTCTAGAAAGTGTATTCAATAGTATACTTCCGTTGTTAAAGCTTCCACTTTTTTAAAAGGTTTTCACTGGACACAGTTCCGACAGTGTTGCATTATAAATTTTACTCATTATTAAAACAATTATCTCTTAATTGCCAATAAGTTAATTACAATTTTTATATGAAAATTTATATATGTATATATAATTTGAATATTGCTGTATATATGTGAACACCATATTAAGAAATATAACTTTTAAACATTTACTCTATTTTTCCGTTTAATATGTTACTTCAGCGTCCACTAAAGTTTTTAGGGTGCAATAATGGATTTTTCTGATTTTCTGACTGCAAGTTAAACACCTTGTACCTACTTTGACTTAAAAATATGTTATTTGCGTAACAAAATAACAAACAAAAACTAAAATTAAAAATTATGTTGCTTTTTTTTAGGTGGGCTTAGCTCTTCTTAGGGGAACTTTTTTCCCTCTGGCCCGATTTAGACCATTAACGAATTTGACCTGTACGATCCATCAAAATTTATCTGTACCAAATTTCAAAGCTCTGGCTCTTTTCGTTTGAACTGTATGTTCCTTCCCACAGACCGACGGACGAAGGGGGCAGAACGTCTTACATTTAATCACTGATCAGGAATATATATACTTTATAGGAGCTTAAAAGGATATTCCATTAACCATGAGGCTGGTTTAAGGAAAAACAAAAATTTGCAAATCTGATATAAGTTTAAACAAGTGAAAATGTTATATTCGACCGGGTCGAATCTGAAATACCCTCTAAATATTTAGTAAGTAAATTTAATATGTTTAAGTTGGCGGAACAGAGTTCGTTTATATAATACCACGCCCACTAAAGGGGCGGGGTTTAAAAATAGACAATATAATGTTTTTCACAGACGAACGTATGGGCATTGCTAGACCGTCTTAGACTTCATCACTGAACAAGAATACTTTATTGGGTCCAATTCATTTTGGAGGGTATTAAAACAGTATTTTGCCGGGGTCGCTCTGGCAAAGGCTGTGGGGGACACATTTTACCTTTGTGATAAAACTCTAAAAATAAATGTATGGGATAATTATATACAAAATTAAAAAAAAAACAAATTTTACGGGGTCATTAAGGGCCAAAGCGGGGGGAGGGGTAGGGCAGAGTAGTACCAGGTTACATCTCAGCTTAAAAATTTTGTTTTTAAGGAACGTAGGCTTAAGTAAAACAATTTGTTAAATTTGTACACTATCTTTACATATAATAATGTCTCTTAAAGAGGCCGGGGTCCAAACATTATTTTATTTTTATTTTATGGCTCCAAGTTTAATGCGTTGGACCTTTTTTGACATAAAAATATATCATTTGCTGAACAAAATTACAAAAAAAAAACTTTAACAATTATGTTGTTTTTTAGAGGCTGGTTTAGTTCTTCTTAGGTGAACCTTTTTCTCTCTTGCCCGATTTAGCCATCTCTCCCATCTCATATTTATTTGGTATAAATATATCCTTCAAGATCTATTTATACCAAATTTCTAGAGTATAGCTCTTTTCGTTTAGACTGAATCGTGATTTCCACAGACGGGCGAGCGAACGGACGTTTTAGATTTCATCACTGATCATGAATATATATACAAATGGAATGACAATGTGAATATACCCTCCATATTCTTTTTTGGAGGGTATAAAATTTTCTCTAGTTTGGCCTTTTGATTTTATGAATTTAATTCATCAGAGAATTAATATTTGTGACTAATTTCATGTACAATAATCATTCTTGGCTTTACATCAACTTATTATATATTTTATATTATTGAATTTTAGGCAACTCTTTAGAGTTCTTCCTTACAGTTTCCTAGTAGAACTGAACTCTTTCACTAATAAATTTCACATTAAATTACATGCTTCAAATAACTGATAATACAACAGAATATACAACATAAATATTGACAAGAAAAAAGAAAATTATAGGAAGAATATAAAAGAAAATGAGCAACCGAAAAGAGCGGATGTGACATGCTTTTAAAGTCGGAAGTACTTAAAATGCTCAGGCATGCATTCATTTACTTTGGTTGTGTTTTTTGTTGTTCCTCTTTTTTCGTTTAGCTTTTAGAGGTCTTGTTGGCTGTAGAAATTGTTGCCAGTTTATGTTTCATTTCGATTTTGCTTAAAATTGTTTTCTATCTTTTTTTTTTACTTTCGCGTTGTATCGCTTCATAAAACCGCCTCCTTAAAATACTCACAAGATACAAAATGTTTGTTGCCTTATAAAAATATGTTCGTTTATTTTATTTTGTGGTTTTTCCGAAGACATCTTTTCACTTGTTCGTTCGTCTTTTCGGTTACGTAGAGTTTTCATACATTTACTTTGAAAAATTAGTACATTTTTTCTATTAAAAATATATGTATATGTGCATGTGTATGTGTGTTTGTCTGTTCCTATTACATAGAATGCTTGTTTTTGGTATTAAGTGCAAAGTTCATAGAACCATTATTTGTTGTAGCGAGTATTAGTGCAACAACATCAATTGAAAACATTTTTGCAGATTTATAGGTTTCGCCACACATTTTCATGTAATACGTTCCTATTACGTGCTTCTAAGCTGATATCAAATGTATTGCATCTGTATGTGTGTGTGTGCAAATGTATGTGAGTTTTTCGGAAACAGACTGATAAATGGAGTGGTGCATTCTTTATGCAGTTTTTAAGTACCCTTTAATAGACTGCACAAAAAAAAAGACTGCTAAAAAGGCAAAATTTTAAAGTGCTTGTTTGGAAGTAAATTTCAAAATACGTGAAAATTTCTGCCTGCAATTTTAAATGCTTAAATTTTAGGGATATTCGGAAATAAAATTAAAAAACTTAAACAAAAGCGATAAATAATTCAATTAAATATTATAAAATATATGCAAAACCATTTTCAAACGATATTTTTAAAACAAACTGATTAGCAGCTGCTTAATGCAGTTTATTATGAGATTATCATCCTTGCATTTTTCATTTGCATTTTGTTCTCAGTAAAAATGCACTTTAACACTTCAAACTTAAAACAAGTATTAAGTAAAGACATCAGAAAATGGCACATGAAAAAATAATCAAACGGCAACACGGTAAAGTATGTTGCCATGAGTTCGATACAGTTCTCCCATGTAATTTACATATAAAATTTGTTAATTTTTTTTATATATTTTTTTTAATTTTTTATAATATATAAATTTTTATAATTATATAAAGTACCGAGACAAACAAAACTAAAAGGTGACAAACAAGAGTACTCATGAGTGCTAATGATGAAAGTGTAGCGGCTTTCGAAAACAGCTGTTCTGCTGTGTAACTTGAATAATTAAAAACTCCAGTTGACTTTTCTTTGTGCCTTGGAATTTATTAATAAATATTTCTGATGTCTTTCTGAGTTTAAAAAATATTTCTGAACAATTAGTCATATAATTTAATAAAACATGTATTTTTGGAGTAAAATTTTACTTATTTTTGTTAGATTATAAAGAGGACATGTTCGGATTAATTATGAAATGCGTTCACGGCACTAATGACAGGCCCTTGCGGCTGATAAGTTAACCTGCCAGTTGTCATGGTTGTGGAATCGATGACATCCGGAAACCACGAATATATTCTCCCGACAAGAAAATCGCTTCTCGGGCTTTCTTTCTTTAATCACCCCAAAAAGTTATCTTTTTTAAGTTTTTACGACAAAAGTGAAAAGTCTCCCCACGTCTCTTTCCGGAGTGACCCTATCAAAATAAAGTTTCAAAATTGTCACAGAAATAAAACCCAGTCGGCCACTTAAATATGTCAGTGATGGCACTTAAAAACATATTTAACTTTGAGTTAAATATGTCATGACGTAAGCTCTTACGTCAAACATATTTAAATCGGCATATTTATCTTCACACACATCATAAAATATACTTTGGAAAACAGGCCTTTTTTTTTATATAAAGGCTGTGCCACAATTAACGGAAGTTGTGCATTGAGTGTGTAAAATTAAGGAAAGAAATTAAATAAATAGTTTTCGTTATCTTTGAAATATGGTTCAATAATGAAGACTCGTTGTGCCATCGTGTAACACAGTCAGCTGTCGATTATTTGTCTAGGGTTGTTGCCAACAGTTTCAAATCTAGCACTAATTTTGGAACACCTTTTTTATTGTTACTTAAATTAATATGCAAATCTAAATATTTCTTTTTAATATCTGAAATAGTTTTCATGCAAAAGTTTTAGCTTTTACTGTAAACTTAAAAAAAAGTAGTGATCGTGTTTTTTGCATTCAAGATGACGAAATAATGTGCCAGTCTATGAAATTGTGTAACAAAAATATTTCACCTTAATTTTTATACCCTCCAAAAAAGAATTTGGAGGGTATATTCACTTTGTCATTCCGTTTGTAACGCATCGAAATATCCATCTCAGACCCCATAAAGTATATATATTCTTGATCAGTGATGAAATCTAAGACGATCTGAGCATGTCCGTCCGTCCGTCTGTGGAAATCACGATTCAGTCCAAACGAAAAAAGCTAGACCCTTAACATTTAGTATAAATATATTTTGAAGCTTAGAGCAGGTTAAGTCCGAAGATGGGCTAAATCGGGCAAGAAGGAAAAAAGTTCCCCTAAGAAGAACTAAACCAACACAGAAAAAACAACATAATTTTTAAAGTTTTTTGATTAATTTGTTAAGCAAATGATATATTTTTATGTCAAATAGGATCCAGCGCCTTGAACTTGGAGCCATAAAATAAAAAAAAATTATTTGTGGACCCCGCCCACTTTATTGGGCGTTATTATATGCAAAAATAGCATAAAAATTTAACAAATTGTTTTACTTAAGCCTACATTCCATAAAAATAAAATTGTTAAGCTTTAATGACGAAGCTGAGACGATACCTGGTACTCTTCTGCCCTACCCCCTACTCCCCCTTCACCTCCTAAATGACCCTACCAAAAAAAAATTTTTTTTTTTAATTTTGTATGTAATCATCCCAATCATTTATTTTTAGAGTTTTATGACTGCCTGTTTCTGCCCTACACCCTTTTCCCCGGAAATGACCCTATAAAAAAATAAAAAATTTTATTTTGTATATAATTATCCCAAGCATTTATTTTTAGAGTTTTATGACAAAAGTGAAATGTTTCCCCCACAGCCCTTGCCAGAGCGACCCCGCCAAAATACAGTTTTTATACCCTCCAAAGAGAATTGGACCCTATAAAGAAAATATGTATATTCTTGACTAGTGATGAAGTTTAAGACGGTCTAGCAATGCCCATACGTTCGTCTGTGGAAAACATGATATTGTCTATTTTTGAACCCCGCCCCCTTTAGTGGGCGTTGATGTACGATATTATATAAAGGAACTCTGTGCCACCAAGTTAAACATTTTAAATTCACTTACTAAATATTTGGAGGGTATTTAAGATTCGACCCGGTCGAATATAACGTTTTTACTTGTTTTAAATAATTTCCATACTCGAAAGTTTTCATAGTATAAGATTAACTTAGATATGAATATAAGTGCTTCCGATAATAAAAGAAAGCTGATGAAATGGCGTAGCGGCCTCGAAGTCAGTGCTGATTCCTTCTGTTAATTTGATGACTATAAATAATATTCAAGATGCTACACTCTCAATAAAAGTTCAAATTTTACCGAATTCATAAAAATCATTTGCAGATCGCAGATTCGAACTTAGAACCCGTAATCAAAATTTTATTCATTTGAGGTTTTACTTCCTGCCATCATGAAAAAAAAGTTTTATTTCGTATTAATAATTAAAACCAAATACAGGCATCTAGTTGTCTGCTATATTTTTTAAATAACAATTATCCTGTGAATTAAAATTTTACTCTATATCCTTATGTCGTTGCTTGTAACTGACTTTTTTTTTTTTTACTCACATGACATAATCATTCACATGATGTAGATAAATTTTTTTGTAACAAAAAACAACTTTCACTGCAACAATAGAAAACAAAATAATAAGTAAAAAAAAAAATAGAAAAAAAGAAACAGAAGTCAACTTAGCCAGTTGACTTAGTACTTCCATAGAAGTGGGAGTTTGAAAATAAACAATGCTACTCCGCCTAAAGGATTTCAAAATGAAAAGCAAAAAAATATATTGTTTTGTGGTAGTTATTTGCAACAGATACAGATATCAGATGTAAAAAGTGACATCTGCACATATTATACAACACATATTGCACATTGGAACATGCATTTGAATATGTGCATAAAAGAGCGGAAGTGATTATAATTTAAAAAAAATTTAAACAATGAATGAACATATTAAAGCACTGCAAATGTAAACTTGCAAGAAATTATAACGACCCACGCATTCCCTATACAAACTTTACTAAAGAGAAGAAATCAAAATTAATTATATACCACAAGACTTGTAAAACTTAATAAATTTTAAAATTCATTTAAAAATAAATTTTACAAAAGGTCTCTATTATCAACCACATTTGGAATTTTAGATTCACAAACAATTGGCTAAACTAATCATATGCATGCAGCTAGTGATGGCAAAAAAAAGAATAATCGATTAATGAATCATATGATTAATCGAAACGACAAATAATTAATCGCGATTAATCGGAAACAATTAATCGATTAATCGAAAACAATTAATCGATTAATCGATATTTTTAGCTAAAATTTAAAATTATCATAAATAAAAATAAAATATTATTTAATTAATTAAATTTTCTGTTTATTCAATTAAAATAATTTATTTGTTTACTACAGAATTTAAAAATAGGAGCTTTGATAGCCGTTTCGTGTTTAATCTGCTCGGTTTTTTCGTTATTGTTGCACCCGCTTTGAAAAAAAGCCGCTCTGATGGTAACTAGGATTGCAGTTCTAGGCATTTCGACGTCAGCCATCAATGCTCAATGAATACAATTGGCGGCTGGCGACGATACTTTTCTGTTCCAGGATGTCTATCGATTATTATTTGGAATAATCGATTAATTCAATTAATCGAAGAAGAATTTCCGATACAATTAAATCGTTAATTGAAGGAAAATAACCGATTATTACAAATTTTTCGTTTAATCGTGCCATCCCCTACATGCAGCAGATCAAAGCGATTGTAAAAAATTCACTTTGCATATATGTAAATGAATGACAAAAGGAAGTACTGGTTTAACAAAATGACTCTTAGAATTTGATGATGAATTGTAATAATAATAAAAACCAACTGTCATAGTTTGTAGAAATGTCAGGAAAACCGCAAATACTTACAGAACTATAAAATATTTTTCATTAAAGGCAAACAAATGAAAACAATAGAATAATAGAAATGAATAAAAATTGCTACAAAAAGAAAAATAAATAAAAGAAATAAAAATTAAAAAAATAACAATGACGAAGAACAAGGGAATACAAAATAATGACTGCATGCATGCAGTCAGTGCAATATTGTTTTGTAAAGAATTTCCAATGACGGATAAAATAACAGTCTAGCAATTAAATAGAAAAATATAAAGTGAATGCCAGGAACGTTTTAGTGCATTTAATCTATACGTATTTGTTGGCACATGTAACACTCTAGATTTAGGAAATTCGAGAATATATTGTGAATAGATTAGACTTGTGTCCAACTAGCTCATTCGCTCAGTTTTGACAAGAACCTTTAATCAAACCTATGTAATTTAAATGGGTTTGATCAGAGGTTCTTGTCAAAGCTGAGCGAATGAGCTAGTTGGACACAAGTCTAGAATAGATCTGCTTTGCAGATGATATTGCAGGATGTTGCGTATGATCTGTAGTGTCCGCCCCAACGGTCGGGTTTGTCTTCGGAAATGCATAGCATTAGCAAAATTTTCACCGAACTTTTTGTATTAAATTACATATTGATCATCATGTGTACGAGTATATATGAATGTAACAAGAATGTAATATTCGTTCGGGCAATACAAAGATGATAAATCTAAAATAATCATATGTGAAAAAAGGTCATTGTAATTTCAGTAGCCGTTAAAAATACAAAATAAAACTAGATTTACACGATTGAAATTTTCTTCAAAATTGTTCTTCAAAATGATTCAATGTCGTGTAAACAGCCAAATTTCTTCAAAATTCATTGATCAAAATCGAATCTGGAAATATTGATAACTATAAATAATTTGACAGCATGTTCATTCTTGTGATTCAATATAATATATACAGACCAGTTCTGTAAACCACGTCGGTTTGAAATCGAGTGAATTCAAAAATAAATCATGATCCTAAAAACGTTCTTAAAATAAGATACGGCTGTTTTTTTTTTGTTTTTTGTTTTTTAGGAGTAGAACCAGCACTCAGGGGATGACCCCTATATATGCAATGCATTGCGCCGGAACTGAAAACGAGGGGATAGTATTGAGGGGACAGATTAGGAGAGATGAGAAGATAGACAGTTGTTTTTGTAGCTATTTCAACCTTTTACTTCGCCGGATAATTTTTGCTACAGGGCCGACGAAGGTGGGTGCTGTTACTCTGCTTTTCTTTTTTATGTTGAGTGACCAGTGCTATTGCCTTCATCATTGAAACAGGCTGGCAACAACTAACACAACCACGCACTAATGCTGATCAGAAGAAATTCCACACAATATTTCATGACTCAGCGCGGGCTCGAACTCAGGACCCTCCGCTTTATAGTCTCGTGTTCTACTACTTCAGCCAACAGCATCTTCTGGATATGATAATTGAGACTATATATGACAGCAATATTGAAAAAAGTCTGGAAAAATATATCTATTAGTGGAGCTAATTTTCTAAAATCAAGCGATTTCTAACCGACGTGATTTACAAAACAGGCCTGATAATATTATAATATAATATTGGAACAAAAAAAAATTATATGTGACCTGCTCAACGAAAAGGGACCCCTGCGCCCTGCATTTTGAGTGATTTTTATAGGAAAAAAACGCTCTTTCAAATGTCGCAAACAGCAAGTTTCTATGTCTTTTAGTTTTTTTACAAATCACCTGTAAAGATGAACATAATTAATGAAAAAATTTTAAAAAATGTGATATAAACTAATAATATATATAATATTTATATCAAAGGTACAAAATTACCCTTTTCGTGGAGCAGGTCACATTTAGTCAATGGATATAAACCTTACAGACTATCATAATATAATATCGATGTGTTTTCCATCTAATGCCCCGATTGTATTGGGAAAATTCCACGTTTTATTTATACTTTGGAAAATACTCTCCCATTCCTCCTCTGTTGATGGCATCTGTACCAATAGATATTATTTCAGATGTTTTTTATTTAATAAATTAGGTTTTACATTTAAAAATTCTTTTAATACTTTATATGTTTTATTTTATTTTATTTTAAAATAATAAAAAATGGTTTGCAGTCTTGCAGATTCGAACTTAAGCCCGTTGATAAAATTAACAATTTACATAAGAAAGTTCGACTAATAAAAATTCATACATAATTTATTTAGATAAGACTTCAAAATACCATCAATCGTGTAAATCTAGCTTAAGAAATATGTAAGTATTGTTAAGCATAAAATTAAAATTTGGGCCATCGTAATGAAAATACGAAAATACTTCAATGAAAATAGGGGCTACCCTAAGGATAACAAAATATTATATTATCATCCTAGATTGACTTGTGGGCCAAATTTGAGCCAAATCGGTTAAGAGAAAGTGGGTCAAAAATGAGTTGGCAGATTTGAGACGGCATTACAAACAACAACTGAGACAAACAGATCGAAAATTTAACTTTAAGCTTAAATTTCTTAACAACCGCTGTACCGATTTTAATAAAATCTAAACTCGATAAAAGCTTATCTATTGACGAAAATACAAATAGTAAAAAATCTTTATTATTTAAAAAGTTTCAGAGTTTTGGCCAATGAAAAGCGATTCTGAAGATGTTCTCTGGTCTTCCTCTGCCTTGTGTTGAATTCTTCTGATCGGCATTAGTGCATGGTTGTGTTAGATGTTGTTAACCTGTTTCAGTCCCAGAATATAATTGGCAGCGACTGATACGATCATGTACTAAAAGGCAGAGTAACAGCAGCACTCTCCTTCGTCGGTCCTGTTACAAAAATTTGCCAGCGAAGTAAAAAGGTTGAGGTAGCTACAAAATAATTATCTATCTCCTCATTTTTCTTCATCTGTCCTCTCAATACTATCGCCTCCTTTCTAGTTCCGGCGCAATGAACTACAGATATAGGGGTCATACCCTGAGTGCTGGTCCGAGTTAAAAAAGCAAATGGTGTCGGAATGGAAATATTTTTTAGAAGAACAGTAACTGAATCTTGCAAAAAAAAATTATATTAATAAAATAAAATAAAACAATTAAAAACCAATGGAAATCCCTATCTAAAGCAACTCTCCTGGAAAGAATTAAAATTTTTATAATTATTTTGAATACTCAATATTTCTATACTTTTTAAAATATATCCACTTATACAGCATCAAACTGTATATTTGGAAAGACAATATATAATGTTTTTACGTGGGATGTGATCGATTAATTAAAACAAATGAATAGATGTATTCATGGTTTGTAAATTCACAACCCGAATAGTGAAACCTTAGGAAACTATCCGCATATCTATGAATAGCAGAAAGTTTTATATTCCTTCATTTATATTTTATCACATTAAACTTTTTAACGATTCATTTGATAAGAAAAACCAACAATTATCAAATAACTTTATAAACAAATTTTTGTGAATTTACCTTTGCCACATCAATTCAAAGATTAGAATTCGTACATACACACAAACATAAGTGACATAAAAGTACATTTATAATTTTTATACTATTATTCAATACAGAATAAACTATTCATTCCTCCACTTCAATATTTTGAAGTGTTCAAAGTACATTGCGTTAACTAAATGTTTGCATGATGTGGACTTTTTGTAATATTTTATATGGCATTTCACGAAGTGCATGTATGTGAGAGCAGCGAAAAGTCGCTAAATGGCTGCATATAAGAGCACTAAGCCATTGGTCTAACAACTATATATTCATCCAGTTTAAAAGGGGTTATATTATATAAATAAAAACATCTTAAGCTACCTTCTTATCTATCAAATATTTAACGAAAAAGAAAAAATTACACACAACCTAGAGTCAACCCTTTCCAAGTGACAACCCCGCCCCACTAACACATCAGACTTAGTGTTTCTTGTATTTAGACATAAGGCTCTGTCGACGCACGGTGGCTCAGAATGAATTTCCATTGGCCAAAGTCTACATATATTTTTTCTTGACATAGATTCTTAACATTTTTATGCCAACAGAAAGGAAACAGATCAAAACTAAGGTAGCCGAAAAATGTTGTCAAAATATTCACAGTAGTAGGCGTGGCATGCTGATAAGGGCAAAGAATTTAAGTTAATTTAGAAATAAAAAAAAATTTGTAATATTCGATCTCATATTAATTACGATTTCTTGAAAACTATTATTGATAATGGGCTGCGGATTTTATTTTTTTGTTATGTTGAGTGGACTGTTGTTTTTAACAAATGATATTTGCACACCCTGTATAATTTTGTATACTTGTTATACTGTATAATTTGTAGTTAGGGTGTTATGTAATAAATTTGAAACCACCATATATTCGTAAAATTTTAAGTTTAATAGTGTATAACTTTTAAAGGACAAAAAAGGAACAAACATCGAAACCATCCAAAGAAAGGCGAAAGTGTTTTCTTTATGCTTATATATACTTTTTCAACCGCCCGGAGCCGCCCGTAGAACACATTTTTTTATTTTAATGAAAATACTAAAAAATTTACAAACAAAATTCTATCAGAATTGCTAGTAAATTTACTTAAGAAACCATTCACTGTCATATAGACAAATTGCAGATAGCAAACGTAGAGAGAAAGAGAGAAAAGTTATTAGTGGCATAAATTTTTCATCAAATGGTTGACATCCTTTTAAATCATATTTGTTTGAAAACTTGTATGTAATCCCGCGTCATTTTGACTCATATAGCGCGTATATTTCAAAATGGGTTATACGTACCGCAGCGTTGTATGTGCCTCACGCAAGATATGCACAACGACTGGGATGTCCAAAGGGCGCAGCGATGAATTCGCGCTAATTTTACGCAGATTATCTATCTAGGGTTAAGAAAATACTTTGCTAGTCGCATGTTTGAATGAATGGGCAGCAACTCTGAAACCAGAATTGGACGTAGTGGACTAATCATTCAGCCGCCTTAAGTCTATGTTTATCTTATGCAAACATTTACATGACAAATTGTAGGCAAGTCAAAAAATTTATGTAGGGAATTTATGATGATGTGGTATTTCTGCATGAGTTTTTCATATGTGTGAGTGTGCGTTATATTTTTTGTCTTGTGTGTAAGAGGCTTTTTGAAAAGCTCTTAAAATCATGTAAAAATTACGATAACAGTTTACCTTTTTTTACACAAAAGCTAAAAAGGAATACATTTTGAATTTATTTAAGGAACTGCACAATGGGGGCGACAATTAGATTTTTTTTATTTAATAGAAATCGTTCAGTCTTTTCGTCTTTGAGTATTTTTTTTGTATTTTTCAATTCACTTTTTTTGTTTTTGTAAAAATTTCAAAGATGTGTATTTATTGTGGATTAAGTTAATCATGCCAATGGGGCTAAAGGCACGAACAAGAAAAACTTTTACTATTGTGTAATCATCTATGCTGCAAAAGGAATGAAAGTGATACCACTCTTCCTGTATATATTCTTCAGTACAAGCATGAACACTTCCAAAATTATGTGTGTGAAAATAAATTTAAATTGATATAGGGTCCGCAATCTAACGTTTTTTTTTTCAACTAGTGCTTATTTCGTGAATGGTAACACTTAGCCTATGTCTTATTTGACAGATAATTAGTTTTATCCTTCCGCTGAACGAATTTGGTTGACCATCCAATGCGATTTCGCTTCGCAAAGTGGGCCTGCGATCGACTTACACAAGATGCCGATTTTGCCAAAAAACTCATCTTTTCAGATGAAGCTCATTTTGATCTTGGCGGGTATGTAACAAAGCAAAATTGTCGCATTTGGGGCACAGAAAACCCGCACGCATACTGTGGTTAAAGTCTACTGATGATTTGGTAAAGCACCAATGAAATGCATATAGACATTTGCTTGACCACCAACAAATAAATTTCATTTAAAATAGTATTGTGACAACAATATGTCAAATAAAAATGTCATAACAGTAAAAATAAAATATATTCTAAGTTCTCCAATGCCACACAGAATGGCGAAAATTTTTTTCAGGCTGGTAAAATTTTTCCCAAAGAAAACTACTACATTTTAAGATTTCAATGCCATAGTGCACTATTATATTTGCACTAACAAACATTTGTGTATACAAATTAAAAGAGAATCTTTATCAAAAGTAATATAAATTTCTGACAACACTTACTCACGAGTATTTGAAGCAATCTCACTTTCGAAAACTCATTACGTTTTCCATTCATTTAGTTAAAAAGGTTTCATCTTCTGTTTGAGATATTTTACCATCTTCATTTGCTAAACATCATATAAAATTATCAAAAAGGATTTCTATTGTTTCACGGCTCACACTCATACACACACACACACACACACTCGTGCTCTTGTCATGTTTTATGTGATACACTCTCACACTTATGACAGCAATAAACATTTCAAAGTTATTGTTATTTGTCGATGTTGTGAAAGTCGTTGAAGTTGATTTTTTCTTTTTTTTTGTTGTTGATTTCATTTTTGTCATTTCATTAAAATGTGTCGAAAGCATACAACATGTTGTATGTCTTTAACTGTGCTAAATGAGGAGTATTTTTGTTGTCGCTCGGCCTGTCTGTCTGTTCTCCAGTCTGTTGTGCGCTTCAATATTACTTTGTCACCTTATTGTCACCTCTTACTTTTTTGTATCAACGTCTTTCAACGCTTAAACAAATTATTTCCTTTTCTGATAATGATAGCGATGTAGGTATTTTATTATTTCGTTTATTTTTTTTCCTTTTGCTTAAAACAAAGGAATAAAAAATACAATCATTATGAAGAAGTGTGTTAGTGGTGGGGTAGAATACAATGGTTACATACGTTAAGTGGAACACATATACTTTTTTTATCTTTATTATTTGCTTGCCTATATCTTGTTCATATTCTAAAGAGGATCTGTTTAAAACTCATTACCAGAGCAAATGAAATGTTGGTTTCTGATTTTCTATTGTTAAAAGCTTCGATTAAAATGTTTCACATACTCAAGATTGAAATTGAATTGAAAATGTTTCAAAGTATTTTTTATTACTTTTATATTTTTCTACTTGATAATAAACAAAATCTGTTGGAAGTGTAATATTTATTTTATTTTTTTTTTGCTATGGAAATATTTTTTCTGACTTTCAATTTTCAATTTAGTAAGTGTAATTTTATGATGCGATTCAAAACTAAGCTCAAAGTATTATTTCCGAGGATGAAGGGTGGAAGTAATTAAAAATGGAATACTTTACTTAGTGTGTAAGCAACTAAAAATAAAAAGATTTCATACGCGAAGCCTGTTTGGAAAATAAGATGATATTTTCTATTGCGGGCGCATACATTTGTATTCAATGTTTCTTAAAAGTTACAAGGTTTTTGTTTTTCTGCGATTTTATGCTGTGAAAAAAAAAACATATTAGGCAAAATGTTTGTACAAAAAATGGAACTAAGCACTCCAAAGCAATTCAAGTGGCCTATAGCGATTTTATTCCCAGTTAGAAAAATTTGTATAAATGGTACAAAATTTGCAAGGATATTAGAGAAGATGTGAAGGACGACATTCTTCGTGGACACCCCGGCTCATCAACAACTGATAACAAAGTGGAGAAAGCAAAAAAGAGAGAACCATTTAATGGAGAATCATCGCATTAAAATTAGAGAAGGGAACAAAAAACCAAATCCGTGAATGATTAAATTCTTCTGGTTTCTTGACTTCTTTTTAATTAAAAAAAAAATCATATCAAATAAAATAATTATTTTTTTTTTATTATTATTTATTGTTACAGTAACATTTACATTTTTACAATAATTTAACTTTTCATTTTAAGAGATCAATTTAAAAACAATTTTTCTACTTAATCATTTACAGCATTTATTTTATAAATATATATGTACTATTTTATCATAATTTATTTAGGGAAAAAATATATCAAAAACCCATAAGTAGAGCAGTTTAGTTAGACGGTAAAAACAAAAGATAAAAGTTATCAAACTAATGCATTGATGTGTAAATAGCTAGAGTATCTACAGCGATTTGTAAAGTTTAGAGACAATATATTGAGTTTATCTTTAACTAATTTTATGTTAGATATAGAGTGCAAAGTTTGTGTGGAAAAACGTATTGGTAAATTATAAATCATTTTGAGTAGCTTATTTTGACATATTTGTAGTTTTTTAAGATGACAATCAGATGCGACATACCAAGCAGGTGCCGCATAAAACATTATAGAGTGGAATATTGTTTTTAAAATAAGAAGTTTATTGTGTGTATTTAGTTCAGACTTTCGGTTTATTAACGGATACATTATTTTAATTGTTGTATTAATTTTGTGTACTATATATTTTATATGTTCGTTAAATAAAAGTTTTTTATCCAGCACTACGCCAAGATATTTAACCTTGTCATCCCATAGAACAGACTTGGTACCAACAATGATGTTGGTTTGTGGTAGAAATATACTTTTCCTTCTTCTTGTAAAGAAGATAGCCTGGGTTTTTGAGGGGTTTATCATTATTTTCCATTTCTCAAAATAGTCGGTAACTATTTTAGTTGATTCCTCCAAGTTTTGTACTATGTCATCCGGTAATATTTCTGAACAAAGTATTGCTGTGTCATCGGCAAAAATAGATGAATTACATCCATGTAAAGCTGGAAAGTCATGCGTAAAAAAATTGTATAAAATTGGTGATAGACATGATCCTTGCGGACATCCGGCAGGAACATCATAGTTCTGTGAACAAATATTTCCAATATGAACTTTGAATCTTCTTTTTGATAGAAAACTTTGTATTATTTTGACAATCGCAAGATCCAGTCCAATTGTATATAGTTTATGACTTAGGGCATCGTGCCAAACAGAATCGAAAGCCGCTTTTATATCCTTTAGGACCATTCCAGTGGACTTACCTTCAGTGAAGGAGTTGTTGACAATATTTCTTATTCTAACGAGAGGCTGAATTGTGTTGTGTTCCGCACGGAATCCGAACTGTTGTGGCGGTAAAATATTGGTGTCTTCCATGAAACAAACTAGTTTTTCTTTAATAATTTTTTCTAGTATTTTTGACATAGTGTTTAATAGGCTTATTGGACGATAGCTGTTAGGATTGCTGCTGTCTTTTCCAGGTTTGGGTATTGCGATGGTTTTTGATTCTTTCCAAATTAATGGGAAGTAACAAAACTGTAAGCATAAGTTGTAAATACGACACAAAACTTTTAAACCATTCGCTGGAATTTTCTTCAAGCTAAAGTTTGAGATGCCATCAATTCCTGGCGCTTTTTTGTTTTTTAACATTTTAATAATATTTTTTAGAGTATCAATGCTAACGGTTATATGGCTTAAGTTTTGATCATTATTAATCGTATTTAAGGTACTTTTTACTACACTCTCTGTATCCAAGTCACTTAAATTTGAAGAAATATTATGATTTGTAAAGAAATTTTGAGCCAATATATCAGCTTTCTCATTATTTGTTACACACAATCTGTTATTTTGCTTTAGTGTAGGTATACACTTGGTTTTTTTCTTAAGAGCTTTAGATATCCTCCAAAATTTAGACGAACCTTTAGGCAAATTAGATAGAACGTTGATCCACTGCTTATTTTTGAATTCTAAAATTTTACTTTTAATGACATTATTCAAAAAGTTCATTTGTGATTTAAAAAGTGGGTTTCTTAATGTTATCCACTTCCTACGTGCACAGTTTCTTAACTTAATAATTTTTAGTATCGATTCTGGTAATCTTTTTATGTAAATATTTGGAATTGAAATTTTCGGCACACCAGCATCTATAGCGTCTTTGACAACATTCGTAAATAGTTCAATTAAGCATTCAATATCATTTCCACAACTAATATCCATTTGCAAAAGCGAATCAACATTATTATTTACATGGTTTGCAAATATATTCCAGTTAGCGTTTTTGAAATCATATTTTTCAGCAACTAAGCGATTACATGAAAAATTTATAGAAATGTGTACTGGCATGTGATCTGAATTCAAACTGTGAAAAATTTGTGCTCCAGATACTTTTTCAGGAATATTTGTTAAGAAAAAATCGAGAACTGAGGCCTGATATGTACTACTTGTGGGAACTAAAGTTAAAATAATTAATTTCCTGAAAAAAATCACAAAAAGGAGTGACGAAATATTTAAATTAAAAATTAAATTAAAATAAAGAGGCCTTAAGCTTAAAAATATCAGAATATAATAATCCGGAAACTGGTACATCTAGAAAATAATAAAATGGCAACACAATAATTTCAAACGTTAAACGGCTCAACCGTTACAAATGTTGAGAAATGAAAAAAAAATTATTCTGGAGAATCCTCGAATCACTATTAGAGAAGTTGTTGAAGATAAGAACTCATGTTATTTATTTATTTTTATCTTGGACCAGCACTCAGGTTATGACCCCTATATATGCAATGCATTGCGCTGGAACTGAAAACGAGGAGATAGTATTGAGGGGACAGATTAGGAAAGATGAGAAGATAGACAGTTGTTTTTGTAGCTATTTCAAGCTTTTTACTTCGCTGGCTAATTTTTGCTACAGAGCCGACGAAGGTGGGTGCTGTTACTCTGCTTTTAGTACATGATAGTGTCAGTCGCTGCCATTTTATGTTCAGTGACCAGTGACTATGCCTTCATCATTGAAACAGGCTGGCAACAACTAACACAATCATGCGCTAATGCTGATCAGAAGAATTCGACACAATATTTCATGACTTAGATCGGGCTCGAACTCAAGACCCTCCGCTTCATAGTCTCGTGTCCTACTACTTCAGCCAACAGCTGTTTCGTTTAATTTATTAATTAATATTTTTATTGTACAGAGTAATTCGGTTGTTTTACCATGACCGGCCTTCAGGGATTTCCCCTATTTATGCGCTTTGTTATGAGGAAGTTGTAGAGTTTATGGATAATCAATATGAAAAAATATAAATTATTTCACTGGAGCAATAAAATATCTAGGCTGCTTTTTCCGAGATGTATACCTTTTTTTTTACGAGTCAGTAGAAGTCAATGGCCTTTACCCAATTAGATTTGTTTGTTGTCTTCAAAATATTCGTTGATGCACCGTTCCATATATGAGATATGTATTCTATTTTTGATAGAATGGTGTAAATCTTAAGGATATCAGACAGAGTGAAGAACGTCTTAGCAACGTTTTAAAATGCCACGGCGCTTGAATACTTATTTGCAAACAAGAGAACAAAATACTGAAAGTTTGTATGCCAAGAATATCAGAAGTTTCTGATTTCAAAATATTTTTACTACGCATGATCACAGTCGCAGCAGCATGATCAATGTTCTGTTGGTGTAAAAGTATCAACTGGTTAAATTTCCATGACAAGAGTATGCAGAATATTTCTCATAAAATTTAGTTGTCTTAAATCCAATTGACTGTAGGTAATTAATACTTTTTATGCATTTAATAAATGTTGTAATTAAGTAAAAAACAAGTAAAAGTGCTATATTCGGCTGCGCGGAATCTTAAATACCCTTCACAGATGTAATTCTTCTTTCTTTCTTTCTTGCCAAAACCGAAAGTAGGTTTAATTAAAAAATCAAAATGATATTATCGGTTACTTTTATATTTCAGAAAACGTTTAAATTTTTCGGCTAGGAAGCTAAATGTTTGGCTTTTTTTATTACTAAATTTAATTTACAAACAAAAAGAAAAAATCCATTTCATGTACGCCAAAAAGTTCTTATTGTCTAACCGTAGAATCGTTTTTTAGATGTTGTTGGTTTTTATTGTAATCTGATATTTTTAAGCTTAAGGTCTCTTTATTTTAATTTAATTTTTAATTTCAATAGTTCGTCACTCCTTTGTGTGACTTCTTCAGGATATTAATTACTTTTAAATAATTAATACCAATTTATTTCTTCCTGATATTATTCATCATAAAAATCAAAAATAGCAAATTATATGCTTACTTTTATGTATCAAAAAATTTCGACATTCCAACCCTGGAACCGAATTTTTAATTTTTAAAATTTTTAATACTAATTAAATTCTTAACTAGGTATAAAATAGGTTCAATTCACTGAAAAAAAAACAAAATTGGGAACTTATATAGTCACTTTTATGTACCAAAAAATTTAGATTTTCCAACCCTGAAACCGAATTTTTAATACCAATTTAATTCTTCCTAATGTATAAAATAGGTTTAATTCACTAAAAAAAATATATTTGGAATTTATGTGGGTACTTTTATGTACCAGAAATATTTCGATTTTCCAACTCTGGAACTGAATTTTTAATTTTTTAATAACAATTTAATTTTTTCTGAATTACAAAATAGGTTTAATTCATTAAAAACACAAAATTTGGAATTTATGTGGGTACTTTTATGTACCAAAAATATTTCGATTTTCCAACTCTGGAAGCCAATTTTTATTTTTTTACCAATGCAATTCTTAGTGAGGTGTAACATAGTTTTACTTGGACAAAAATACAAATTTTTTAACTTTTTGGTCACGTTCATGTACTACAAAATATTGCAGTTATCCAACTCTGGAATATAAATTATGTTTTTCCTGTCCTAAATAATAGTTTTAAGTATTAAAAAACCGACGTTAGTTGCCTTTTTGGTTACTTTTGTGTGTAAAAAAATTTCAATTTCCCAGCCCTAGAAGCGAAATTTTAATTTTTTTACCAATGCTAGTCTTCATTAGGTTTAAAGTCGTTTTATTTAAGAAAACCTTAAAATTTGCAACCATTTTGGTCACTTTCATGTACTACAATATATTGCATGTACCAAAAAAACTTTCAATTTCCCAACCCTGGAAGTGCAATTTTAATTTATTTATTATTTTTTTTTGTCAATGCAATTCTTCATGAGGTATAAAGTAGTGTTATTTAAGAAAGATTTTCAATTTTGAACCATTTTGGTCACCTTCATGAAATATAAAATATTGCACTTGTCCAACCCTGGATTCGAAATTTTTTTTTAAATTGTTGATGCCAATTTTCTTCTTCCTAAAATATAAAATAGTTTTACCTAGCAAAAAAAAAATAAGGTTAATTGCCTTCTTGTAAAAAAAAAATTTAATTTCCCAACCCTGGAAGAGAAATTTAAATTTAAAAAAATTGTTTTTATCTATGCAAATCTTCATGAGATATAAAGTAGTTTTGTTTGTTAAAAACTCAAATTTTGTAACCATATTGGTTATTACATGTACTACAAAAAAAAAACTTTCATTTTCCCAACCCTGGAAGCGAAATTTTAGTTTTCTTTTTGTCTTTTTTTATCAGTGCAACGCTTCATGAGGTATAAAGTAGTTTTATTTAAGAACAAACCAAAATTTTTAACCTTTTTTGTCACTTTCATGTACTATCAAATATTGCACTTGTCCAACCCTGTACTTAACTTTAACGTCAGTTGCCTTTTTGGTTATTTTTATATACAAAAAAAATTCCAATTTCCCACCCCTGGAAGCGAAATTTTAATTACAAAATTTTTTTTTGACCAATGCAAATCTTCAAGATGCATAAAGAGGTTTTATTTAAGAAAAACATAAAATTTTTAACCATTTTAGTTATTACATGTATTTACAACAAAATACTGAATGGGCAAAAAAAACTTTTTATTTCCCATCCCTGGAAAAATGAATTTTATTTTTTTAGTTTTTAATAGACCATTGACCCTTCCAAAGTATGAAATAGGTTTAATTTGCAAACAACCAAAAAAATAAATGGTTTTTGGTATTAATTTTGCGTCCAGAAATAGGTGTAAGCTTTCCAGCTCTGGTACCGTACTTCGGATTTTTCTGAATTTCAATACCACTCTATTTAAGTTAATTTTCAATCCAATGGTCCAAGAACAAAGTCTCTAGCACTTCTGGGGGCTTGGGGAAACCCCCCACGTACAGACAGACGGACAGACGGGCATCGCTCAATCGTCATCGCTATTCATAAGGATCCAGAATATATATACTTTATGGGTTCTCATATTGATATCGAAGAAATTACACTTTCACTTTTTTGTGAAGGGTATAACAAAAAAGCAAAAATTCAATGTCACATTTTAAATGGAGTCTATTCCCTCAAATAATACTCTGAGCAGTTTGAATAAAACCCACGTGGACTGAATGCTATTGATTCTCCTTGGGTGATAAGCTATACGAGTAGTATTCATTTATGCGAATTTTGTCCTGCAGTTGAACCACTCTGCTGTGGTACAACCAAATACGGAAAATAATTTCTATTTCCTTTTAATAGTGATTTGAGCCGGGATACGGTTGCTGTAGCTGCCGAGGTGCCACTAAGAAGTGTCGACTGCTTGTGTTTGCAATTTACATGTGCAAACATCGCGTCAACGAACTGAGTTATTTTAAATGACTAGTCCTGCCAATTGATCGCTGAAGTTTGCAATGCAAGAGGCGATGAATGATTAGTTTTCACTGCAACAATAAGACAGTTTCAATTCGGATGAAATGTATTAAGTTGTAAAAAAGAATTCCCTTGTAATGGCATGTAATAATCCCCCTTATTCTGTAACAATTTGTCAACGTCACTTCAAGACAATATCAAAACTAAGACATGCGCATGCTCTATTTCCTCCGTATTTAACTCCTTTTTTATAGCCTCTTGTTATTTTATAGAGCTTAGAGAATAGTCAGAGGCTCTCAGTAGTAATCAATTGGGCCCCACAATCAGAATACAACTGCCCTATTTTTGATATTGTCGTGACGTGACGTTGACAAATAGTTACAGCATAAGGCGGAATAACTCACAAACCATGTCTCCGAGCTGGGTGCCGCCAGTGTCAGTGCAAAAGCTGTGGGTTTGAATCCCGCCGGAGGCTTTGTGCGTTTGGCGCAGACAAGCAAACACGCTTCGTAGGCTATTTGTGTTATTTATTAAAAAAATAATAATAAACCTGGGATTAACCACAGTAGTTTCTTATATGACACCATAAAACTAGCAGAAGTGTCCAACCTTTTAACTAAATTATGTTGTTTACAACACCGCGTTACAAAAACGAACTTTTTTCCTGTCCTATGAACCAAATATACTTTTTCGGAAAGGGGAGAAAATATAAAAATACACGTGTATCGGCGATTTTCATGTACACGTCAGATTTTTTTTTTGTATAAAATATAAAGCTCGTAGTGTCCGTCTGTCTGACTGTGTGAAATACTTTGGCTAAGTTTTTAACACTTTTTCCGCGAAATGGGCATATTAATGTCGCTAAAGATATATTTACATCACAATCATTTAGATTTTTTCCTGATGATTTTCCCCTGAGCTTGTAGCGATGAGCATGGCGAAAGGTTCCATCAGGACATTGCGGCTATTGAAAAGCGCTTTAAAGGACAAAACACTACGCATATTACTATATAACTACGAGATCGAGCCCGCGCTGAGTCATGAAATATTGTGTTGATTTCTTCTGATCAGCATTAGTGCGTGGTTGTGTTAGTTGTTGTCAGCCTGAGTGATGAAGGCATAGCACTGATCACTGAAAATAATTGGCAGCGACTGAAACTATCGTGTACTAAAAGCAGAGTACCTGCACCCACCTTCGTCGGCCCTGTAGCAAAAGGATGAAATAGCTACAAAAAAAAAAAAAAAAACTTTCCATCTTCTCATCTTTCCTAATCTGTCCCCTGTCGCAATGCCGTGCATATATAGGGGTCATCCCCTGAGTGCTGGTCCAAGATAAAAAATAAAATAAAAAAATAAAAGGTCGAAGTTTCTTTAAAGGCATTAAAATTTTTAATATAACAATTTTCAATGTTAATACATATAACAAAATTAATTTAAAAAAAATCGGGTTTTTAAAGAACTGAAACCGTTACAAAAAACCGATAACCAATTAAAAAAAAAATTAAGGAAAATCTGAGAATTGATAAAGATCTATTTTTTAAAAAAATGATACGTGATACAATCATTTCTACGAGTTTGCCTGCAAAAATTCAGCTCAATTGGATCACGGAAAAAGGGTTAAAAACTTATCCAAAGTCTTTCACACAGTCAGACAGACGGACACTACGAGCTTTATATTTTATACAAAAAAAAAAATCTGACGTGTACATGAAAATCGCCGATACACGTGCATTTTTTTTGGTTCATATTACAGAATGTGTGTAACGCGGTGTAATGATTTAAAGGCCTATTTCTTCTAAAAAAATTATTCCATGAACTAAATTTTGAATACATAGAAACATGAGCAATAGATTTGCATAAGAAAGAAGCAGCATGTTGTTAACATGTTGATAACTCGGCAACATTGCTGCTGCAACATTCACACACTAAAACATCGACCAGTCTTGTTGAACAGTTTATTTACGAATCCTGTGCCAATCGTTTTTCGACGAAATGTTATGATTTGTCCCGAAGATTTTCAGGACCATAGAGTTGCTGTTAATAAACGAAACAATTTAGTTGTCGTGCAACCACTTAACGTAGCGTTAATGTTTTTGAACTCGTGCTCGTATTGAAAAATCATATAGCATTAATAAATATTAATTTTATATATATAAATATGTGAATAATATTCAAAAGTAAATAAAGAAATTATTTACAAAAATATTTGCTAAAAGTGTTAACAAAAAATTATTAGGAAATATAAATAATGGAAAAAATTTTAATTGTTCATTGGAGTGCCCAAATTTAAGCAAGTGTAAATAATTGCTGCCACAAAAAAAAAAGAAATATATATATATTAAAATAAAAAATAAACAAGTGAATTTTAATACAATATCCGCTTCCGTTTAAGGCAACTTCCGTATGTCAATTCTGGTTTGTTAACATTTCTTCTTTTTGTTGTTGTTGTTGTTCTACAAATACAACCCGAAATAAATTTATATCACATACAACTACAACAGACGTTGTTATTCTGTTTTTGAATTTATTGTTGCTGTTGCTACACTTGTTTTTGCTATTGTTTAAATATTTTCCATTTTATAACGTTGTGCCAGCGCTTCCATCCTGCACACACAACTTCCAATTTGAATGTACGAATGCGTACGTGTAATTTCAAAATTTATATTCAAGACTTTTATTGCTGCAACTTCATACCATAACGGATTTATTTAAATGTCTGCATTGTTGTTATCATTATTGTTTGGTTGGAGGGAAAAAGTGCTTTCAAATAGGGAAACATTAAATTTATATTAAGTGGTTTTTGCTTTGCCATTTTGTTATTTATTTAATTTTATAATGAATGTTTGCTGAACTTTTTACTGCCACGTTAACGTTCATGCAACATCTTAATAGTTTTTTTGTTTCGAGTGTGAAAACATAAAATGTGGCATGTCATGATGTGGCAAGAAATGCATTACACATTTTTGCAAGTTACACAAAACATGCAATTTTCATGAATTTAGCGAAACTTATAATGGCTAAAATTTGGTTATAAAAAAAATTTAGAAGATATTTCCAAAATAAGGGGAATGCTTTATTTAATTAACCTTGCCAGCGATTTGTTTTGAAAAATTCAATTTAAACGTTGATGCTGGCTGTACCTCGTTTCTATATTTAATGGGATAACTTCTCGGATTTTAGGGCAGAGCACGATCAGATAACGTCTCAGCTCCATCATAAAAACTTAAAAATGTAATTTCTTAAGGAATGCAGGCTTAAGTACTACAATTTGTAATATTTTTACATTATTTTTGCAAATAATGTCTTACGAAAACACCCACTAAAGGCTGCGGGGTCCAAAAACTTATTTTTCTGATTTTATAGTTCCAAGTTCAATGCTTTGAACCTTCTTTGACTTAAAAATATATCATTTGCTTAACAAAATTACAACAAAAAACTTAAGAAATGTTGTAGTTTCTTAGCGGTTGGTTTAGTTCTTCTTAACCCGGCGCCGGGGGGGATGGGTCATAATTACCCGTCACTTTTCGAATTGATTGTGGTTTTAAAAATGTACTTCTCTTCTCTACGCTCTTCTCAGTAGCTGGAGATATTGAATCTCTCTAAATGTTATAATTTTCAAATCAGTCGCATGGTGATTGTACTTCGAGTACCACGTTTTTAAAGTTGAAAAAGCTAAATATGACCCATAGTAATATGACAAATAAGTGTTTATTATATTTAAGCTAGAAGAAGCCTCCTTTGTTAACTTTTTTAATATGAAATGTTTTTTCTTTAAAAATAAATACGTTATTTTTTAACAAAGTCATGTTTTATTTCTTTGATAAGGCTAGATTCAATCTAAATTGTATATATTTTTTCATAAATATAGCAAAAAAAACCGAGTTTAATAAGTGGGTCATTATGCCCCAACCCCCATGTCCGTGTAGCTAAAATCCACCTCCCGGCGGAGGTTTAAGGAAACTTTTTCCCTCTGCCCCTATTCAGCCCGTTTACGAACTTGACCTGTGCTATTCATCAAAACATATCTGCAATAAATTTCAAGGGTCCGTCTCTTTTCGTTTGGACTGTATCGTGATTCCCACAGACGGACGTACATGGAGGGACATGGCTAGTTCGTCTTAGATTTAATCACTGATCAAATATATATATATATATATATATATATATATATATATATATATATATATACACATACTTTATGGGGTCTTAAAGGGATATTTTGCTGTGTTACACACTGAATGACAAACTGAATACGAGGGTATACAAATTTTTATTATTCTGTGAAAAATCAGCAAATATTTTTACATTTTTCTTTTTGATTTTTAATAATAATTATAAATTCCACGGATAGTATGACAAGCATAAATATTCTTAATTAATAATTATTGATGTGTTAACATCTATACGCGCCCCTCTAGGGCAGTAAACTATCAGTTTCAATACATACGCAAGTGTAAGTGTAAGAGTTTGTTTGTTTGTTGTTGTTGCTTGGCAGTCGGTATTGAAAGTGATTATTGGGCGATTTTCATATAATTTTCCCACGCGATTTTCTCCGGAAATTCATAGCCGATTTTATTAATTTTTGGATTAAAACGCTAGTGCGGGTTTCGACGAAGAGTTTAGGCCAAAAATTAAGGCGATCCGATATCGGCGAGCGGAGATTTAAGTGTTTTAATTCGGAGTATTAATTTGGAGTAATATTAAAAAAGTGTTTTATGTTGATCTTCGGTTTTGTCTTATGCATAGCAAAGAGAATAGTGACGTGGTTATACGTACATATATAAAAATGAGATAGCAAGACAGCAACGTATGTAGCTTATGTACAAACATAACAATGTATGTATGTACATTTGTCTGTTGCTGTGCATTCTCTTTGTTTTTTGTGGGTTTAATATAAAATAAATAAACAAAAAGGTGTTAACACATCGCCCGTGAGTTCGGTATGCAGTACAATTGGTACTTCTGTCAAGCCATATTGGAGTGAAGCTATAATAATTCTTAACCCTAGAAATCGTAACCGGGTATTTTTGGGGCTACTGGCTGAAAACAACAGATCAATGACACTTCGGAATTATGAAAATAATAATGGATAATTCACGAATTTTCGTTTAGTAGTTTAATAGTAGGCAGCCAAAGATTACACCCATATGCAGAAACAACCGGGACACTCGTATACCCAATAGTTTTGAATGAAGAAGAGGTTAAAGGAATTATAGTTAAAGTTTTATTCAAAATTTTCAGAATATTTCAAGGCACACGAATATAAAATATCGGGAAACAATAAAAAAATGTATTTATTATTCCAGTTGTAATGGAGGCTTATACTCGTACAATTTGTAAGTGAGTGTTCCGAGCACATCGGCTTCTTGCAAATGCTGCATTTCCCTATGCATTTCACGCTTTCTTGATACTCTGGTGAAAAAGATGTAGAAGGACCAGTTTCGCAAATGGTCCCTAGTGATCGGTTTAGGCTGGTCTGCGCAGCTCTTTTCGTCGTGAAATGCCCTGCTTTTTTTATCTTTTTTTTATCTTGGACCAGCACTCAGGGGATGATCTATATATATGCAATGCATTGCGCCGGAACTGAAAACGAGGGGATAGTATTGAGGGGAACAGATTAGGAAAGATGAGAAGATACAGTTTTTTTTTTTTTTTTTTTTTTTTTTTTGTAGCTACTTCAACCTTCTTTTTACTTCGCCGGCTAATATTTTGCTACAGGACCGACGAAAAAGGGTGCTGTTACTCTGCTTTTAGTACATGATAGTGTCGGTTGCTGCCAATTATGTTCAATGATCAGTGACTATGCCTTCATCATTGAAACAGGCTGGCAACAACTAACACAACCATGCACTAATGCTGATCAGAAGAATTTAACACAATATTTCATGACTCAGGGCTGGGTTGAACTCAGGACCCTCCACTTCATAGTCACGTGTTCTACAACTTCTGCGTTATTCTACAATAACGATCATGAAGATATTTTCAGCAACTTTTCTAAGAAAAATTTGTCTTCTCTTTGCCGAATTGGTTATGATCTTATTGTTTATGTCATACCGTTTATATGCAGCCAATGCCAGTGGCCAACATTTTGTAGCTCACTTTCTTATATACTCTGAGAACAACCGATCCATGATGCCAATGACACCTTTGATGTAATTATAGAATCCTTTAACCTCCGTAACAAATCCCAAAAATTTATTCTGATGGACAAGAATGACCTCAGATTGTCAACGGGTTGGTTAACCGGACACTGCGGTCTCAGACGACACCAGTTTACCATGGGCAATTCTGAGACCAAAGTGTATAGACTCTGCGTAGCAGAGGAGGAGACACCGGAGCACGTTCTCTGTGACTGTCCGGCAGTGGCGTTGTGCAGGAGGAGGTTTCTCGGAGGCATTTTACGATATCTCACCGGGTAGAGTAATTGGCTTTATTCGCAGCCTCAATCTATATCAGCGAACACTTGGGCTGCACAAAAGATCCTTTGGGTCGCGGTGCTTACGGCCTCATATAATAATAATAATAATAATAATAATAATAATAACCTCCGGCTTTCCATTCTCTCCTATCGTGATTCATCGACGAAAGCAGCGGTACAGCTTCATTACTACGAGGAACATATTGACAACTTTTTAATGTTATTCATGCTGATACCTTTTCCAAATGTACAAAAAAGTTCAAAATTTATTATTGAGGCTAAAACCCCTCAGTTCCTGTGCGCATTTCACTGGAACTAATGCAGATCATCACAGAACCTTTATCCAACATTTCGTAGAATAACTAAATATATTATTTTAAACTTCTACTCAATTGAATCAGAAGCTCAAACATATATCTAAGCTATAAAAAGTACAATTAGATTTGGAAAAAAGCCAGCCAGTTGTAGCGTGACATAGTGAGAAAATAAAAAAGGGATAAGTGATTATCGAGTTCTTGTTATATCTTTGATATTTGTTTAAGCTTCTGATTCAATATCACCATCCATAGCTGCCAAATCGACATAATTGTCGATCCTTATTTTTTGACAAAATTTTATTGTTAAATTCTTAAATTAAACACTCATAATTAACATGTTTTACTGCCAAAATTGTGTTTAAACACGATAGTGTGAATATTACTTGTGCTTGTGAATACATAATTTGAAATAAAACAACATATTTATAATATTGTGCCCTAGGTAAATAAATATATTATAAGAAAATATTGATTAAAGCGTGTTTTTATTTTAAGTGTTAATTGTATTAAAACTTTTGAATTTTTGAAGAAGACAATACTTAGTTGTAGTTTAATTTGACATCGAACAAGTTTTTTACGTAAACGAAATTCCTGCCTTTTTTTGTATTATTCCATTTTTGTAGTTGTTGTGCTATTTTGTACATATAATACAGACTGATGAACATTTTACATTAAACCTTTTGTATATGCTTCTACCTTTGCTAACTTTTCAAAACCATATTTTAAATAACGAATAAAAATATAATCTGATTGATAGTTGGGATGCCAAAGAACAATAGAACGTCTACGTCTTTTTGCGGTTCTGCTGGTACCCTTTCTAACTTGCCATGGTAAACTCATGTCCCGTGCATTGTTGCAAGAAATAGTACTATACGTTGAAATATTTTATCGCAGTGAAGAAAACAAGATTTGATTAAAGATTAGAACTAATCAACATGATAAATATTCCAAGGAACAAGGAAAAATCTACAACAATTTGATTACCATCGGCCTAGTATTTTTACACTTCTCGTATCTATGCTATTTTAGAAAAAATGTGTATAAATAAAAACTGTTATCAAATGCTACTAAGCCATCTAATAAAGGTGATAAGCAAAAGTATACGGGAGTACTGATAATGAAAATGTAGCCAATTCCGAAAATTCTGCGATATATGTTGAATAATTAAATTGATGTTGACTCTTCCATGAGCCTAGAAATATTTAAAATGTCTTTCTGAATTGAAAACACGCTACGAACAATTAATCTACCTATTTGAATGAAGATTGCAGAAGTTGCTGACTACTAGAAGAAGAACTAAACCAACCACTAAAAAACAACAGAGTTTTTATTTTGCAATTGCGTTACACAAATGAAACATTTTTATGCCGAAAAAAGTGCAAAGCGTTAAACTTGCAGCTAAAAATTCAGAAAAATCGATTTTTAGATCCCACCCCTTTAGTGGGCGTTGAATTAACATATTACATGGAAAAATAGTGTAAAAATCTAACAAATTCTATTATAAAAACCTGCATTCCTTAAAAATTAAATTTTAAGGTGAAGGTGAGATGTTGTCCGCTTTTTCTCTGCCCTACCCTATCCTACCTTTGTCCCCTAAATGACCCTAGCAAAAAAAAAATTGTTTACACATAATAACATTAAAAATGGGATTTTTGCTGTTTTATGGCAAAGGGAAGATGCCTCCCCCAAGGCCCTTCTCGGAGGGACCCCAATAGAATACAGTTTTTATATACTATATACCTGGAGGGTATTTAAGATTCGACCCGGTCGAATATAACGTTCCTACTTGTTTTTGTTAAAAGTGGTCAAATGCAGCAGGAGTTCTGTTTGTTGGTTATTTTTTACACCCGTGGTGCCTAGGGTTTTTTATTTTCCGGACTTTTTCGTTTCCCGGGATAGCGGGAAATAAAATATTTTCCAAAAGTTTTAATATTAATTTAATTAATTAATATTTTGAAAATACTCTTTCGCTTTCGACAGAAGTAGGCCGGATAGTTAAGAGGGCGTTGTATAAATACTTAATATCTATGGTCCTTTTTTCGCTGGTTTCAAATAGTTTTAGCTGTTTTTTTATCGATTGTTTTGTCGTTGAAATAGACCTAGAAACTTGATTGGCTCTGTTGATAGCAGCGTTTAAAGTTTCCTCAAAAGTTTGCTCTTTTAGAACATCACCTGAAACACATAATTCCCCATCTTCTTCGTCATTGGATGCATCAAAAAGACGTTCATAAATAGTTTCTGCGTACGCAATTACAGCGCATTTTGGTGCATATTGAAAAACATTACAGTTGCTTTTACTAAAAAAGTTTGGTTCTTTTAAATAATTAATTAAAGAGTACAATTTTTTTTCTCTTCGTTCTTCAATTCGTTGGTGTCATGCATTAAAAATTTTTTGCCCAAGAGCGGACGGAACCGCTTTGATTTCCTTGCATAAAGCGATTAGAATAGCATCAGCTGCTAATAAATTTGTGCTTCTTCTACTCAAGGCTTCATTTACTCTCTATCAACTTACATATGTTGATAATATTTAATGGAAAACGATGCCAATTTAAAGAAAATTGAAAGTTTTTGAGTTGTAAAATCATAACTTTTTATGTACATAAATAGAATTTTAGTCCCGGGAATTCCCGGATAAAGTTCCCGGGAAAGGAAAATGAATGAAAAACTCTAGTGGTGCCCCATTGTGTTCTAGGGGATGGTAATGTTTTCAGTTCGAGAACATACAGAATTTCATTTGTTTTTTGCCTGTAACTTTGGATTTCTTGACGTCCTCTCCGAAAAAATGTCCAAGAGCTATTTCGAGATTCTACCGTATGAGTTCGTTAAATGAACTTTTGGACCTAAAATAAATATTTCCGAATATTTTATTTAGTACTCATGTATATATTTTTATATTTACTTTCCACAAAGAAGAGAAAGGGTGTCTATATATAGAATTGTCATTCCGCGTGTAATTTCTTCGATATTAATATGGGACCCCATAAAGTATATCGCACCCTAAATACAAAAAGGTCACAACTCAAAATACTAAAATTTTCAGGAAATACAAAAAGCTGGTCATCGTGCAGAAGCAACACGCTTAACATAAAAATACACAGTAGCAACTGTATTTTTTCAGTTAAAGAAGAAAGTGATGTGAAAGAAATTTTTGCAGTAGTTAGAAATGTGTACTCTGAATTAATTTATGGAAAAAAGTCAGTTTTGGAAAATTTTGAGTTGTGACCCTTGTGTATTTAGGGTGCGATATATATTCTGGATCCTTATGAATAGCGGTGAGCGATGTCCGTCTGTCTGTACGTGAAATCAGTTTTCAAAAACTCCCAGAAGATCTAGAGACTTCGAAGAATTGGAAATGAACTTAAATAGAGTGCTATAAAATCCGAAATACTGTTCCTGAGCTTGAAAGCTAACACCTATTTCTCAACGCAAAATTAACTAGAAAAACCAATTATTTTTTTATTTTGTTATTAATTAAACCTGTACTATAACAAGTAAAAGTGCTATCTTCGGCTGTGCCGAATCTTAAATACCCTACACAGATATATTTGTTCTTTCTTTCTTTCTAAAACAGAAAGTAGGTTTAATTAAAAAAAAACAAAATGTTGTTATCAGTTCCTTTTAAATTTATAAAACGTTTAAATTTATCGGCTAGGAAGCTAAATGTTTGGCTCTTCTTATATGGGCATTTCCATTTTGGCGTTACGTTACTTTTGTACGGCGATATGTTGAAAAAAAACCTTAAAAGCCAGTATTTAAAAAAGTTTTTTTCTCACATTCGAGAAATGATTGGACAGCTCTATATTCCGTAAAAAACAACGCAAATAATCGAGCCTAAGGATTTCAAGATAGACTCAAAAAAAGTATTTTTAATCAAACCTTTTTTGGTAGAATTTGGACTAATAGAATACATTTATTTTCCAATTTATCAAATGAAAAAATCGTATTTCCTTTTCTTCTTTTAGGAAAAAAGGTCTGGCGTTACGTTACTAAAATTTCCACTTGATATTATTTTGTTAAAAAAATACGGAAAAGACATAAATATTAGAAAATTATATAAAAAACTTATTATTATTATTTATTTTTTGCATTCCTTTTATGATTAAATATTTTTGTAGCAACAGTTTTGCAATAAGAGTATTATTATGAAATTGCTCTTAGGAATGTTAATTATAATGAGAAAATGGCCTTGAAGTTAAGAAACAGTTACCAAAAAGAGAACTTCAAATTTGTAGCTCAGTATTTCACCATCCCAACAAAGGAAAGCTTTGAGCTCCTAAATTTAATTTATTTTAGAGTTTTCTCTTTTATAATACATTAGGAAAAAAATCTGTCTGTTAACTTTTAATTTTTCGATTAAGGTTAACTTTTTTCTGGAAATGCCCATATCTAATAGCTCTGAACGTCTTTCATACAACAAAATATCAACAACACATCTTTTATACTTCGGGAAGAGTTAAATTGGTATTAAAAACCAAATACATTAAAAATTCTATTTCAGGGTTGGAAAATCGAAATTTTTTGGTACATAAAAATAACAATATAAGTTCCCAATTTTGCGGTTTTTCAGTGAATTAAACCTTTTTTATACTTCGGGAAGAATTAAATTGGTATTAAAAGTTTTAAAATTAAAAATTCGGTTCCAGGGTTGGAAAATCGAAATTTTTCGGTAGATAAAAGTAGTTCCTAATTTTGGTTTTTTGTGAATGAAATCTCTTTTATACTTTGGGAAGAGTTAAATTGGTATTAAAAACCAAATACATTAAAAATTCTATTTCAGGGTTGGAATATCGAAATTTTGTAGTACATAAAAGTAAACATATAATACACTTTTTTGATTTTTATGATGAAGTATGTCTATTTTAAATATCAGAAAGAAGTAAATTGGTTTTAAAAACCCAAAAATCGAAAGACGATTCTAGGGTTGGGCAATTGGAACTTTTTAAGGTACATGAATCGGATTTTTTCCTTTTGTTTGTAAATTAAATTTATTTAATATTTTTGAAAGATGTTCAGAGGCATTAGAAATAAGAACAAGCAAACATATAGCTTTTTAGTCGAAAAATGTAAACGAAAAGAATTACATCTGAGAAGGGTATTTAAGATTCGGCACAGCCGAATATAGCGCTTTTACTTGTTTTCTTGAAAAAAATTATTTCGTTCGTACGCGAAAACACTTTTTTCCCTCTTTGATATTGTAGAACGCATAATTTTCTCACATTGGGAAATTGTAATTCAGAACACAACGAGTGGGAGAGGGAAAAAATTGCTCACGTCATTTGTAGTCAATATTGACTATGTAAAAGATGTTTTTTTTCACAATGAAATTGAAAATAAAATATGAAACGCCATAGGTGCATTTTAAACTGCCTCGTCCTACTTGTGTGTGTGTGTGTGTGTGTGTTGATAGTTTTCAGTTATATCTGGCACGGCTACACATCAAATTCATTTTGTCAAACTTAATGCCGATGTTATTTTTGTAAAATTTTTTTTGTTTTGGGAAATATGTCTAAAATATAAGATTGCCGCGCAGATATTTCACTATCAGTGCAGAGTTAGAAGGCGCACATACGAAACTATTTCTGCAGTGATCGTAGTGGTTTTGGTCAAACCTATTTTTTTTTTATCTTGGACCAGTACTCAAGGGATGACCTCTATATATGCAATGCATTGCGCCGGAACTGAAAACGAGGGGATAGTATTGAGGTGACAGATTAGGAGAGATGAGAAGATAGACAGTTGTTTTTGTAGCTATTTCAACCTTTTTTACTTCGCCGGCTAATTTTTGCTACAGGGCCGACGAAGGAGGATGCTGCTGTTACTCTGCTTTTAGTACATGATAGTGTCGGTTGCTGCCATTTTATGTTGAGTGATCAGTGACTATGCCTTCATCATTGAAACAGGCTGGCAACAACTAACACAACCACGCACTAATGCTGATCAGAAGAATTCAACACAATATTTCATGACTCAACGCGGGCTCGAACTAACGACCCTCCGCTTCATAGTTTCGTGTTCTACCACTTCAGCCAACAGCACCCAAACCAATATGGATCAAAGTTTTTTAGTAAAAGCAATAAAATAAAAACCAAATGAGAAAATGAGAGTCTACTCGTAAGGAGGCATCCTGGTAAATGGCCATGACGCCTTTGGCGAATTTTCACACATGGCACACATATTAAATTGGATTGAAATTACAAATTTTAAAGTCGTTTTCTTTACATCGAACCTTTTTGCAAAATATACTCTATCGAACTGTGCCACTTTTTAAATGATATTAACAAGACTCCTTTGAAGTTCCCAAATTACGAGCAACAAACAAAGTTTCATAACATTGTTTACATTTTCCTATTAACATTTTTTAAACCATAGTTGCTTTTAACGGATAATGTGCCACAAAAGAAGCAAAAAGTCAATAGTTACTTGTGTTGCTTTTAACCTGAGAGTAGAAAACACAATTTTGCCGCTTAAAAGTAAAGTCTAGTTAAAAAAAAAAAAAAATATGCAAAAGGAGTAAACAAAATACACTTTATTCCATCATCTCTTGGTATTTAGTCTACTGTTGCATGCTTTCTTCTTAAAAACAAACGAAAAATTAAACAGAATTTTTGTTGAAGAGCAAAAAATGGAAATTCCAGAAAGCAAAAAAAAAGTTCTTTACTTTTACCCGCTAAATTCCTGTATTAACGTTAAAAGCTAAATTTTTCTTTTTAAAGATTAACAGAAAGAAAAACTTTAAAACTCTGAAGCCGAAGAATAAGTGAAATGTTGATTATATTCTCACATTTAAATAACTTAAGATCTCAAACGAAAAGTAGATGGCTATTTTAATTGGTTCCAGATACCGCGCCAATAAAATAAAACGGAAGCTACAGTCGTAGAAAGACAGTCATTGCAACTGCTTTAAAATTCACTCCCATGTAACACGGATGCTTTAAATGCTGGCCTTAATCACCTTCTAATTCTTAAAAGCCAAATGTAAAGTTTTAAGCAGTCTGTTTTATTTAATTTGTGTCTGACACTCGAGCAGAAAACATCATGATTTTTCTATATGAATTTCTATTTTAATACTGAACCTTTTGTTTATGTAAATTGTATTACAGGATGTTAATTTCCCAACAGGCTATAGGTTCAAATCTGCGAAACTGCAAATTATTTTTTATTTATTTTTATTTTTAATAAATGAAAGTGATTGCATTCTATTTATTAATTTTTTTTAGAGTGGAATATTAAGAATATTTTTCATAGTCATTAAACCAACAGAACGGATCAGTACTGATTTCGAGGCCGCTACGCCATCTCATCAGCGTTCTTTGTTCAATTTTTCCACTTTTGCAAGTGGTGCTAGTTAGTAGGAATATCAACTATTTAACCAAAATTTTAACGAAAATTTAATATGAGAAGTTATAACATTCATATTATTAAGTTATTACATTTTTGGTTAGTACGAAATTCCCCAACCCTGACAGGGCACGCGCACTTGTTTACATGTTCATTGTAAATTGAAAACTAAATTCAATTACTTGAACATAAATAACAAAGAAGCTTTAGTTATCAGCAGCCGATGGCTCTGGAAAAAGCGAAAGAAATACATGGAATATTGGGAATATTAATTGTCAGGGTTGGGGAATTTCGTACTAACCAAAAATGTAATAACTTAAAAATATGAATGTGATAACTTCTCATATTCGATTTTTGTTAAAATATTGGTTAAATAGTTGATATTCCGACTAATTAGCACCACTTGCAAAAAGTGGAAAAATTGAACAAAGAACGCTGATGAGATGGCGTAGCGGCCTCGAAATCAGTACTGATCCGTTCTGCTGGTTTAATGACTATGAAAAATATTCTTAATATTCCACTCTCAAAAAATTAATAAATTGAATGCAATCACGTTCATTTATTAAAATAAAAAAATAAATAAAAAATAATTTGCAGTTTCGCAGATTTGAACCTATAGCCTGTTGGGAAATTAACATCCTGTTATACAATTTACCATGATTTTTCTTTTTGTAAGTAGGACCAGCACTCAGGGGATGACCTCTAAATATGCCGTGCCTTGCTCCGGAACTAGAAAGGAGGGGTTAGTATTGAGGGGATAGATTAAAATAGATGAGAAGATAGAGATTTTTATTTTTAGCTATTTTTAGCTTTTCATTTCGCCAGCTAATTTTTGTTACTAGGCCGTCGAAGGAGGGTGCTGTTACTCTGCTTTTAGCATATTACGCGTCAATTGTGGGTGCTGTTGTCTGAAGTAGTAGAACACGAGATTATGAAGCGGGGGGTCCTGATTTTTGCGGGTTGTGTTAATTGTTGCCAGCCTGTTTCAATGATGAAGGCATAGTCACTGCTCACTGAACATAATTGGCAGCGACTGACACTATCATGTACTAAAAACAGAGTAACAGTACCCACCTTCGTCGATCCTGTAGCAAAAAATTAGACGGCGAAGTAAAAAGCTTGAACTAGGTACAACAAATTTTCTATCTTCTCATCTGTCTATACCCTTCTTTCTACTTCCGGCGCAATGCACTGTATATGTAGGGGTCCCCCCGGTGGTGCCGTTGGGGAGCTTGGCTATGATGTCAGGCCTCGCTCCAGCACAGATCCGGGGAAAGGGTTATGCAGTTTTTACAGACGGCACTTTTGCTGATAACCAATAAAACTCATATGTTACCTGCTCAATCCCTGGAGTTGCAGTGCAACGGGAGGGCATATAAGAAATTAAAAAGTAGTAGGTGCATCTTTTGCTGAAAAGTACATCGTCCTAGTACGATCACTGTAGTAGGAGCCTGCCTCCACTCCGAAACATATCCGAAGACACGCATGGAAATTTGGTAAAGGATTGTTCCTATGTAAGTCTGTTGTAAGAAAAGAGGTTAAGGACGCCTGGTACCGTAAGAGCGCCGAAGTCAATAGAGAGTTGAAAACCTTGACTGGTTTTGCTCTCGGGGGTTACACAATTCTCTCAAACAGAACTATTGTTGGTAACCCATAGAACTTATAAGTACCTGCGCGTTACCGAATGGTACGTTAGGGACAAGTCTTAGTAGGAAACATGCTGGCTACTGTAAGAACAAGTAAAGTAGTAGGGGATTGCCTTGGCCCCTACGTAAGTTTGAAATAAGAAAGGAGGTTCAAAGACGCCTCGATCTAATTAAGAGTTCAAAAGTCAATAGAAAGTTGAAACCTATAATGGTTGTCTTTCGAGGTGTTATTCTGTTTTTCAGGCATAACTTTTGCAGGTAGCCTCGCAAAACGTATATGTTACTGCTCAATCTCTAAAACAGTGGAACGGATGTGCATAAAAGAATCTAAAAGAAGTAGGATCGCCTACGAGCCTGAGTAAGACTTGGCAGGTGAAGCGACACCTGGGTTTGGGTAGAAAAGAAACCGAAGTCGATAGAAAGTTTATAGAACCTCCACTGGATTGACTTTCGAGACTTTACCAGTAGTTACAACTGGTACCACGGGATCCAGTACAAGACTCGCAGTTTACTGCGGCTGGATATTGGTGAGGTCTCGCTCGGGAGTACACGTGGTGGCTGTGGTAACCAATTTGGTGGAAGGTTTGTCAGATAAGGATTGATGTTCAACCCTTGGGTTGGACTTCGGTCTGGCTGATAGTAGCAAAATCTATGCGTTGTTGTGAATCAACAAATAAAAGATCATCTAGATAGGATCGGCACTTTAAGCAAGGTGTTAGATCATGGGGCTTACAAAATCATGTTCTTGAAATTCCCACCCGAGGTCGCCTTCGTGTGGTTCTTGGGTGCTAAGAGGGGTGCTGGTAACACTTAATTTTCACCCGGTGTTAAGACCACCGTCAGTTTGAGCCGTATGGCAGGTACTGACGTAAATCAACGACATATATGTATGTACTATATATGTAGGGGTCATCCCCTGAGAGCTGGTGCAAAAAAAAAGAAAACATTTCTAAAATATTGCTACTTTTGTTCCGTTTATATGCAAAAACTTAATCCGCATAAAATCAAGACAATTCAATTTAATAACTACGACAAAATGCTCTGTAAAATGCATAAGTAAATTTTCACACAAAATTATCTTTTACGTTTGTCAGAATATGATTATCCCTCTAGGGTTAAGAGACCACAAGCTTCATGTAGATCAGTAGAGTAATTAAATCGAAAAAATAAATGCAAAATGTTGCTGTTAACTGAAAATTAATGTGCCTGTATTCGAAAGTAATTTATCAATTAACTTAAATAAAGAATAAAAATTAATAATATTTTTTTCATGATTAATAGCTCAAACTCAAACAAAAGCATCTGCAACAAAAAATAATATCAAACTAAGCCATGAAATTTAATAAAAAGAAAACCCTAAGTACAAGATTATTTTGTTTGGAAGGGATTTAAATTTTTCATAACACTAATTAAAGCACATCTTTACCACATAAATTTGCTCACAATATCTTTTTTATTATCCTTTTTTCTTGCAGAATTCATAAGTTTAACTCGTTTGAAAAGAATTTATAACAACCAAGAGAGGATTTAATGCATACGAAACAAACTTCAGCCAATTAATAAATCATATTTAACGGGGACATCGTTTTGCGCACACATTTTGTGAAAAGAAAACAGCAACAACAAAAAAGTATAACAAAAATCTATTAGTCAAAGTTGCCTGTTGCAAATTAAAATCAGGTAATTAAATGCCCATTTTGTTGCAATATCATACATTTAAATCATTTACACAGCAAAGCTGCTTAATTGTGAAATAAAGTCACGCATTACAATTGAACTTCATGTCGAAGGTTTAATTTAATTGGTGTTATTAAAAAGAATCAATATTTGCGCTTTTAAATGAGTAGCAAAAGACATAAATAAATACGCATTTATGCCAAAAGACATTAATTAATCTTTGAAATTGTACGAGCAGGCTGGCAGACAGTGATTACTTTTACTGATTATTTAATTATTTATATATGAATTCGTTTATTTGTTCTGCTGCTGGACTTTTATAATGACCGCAAAGTCCCATTAGGTTGCATATAGAGAGCAGGGAAACGGAAGTAACTTTAATGTATTTTCAAGCACCCTACACACAGTCAAAATGTTTTAACCCTGCTGGTAGGTTGAAAAAAACTTACAAATCTTAGGTAAGAGACCATTTTGGCCCATCTCGTATTTTTCCTATATAATTTTTTTTTATCTAAGACCAGCACTCAGGGGATGACCTCTATATATGCAATGCATTGCACCGGAACTGAAAACGAGGGGATAGTATTGAGGGGATAGATTAGGAAAGATGAGAAGATAGACAGTTTTTTTGTAGCGTTTTCAACCTTTTTTACTTCGCCGGCTAATTTATGCTACAGGACCGACGAAGGAGAGTGCTCTTCAGTGCATGATCGTGTCAGTCGCCAACCAAATACGTTCAGTGACCAGTGGCTATGCCTTCATCATTGTAACAGGCTGGCAACAACTAACACAACCACACACCAATGCTGATCAGAAAAATTCAACACAATATTTCATGACTCAGCGCGGGCTCGAACTCCGGACCCTCCGCTTCATAGTCTCGTGTAAATTTGATTTGATATTAAACTTCTTTGATCACACATTTTAAATAATATATTTAACTGAGAACATTTATTTTAAACCCAATAGGTATAAAAAATTCAGTATATTTTTAAATAACGGTCATTTTTCACTGGGTGTCCTAGAGTAAAAATAATTTTATAGCTTTATAATTCTCGGATTGCCCACTCTATACAGATATGTGTACAACCAATCTATGTTTTACTTCAGTCAGTGTTAAGCTTCTGAAGTCTTTACTTCCGAAAAGAGAAACAAAATTGAAAAATATAAGAAACTTTAATACCAGTGCTATTGCTGAAATTCTAAATCAAAATGACTCAGATATTTCAACTTCTTCCATAATAGAGAAAAATATTGAAAGTGAATGCGATAGTGAAACTTGTGAACATGAACTGGAAAATGGTGAAGAAAGTGAAGCACCTTGTGGTATAGATGCATCATTCATTGCTTAGAACAAGTGGAATGGGAGTGCATTTCCTTTACCAATCTTTATTACTCTACAAAACGTTTGTTATTTTGTGTTATCATCAGGCAGTGTAAGACAATCGTTCGCTTTACCTATTTTAGGAGGCGTTGATACTGTTGATCAAATGATAGGCTCCTACAGCACTAAGAGAAAAATAAATCGATGGCCAAATGTTGTGTTTTCAAATACAATTGATATCCACATTGCATGCATTATTTTATATACAGGAATTGATTCTTCGTGGGCTGTAAATGATTCAAACAGTAGAAGATCTGATTTTTTTTATCTATGAGTCTAGCGGAGGAATACATGTTGTATAGAACAAGTAGGTTAGGTTAGGTTAGGTTGAAGAAGAGGGGCATAAGCATCCCAATCCGTCATGGATTACACTTAGGCCTTATAGGCCTGTTGTGCGCTCTATAATAAGGAGTTTCCATTCCACTGTAGGGAGCCTCCACCGATACCATGGAAACCTCTGAATTTGATTACGTCAAGAACCTAGTTTCTTCAATGTCCTTCCTTAAGTCTTTCCAATTAGAGCCCCTAAGGAATTCCATATCCTGTATAGTCTCCTGATTAAATGTTCGTTTTCTGACTTGGCTAAAAGCTGGACAGTAGCACAAGTACTGCTCCAGTGTCTCGTCCTCTTACTGGCAGGCCCTGCATGTTATATCGCCAACGATACCCATTCGTGCCAGGTGAGTCCTTAACTCTGTATGTCCTGTTATTAAATAAACCAACCTCTGTAGTGTTGGCCGACTCAATGTTAGGACCTCCTTTGTCCTACTACCATCTGGGTCCCCCCATAGAATGCTAATCACCCTACCTACGGTAGAGTGCTGCCAATCTCTTGCATGCAATTCTACAGCCCATCGCTTTAGTTCGTTCTTAAAAACCTGAAATGGCTTCGGACTATCCAGTGTGATGTTCGCCAATAATGCTCCCATCTTTGCTAGCCTATCTGCCTCAACATTTCCAGGTATTCCCTGATGTCCTGGAATCCATATTATCTCTATGCCCCCACAGTGCGTGTATGAGTTAATCTCATCCTTGCACTGTAGTACACACCGAGATTGAACCACATGATTCCTTAGGGCCTCGATGGCCTTCCTACTATCCGTGAATATACGAATCGGTAGTCTGTTATCGATTTCCTTCAACCATTTTATGCCTTCCGCAATAGACACGATCTCACTCTGAAATACCGTGCCATGATCCGGCAGGCGGAAGTATTTGCTAAAGAACAAGTAAACCAAAAAATCCATTTGCAGCAGAGCTGTTGACTCAACTGCAAGCTTCGTCGTCAAATAGTGTACCATCTGCAACCTGTGGTATAAAAATGTCAGCTCCAAGAAAACGGGGAATTTGCAAAATTGCTGTAAGTCAAAATGTGTTGCCAAATGCATCATATGCAGCTGAATTATATGCAAAATAAATCGAAAAATAATCTGTACATCTTGCTCCGAAGAACTAACAGACTATAACTGTTATTTCTTATATTCATATACTTTTTCTGAAATAAAAAATTGCATGGACCAAAATGGTCCGTAACCTAAGATTTGTAACTTTTAATTTTCTTTCGTTCTATTTTATCGTATCTAGATAAAAACTCACTAAAAGCACTAAAATAGAAAAAAAATACCTGAGCTGTCATTTGAAGTTGATACAATAAGCCATTGCAAATTTAAAGGAAAAAACAAAATAAAAATGACCAAAATGGTCCAAACCTAACAGGGTTGGTCATGCTTTAGTGCTGTGCAAAATGGAAATAAAACAATTTATAATATGTTTGCAATTGTTACTGTTTCTAGACCTAATGGAGTTTAAGATTTTCTTGCTGTAATTTTATTTAGTATTAATCCGTTTGGAACTCGCTTACACATTAGGCCCAGCATTGTGAGGTATCTTATGGTCAGCAATGACTTTATCACTCGTTGCTTCTATATTTTTATACATGCTTTCATTCCCGCATACAATTAATTTTCATTTGCAATAAACAGTCATACTAGGATTTATTATCTTTTTTTTAATTCGGACCAACACTCAGGGGATGACCCCTACATATGCAGTGCATTGCGCTGGAAATAGAATGTAGGGGAATTTTGAAGTTGACAGATGAAGAAATATAAGCAGATAGATCATTTTTTGTAGCTATTGTAACCCTTTACTTCGCCGGCAAATTTTCGCTGAAGGGCAGACGAAAGAGGGTGCTGTTCCGCTGATCTATAGTACACGATAGTGACAGTCGCTTCTAATTATGTTCAGTGACCAATTACGTTCAGTGACCTATGCCTTATTAGTCTCTAAAACAGTCCGACAACAACTAACACAACCATGCGCTAATGGTGATCACAAGAATTCGACACAATATTCATGACTGAGCGCGGAGGCGAACTCTAGGCCTTTGTCTCGTGTTAACTACTTTAGACAACATCACCCATTATTATCGATTAAAATGGTTTGGTATTATGCAGAGCTCCGAAATCTTCGCTCGAATTCGAGTAGAGAGTGAAAATCGCTCGAATTCGAGCGCGAGTACTCCTGCGAGTGAAAAAAAAATATCGAGTGTACTCTATTTTTCTATGCCACCCGAATAAGAGCGCATATGCTTTGCTCGATTTCGAGTCCGAGTAAAATACGCTTGAAATCGAGCAGATTATACTCTTGCCGAGTACTTTTTCAGTCTTTCTCATACAGTGGAAAAATAGAAACTGTTTGTTTTTGCCGATTTGTGTGTGCGTGCGTGTGTGTGTAGTAGCAAGTATAGTATTATTTATGTCTTTATTGTTCATTATAATATAGAAAATATAAGTAAACTTTTAAAAATATAATAAAACTTTTTTTATTAAAAACCAACTAATTGCTCCGCACACGCGCACTGTATGGAAAGACTGAAAGAGTACACAAAAACCACACGCACACACAAGTCAGCAAAGACAAACAGTTTCTATTTTTCTACTCGATTTTACTCTTAAGAGTGAACTCTCGCTCTATTTCGAAGATTTTTACTCCCACTCTTACTTTTTAAAAAAGAGTACTCGCGAGTAGTCCCACCTAAAACAAACGAGTGAAGAGTGAACTTTTTGTCTCGTAATCTTCGAGTACTCTTCTTCGCGAGTATTTTTTACTCGCGAGTAAAATCGAGTAAATCTGAGCTCTGGTATTATGCAATCTACCAATTCTCTGCGTAAATTGGAGTTCATATTTTCAAATTATCGATTGCGTCGAATACATGATGACAGTTTAATTTTGTCAAGACTGTCTCAGTTGTACTGCTTGAAGTTAAAATTATTTTCTTTTATCAAATAAAAATGTCACATTTTTATTGTCCATCATAAAATGGAAACAAAAAATCGTTTACTACACGTAATATAAAATTTTGTATCATGAATACGTACGTACTAGTGTTTTATGATGAATTTATTGAATTGAATATCACCCATACGCATTGCAAGTATTTTTAATGCCACATGAAGATTTGAGTTGTGATGACAATTACGTGGGTGCACTTACCTGAAATGAATAAATAAAAAAGTAAATAAAAAAATTAATAATGATAACAACAATAATAATAGTTATAATAATAATAATAATAATAATAATAATATTAATAATAATAATAAAAATAATCCTATAATAATATTATAAAGCCGAATGTTTGTGATTGTGGATGTGAATGTGTGGATCTTTGTTCCTCTTTCACGCTAAAACTACTAAATGGATTTTAATGAAACTTTACAATAATTTAGCTTATACATCAGAATAACACATAGACTATAATTTGTAAATTATGTATGAATTTTTATTAGTCGAACTTTCTTATGTAAATTGTTAATTTTATCAACGGGCTTAAGATCGAATCTGCAAGACTGCAAACCATTTTTTATTATTTTATTAATAAATGAATTTGTTCAAATTCTATTTTATTAATTTATATTAAGATTGGAATATTAAGAATGTTTTTCAATAATCATCAAACCAGCAGAAGGGATCAGTACTGACATCGAGGCCGCTACGCCATCTCATCAGCGTTCTTTGTTAAATTTTTCCACTTTTGCAAGTGGTGCTAATTAGTCGGAATATCAACTATTTAACCAATATTTTAACAAAAATTGAATATGAGAAGTTATCACATTCATATTTTTAAGTTATTACATTTTTGGTTAGTACGAAATACCCCAACCCTGACGATTAATATTCCCAATATTCCATGTATGCAGCCACTGAACGTTTTTCCGTATGCCGCCGCAAAAAAAATGTATTCAGCTCATATCAAGCTGTTTTAGTTTATACATACAAATTCATTTAGATATTCTTGTGCACCAGAAGACAAATTTAACAATTTTAAATAGAAATGGAGTTTTTAGACTTTTTGGCATTTTAAAACACTTTATTACAATTATCTTAATTATCTTTTACTTTTATAACATCTAATTACAAATGTGTTGTTTTCTTACCAGCTGATCGATGTTTGAAATAGCATATTAAGTTATGACGGGTTGTTCACACTAGTCATATTTTCGCGCTATTATTTTATGACTTATGACTACAGTGTGAATCCCCCAATTATGTAAGTGTCAAGTAAGTAGGAAAAAATTCTACAATCGGCGACATGTTTTGGCATGCGCCGCAAATAACATTGAAGTTACACACGGGTTTCTAAAGCACAAAATCTGCACATTTATGCTGAGCGAAAAAAGCCATTTAATATAGTTTACAGGAGTATATTGCAATAGCTCTACCTATAACTTTTGTATTACCACCAAATCAATCCTAATAAAATATTATATTTAAATGTGAATGTGAAGTCGTAATTGGTTAATGGCTATACACATACGTATTTCCAGCTAGAGACAATATATCTCTCAACATATAGCCTACTTTTAACCCGATATTTCCACGGGATGTAGACTTATGCGGGTGAAACCGCGGGGCGCAATTCTAGTATTAAATATTTTATAAAAGGTAATACTTAATAACAACAAAAAAGAATTCCAAAAAAGAATTGGAGACTAAATTCATTTTGAGGGCGCTGTTGAGTGAAGTAGTTAACACGAGAGTATGAAGCGGAGGGTCCTGAGTTCGAGCCCGCGCTGAGTCAAGAATATTGTCTTGAATTCTTCTGACCAGCATTAGCGCATGGTTGTGTTAGATGTTGCCAGCCTGTTTCAATGATGAAGGCATAGTCACTGGTCACTGAACATAATTGGCAGGGACTGACACGATCATGCATTGAAGAGCACTCTCCTTCGTCGGTCCTGTAGCAAAAAATTAGCCGGCGAAGTAAAAAGGTTGAAATAGCTACAAAAAATTCTCCATCTTTTCATCTTTTTTCATCTATACCCTTAATAGTATCCCCTTTTCTAGTTCCGGCGCAATGCACTGCATATGTAGGGGTCATCCCCTGAGTGCTGGTCCGGAATAAAAAGAAAAGATATTGTCCAAAGTGTTGAACTTGGAGCCATAAAATCAGAAAGATCTATTTTTGGATCCCGTCCCTTGTAACGGGCATTGAATTATCATATTACATGGCAAAATAGTGTAAATATTTTACAAATTGTATTCCTTAAGGCTACATTCCTTAAGAATTAAGATTTTAAGCTTTTACAGCGAAGGTAAGATGTCCTCTGATCTTCCCCACTAATTAACCTAATAAAAAAATTATCTTTCTACTTTTAATTTACCCCAAAAATTAACTGTTTCAGTTTTTACGACAAAGGCGAGATGTCTCCATTTCGCTCCCCTAAGTGACCCTGTTAAATTTGTTTTTTTTTTTTTAATTGGGTACAGAAATGTCTTAAATGAACTCTGACCCAACAGGTTAGACATTTTTCGTTTTTTAACTAAATATTTGCAGGGTATTAAAAAAATTTATACAACCCCTAGAATAACGTTTAACGATTTAAAACACCTAAATCTGAAGATTTACAAAGTTTAAATTCAATCAAACTAATTTGACTGAATTTTAATAAACGTACCAATTTTATTACCTGAATAACGAGAAAACACCCTAATAGTGTTTTCACGCTGACATGGTTTCAATAAATTCTGGTTTTAAAGTTAAAACCAACTTTTATATTGCTATATTAAATTGAATTAAGATTTTATAGGTTAGTTGTTCGAAATTTTAATTTAAATCTCAGAAAGACATGATAAATATTCCAAGGCACAAAGGCAAGTCAACATTAGTTTTATTCAACTTACACAGCAGAGCAGAACAGCTGTTTTCGAAAGCCGCAACACTTTCATCATCAGTGCTCATGTGTATTGTGTTTATCAACACTTATTAGGTGGCTTACTTGAATATTTATCATGTCTTTCTGAGATTTAAAAACAAATTTCGACAATTAGCCTATGAATCATAACTCAATTTAATATGTGACCTGCTGCACAAAAAGGGACCTCTGCGCCGAAAAAGTTTTGTTTTACTTTTTGAGTGATTCTTGTAGGAAAAAAACGCTCTTTCAAATGCCGCAAATCGCAAGTTTCTATGTCTTTTAGTTTTTTTACAAATCACCTGTAAAGGTGAACATAATTAATTGCGCATAATCATGCGCAAAACACGGAAAAACGAAGCGCTTTTTTTAAAAGCGTTTTTCTCTTCTTTTCGGCGCAGAGGTCCCTTTTCGTGGAGAAGGTCACATATATCAATATAAATGTACGTGAAAATACTTACTACATAATAATTGTTTTTGTTTCAAAATAGTTTCAATTTTAAAAGTTAGAATGAAAGTTTTTAAAATAAATACGTAACAAATTAAATTCTATTTTAATATTATTTCTTCTTGATTTGTAAATGTTCTTTGGGGTGTATGTATATTTTAGCATTAGTTCTTTTTACATTCATACTTTGTTTATGTTGATATGTTTGCTCAGAAACTATTGGAAAAACCATTTCTTGAAATTGGCAACAAGAATAAAAAACATACGCGTAAAATTTACGTAGGTTAGTGTTCTAGGGTTAAGACTATCTAACCGAAACTGTACTCAAAGACTGCGTAAAAGAAAAGCTATTCAACTGGTCATGCATCAAACTTGTTCTGGTATTACTTTTCAAAATTCATATATTATTATAATAGCTTCCACATTTTTCAAAATCGTTATTTCGAAAAAATAAGACAGGAAATAGAAATGTGTTTTTTCATACAAAAATTGTTTTCAATTTCATTATTTGTAAAAAGTAATGGTCCGAAAGTTAGCAATTTATAAGATTTCTCTAAATATTTTTCACTTGTTTTGTTTAACATTTTTTTCTGTTACTTTTTTTTTTCTCATATTCTGATTACGCACTCATCTCATCATTTCATAGTTTAAAAAATAATAGCACAAAGTCAATAAAGAACTGATATACAAACTTGTTGTGTTTTCACAGTGACATGGATTTAATAAATTCTGGATTTAACGTTAAAACCAACTGTCAACACCAGGTTTTACCATACAAAATAAATTTACCAACTTAAAACCACTTTCAAATTGGTTTTGAGTAGGTTTTATGAAATGCAACCTTGTTTTTGCCTGTTTATGGCTGTGCTAAGTTGAGTGCTGCCAAGTTATATATTGGAAACAGCTGGTATTGTTTATATTAATAAACCGAACTTTCAGAATCCGCTTACGTTTTTTATATATAAAAATTTTATTTCTAAGAAGTTCTTCACTTTTTTTGAGTAGTTCCATTATTTTAAAATATTCATTCACAAAGTGTAAAATAATTTATATTTTAGAACGCATTACAAAACTTTTTCTTTTTTTCCTTCAAACAAAAATTTCAGTAGTACAGGTTGTCAATTAAGTGTTGTAAAAACTTCACATATTTAATGAGCGATTTCATTTATTTTGAACAAATTTATTTTATTCCCACAATTTGCATTGTGAACGCAAAATCAGCTGTTTATCGTTTTAACGCTAAAACCAGGTTTTAACTTTCAGTGTGAAAATACTATAAATATTCCAATTTTTCTGAAATTAAAAAAAAATAAAACAGTTTTGTAAACATTAAATGCAAGTTTTTTCCCAAACATCAAGAGATTCCAATTTTTTGTAATTCAAAAGTTTGACCATAAAAATTCAATAGTTTTACGACTGATCAATTGCACTTGTGTTTTAATTTCATAAAATGTTAGTATTAAAATTTAGTATTAAAATTTAAATATAGAAACTAATGAAAACTATCACTCTGGAAACAGTTCAATAGTTTTTCTGCTACCAGTCAACCTTTTGAAGACTGGCAGCATGCATTTCAAAATTTTACTATCAACATATTTATTTACTCTTTTATATTTATATATTAAGCAACTCTTTTATACACAAAGACGAAATTGTACAAACGCAAATTATTTGATAGAACAAATTTTATTCATGTATCAAAGTTTACATTAATTTGCTAAAAACCACAAGTTATAGTAGCCATTCGTATTGAGAGGCTGCTTCGAAAAACTCCAATTCATTTATTTTAATGCAAATTGTGGTTGGTTTTTTATTTTTATTTACTGGCTCATGTTTTCTAGCCGCTTGCGGCTTAAAAATGTGACAGAGTTTTGCTACAACTTTAAGCAAAAGGCATTAAATCTTATGGTCAGGTTACACTAGGATGAAATGGCTGGCTGCATCCCATTAATTGTGGCAAAATATACTCTGAGTGTAAACCTAAAGATCATAATGTGATGTTCTGCAAGAGTTAGATAAATTTAGTACTCCAAGCAATAAGTGTAAATTAAATCCTACAAAATTGTTCCAGCTTAAAATAACTGATGGATGTTATTGTTTTCTTTATCTCCTGAAATTGAATTAAGATTCTATAGGCTAATTGTTCGAAATTTTAATTTAAATCTCAGAAAGACATGATAAATATTCCAAGGCACAAAGGCAAGTCAACATCAGTTTTTGTTATTCAACTTACACCGCAGAGCAGAACAGCTGTTTTCGAAAGACGCAACCCTTTCATCATCAGTGCTCATGTGTATTGTGTTTGTCACCACTTATTATGTGGCTTAGTTGAATGTGATAACAGTTCCTATTTACACAAATTTTATTGTGAAAAAGAATCTTAGACTTAGACTTAGGTATGATGGAACAAAAAATTCAGAAAAATGGGACATGAAGAAAAATAATCAAACGGCAACACGGGTATTATAACAATAACATGTTAACATCAGGTTGAAACAGTTCCCGTATTCTTTTTCACAATAAAATTTGTGTAAATAGGAACTGTTATCACATTCAACTAAGCCACCTAATAAGTGGTGACAAACACAATACACATGAGCACTGCTGATGAAAGGGTTGCGTCTTTCGAAAACAGCTGTTCTGCTCTGCGGTGTAAGTTGAATAACAAAAACTAATGTTTACTTGCCTTTGTGCCTTGGAATATTTATCATGTCTTTCTGAGATTTAAATTAAAATTTCGACAATTAGCCTATAGAATCTTAATTCAATTTAATATAGCAATATAAAATGTTCGTTAAAATTCTTACTACATACAAAAAAAAAAATTTGTTGGGACAATTGAGCGTAAAAAATTTTGTTTTTACAGTCCCATTTGGGGGCGAAGGGGGAAGAGGGGCTAGAGCAGAGGAAGAGCAGATTACGTTTCAGCTTCGTCATAAAACCTTAAAAATGTTATTTTAAAGGAATGTAGGCTTAAGTAAAACAATTTGTTAAATTTGTACAGTATTTTTGCATATAATAACGCCCACTCAAGGGGACGGGGTCCAAAAAATATTATTTTTATTTTTATGGCTGCAAGTTTAATGCATTGGACGTCTTTTGGCATAAAAATATATCATTTGCCTAACAAAATTACAAAAAAAAAAATTTTAAAATTGATATTATTTTTTAGAGATTGCTTTAGTTTTTCTTAAGGGGACCTCTTTTTCCACCGGCCCTATTCAACCCATTTACGACCTTGACTTGTGCTATCCTTCAAGATATATTTATACCAAGTTTCAAGGGGTATGGCTCTCTTCGTTTGGACTGAATCGTGATTTCCACAGACGGACGGACGGACATGACCAGATCTTCTTAGATTTCATCACTGATCAAGAACATTTATGGGGTCTCAGATGGATATTTCGCTGCCTTGCATACGGAATGACAAAGTGAATATACCTTCCAATTCTCTTTTGGATAACGTAGGAAAATAAAAAGACAAGTGAGCATTGATTTAATACTTATTTTAACTTCTTCTAAAATTTAACTTCATGTTAAATATAATTTATTTAATTATTCTAAAAGATATTGGGTAAAGGGCTCACTGATGATATTTATTAGCCCCATTGCGCATAGGAACTAGCCTAAAACTCTTTCAACATCACTTTCTTGCAGGAACCGCAACTGTTATAACTAGATAATAACAAAAAGAGGGGTTTACTTTTCCATCATAGAGTAAGATTCCTTTGACTAGTACTTAGTGTTTTTTATGTAGGGGATGACCACTACATATGCAGTGCATTGCGCCGGAAAATAGGGGATAGTATTGAGGAGACGGATGAAGAAAGATGAGGAGATAGACAATTTTTTGTTTTGTAGATATTTCAAACTTTTTACTTCGCCGGCTAATTTTTGCTACAGGACCGACGAAGGACGATGCAGCTGTTACTCTGCTTTTAGTACACTGCCGTGTCAGTCGCTGCCAATTATGTTCAGTGATCAGTGCTATGCCTTCATCACTCAGGCAGACAACTACTAACACAACCATGCACTAACGCTGATCAGAAGAATTCAGCACAATATTTCATGACTCAGCGCGGGGTTGAACTCAGGACCCTACGCTTCATTGTCCCGTATTCTACTACTTCAGCCAACAGCACCCACACGGAATTAGAGTATTTCTAAGACATTTTAGCAAGCTTTTGGTTTAAAATTCGTCGTCTATTTTCTTTTAGCTACATTTCAAAAAAATATTTATTTCAGAAAGACGTTATAAACATTCCCACAAGCATTTTTATTTTTCTAAAAAATGTGTATATGATTTTTTTCTTAAGAAGGATATAGTGTGAAGTGTTGTCGGACAATCCTTTGAAATTTTCTCCTGTTAAATATGCAAGGAGGAACCTGTGCAGCGTTTTTATTGTATATACGGATATATGACAACCAAAACATTAATTCTCTTTTTTGATTTATTTTAAAGTTGGTTATAAACGGAGGCAGCTGCTGTGCGAAGAAAATTGATCGTTGTGGGAAAAATTCTATTGATTTCATGATTAAAAGGGTTGACTATCTTACCATTTCCAAGTAGGTTTGTCACGCTCTAATATCATCCGATCGAGTAGCATCCCTTGAAGCACCATGATTTGGTCCACTTTCGGTCGAATAAAATTGATGTGAATAAAAAAAGGATTATATGGAGAGTGATATCTGTTCGTACAGTCCAAAAATTCTGAATCACTTAAATTTTTCTATTGTAAGTCCTACTTGATTTCTTATTCACATATCCGTTTTAGTTTAAACTAGAGATGTGCGCGTGATATGGGTTAAGCTGACGATCAATATCAAATTTTTTTCATGCACGCACACGCATGCCAATAGCTAAGGCGCTCACGATCACGCACGTTCGCGAAAGCATTATTCTGAATCACGTACTTTCACGAACGATGGTAAAAATTTTTTTCAAATTCGTCCGTTTTCACACTAAAATATTTCTCGTGTGTGAAAGTATGCATCTCTATAAAAAATAAATATGTGTGTATGTATGTATGTATGTGTGTATGAACATCCATATTTTTCTAGTATAGGGTGTTTTTTTATAGATAGAAACAAGGATATATGATTTAATATCAATGAAACGGGTTTTATTGAAAAGAAAATTTTATGAAATTAAATGTTTAAAAATGATTTCTTCCATATGGCCGTCACGACTGACGTGTAGAAGGCGCAATTTGGAACACCAATGTTCAACAATGTTCAACAACTAAAAAAATCTTCCATAAAGTGGAAGGACACAACTATTGCAGAGAACGGCGATGAATTGATTTACTAGGATCATCTTCAGTGCTTTCCTTTACAGCTTCTTCACTGCGCACTATACGGCGTCTCACGGGATGCACATTGTCAGTAACAGTAAATGTGATCCGAAAACGATCTATTGTTCTTCGGATTAGCCGCTCTCAAGGACGATTGAGTACGTCATAAAATGGAAGAAGTGCACGATGACTTGGACGAATAGAACAATTATTTTGATTAAAAATTTCAAGAATTTGCACGCGATGGTCTGGTATTGAGACACTGTAAAAGACACGCTTTATTACTTTTCTAAGGTCATAGGTTACACTAATTAAATATGTTATAATCTGTTTGAAATGATAATAATTTATACCAGGCTTTAAGGAATTATTCTGTGGCATAATCGTTACGGACCAGGCGTAGAGAGTTTATTCGAGGATAATCACAAGTGGAAGTGGCACTGGTACTAACGGCACCACAATAGGACAAGTACGTCAAGTTTACCTCTTGAAGTGCCACTCATTTAAAGTTTCTGATATCGCAGCGGTTGCTATTCCCTGAGAACAAGTCACGTGTCCTGTGCCAGGTTCTTTTTAGGGCCTTTAATGCTAGAGCTTTAAAACAAAATGAATCTGTTCGAGAAGTACAAACAGCGGTTTGTCCATTTTAAAGTCACCCTAATCGACCTAGTGAGCAAAGTGCAGTTATTGATTGTGTTCACACTAATTTTATTCTCCTTGATTCAAAGTCATCACTAGAACAAGAAGGCGGCGGAAGTTGCCATACAGCGCACTTAATCGATTGCACAATCAATGCTTTCTTTCCAAAAGAAGGCATTGATTCCTTGATCACCACTCCCCTCAGTCAGGCGATTTAATGCGTCTTGGTGACTTTTGTCACCAGCCATTTGTCTTGGAATATTGGAAGCCAATATTCTAGTCACCACTCCCGCCATACGGACAGATTTTATGAAAAAGTAGTCAAAAGTTTTGTTTATCACTTTAAGATCTCGAGCAGCTAAAAAAGCCACACGGTACAAAATATTTACAAAACTTTGAGAAAATCAAATGCTTTAACTTCATTTAATTAAAAAATAGTACTTATGCATTTTCATAATTGTTAATCCTTTTGCTCATATATTTTTTATTTTCATTTTTTATTTTTTTTACTATAAGAACCCAAATACTTGATACATATGAGAGAAATATATTTTTGTGGAAATAAATTTTCACAGACATGCAGAAGCACAAGTGTAAACACACACACACACACACACACACACACACATTGTATGCTTAACAGATTTTATTTAACCAAAATATTATTGCAGAACCTGAGGTCAGCAGTTGTGCTCCTAAAGCAAAACGGAAAAGTAAAACAGGACTTTTATACCGACAATATAAATTTGCCAACATATACTTTCAGCTTTTTGCCTTCCAAGAGGAGACTAAAATAATGAATAAATTTGTGTGCGAAAACAAAAAAATCACTGCAAAAAATAAATCTACTTTTAAAATAATATTATAAACAAAAGAGAAATACCAAAAAATCATGTTCATTTAAAATAATTTAAAATAATTCAGCATGCCTGATCTTTTAGTTAGTCTTTTAGAAATTCTTAAGGATTTATTTGAAAATTAAATATATGAAAAATTTAAATTATTTCCACAAAAGAAAACATTTCATTGTCACAAAATTAGTTACTTCCGCTTTTACTGTGTGCATATTTTAAATTCTACTCTTGGATGTACTTGTGTGTTTTATTTATTTATTATAATATTTTTTTCTTCCATTTAATCTTAAACTTCTCTAGTCTGGTTTGTCTGTTAAAATGTTTTCTAAGAAATAAATTCTAATATTTTACAAGGTCTTGTTAAATAAAAACGTATACAAAATTCTACCGAATTTCAGACAAAATATGTATTTGCATACGGTTTTACGAGAGAACGTGTGTGCGCTTCTTGCTAAGTTTTGTTGTTTTGTTCATGATGTGGTACATGAAAAAGGATGTGCTGTTGTTGGGTTATTTGGTTACCGCCACATAACAGCGCTATTTTGAGAATGTGACCAACGGCCAGTGTACGGAGTAGTCACTAACACACAGCACATTAAGGTTGGAATATCTAATGGCATTAGATTGGAGAGTTATTATCTAGCCTTTTTGAAGATTGCATATCAATCTTATATATACTGGTGCTCAAAATACATATTGGGTATTATTACGGTCTGAAAGAAAAAAACTATTTCAAGCTCTTGGATCGATTCGAAACCCTTAATAAGGCATAACAATTGCGCTTATTAAAATAGTCCAACGTGTTGTGGTATTTATTATTTCCAATTTGTTCTTGAATGCCTCTAGATTATTTCACTTGATGCTGGGACAAAGAATTGGGCTTAAATTTACATCCTGTATCATGTAGCGTTGCCATAACTTTTTCAAAAAAAACTGCAACTTTAGAAAAAAAACTGGTTTTCACGTAAAAAAACTGCACATAAAAAATTCACAAAAATATATAGTTTTTTTTTCATATTTTTTTATTAAAACAAAAACATAACACAACAAATTAAATATGATATATGTATGTACATCTACATATAACAAAGCAATTCATTTTAATAAAAAATATATAGGTACATAGGGTTTAAATAAACACAAATAGTTCATTATTATTCAGATATAATACTGCCTGTTCCAGAATCTCGACAAGTCGATGTCGTTCTCATATTTATATTGAAACCAATAATTAAAAATTTAAATTTGTTTGTATGTACATAGAAAAAAACAAGGCATATCTATCTAACAGGTACAACCATTTCTACAAAAATAGAACACTTATTGTAGAAACTAACTTAACAGTTGCAAAAATCGTTTAACGACACTACTAAGTTTGACGTTTTATCAGGTTAGGCAAGTGAGCTCGTGCTCCCACCTGCAATATACACCTTGGTAAAATTCATCTTGCTTTGTGGTCAGGGGTGCAAAAAGATGTACATATGTGATAATTACATACTCGTATAAAAAAGTATAGTTAAACCTTGCCACTGTTATATTAAGCAAATGGGGTAAAATGATGGTTTCAGAAATTGGAATTAAAATAACAAAATTAAGAGTAAAAAAGTAAAATGTAAAAACTGCAAAATCTGCACAATTTACAGAAAAACTGGTTTTTAAAGAAAAAAACTGCAAAACTGCTCAATGCTTAGAAAAACTAAAACTGTCAAATGCAGATAAATCTGCACATTTGGCAACGCTGATCATGCTTCGATTTCTATGAAACTTTTCTCATGGGTAGTACTCTTAAATCTAAGAATTATGGTAAAAAAATGTTTGAGCGGACGGTCTTAGTTTGGGAGTTATAGGCCTCTAAAGTTCAGACATATGTATATGTGCCTATAACTTCCTTCATAGTTGACATGGATATCGTTCCATGTCTTGTAAATACCTTTCAAACGGTATATAACAACCTAAGGTTGTACTTTGAAAGGCTAGCGGTTAAAAATTAATTTTTTTGTATTGGCATTTTTTACAAAAGTACCGTTAAATCGAAAAGGGGTTCATATAACAATTTTTTATTATATAGTAAAATAAATAAATAGTAGACATTCACACCTTGCATTTGACACCTATATGTTAAACATTTGATAAGGAATAAAGACACTACAGAGGAATTAAAACTTAAAATAAGGCCAGATATGATATTACTGAACGTTGAAACATTTGATACAGATCTAAAAAAACAAGCTAATTATTAGGACCGCACGCATACAAATTTATAATAGATAGTTTTTAATTTTTTTTTTTTGCTACTTGCAATATAGGAGTATGCACATATGTAAGTATGTTTGTAAAGGGTGTTTTTATAAGAGCTTGCTGATTTGAAATTTAAATAAAACACATGCCAAATATTGAAATGGCCAAAAAAAAAATTTTTATTTGGTAGATAATTTCTTGTCATTTAACATTTAAATATAATTTCGGGCATATGGCCACCACGACTATTTTGCACAAAGGTCATTCTGGAGGTCCAGTTTTCGACCACCTTTTCAAGCATTTTAGGGCGTATTTCAGCAATGACACGTTGAATACTGGTTTCCAAAGCGTCAATCGTTGCTGGTTTATTCACGTAAACCAATGATTTCAGGTATCCCCACAAAAAATAATCGAGTGGCGTCAAATCACACGAACGCGGAGGCCAATTCACCGGTCCATTTCTCGAAATCATGTTGTCGTTGAAATGTTCTTTCAATAAGTCCATTGTTTCGCCCGCCCCGTATGACAAGTGGCACCATCCTGTTGAAACCACATTTCGTTTACATCCATATCTTGAAGTTTTGGCACCAAAAATTCATTGAACATGATTCTGTATCGATTTCCATTCACGGTAACGCGTCGTCCTTCCTCATTTTTAAAGAAATAAGGACCGATGACTCCACCAGCCCATAGACCGCACCAAACAGTACATTTATCGGGATGCATTGGTAATTCTTGAACGGCGTGTGGATTATCTTTGCTCCAAATACGGCAATTTTGCTTGTTGACATATCCATTCAACGAAAAGTGCGCCTCAGCACTGAAGAGAATTTTGCGGTAAAAAAGCGGATAAACATTTTTAATTGAACACTGTTTTTGAAAATAAATTTCCACGATTTGGAAGCGTTGTTCTGGAGTTAATCTATTCATGATGATTTGCCAAACAATACTGAGTAGAGACGTCACTTTAAACTGTCAAAACAGCTGTCAGACAACAGAGTGATTCGTATAAAAGAAACTTCATAAAAAAACATTTTATATATTAGTTTTTGCAATATGAAAACCTTTACTCACTGTTCGACATACATAGAGTAGAAAATTCTTAAGCCCAGCCAAAGGCCGGCAATGCAGAAAATCTTTCCACAGCGAAGCCACTGTTCGACATACATAGAGGAGAAAATCCTTAAGCCAGGCCGAAGGCCGGCAATGCAGAAAATCTCTCCTCAGCGAAGCCACTGTTCGACATACATAGAGGAGAAAATCCTTAAGCCCGGTCGGAGCCCGGCAATGCGGAAAATCTTACACTAATATAAAAATTATTTTAGATAAAAATATTTATGAGGGCTCGTTGTTGTAGGAAATACTATGAGGAAGAAAATCTTAGACCCCGGCAGGACTATATTTTAAGTCCACTATCACAAGAAAAATTAAAAAAATTTTTGTGTTACACTTATTGTATATTTGTGTGTACTTAATACGTGTAATTCAATGCAAAAATAACTATCTTCAAATTTTAAGTTTTAAGTCCTCTGTAGTGTAATCATTCCTTATTATATATTTATGATATAGGTGTGAAATGAAAGGTGTGAATATCTTCTATTAATTTTAGTATAAAATAAAATACCGTTATATAGACCCGTTTTCGATTTAGCGGTACTTTTGTAAAAAAAAATCAATATAAATAATGGAATTTTTAACCCCTAGGCCTTCCAAATCAGTACAATCTTAGGTTGTTATATACTGTTTGAAAGGTATTTACAAGACCTTTCCAAAGACATCCATAATGTAGCGTTAATTTGGAGGATGTTATAGGCATATATATTTTTTGACTTTAGAGGCCTATAACTCCCAAACTAGAGCGTCCGCTCCAACATTTTTTTACCATAATTCTTAGATTTAAGAGTATTAACCATGACCAAAGTTTCATGAAAATCAGAACATGATACGGGATGTATATTTGTTCCAAGAATTGAAGCATTTTTTGCACTGCTGTTCTTCTACTGAGATACGACTTAGTCGGTCCTATTGCTGGCGTTTAACTAAAAACTTTTTTTTATGAATCTGGCTTAAATTTCATTTATAGAAATAAAATTGTACACAAAATTTAAAATCTGTGAATCTCTGGATAAATTCGTGCATCCGATGTTGCAGTTCATACATGTTGATTTATGTTTGAGCTTTCAATTTTGTTTTTGAAGTATTCAGGTTTGCATCATGTCCCCATTTAAGTTGTACACAAAATGTTTGCCACATTAATAACCATTAGCGCTACCCAACAAATCTTTCAAAGGAGTTTTGACAAATTATTTGCAAATTATATTTATAATTTATTAATATTCTTATTGCATTATTTTATAAATGAAATTAATTTTAGTACCTTTTACTTTTGCACTAAAATTGTGGAATAACCCATATGTTATTTACTAGTACAGGAACTCAGGAAGGGACCCTAGATTTTACTTCGCAGGCGGAAGACTACAGCGAAGAATCATCCCGGATGGTAAAATACACAATGTGTGTGTGTGTGGAGAGTTACATCATCATCCCTACAGATGATGGCGTTCACTCTAGAACACCTTGAGTTATTGTGAGTACGCATTCGTTGATCAGCCAGAAGTGCTTCCGCAGATGAATGCATTGGATAATGTGAGTGTGTGTTCGGGGTGTTTTCTTTTCTGGCAAACTTGTAACATTGTTTCACTTTATTTCTTAAAATTTGCAGTTAGGCGGAGTTCTAAGACACAAATTAATATTCCTAAGGGATGGCAGTTTATTTTCTAATAAATTCACTATTTTGAAATTATATAATAGTGCCATTTATCCATAAAAAGTGCACAAAGTGTTGCACTCTTTTACAGAAAAGAAAACATCGGCATGACGGAATACGAAGCCGCAAATGAACCTACAAAATAGGAATCTGTTAGGAAGTTTTGTGAACCAGAACCCATGATCGGACTGAGGTATCGTGCAATCCCTCCGGAATTTAAAAAGTATGTACGATTATGTATGTATATGTGCTTGAACAACAAAACAAACAAAAAACAAGTAAAAATGTTATATTCAACCAGGTCGAATCTTAAATATCGTCCAAATATTTAGAAAGTAAATCTAAAACGTTTAATGTGGTGGGACAGAGCTCCTTTCAGACAACTCTGTACCCAATTTTAAATCTCAATTTTGACAAAATCATTCCGGGAAGGACCGTGGGGAAACGTTTCACCTCTACAGGATCAGAGAACATCTCAGCTTCTTATAGGCTTAAGGAATACAAATTGTTCAATATTTACACTATTTTTGCATATCATATCGTACGTCAACGCCCACTAAAGAGGGCGGGGTCCGAAAATAGACTATTCCATGTTTTCCACAGACGAACGTATGGGCATTGCCAGATCGTCTCAGACTTCATCACTATTCAAGAATATATATAGTTTATGGGGTCCAATTCTCTTTGGAGGTGGCTGAAGTAGTAGAACACGAGACTATGAAGCGGAGGGTCGTGAGTTCGAGCCCGCGCTGAGTCATGAAATATTGTGTTGAATTCTTCTCAACAGCATTAGTGCGTGGTTGTGTTAGTTGTTGCCAGCCTGTTTCAATGATGAAGGCATAGTCACTGATCACTGAACATAATTGGCAGAGACTGACAATATCATGTACTAAAAGCAGAGTAACAGCACTCACCTTCGTCGGCCCTGTAGCAAAAATTAGCGGGCGAAGTAAAAAAAAGGTTGAAATAGCTACAAAAAATACTGTCTATCTTCTCATCTTTCCTAATATGCATTGCATATATAGGTGTCATCCCCTGAGTGCTGGTCCTACTCCTAAAAAAAAAAAACAAAAAACTGTATTTTGTCGGGGTCTCTCTGGCAAGGGCTGTGGGGAAGACATTTCACCTTTATAATAAAACTCTAAAAATAAATCTTTTTTTTTATAGGGTCATTTAGGGTGCAAAAGGGTTAAGAGGGCAGAGTAGTACCAGGTTACGTCTCAGCTTCGTCATTAAAGCTTAAGAATGTTATTTTTAAGGATTGTAGGCTTAAGTAAAACAATTTGTTATATTTTTACACTATTTTTGTATATAATAACGCCCACTAAGGAGGGCGGGGGTTCAAAAATATTTTTTTTACATTTTATGGCTCCAAGTTTAACGCGTAGGATATTCTTTAACATAAAAATATATCATTTGGTTAACAAAATTGCAAAAAAACTTTTAAAATTATGTTGTTTTTTAAAGGTTGGTTTAGTTCTTCTTGGGGGAACTTTCTGTACTCTTGGCCGATTTAGCCCATCTCCGAATTTAATCTGCTCTATCCTTCAAAAAATATATTTATACCAAATTTCAAGAGTCTGACTGTTTTCGTTTGGACTGAGGGACGGATGGACATGCTCAGATCGTCTTAGATTTCATCACTGATCAAGAATATATATACTTTATGGGGTCTCAGATGGATATTTCGCTGCGTTACAAACGGAATGACAAAGTGAATATAAAAACTTTAATAATGAAAGTCTTTTTTTTCACATAATTTTTTTTGTTATATTTTGACTTGAAGGCATATTTTTTTTTTTTTTTAGGACCAGCACTCAGGGGATAACCCCTATATATGCAATGCATTGCGCCGGAACTGAAAACGAGGGGATAGTATTGGGGGGACAGATTAGGAAAGATGAGAAGATAGACAGTTGTTTTTGAAGCTATTTCAACCTTTTCACTTCCCCGGCTAATTTTTTGCTACAGGGCCGACGAAGTTGGGTGCTGTTACTCTGCTTTTAGTACATGATAGTGTCAGTCGCTGCCAATTATGTTCAGTGATCAGTGACCAATCCTTCATCATTGAAACAGGCTGGCAACAATTAACACAACCACGCACTAATGCTAATCAGAAGAAATTCAACACAATATTTCAAGACTCAGCGCGGGCTCGAACTCACGACCCTCTGCTTCATAGTCTCGTGTTCTACTACTTCAGCCAACAGCACCCACTTAAATCTAAGGTTTTTTTTAAATATTCTCTGGAAGACTTTCTAAGAACCATTTATAATAGATCCAGAACAAAAGGCTTTCTCCGCAATGAAAACGTATTTAAAAATATATCAATATGGAGTGGAGTGAGAAGGCCTTCCACATTCAAAAGAAGGAGTACCGAGGGCTCTTGAAGACATTCCTACTCCTACTTTTTTACGCTGGGTATCTTGTCAGCGTGATGTTATCATTCTTTATACGGCTGCGTAGCTGAAAAAGGCTGACAACAACTAACACAATCTTGCACTAATACTGATCAAAAGAATTCTACACCATATTAATGGCTGAACACGGAGACGAACTAGGGATTTTCGACTTCATAGTTTCGAGTTAACCACTTTAGTCAAGGGTATGATTATAGTCGATTATGACGACCATAATCATCGAAAAGTAGCCATTTTTTAATCAAAGCAATTGTAATCAAATTATCTATCTTTACGTTTTTCGTCCGTTATTAAGGGATCCATAAATGTCGATAAAAGACACTTCAGAAGACAGATGCTTGTGCCTACACACTTGATTAATTTTAATAGTATAAAATTAATCAAAGCTTTTATCAGTATTCCGCCACTGTCTTAAGGCAGTAAAAGGTAAAATTTCAATATCCGCTCAACAGTTATTTTAAAATTTACATTTGTAAAAACTTATTCTTATTATGAAGATTTTTTTTTTCCAATATTTCATGCCTAAAACTATCTTGCAACAAGAAAATGACATTTAATCTCGGAATAGGTAAAAAGAAAGTACCTGTAACTTTATAATCTCGGAAGCAAGAATGAAATGAGAATATCCTTATCAAGCAATTGCAAAGGGAATGAAGATATTGCCAAATACGCACCTGAAAGTAAATAAAATATTAATTATGCATTAGTGAAAAATCAACACAAGTTCGTTTAAAGTGCATATTTGCAATGATTATTAAAAATAGATTAAACAGTTTCTTGAATTTGATATACTATTTGCGTATTTGCTAAGTTTGTAGTTTTGGCCCAGCTGATTCTTTTTACAAAATTACAAAATAAGTCTAAAATAATTTATTTAGGGGTTTATTTAGCCCTTATGTGCATTTCACCCAGCTCCTGTTTCAATTGAGTGGAAGTTTAAAATAATATCTAGAATTGTTCTAAGAAATGTTGGGTAAAGGTTTCCCTGATGATCTGCATCAGCCCCAGTGAAATGCAAATATGAGCCCCTAAATAATTAATTTTGAACTTTTACTGTAAATTTGGGGGAAAAATCAGCACAAATAAGATTATAAATATTGCAGTTTCTTAAACGTTGAAGCAAGAGACAGACTTACTTCAGATGAACTCAGATGTATGACACAAAATATTTTGTCATTAAAAGTGTCGTTTTTAAAAATGCTTTCATTTCTATATTAAATTGAATTAAGATTCATAGGCTAATTGTTCGAAATTTTGTTTTTAAATCTCAGAAAGACATGATAAATATTCCAAGGCACAAAGGAAAGTCAACATCAGTTTTTGTTATTTAACTTACACTGCAGAGCAGAACAGCTGTTTTCGAAAGCCGCAACCCTTTCATATTAGGTGGCTTAGTTGCATTTGATAACAGTTCCTATTTACATAAATTTTATTGTGAAAAAGAATACGAGAACTGTATCAACCTGATGTTAACATGTTATTGTTTTAATACCCGTCTTACCGTTTGATTATTTTTCTTCATGTCCCATTTTTCTGAATTTTTTGTTCCATCATACCTAAGTCAAACTTTTTTGGTTTGAATTTTATACTTAAGTACATGTGAACGTTTTTCCAATTTTAATAATATTTAATATATTAAGCAATTATAGCACTGGGGGACAGACAAAATAAATTTAAACCACATGGGCATAAAAAAAATGAAATATCAGCAGGCGACCAGACTCGCATAAACGTAAAGAAAAGAAAATGAAGATAAGAATTTTGTTTTTTCGGACTCAAGTTCAAATCTGCAATCTGCAAAAAAAAATTTTGAAGAATTTTTATTAAATTCAAGTTGTTTTATTAAGAGCGGAATGTTTAGAATATTTTTAAGATCGCTTTTAACTTTTTGACTTTTATTTTGGAAATTTATTGTATTATTTATCAAACTCGAGGTAGTCTTTTTTATAAAATTATTTCAGTTTCAGCAAGATGTTAACAAATTTTTTACAAAATTTTGAATAATAACAGAAAACTGAAATAATTTTATATAAAAGACGAAGTCGATCTTACAATAAATTATTTTTGTAATCATCAAACTAGCCGAACGGATTAGTACTGATTTCGAGGCCCCTACGCCATCACTTCAGCGTTCATTGTGCAACTTGTGCCACTTGTCACGCTGGTACTTGTCAGTAGGGATATCAACTATTTATTTATTTGACAGAAATTTTCAACGAAATAAAATATGAGAATTTTTTCTATTAATTTTTCAAGTTACATCACTTTTGCTTAGCACGAAATTTCCCATCCCTGACGATTATTATTCCAAATATTCCACTTTTTTCTTTGCTTTTTACAGAGTATCATTTATGTCCCTGCAGTTGAAATTTTTTACTTTATCAATAAATTCTAAATCTACCACTCTTAAAAAAGTACATGAATTTATTCAAAAAGAGTCTAAAAAAATTATTGCGGGTTGCAGATTTGAACTTGAGTCTGAATAAAAAATTATTATCTTAGTAATATTAATCAAGTTTAGGGTATATTCACTTTGTCATTCCGTATGTAACGCAGCGAAATTTCCTTCTAAGACCCCTTAAAGCAAGTGTGCCCAAAAGTTCCTTATGGAAGAGTAAACACCAATACATTGAACGAAAACCTAAGTTTTATTCAATATTTCTTGTTGCAAAAACAAATACATACAAAACAATATCATACGCTAAACAAAAACAAAGTCTTCGCTGATGATCGCTGTCGTCAATGTTTACCAGCTAACCTTACGAAAGTGTTGTTGGTTTTCACTTGCTTTTATAGAATGAAGAACAACAAAAAAATATCAGACAAAATTGTTACAAAAACACATGAGCATCAAGCGCATAGGGCCTGGGCACTCTTGCCTTAAAGTATATATACTTTATTGATCGGTAATGAAATCTAAGGTTATCCGTCTGTGGAAATTACGATTCAGTCCAAACGAAAAAAGCCAAATCCTTACAAATCTATATCAAGATTCATTCTAAAAGATAGCACATGTCAAGGTCGTAAATGGGCTAAAGCGGACTAGGAGCAAAAAAGTTCCCCTAAGAATAACTAAACCAGCCTCTACAAAACAACATAGTTTTTTTTAATTTTGTTAAGCAAATTATATATTTTTATGCTAAAAATGGCCCAAAGCGTTGAACTTGAAGCCATAAAATCATAAAAATCAATTGTTGGAGCCCCCCTCGCCCTTTTTAGTAGGCGTTAACGTAAGATATTATAAGCAAAATTAGTATAAATATTCAACAAGTTTTATTACTTAATGGTAGGAACACAACTGGGACGAACGACGAATTTCGTTCAACACGACGAATTCGTTCGTAAAAATTCGCTCTATAAATTCGTCGTATGAAACACAATAACGACGAATAAATTAAAATAATAAACAAAAAAATTTTTAATTTTTGTAAACATTCAATAATTACCCCGGTGGTGTCCATTTTTTTTCCAGAACAAATTACCTTTTTGTAATTATTTTCTGAAAATTTTTCCTGTAAATAAATTATTCTTTTCATTTAACAGCTAATGGGGTGACCATATGAAAAGGTAGGATATAGGAAGAAAGAATATATTATAAAAAGTGTTAAAAATTAATATAAAAAGTCGTTCGAATGATAAACTTTTGTAAATTGGTGAATGCATTTTTAGTATATACCGAACATTTTCGTACTAGATGCAACAATACGCCAATGATTTTACGTCAGTACCTGCCATATGGCTTAAACTGACGGTGCTCTTAACACCGGGTGAAACAATAAGTGAACCCAAGATCCACACGAAGGCGACCTCGGGTCGCCCAGGTGGCAATTTCTAGACATGATTTGGTAAGTCCCATGGTCTAACACCTTGCTGAAGTGCCGATCCTATCTAGATGATCTTAATTCTATGAACTACAAATAGTCGCCCAATAAAATTTTATTTGTTGATTCACAACAATACATAGGTTTTGCTACTATCAGCCGGACCGAAGTCCAACCCTAGGGTTGAAACATCAATCCTTATCTGACAAACCTTCCACCAAATTGGTTACCACAGCCACCACGTGTACTCCCGAGCGAGACCTCACCAATATCCAGTCGCAGTAAACTGCGGGGCTTGTACTGGATCCCGTGGCACTAGTTGTAACTACTGGTAAAGTCTCGAAAGTCAATCCAGTGGAGGTTCTATAAACTTTCTATCGACTTCGGTATCTTTTCTACCATACCCAGGTGCCTGTTCACCTGCCAATTCTTACTCAAGCTCGTAGGCGAACCTACTTCTTTTAGATTCTTATATGCACATCCGTTCCACTGTTTTAGAGATTGGGCAGTAACATATACGTTTTACGGGGCTACCTGCAAAAGTTATGCCTGAAAAACAGAATAACACCTCGAAAGCCAACCATTATAGGTTTTAACTTTCTATTGACTTTTGAACTCTTAATTAGTTCGAGGCGTCCTTCGACCTCCTTTCTTATTTTCCCCGCATCGGTGCTGGCGCGAGGCCCGACATCATAGCTAAGCTCCCCAACGGCACCCCCCGGGGGAACTAGATGCAACAATACAGTAGTGAATTATGTTTTCAAACAAAAAACCATTTTCAGTATATGAAACCTGGGCACCTCATATTGATTTATTCGTCGCTCGCTGACGAAACAATTATAAACAAATCTATTTCAACTTTCGCTGTGTATGACGAATTTCGCCCAACGCCACGATTGTGTGTATTCTCATATACACCAATGTGTTTTAGTTTTGGCGACGAATATTCGCGACGAAAAATTCGTCATTCGCCGCAGTTGTGTTCCTAGCATAAGGCTACAGTCCTTAGGCAAATGTTAGGCATTCCCCTACATCCATCTTTGCCACCCAAATGACCCTATCAAAAAACAATTTTTTTCGGAGGTCTTAAAGGAACCCTGCTTCTATGCTGATGGAAACGTGTCTTAGGCAAGCTCCTCCCAATCAGCAAGGACCGTATTAAAATAAATTTTTTTTGTTAACGTTGTTAAACTATATTATAAAAAAAATTAAATTTTAATAAAAATAATATTAGAGTTTTTATTTACTATATATTTGGAGGATATTTAAGATTCGACCCGGTCGAATATAAAGTTCTTACTTGTCTATTTTCTAAGACTTTTATTCAAGTAAATTAATTTTTGGCTTAAGTGCAATTATTCACATCAGCAAGAAATTTATCTTAAATGGGCAACAATTTGCTGGGTTGCATTCTAATACTGCATACAAAAATGCTTTTAGTTATTTCATTTGAATTAACTATGACACATACAAGCACATATTTGCATCATACTTTCACACACACTCGACACACAAACAAATTGTATACATCAGACTTAAAAATCTATGTTGTACATGAAAGATACTCTAGCAATTCCAGCATTCATTCTTCATTCTTTCATTCATTTGCCTGAAATCAACTTAAAATTGTTTTGTGTGTGTATGTGTGTGTGTTTGGCATAAAGACGGAAATCTACACAAAGAAAACAACTAAAAGGCTTGTATGTATTCAGTGTCATAACGAGTTCTATGGAACATTTTTTATTTATTTTTTTTTTTGTGTTTCTTGTTGAACTTCCGTACAAGTTCCGGTTTATATTGCAGACATGGTCGGTCATCTGTAGCATTTTGTTAAAACATTTATGCAACAAAACGAATAAAGTTTTTTCTCTTTGTTTTGTTTTGTATCACTTATTTCAATCCCACTCTTTCAAATATTTGTTGCATTGCATTACGTTTTTATTTCTAGTTGTCAAACTAAAGTGTTACTTTCATTTAGTTTGACTTGCCAGGAACAAAAAATTATGTTTCCTTATTTTTTCCATACTGAATTTCTCATTTTGATTTCATAAAAGGAGCAAAAAAAAGTTGCAGGGAATTTTATATGAGAATAAAAAAAATAGAAACTTAAGTCAGTTATGAACATTTCAAAATTTGTTAATGTGTTTTATGGTCTTTTAAAACGAGAAACAGCAAATGAATTAAATCAACTCAACGGCCAAGTTGAAGTTGAAGCTGGTATGGATTCGTTGTTCTAATTTTCAAAAAACTTTAGTTTGCTTTTTTGAGTCAATATTAGAAACAATTGCATTGTTGTGCTAAAAGAAATTAATTATATTATTTAAGGAACAAGTTTTATTGCATATCCTATATAAATTTGGGACATATTTGAATTTTTTATCATACGCTTTTCTTTTTATTCCTTGTCAAGAACTCAAGTAATGAGATTGAAGGAAAACCATTGCATTATGGCTATTGCCACATTTTTGCCATGTTCTACTGTGAAATTAGCAAAAGTCTTCTCTTACAAAAAGTTACATGAACATGCCGCAGTTTTCATTACATTAACTGCTGGGTTATTGCACAGAACTAATTATTTTAATGGCAACAATATCTAACAAAAATAGTTCTCTGCAATGCTGAAACATATTTGATTACCATGACGAATAGAGAGACGTTCTCAAACAAAAATTTTCAGAAGCTACAAATACGAAAGAATTGTGAAAATTGTATACAAAAAGAAAGCCAAATATGTATGTCACTGAACAATTAAATGTTGCCATTATGTGGTTAAATAAAGGCTTTAAATTATGTGCTTTCAAATAAAAGCAACAAAAAAAAAATAGTTTGTACGGTAACCAAAATAATCATTTCAAATGAAATTAAAAGTTCGCTCCTTAAAGGCACAGGGAGTTGCAACTATAACAGAAAACAAGATTTTAACAAGAAATAAAAAATGTAGATATTTACTAATCACATTAATTGCCCGTAAACAATTCCCCTAGACACCTTAACTAATAATAGAAAACCACCAAAATTATACACGAAGACAAGTTGATAAATGGCAGCCAGAAAAACAAAAAGGGTGTTGATATCCCACATTTTGTTTAAGTTGCTGGTGTGATATCCCTCGAGCAAATATTTTATTAATGGCAGTGAAAAAAGAAATTATATCAATGGAGCATGGCAGCCAATGATACATTATTTTGCTGACACACAAAACAAAAATCAAGCAACAACAGCTAATAATACCCCAAGGAATTGGTAAGAAAGGACACACACGCAGGAGAAAAGTAAACAGTTAAAACAGAAAAAAAAATACTTAAGGCCGAGGCCACGCAATGAGCGGCAAAGCGGTCAGCGGCTGAGCAATGAACGGCAGAGCGGCGAGTTTGAGCGGCAAGTGGCTCAGTACTGAGCGTCATTTCTGAGCGGTTAGTGCGGTTAGATGTTAAAATGCCATTGTCAAGAGAGGTTTGTTTAATGTTTTTACGCGAAAATCGTATTCATATTTACAAGAATTTAATGCGTTAAAAAAAAAAGATTTAGTATTCATCCTATAAATCAAGCAAGGCGGCATTACGGCGAACTTAACCATTTATATAAAAATCTACGCAAATTTCCAATTTTATCGGTTATATATTTATTTTTAAAATTTGGCAATCTATCTTGCCATCAAGAGTGATAAAATAAAGATTACGCCAACAAGCTGAAATAAAAATACTCTTCTGCGCATGATGGAACTCTGACGTCACTCAACATGTGTTCTGATTGGCTAATTAAATTCAGCTGGAGAACTATTATGTTATTGTAAAAACTTGTGATGTTTCAAATTAAATTTGTTTGATAATAAATAATTTTAAAAAATTATTTTATTTTCCACTTGTTTTTATTTGAAATTGTTAATTTATAGCTATTTTATATAAATATTGAACCCAAGTGCTAATTATTTTTCTTTTTTCCCCATTCAAAACAAAATTTTTTGCTTGCAAAGTATCAGCCATAACTTCTTTTGAGCTTCATCTCTTGGAAAATTATAAAATGACACAGATTTTTGAAAACAAAAAAATATATTGATAACAATATTACATTTTAACACAATTATTTCGCACTTGTTTTTTTTTTGCTGTCACTTTGTTTGCAATTGCCCACTGCACATTTCATGCTTGCTCTTTTTGTTCTCTTTTCTCTTTAATTTAGGTTTTTTGTTTACAGTTTATGACCTTTAAACATCAAGTTTTAATAAGTCTTTTACACTTTAAGTTATTTCATAATTATTTTATCGCTTGGAGTAGTTAACAGTTCTTGGAATTACAAATCCACCAAACTTTTGTCAATATTTCGCTGTCTGTGAGGGTATATATCACGGAACGGAGCAGTCTTTTGCGTAAATTACCATTATGTAGCATGAACAAGGTAGTGAAAAATATAGTCATATACCGTAGCGACAGATGAAAAATGGAAACACAGCGACTTTAAATATAAAACTAACAACGATTTTATATGTTTTAACAATTACTTAATAAAGGGTGCTTTTATAAGAGCTTGCTGATTTGAAATTTAAATAAAACACATGCCAAATTATGAAATGGCCAAAAAATTTTTTTTATTTGGTAGATAATTTCTTGTCATTTAACATTTAAATATAATTTCGGGCATATGGCCACCACGACTATTTTGCACAAAGGTCATTCTGGAGGTCCAATTTTCGACCACCTTTTCAAGCATTTGAGGGCGTATTTCAGCAATGACACGTTGAATACTGGTTTCCAAAGCGTCAATCGTTGCTGGTTTATCCACGTAAACCAATGATTTCAGGTATCACGAACGCGGAGGCCAATTCACCGGTCCATTTCTCGAAATAATGTTGTCGTTGAAATGTTCTTTCAATAAGTCCATTGTTTCGCCCGCAGTATGACAAGTGGCACCATCCTGTTGAAACCACATTTCGTTTACATCCATATCTTGAAGTTTTGGCACCAAAAATTCATTGAACATGATTCTGTATCGATTTCCATTTACGGTAACGCGTCGTCCTTCTTCATTTTTAAAGAAATAAGGAGCGATGATTCCACCAGCCCATAGACCGCACCAAACAGTACATTTATCGGGATGCATTGGTAATTCTTGAACGGCCGCGGCGTGTGGATTATCTTTGCTTCAAATACGGCAATTTTGCTTGTTGACATATCCATTCAACCAAAAATGCGCCTCATCACTGAAGAGAATTTTGCGGTAAAAAAGCGGATAAACATTTTTAATTGAACACTGTTTTTGAAAATAAATTTCCACGATTTGGAAGCGTTGTTCTGGAGTTAACCTGTTCATGATGATTTGCCAAACAATACTGAGTAGAGACGTCACTTTAAACTGTCAAAACAGCTGTCAGACAACAGAGCGATTCGTATAAAAAAAACTTTATAAAAAACACCCTTTATAAATATATATAATTTTTAATATAAATATGCAAAAAAGTGACTAGGGGTACCGGGGTACCCGGTCATTGACTAACGTATATTTTTGGTCATTGACCGTAGGGTTAAGTTCTCACGCAGTTAAGAAATGTAAGACATATCCCGGCTTAATTTTCTCCTAGATTGTAAAGTATTATGGGTTTAAAGTCTACTTTAGTTAGCACATGATATATCAGGGGAAACATTATGACTTTCAATACAGACACAAATTGCAATTCATACTGAATTAAATTTTCAATCCATGAAGAGTGTTATTGAAATTTAAGCGAGTGCGTTTGGGAAATTATAGTTTCTGTTTCATGTGACCAATCTTTATTATGATGACGATCTTCATGAAATTAGGACCGAGCATTAAGTGCCTAATTAAGAGATGTAAACATGGCTTGAACAAATAAATTTCTTTCAATACGTGTTTCCCTTGATCAAAAGTACAAAAACACATGCCAGTAAGTAGTACGAGTATATGCCAAGAGAAATAAAAACAAAACTGATGACAATGTAAATTTGACTCCATTCATTTATTCTGGGCGAACCACCCAATATTTAAGCAGTTCACGCCTTCGAAACTCGTGCAATGTCACAAAGTTCAACTGTCTGACTTAAGGTTACAGATTTTTGAAGTTCTCCTCTTTTACGAGGCCAAAGAAACACAAGTTTACACATTGTTGAAGTGAATGAGTCTACATTTATCTGGAAAACCATCCAGCATAAATACTAAGCCAAAGGATAAACACACGTATAGTAAAAAAGAAATATTTGGATTTATATAAATTAAGTGAATTCAGCTCTGAAGTGTGTGTGTGTGTGTATGTGTGTCCTTTTGAAATCATGTGCGGTGGAGCAGCCAGCAGACATCATAAAATGTGCTGACTGTATTGTTTTCTTCTGTTGTCTTTTTAGTTTTCTTTTACATTTTTGCTTGTTAATGCAAGTGTGATTTTATTTTATTTGTCTTGGTCCCTTGGAGTGTGTGTCACAAGAAATTACTGTCCTGGGGATGTAGGAAAGAACGTGAGTTAGATCGTTTTTATTTTTGGTGGATACGTTTATGCGAAAATTATCAGAAACAACTTTAAGAACTTGAGTTCAATCAAAATTGTTTTAGTTGAATTATATTGAATGATTTTTGTTGCTTCTGGTTTTTACATCTCATAAATAAAAATAGTTTTGAGAAACATTAAATGTATAAATTGAATCTTTTGATCATGCAACAGATTAAATTTCGGATGGCACTCGTATCTATCACATGAAAAGGCTTAAAATAAGGAACCTGAATAGACTTAACCAGACCAGTTTCCTTATCAAGGGACTAAACCTATACAAAATGTTACCTGAAAATGTTAAAACAGAAGCAAATTTAAGATATTTTACGAAACAAATAGTTAATTTTGTAAGAAATAGAACTTATTAATGTAATATTTGTCATTGTATTGTTGTATTAATGTAATATTTGTCACTGTATTGTCATTTTTAAAGTATTTTAATACTCCTTAATAAATAAATTACCCTGCAGGAAGATAAGCGTTAATTGTCTTTAAGCTGCTGGTACGATTACTAGTATAGCAGGCACTAGTTCAAAAGGTGATTGATGATATACAGAAAAGCACTAGTACTTCAAGTAGTTCATTTGTAGATTGATTTGACGTGTAGAATTTCATATTACTTTTTGATCCTGTGTTAAAGCGAATTGCTAATTCGCATTTTCATTTATTTTATTTTTAATTGTTACAATTTTTAAACAAATTCAAATTTGAAACAAAGAATTGTATTAGAAGACTTTGTCACCTGCATATCAGTTTATTTATTCGATAATTTATGAAATTAAGCCGCAGTTTTCTTGTGTGCTAAAAAAGTGACATTTTAAAAAATAAATAAAATTAAAAGCTAATTTTAAAAATTTTTAAACGTGTTTTTTTTTTTTGTTAATATTTATGTCCATATGTAAAATCAGCGATCTTTTTTAAAATAATAAAAACTGATATATGTATTGTATGTTCATTAGTGTTTGGTATATGGTGGAGTACCAAACGTAACTCAAGTTGTACAAGGTGCTAGTGGATTGAGTGCGCATTGAAGGAACTTTCCATTTCCTCTTATAAACTAAGAATTGATGAACCAAAAATTGCTTGTGAAGACAGACTTAACAAATTTCATTGGGTTTAAAACACCAGAAAATTAAGGATTTTTGTTATATATAAACCAGTTCTTAATGCAGAACTGATTGTACTAGTATCCGACTAGAAGAAATTATACTAGTACTCATCTATTACTAATAGTAATAGATGAGTTTCCATCTAGTACCAATGGAACTAGTAATTTTCCAAACACACTCAATGTTAATTTGAGCATTAACATGGTCTAGAAAAGTTCACAGTTGGGAACTAGTACTGGTGATTTTTGTACTAGTGCAATACTAATTTGATACTAGTTCGATCTCCTGCAGGGTAATAGTAATATTTTTTTTTTAATAATACTATTTTATTCTCTAATAAACATGTTCACTTAATTTATGATCAACTTATTCAGTGCCTATACGAATAACTTTATGCATTAAACAACGAATATATATATATATATATATTTTTTTTTTAGGAGTAGGACCAGCACTCAGGGGATGACCCCTACATATGCAATTCATTATGCCGGAACTGAAAACGAGGGGATGGTATTGAGGGGACAGATTAGGAAAGATGAGACGATAGACAGTTTTTTTTGTAACTATTTCAACCATTTTACTTCGCCGGCTAATTTTTGCTACAGGGCCGACGAAGCCCTGAAAAATCAAAAATTGAAATCATAAAAGAAAATACAAAAAGAATCCATCCTATTTAGTTTAATTAATTTATACACCTAAAACCTACTTTATAAAAAATTGTTTGCAACTTGTAACAGGACAAATTTTTGTACACAAATTTGTGTTGTAAGCCTCTTATTAATCAAACAATTTTTTATAAATTGGGCTGCTAATATAATCACATAAGATCCTCAAAATTAAATATATAAAAAGGCTGTACTGTTTTAAGTAAATATTTTCTTAAAGCAAAATCCCACCTCGTCCTCAGACATCCGGGGTATCTGGTGGAGTTTCAATCCACGACCTTCGGCTGGAACGGCCCAACAAACACGTCAAAACTTGAGCTTGTCGTGAGACAAAGAAGATAGGCGAGCATATTACCTTCGTCGTAAAAGCTCAGAAACTAAATTTTTAAGGGATGTAGGCTTAAGGAATACAATTTGATAAATATGTTCACTATCTTTTCTTATAATAGGTAACTTCAATGCCCACTAATGCGGGTGGGGTTCAAAAATGGACTACATCGTATGGACACTGCCACATCGTCTTAGACTTCATCACTGATCAAAAATATATATACTTAATGGGGTCTAATTCTTTTTGGAGGGTATTTAAACTGCATTTTTCCGGGGTCGCTCTGGCAAGGGCCGTGGGGGAGACATTTCAGCTTTGCCGTAAAACTCTAAAACTAAATGTTTGGGATAATTTAGAGTAAAATTTATTTTTAATATTTTTTATTTAGGTGGCCAAGTGGGGCATAAAAGCCTAAAATTTTATTTTTAAGGAATGTAGGCTTAAGGAATACAATTTGTCAAATTTTTACACTATTTTTGCATAAAATTACGCCATCTAAAGGAGGCGGGATCCAAAAATTATTATTTTTTAATTTATGGCTCAAGTTTAACGTGTTGAGCTTCTTTGATTAAAAAATATATGATTTGCTTGTTTAGTTCTTCTTAGGGGAACTTTATTCCCTCTGGCCCGATTCAGCCCATTTATAAACGTGACCTGTGCTATCCTTAAAGGTATATTTGTACCAAGTTTCAAGGGTCTGGCTCCTTTCGTTTGAACTGAATAGTGAATTCCACAGACGGACGAACGGATGTGGCTAGATCGTCTTAGATTTCATCACTGATCAAAAATATGTATACTTTATGAGGTCTCAGAGGGATACTTCCCAGCATTACACACCGAATGACAAAGTGGTTATATCCTCCAATTCTTTTTTGAAGGATATAACAAGTAAAAGTGCTATATTCGGCTATGCCGAATCTTAAATACCATTCACATTTCTTCTTTGTTTTTTAAACAGAAAATAGGTATAAGCACCAATAAACAATAAACAAAATTTTGTTATTCAATTAATTTCATATAAAGGGTGTTTTTTTATGAAGTTTTTTTATACGAATCACTCTGTTGTCTGACAGCTGTTTTGACAGTTTAAAGTGACGTCTCTACTCAGTATTGTTTGGCAAATCATCATGAACAGGTTAACTCCAGAACAACGCTTCCAAATCGTGGAAATTTATTTTCAAAAACAGTGTTCAATTAAAAATGTTTATCCGCTTTTTTAACGCAAAATTCTCTTCAGTGATGAGGCGCATTTTTGGTTTAATGGATATGTCAACAAGCAAAATTGCCGTATTTGGAGCAAAGATAATCTACACGCCGTTCAAGAATTACCAATGCATCCCGATAAATGTACTGTTTGGTGCGGTCCCGTTTGGCAATGACCCGTTGAATACTGGTTTCCAAAGCGTCAATCTTGCTGGTTTATCCACGTAAACAAATGGTTTCAGGTATCCCCACAAAAAATAATCGAGTGGCGTCAAATCACACGAACGCGGAGGCCAATTCACCGGTCCATTTCTCGAAATAATGTTGTCGTTGAAATGTTCTTTCAATAAGTCCATTGTTTCGTCCGCAGTATGACAAGTGGCACCATCCTGTTGGAACCACATTTCGTTTACATCCATATCTTGAAGTTTTGCCACCAAAAATTCATTGATCATGATTCTGTATCGATTTCCATTCACGGTAACGCATCGTCCTTCCTCATTTTTAAAGAAATAAGGGCCGATGATTCCACCAGCCCATAGACCACACCAAACAGTACATTTATCGGGATGCATTGGTAATTCTTGAACGGCGTGTGGATTATCTTTGCTCCAAATACGGCAATTTTGCTTGTTGACATATCCATTCAACCAAAAATGCGCCTCATCACTGAAAAGAATTTCGCGGTAAAAAAGCGGATAAACGTTTTTAATTGAAAACTGTTTTTGAAAATAAATTGCCACGATTTGGAAGCGTTGTTCTGGAGTTAACCTGTTCATGATGATTTGCCAAACAATACTGAGTAGAGACGTCACTTTAAACTGTCAAAACAGCTGTCAGACAACAGAGTGATTCGTATAAAAAAAAAACTTCATAAAAAACACCCTTTATAAGGATCCAGAATATATACACCTTATGGGATATTACACACGGAATGAAAAACCTATATATATATATATATATATATATATATATATCCTTTCACTTTTTTGTGAAGGGTATAAAAACAAGTATGAACGTCATAAATGTAATAGGTGCTTTGGTAGCTTTTGTGTCATGTATTTTATTTCATTGCGATACTCATCATAAAACATTCCGTTTCTTCATTGCTATAAGATTTTATTTCTATTGAAAGAATATATGTTTGCTCTATTGACACCTAATGACTGAAAAGATATTTCCACCATATCAAAAGAGTAATAATGCATGGCATCTCAAGTCCGCAATGAGTTTTATCATTTAATACAAACATGCATAACCAACCAAACACACTTATAGAAACGTACTTAAATGAATATAAATGAAACAACTAAAATTAAAAGTTGTTGAAATTCAATTGAAAAATTCAAGACTCTTCTGTTTGCATATTCAATGGCACTGGATCGTTGTAGTCGGCACGAATAACAATTTAACTAGAATCCATGAATAAAAGCACTGCCGTCTGATGTGAAGGTGCAAGGAAGTGCAAACTTTCAACAGATGGAATATCATCAAGTAGAGTGTTATTTTGAAAATGTTGCCAAAAACTATTTCAGCAAGCAGATGTGCAGCACAGAGTCTGACAAAACACATCCTTCTATTTTATATTAAATATTTTGTAATCTAAAGGTTACCTGTCGATTTCGTCTTGTTATTTTTGGCTGTTTTTCAAAAAGCAAAATCAAAACAAAAACACCATCAGGCACGAGCTCAGACATAATCATTGATTTCTGCCAGGACGGCCATATGGCTGCTCCTTTTTTTCTGTTGTTGAACGACAGCTTGCAACATTAATACTACGTTGAGTAAATTTTCTAAACTAAAATTTTTCAAAGGACGATATAAAAAATGTATAAAAAAAAAATAATTTTCATCATGTAATGCAAAGTTAAGCGAAGTAAAGTAACTAAAGCCTTTTGCTAAGTACACAACAGCATCAAAACTTAAATTCACTTTGCCGTCATTTTCTATTGCAACATTTTGCACTGGGTGGCAGTATGTAATGCACAATGGGGTCAGGGGGCGATATACGGATATATAAGCATATATTATTTGTTTGTGCAAACAAGGCTGAATCAGAACAGAAATGTTCGCCCTCGATGTCGTTGTATAAATAAATATTTTCTTCTTGCTTGTGGCAGAAGTAGTCATCTGAAATTTAAAACTTGGTTTTAGAGTTAAAACTATAAACAGCTGATTTTGCATTAACACTGCAAATTGTGGTTTTAACATACCGGATGTATAATAAATTTGTTCAAAATAAATGTATGAATTTGTTTGTGTACTTATTCTCTATTTTTACAACACTTAATTGACAACCTGTACTACTGAAATTTTTGTTTGAAGGAAAAAAGAAAAAGTTTTGCAATGCGTTCTAAAATAGAAATTATTTTACACTTTGTGAATGAATATTTTAAAATAATGGAACTACTCAAATAAAGTGAAGAACTTCTTGGAAATCAAATTTTTATGTATAAAAAACGTAAGCGGATTCTGAAATTTCGGTTTATTAATATAAACAATACCAGCTGTTTCCAATATATAACTTGGCAGCACTCAACTTAGCACAGCCATAAACAGGCAGAAACAAGGTTGCATTTCATAAAACTTACTCAATACCAATTCGAAAGTTGTTTTAAGTTGGTTTTAACAAAATTATTTTGTATGATAAAATCTGGTGTTGACAGTTGGTTTTAACGTTAAATCCAGAAGTTATTAAAACCATGTCAGTGTGAAAACCCTGTAGAACAAGTTTGTATATCAGTTCTTTATTGACTTTGTGCTATTATTTTTTAAACTATGAAATGATGAGATGGGTGCGTAATCAGAATATGAGAAAAAAATTTTAAACAAAACATTTTTATATAAAACACACATTTCTATTTCCTGTCTTATTTTTTCGAAGTAAAGATTTTGAAAAATGTGGAAGCTATTATAATAATATATTAATTTTAAAAAGTAATATCAGAACAAGTTTGATGCATGACCAGTTGAATAGCTTTTCTTTTACGCAGTCTTTGAATATAGTTTCGGTTAGATAGTCTTAACCCTAGAACACTAACCTACGTAAATTTTGCGGGTAGGTTTTTTATTTTTGTTGCCAATTTGAAGAAATGGTTTTTCTACTAGTTTCTGAGCAAACACATCAACATAAACAAAGTATGAGTGTAAAAAGAACTAATGCTAAATTATACATACACCCAAAAGAACATATTCGAATCAAGAAGAAATAATATTAAAATAGAACTTAATTTGTTTCATATTTATTTTAAAAGCTTTAATTTTAACTTTTAAAATTCAAACTATTTTGAAACAAAAACAATTATTAAGTAGTAAGTATTTGCACGAACATTTATATTGATATATGTGACCTTCTCCACGAAAAGGGACCTCTGCGCCGAAAAGAAGAGAAAAACGCTTTTAAAAAAAGCGCTTCGTTTTTCCGTGTTTTGCGCATGGTTATGCGCAATTAATTATGTTCACCTTTACAGGTGATTTGTAAAAAAACTAAAAGACATAGAATCTTGCGATTTGCGTCATTTGAAGAGCGCTTTTTTCCTATAAGCATCACTCAAAAAGTAAAACAAAATTTTTTCGGCGCAGAGGTCCCTTTTTGTGGAGCAGGTCACATATTAAATTGATTTAAGATTCATAGGCTAATTGTTCGAAATTTGTTTTTAAATCTCAGAAAGACGTGATACATATTCAAATAAGCCACCTAATAAGTGTTGATAAACACAATACACATGAGCACTGATGAAGAAAGTGTTGCGGCTTTCGAAAACAGCTGTTCTGCTCTGCTGTGTAAGTTGAATGTAACTAATGTTGACTTTCCTTTGTGCCTTGGAAGATTTATCATGTCTTTCTGAGATTTAAAAACAAATTTCGAATAATTAGCCTATGAATCTTAATTCAATTTAATATAAAAAACAATTATTATTGATCTGAAAAGAAGCCAAAAATTATATTTAAAATAAAATCGTATATTTTAGTTTCTTCGATATTTTCGTATATGTATTTTAGTTTCTTCGATATAAAATTAACACTGTAATATAATAAACATTATAATTTCAATATTTTATGATTAAAAATTCAGCATTTTAAAAACTGAAACGACATATTTAGGTTTTAACATTGTTTTTATACCCTTCAAAAAAAAATTGGATATTTTTATAATCACTTTATCATTCCGCGTAAAACGTAGCCTAATGTCCCTGTAAGACCCCGTGAAATATATAATTTCTTGATTAATGATGATATCCATGGCGATCTAGCCATGGCCGTCCGTCCCTCTGTGGAAATCTCCATACAGTCCAAACGAAAAGATCCAGATATTTGAGATACATCTTGCAGAACAGCACAGGTGAAGCTCGTAAATGGGCCGGATCGGGCCAGAGGTACAAAAGTTCTCTTAAGAAGAACAAAACCCACCTCAAAAAAAACATACTTTTTAAAAATTTTGTTTGCTATTTTGTTAAGAAAATAAGTTCATTTATTTTCTTAACAAAATAGCAGAAAATCACAAAAAATCTATTTTTACACCCCGTCCCTTTAATGGGCGTTGAAATAATATCCTACATGGAAAAATAGTGTAAACACTTAACAAATTGTGCTTCTTAAGCCTGCATCAATAAAAATTTAAATTTTTAAGATTTTACGGCGAAGGTAAGATGCTGTCTGATCTTCACCTGCCCTACCCCTTCACCCACCTTTGACACTATAAACAAATTTTTTTTCTACGCCTTATTATCTAAAATTTTTTGTTGTTTTTACGACAAAGATGAGATGGCTTCCTCACTGCTGTTCACGGAGTGACGCTGCCCAAATAAAGTTTTAAAATTGGGGACAGAAATATATTAAGTGAATTTTGAACCAGCATGTCAAGCATTTTTATTAAAAGATGATTAAAAAGTTCAAATAACAATAAAAATAGAAGCTTTTGTTTTAATAAATATTTAGAAGGTATCTGAGATTCGACCCGGTCGAATGTAACGTTCTCACTAGCTTTTTTCTTCAGTACACATATGAGTATTTATTTTCTTGCAGCTATGATTTGATTTGGCGGCATGAAATAAGTCCCCACGAAATAAGTCCCAAAAACGAAAATGAAATAACTTCCCAACAAAATATATTTGAGGCAACAACAACCTTTTCTGGGGATTTATTTAAATTTTTTGGGGTCTTACTCCATATTTTATATTCTGAAATGAAATAAGTCCCTAAAAATATTCGCGCGAATTTTTAATTTTCTGGCAATTACACTAAAATATAAATTTTGAAAAAACTTCTTCATAAAATAAAACTATTATTGATGAAAAATTTTTTCAGTGCAAATTATCAGAAAATTAAAAATTTGGTACTGAAAAAAGTTTTCTTCAATAATTAGTTTTATTTTATGAAGAAGTTTTTTGAAACTTTATAAATATTTTAGGATTAGTTTCTGCCAACCTATTAGGAGAAATACTATGTGCAAACGAAAGTATATACGTTCCCAAAAATTGGGGAGTTATTATACCCTCCAAAAAAGAATTTGGAGGGTATATTCACTTTGTCATTCCGTTTGTAACGCATCGAAATATCCATCTCAGACCCCATAAAGTATATATATTCTTGATCAGTGATGAAATCTAAGACGAACTGAGCATGTCCGTTCGTCCGTCCGTCCGTCTGTGGAAATCACGATTCAGTCCAAACGAAAAGACTAGACTCTTGAAATTTGGTATAAATATATTTTAAAGCTTAGAGCAGGTTAAGTTCGGAGATGGGATAAATCGGGTAAGGGGGAAAAAAGTTCCCCTAAGAAGAACTAAACCAACCCAGAAAAAACAACATAATTTTTAAAGTTTTTTGGTTATTATGTTAAGCAAATGATATATTTTTATGTCAAATACGTTTCAACGGCTTAAACTGGAGCCATAGAATAAATAAAAAATTATTTGTGGACCCCGCCCACTTTAGTGGGCGTTATTATATGCAAAAATAGCATAAAAATTTAACAAATTGTTTTACTTGAGCCTACATTCCTTAAAAATAAAATTTTTAAGCTTTAACGACGAAGCTGAGACGATATCTGGCACTCCTCTGACCTACCCCATCCTCCACCTTCACCATCTAAATGACCCTACCAAAAAAAAAATTTTTTTAAAATTTTGTATATAATCATCCCAAGCATTTATCTTTAGAGTTTTATGACTGCCGATTTCTGCCCTACCCTCTCCTCCCCCTTTGCCCCTAAATGACCCTATTAAAAATAAATAAAATTTTTTTTTAATTTTGTATATAATCATCCCAAGCATTTATTTTTAGAGTTTTATGTCTACCTGTTTCTGCCCTACCCCCTCTCCCCCTTTGCCCTATAAGGTAAATATGTATATTCTTGATTAGTGATGAAGTTTAAGACGGTCTAGCAATGCCCATACGTTCGCCTGTGGAAAACATGATATTGTCTATTTTTACACCCGCCCCCTTCAGTAGGCGTTGACGTACGATATTATATAAAGGAACTCTGTGGCACCAAGTTAAAGATTTTAAATTCACTTACTAAATATTTGGAGGGTATTTAAGATTCGTCCCGGTCGAATATAACGTTTTTACTTGTTATTCTTTAATGCATATCTATTAAAAATAACAACAACAAAATAATACATATATATTCACACTAACTGAATGGCGTAAGTTATAAAAATCCACGGCACGCAAAATTTACGTGGCGTTTGTATTAACGTAGTATTAAATAGCGTTGGTTTTCTAGGGTTAAATTAAACTGTAGTTGATAATTATAGCGCGTGACAATATAGAAATTTCCTTCACTAGTCGTCGATGAAAGTGTCCTCCGCAACCAATTGTCTAATAAGGAAACTAGGATGCTGAAAGAATTTCCTTCACAAATTCTATGAATACCGACATTAATCCAATGAAAAATTTCATTAAAGTTCAACCAATGCCACGCTTCGTTTGATTAATAAAACAAGTTCAATTAAGGCTAGCTTATGAGCTAATTTAATTTACATATAGACACAATTGTAATGATACATCAACAGAATTAAAAAACAATTCCATTTATTCAATAAAATTATTCAATCAATACAGTGAAGGTCAGCCATTGATAAACTGATACAATGTCATTACTTTAATGAAAAAGGATTGTTATTACATTGAAATAACTTTACAATATTCGCGAAATTTTCATTGGATTTGTGAAGAACATCTAAGGAAATTGTTTCGTTGGATTTATGAAGCAAAATATTCATTTAGTGTAGTTGTTTATTATTATCTCAGGCACATGTGGCGAGAGTCCCCATTGTGCAATGAATACCTATTGCAAAGTATACACGCTACTTTGTGAAGTCGCACACAGCCACACCCGCTCTTCCATTTAAACGTACATTCATGATGAAAGTTCAAGTTACATCTTATAAATGTTGCAACTGGCTGTTTCTTTTTTTGCTCCAATATACGAGTACGAGTAAATAAAATTGTTTATTTTTTAGTTTTTGCTAAAGTCCTCTGTTTTCTGTACCTTGCGCGAAGTATGTATTTGGTACGGCTTTAATGAAAAGACGCGCCAATATTATTATGAGTAGATATTTATTAGAAACGTGCTGTATCTCGATAAATTTGCATTTGTTATTGTGATTATTATTAAACATATTCTTTTTGTTCAGTTCATATTGTGTTTCCTTTAATCCAAGAATGTACTTGTACTTCAGTATCTTCTTGTGTTTTGATGTCAACGATCGCTATCTGTAGAATTTTGTATACAAGGATGTATACGCTACGTGCTGTTCTTGGGGCACAACGACAAGAGCGGTGGTTGCATAAAAGCAAAATAAAAATCTTAAATAATTGGCAATTTATACAAGAGAAAAGCACCGTGTTGATTGCAGTGAAATAGAAAAAGAACTTTAAATATTTTATGTGTAAACAAATTGTTCGTTTATTAAATGTGCATTAAACTTTTCGTTAAGCAAACAAAATTTATTTCCTGTTTTTTCTTAAAGATGGCAAAGTATTTGGTAGAAAATTTCAGAAAATTGTTATGGCTATTGAATTATTTTCGAAACTTTACTCATCCAGGCTTTATTAAATGATGTTTGTATACTGGCTGACCTGACCAACTATAGCAGATATGTAAAAAATTTCATTAAGCCTGGGTGTAATGAAATTTTGGATGAATGAGTTATGCAAATTTAATTAAAGTTGAAAATGACAAAGTTTTTTTGAAATATCTTCTTATTTTATTTATTTAACTCTCACTTTTATTTAAGATTTAATGCACGTACAAGTTAAGTATATTTAAGGACTGACTATTTATAATAAATTACCCTCAAACACTCTAGTAGTTGCACAGGACATTCCATTAAAAGTCATTCCAATAGACACAAAAACGAACCTCAAAATGAAACCCAGCCAAAACCTTTCCATGTTCTGGCATGTCTTTGTGAACGTTTATTTGCTTTTGTGACTGTCGTTTGGTCCGTCCGTCTGTCCCTCTGTTTGTTTTACAACCCTACTGAACTGAAATAATATTCCCCAGTAAAAACAAATAAATAACAAATTTGTACTTTTAAGTCGTACTTGCATTCGCACTTTTGTATAGCATTCAGCTGTAATATTGCATTCTGTAATAAAAACGGAAGGAAATGATAGTAAATAAAATACGGTTTGGCGCCTTCAACCTCTATGCAAATAAACTAGACGACTGACAACTGTGTGCATGTACACAGACAGGCACAAGCTAAAATATGTATGAACACGTTTTTTTTTTTTTTTTTAAAAAACGTAGCACTAAGTAAGTGCAAAATTGAGCATTACAGGACAAAGAGTTTAAGGGTAAATTCCAATTCTACTGATAAAATTTTGTACTGCAATGAAAATAAAAACGCAAAAGAGCAGGAAAATTTGCAAAACTTTACAAATGCGTGGCAATAAAGTAGTGAACTAAACAAATGCAACATGTTGTAAATGTCAAAAAGCGCTCGGTTTAGATGTTTTGAGGGGATAAAAATGATGCGACAAATAAGTTGCATGGCAAATTGGGAATTCGGTATTGGGGAGAAACGGAATGGTATAAAAATATTACTAAGAGAAAACAACAAAATACTTGTTCTTTTATCGCATTCGTTAACTTTTTAAATTTAAAATTTTGAATATTCAAACGGTAGGTTGGGTTAAAAGGGCTGCCCGCAAAGGTGGCAAGAAAACACTTGTAGGCCATAAAAGGGCTTTTGTGATGCCCCCACACAATCATTACAAATGAAGCACTGGTTCCTCAGAACTATCCAGAACTTCTCATAAAGCCCGCCAGGGCAGCCAATAATGCATCTCTGAGACAGTCTAGATAACGCAGGATCTAGATGTCTGAGCCTACACTTCTGCAAGGCCGGGCAGTCAGTCCTGTTTTTCTTCGTCGAAGCAGCGACCATCGCACAGTGGGGTTTTCGATGGCTAAAATGGGAATTAATTCCTGGTGACTTTCCTTTGGCGAAATAGGACTGCGGAAATAATTTAAAAAAAAATCTGCTATTTAGAAACCTATAATATGATATGTATGAGGCTTCAAATTATTATTTTTGCGGTTTTACACACATCAAGGTTCAAGGCAGGTTCAAGTTTTAAGTCTTGAGTTTTTGGCAGAGAAAGGTAAAGGGAATAGAACGGGGTACATACCTGAACGTTTTATTCAGTTTTGCTTTTAACCTTTTCCGCTATTATACAAAAATATGGCTGAAAAGTAATATTTTGAAATTTATTACCGACTACAAAACTTTATTCGCTTCTCCTGAATTTAATCTTGCAATTAATTCCCATTTTTGGTAACAAAAATCCCACAGTGCATCGAGAGGAAAGCCGAAATGCTGGTCCCGTCGCGACTCCTACTGGGAATGCCAGAGACTTCTTCCCAAAACTTAGTTGTCTACTTCTAACGCTGCTTAGTGAGGGCAACTAGTTTTGGATACCCTACAGTTGGTAATTGTTGACCAGTTGATTGTCGCCTTCCTCTCTGCCAACTCCTTAATACTATTGAACAGCTCAACTGTGGGAATATGAATATCCCTACGTAAGACTGTTTCATTCGAGACCGAACCTGTTCTTGTGCACTCGTCCGCCATCTCATTTCCCTGAACGCCAACATGCCCTAAAGCCAAAGCTATCTTGATGTCACATTTTTTAAGTGGAGTTAGAGATGAATACATACAGGGCCCTAACCGTGCCAGACTATCAACACAAATGCCTATAGTTTTGGTCTCTAAACTGAGTCCATCAACTCTTATGCTGCCTTGGTAATGGCCTGGAAAACCGCTGAGGTATCGGGTAGCCTTTCGATTTAAAAGAAAGAAATAAAATAAATAAATAAAAACAATCTAAAGATGTGAAATCGTAAGATATTGCTGCCAACTTACTCCCTCGTAACGATAAATATTGCGATCGACATACAATAGGATTTTCGAATGAAACAATAAAAATACGATGTTCCCATATGTAACGTTCTTTATTAACTAACCGGAATGCACTTGGAATCTTAAATTAAAAATTTAAAAAAAATAGCAGCAGAATTAATATGATACCTTAATTTTGGGCACCCTTAATTTATTCTACTTTCGTTTGTACAATGAATCTGAAAGGAAAATCAGCTCCCATCTGATTTATTTCTAAAGGCATGTCTGGGTTTTAGAGAACAATTTTAAAAATGAAGAATCTGTTATTTTTATTTTTTTTTTTAATTCGGACTAGGAGATAACCACCACATATGCAACACATTACGCCCGTAACAGGGAAAAGAGGGGATAGTATTGAGAGAACACATAGATAAAAATGAGAAGGTAGAGACTTTTTTAACCGGGCGACGGAAGGAAGTTTCTCTTATGCGAAATTCTTTTAATTGAAAATCTCTCATCAGCGAAACGAAATTCCTGTAAAGTTTCATTTCAGCTTAGCCGAATTCCACTGTATTACTGAAAATACCACTGTATTATTGAAAATACCTGAGGTATGTGATAGAAATCGATCGATTTAAAAAATAAATCACTTTTCTAAATCGACTAGTGTAAAATAGATTTCAATCGATTTTATATTCCACTTATGTTTCATTTCCATATAATTGTTATAATTAGAAAACTACAAAATCTTATAATACAACTTTTCACTTTGTGTTTTGCGAATAACATTTCTCAAATATTTAAATTGAAATTCAACAAGTAAAAACGTTATATTCGACCGGGTCGAATCTTAAATACCCTTCAAATATTTAGTAAGTGAATTTAAAATGTTTAACTTGGTGGGACAGAGTTCCTTTATATAATATCGTACGTCAACGCCCACTAAAGGGGGCGGGGTTCAAAAATATACAATATCATGTTTTCCACAGACGAACGTATGGGCACTGCTAGACCGTCTTAGACTTCATCACAATTCTCTTTGGAGGGTATAAAAACTGTATTTTGGCGGGGTCGCTCTGGCAAGGGCTGTGGGGGAAACATTTCACCTTTGTCATAAAACTCTAAAAATAAATGCTTGGGATGATTATTTACAAAATAAAAAAAAATTGTTTTATAGGGTCATTTAGCGGGCAAAGGGGGAGGAAGGGGTAGGGCAGCAACAGGCAGTCATAAAACTCTAAAGATAAATGCTTGGGATGATTACATACAAAATTTAAAAAAAATTTTTTTTTTTTGGTAGGGTCATTTAGGGGATGAAGAGGGAGGAGGAGATAGGGCAGAGGAGTACCAGGTATTGTCTCAGCTTCGTAATTAAAGCTTAAAAATTTTATTTTTAAGGAATGTAGGCTTAAGTAAAACAATTTGTTAAATTTTTATGCTATTTTTGCATATAATAGCGCCCACTAAAGTGGCTCCAGTCTAAGGCGTTGGACCGTATTTGACATAAAAATATATCATTTGCTTAACAAAATAACCAAAAAACTTTAAAAATTATGTTGTTTTTTCTGGGTTGGTTTAGTTCTTCTTAGGGGAACTTTTTTCCCCCTTGCCTGATTTAGCCCATCTCCAAACTTAACCTGCTCTAAGCTTTAAAATATATTTGTACCAAACTTCAAGAGTCTAGCTCTTTTCGTTTGGACTGAATCGTTATTTCCACAGACGAACGGACGGACGGACATGTTCAGATCGTCTTAGATTTCATCACTGATCAAGAATATATATACTTTATGGGGTCTGAGATGGATATTTCGATGCGTTACAAACGGAATGACAAAGTGAATATACCCTCCAAATTCTTTTTTGGACACCAACACCAAAAGTTGAAATTTATATTGCACGCGAATAAAACGTCAAATAACTCAAACTTTAAAATTGTATAGTGACATAACGTTGCAACAAATCGACGTAGGGTAACACATCAAATGTTTTGTCGATTTGAAAAAGTTTTGACGACGAAAACGATTTTTATCCCACACCTGACTATTTTGAGATTTTTCAAATTTGTTTAGGGATTTTGAATATTTCAGGGATGCACAAGAATAATAACTTTACGGTAAAAAAAAAATATGTTTGACATGATCAATATCCCAAGCAACAATAAATAGGAAACCAACCTTCAAAACTGCGGCGTTCCTTTAAAATATATTTTAAACTATTTTGCTAACAATCTACTTTTTTAACTCGAAATTTATTACCTTGTATTATTATTTACTTGTATATATTTTTTACATACTTTTGTTTTCATTTTTGCTTTGCAGGGCTGTTTATGTGTGTGTGTGTGTGTGTGTGTGTGTGACTCAATACATGTACGTGTTCTTTTTCTCTGGGTTTATGAAAATAGTTTAAAGGCTTCTTGTATTACATTCGTACTAGTTTCTCTTTTTACTGTAATCAAACAGATTTGTCAAGTCGTTTACTTATTTACTGCTTAAAGCCAATAGTCTGATGTTGAGTTCGAGTATTCGTTTCGGTTTCCATTGACTGAATGTTACACAGCAGAAGCACGTTTTATTGAGATTGATATAATTTAGTTTTTCTGTATTCCATACGTCTTTTATGAAAGTGTATATTTATTATTTTCTATCGCATATTTGTTATTTGCCAAAGTGAACAAAGTGAAAGCGTTACTTATAGAATCAGGTTAAGATGTGTGTTGGAGTATTAGAAACGTGTTAGATTTAGCTTGTGTACTAAACAGTGAGTGAAGGGAATATTTATGTTTCGGCTTGAAAGTTTTTTTTCTATGTTCATGTTGCACTAATATAAATCGCAAAATGAATTTAATTTTTACTCAAAGTGGCTTAGACTTTAATATAAAAAGTAAAGGAATTATGAAGGATACGCCCTTCTTTAACTTTCAATATTTTGCATGAATTGGCTTCTGTCCCCAAAAGTTGATGTTACGATGTTTAGCCAGTAAAAATGGTACTTCCAAAGAAGTCAATAATATCCTGAATATGTGGTCGGGAAGTAGTGCAAATTTTTTTCATTTCTAATGATTTTTACATGGAGTTTTCATTGCAAAAAGTTCTCTTTTTGGTACATTTTCCATCAATCCGAAGTCATGTTTCTGACATTAAGTAAACCTGGGGCCAGGCATTCAATATAGATCGTAGTTTTAATACAATTTGTAAACAAATTTTGATCGATATCGAATTTCGTAATTTTTCATTAGGAATATCAAGTACTTAACCGGCGTTTTTAACGAGATAGAATAAGTGAACTTTTTATATTCATTTTTAAGTTAAACCACTTTTGGTTAGCACGAATTGTTCCTGGACTGTTGGATTGGAAATGAACTTAAATAGAGTGCTATTGAAATTCAGAAATATCCAAGGTATAGTTCCAGAGCTGGGAAGCTTACACCTATTTCTCGAAATTTATACCAAAAATCAATTATTTTTTTTAATGTTTGTAAATTAAACCTATTTCATGCTTTGGGAAGCCTCAATGGTCTATTAAACACTAAAAAAATAAAAAAATTTCCAGGGATGGAGAATTAAAAATTTTTTTTCGGCCTATTCCGTATTTTGTAGTACATGTAGTAACTAAAATTGTTAAAAATTTTAAGTTTTTCCTTTACAAAACCTCTTTATACCTCATGAAGATTTGCATTGATAAAAAAATTTTAAAAATTAAAATTTCGCTTCCAGGGTTGGGAAATTGAATTTTTTTTATACATAAAAGTAACCAAAAAGGCAATTGACGTAGTTTTTTTTGCTATCTAAAACTATTTTATATTTTTGGAAGAACAAAATTTGTATCAAAAATGTCCAAAAAAAATCAAAATTTCGAATCCAGGGATGGACAAGTGCAATATTTTATAGTTCATGAAGGTGACCAAAATGGATGAATATTGTAAATTTTTCTTTTATAATACTACTTTATTCCCCATGAAGAGTTGCATTGCTTAAAAATAAAACAAAATTAAAATTTCACTTCTAGGGTTGGGAAGTTTAACGTTTTTTTGGTACATGCCATATTTTGTAGTACATGAAAGCGACCAAAATGGTTGCAAACTTTATGTTTTTCTTTAATAAAACGACTTTATACCTAATGAAGACTAGGATTGGTAAAAAAAAATTTTAATTTCGCTTCCAGAGATGGGAAATTGATATTTTTTTATACATAAAAGTAAGGTACCAATTAAAACTATTTTTTAGTTCAGGAAAAACATAATTGGTATCAAAAATTAAAAAAAATCAAAATTTAGATTCCAGAGTTGGATAACTGCAATATTTTGTAGTACATGAAAGCGACCAAAATGGTTGCAAATATTAAGTTTTTCTTAAATAAAACTATTTCATGCCTCATTAAGAGTGGCATTGATAAAAAAAATTTAAATTTCGTTTCCAGGGTTGGGAAATTGAAATATATAAAAGTAACCATATAGGCAATTGACGTTGTTGTTTTTGCTAATTAAAACTATTTTATAATTCGGGAAGAACAAAATTGGTATTAAAATCTTAAAAAAAACAAAATTTCGACTCCAGGGTTGAACAAATAATAAAATTTTATTGCAAATAAAAGTGACCAAAAGTTTAAAAATTTCAATTTTTTTGTCCAGTAAAACTATATTACATCTTTTAATTAAACCTACTTCCTGCTTTAGCAAGAAAGAAGAATTACATCTGTGAAGGGTATTTAATATTTGGCACAGCCGAATATAGCACTTTTACTTGCTTTTTATTGTTGTTTTAACATGAACTGGCAGACGAAAATTTCTATTTTATTTACAAATACAGGCAGCTAGATTTTTTTTCCAATTTTTATTCTTGCAACATAGTGGAACAGAAAATAAATAAAAATCGAATAGCTGGCAACAATTGAATATTTCCAGTTAGTGAAAATAGACATTCGGGAAGACCCGAAAATTCGAAGACTCGGAATAGATTTGAAATATCTTGAATACCTAGATTTCCCGGAACAAGAAATAACTTTTGAAATTTCTGCTTTTAACACAATTTTAAAATTCGCAAAGCAGCTCTGATTTGGTCAACATCAGTTCTCGTTAATTACTACTTTTAAGGTACAGCCAGGCCACTGATCGTTTACTCTGCTTTCAGAGTTTTGCATTTCACACTCTCACCACATAATTTCTACGTCTCAAATAACTGTATAGATTTACGATTATTTAAAAGGCATAAGTCGCGTACAGTTAGTACAGGGAAGGGGTAATAACGTTGCCGACATACGGTCCACATCAATCTATTGTCATTCATGGACTAACACTTTTCAAATTTACATTGCAAAGTATTTTTTCAAATAAATAAAAAATTTAAACATTATATTTATTCGGCCTTGTATATTATTTTAACTTTAAAATTAATCATTGAAAAATATTAACAAATTAATTGGGAACTGTTCAAATGCCTGGAAAAAAATAGTTCATAAAAAGCAGTTATCAATCACTTGAAATTTACAATTTTAATTAAAATAGGTCCAGCCCAGTATTGTTTTCAATACCAATTAAAAGTAATCATCATTAAATGCTGTAATTATAAGTTTGAACTCTTTATTTGTGTTTATTTGTTTAAAACATTTCATTTTCATTAGTTTCAATCAACACAAGCAACAACAGAAAATAAATACAAATTCTCATTTTTTTTTCCTTTTTTGTTGATGTTGTTTGTTTTTAAATAAATTAAGCTGCAATATTTAGTTAAAACGGAAATTCCAATAAACATGAAATTCCTCTGCAGCAGACAAAAATAAATTCAATTTGCTAATATGCCTGCAGACAAAAATAGGACTGACTGTTGCTGCCACATCGAATGGAATTTCAAGTCTAAGTGGTGCCACAACTGAAACTATGTAGTGCCACCAATACTAAACGTCCAGTTTACTTTATTTTATTTTGTTTTATTTTATTTTTTTCATGGCTAACATAAATATTCGTATAAACATCTATCCATACATTTTTAATGAAAAGTTGTTCTGTTGGGCTTTTATTAAAAATCAAACAAACAAGCGCATGAATGACAAAGTAAAAAAAAAAACGGAAAATGCACACAGTGTTTTTGGGATTGTAATGCCAGATATTTATATAACAAAATAGGTATATACCACACACACACACATATATAAATATACCCTAATGCACATTTGCATGTGTTAAACATTGAAAGCATTAAAAACGTTTGATTAAATACTTGCAAACAGCAACTATTCCTATTCGTTTGTTCGTTTGATGTTTTTAAATGTACGAGCCTCCTTTCAGACAGGCTGGCAATATGCAACAAATGTTTCAGATGATGATACACACACACACACACACATTCACATTGAAATAAAATTATACGAAAATGAATAAACATAATACGCAAACACACTTATGCACACACATGCATTAGACTGCCACAGATTGCAACAGCTGCACGGCAATCATTTGAATGTAACTTTTTATGCGAACTAAATGTTTTTTACAATTTGTATTTGCGTTTATAAGTGGAAATAATTTTAATCAAATATTTATACACAAGATGACTTCGTATTGTAATTTTTCTGCAACTGAAATTGCAATTGCTCTAATTATAGCGATTTATGCAAACATGCAACTAAACTTATCTCGAATAGCTACCCGCTAGGTGAGGTTGAGCTAGGTTGAAAAGAGGGGCATAAGCATCCCAATCCGTCCTGGATTGCACTTAGGCCTCATAGGCCTGTTGTGCGCTCTATAATAAGGAGTTCCCATTCCACTGTAGGGAGCCTCCACCGATACCATGGAAACCTCTGAGTTTGATTACGTCAAGAACCTAGTTTCTTCAATGTACTTCCTTAAGTCTTTCCAATTAGAGCCCCTAAGAAATTCCATCTCCTGTATATTCTCCTGATTAAATGTTTGTCTTCTGACTTGGCTAAAAGCTGGACAGTAGCACAAGTAGTGCTCCAGTTTCTCGTTCTCTTCCTGGCAGGCCCTGCCTGTTATATCGCCAACGATATCCATCCGTGCCAGGTGAGTCCTTAACTCTGTATGTCATGTTATTAAATAATATTTTTAAAATCATATACGGCTGATAAATGTTTAAGTGAATCATGTAACTAAACGTCAATGAAAAGCATCATTCTCGTAGTGAATTCCTTATCCTACAGAAGCTGATGGTTGTAACCTCACAGATCATTTGCTGCTATATACACAAGAAAATTTCCAATTTGAGAGAACTAACCTAAGGAATAGTTCACTGTAGTAAATATTCATTAGGTAGTCAACTAAGTTTTCCTTGGCTAACGATTGCCTAACCTTTTATACCCTCCAAAAAAGAATGGGAGGGTAAATTCACATTGTGACTCCGTGTGTAACGCAGCAAAATATTCCTCTAAGAACCCATAATGTATACATATATATTCTTGATCAGTGATGAAATCTAAGACAATCTAGCCATGTCCGTCCGTGAGTGGCAAACACAATAAAGTCCGAACAAAAAGAGCCAAACCGTTGAAATTCGGTATGGGAAAATTCTGAAGGATGCCACAGGACAAGTCACAGGACGTTTTTTTTTGTAATTTTGTTAAGAAAAAATATACATTTTTATGTCAAAAAAGGAACAGCGCGTTAAACTTGGAGTCACGAAGCTGAAACGTAACCTAATCCTTCTCTGCCCTAATCCCCTCCTCCCCCTTTGTCACCTCCTCTGACCTAGTCCCCTCCTCTCCCTTTGTAATTAAAAATTACACTTAATTACCCCAAAAATTTATTTTTAGTGTTTTATGGCTAGGGTGAAATGTCTTCCTCAGGGGCCTTGCCATAGCGAGCCGAACAAAATGCGTTTGTAATACTTCCCCATAACGTATATATATGTACATATATTCTTGATCAGTGATAAACTCTAAGACGATCTAGCAATGCCCATACGTCCGTCTGTGAAAAACATGATATACATAGTCTATTTTTGGACCCCCGCCCCTCTAGTGGGCATCGGAGTTACATATTATATGGAAAAAATAGTGTAAATATTTAACAAATCGTATTCCTTAAGTCTGAATTCCTTAAAAATTTAGTTTATAAGCTTTTACTACGATGGTAATATGTTCTCTGATCTTCTCCTACTCCATCCCTCCACTCCAACATTTTTAAGTTAGCTCAGTCCCATTTTTGCACTTCTTATTAAATATTAATATGTAAATTGTAAGGTGTGTCCAGGGAAACTTTTTTTGTCTCATATGCTGGAAATGTTTTTAAACAAAATTTTCATTGCAATTAAAATTCTTTTATAAATATATTTTCATGTAAATAAATAAAACCTAAATCAAATGTTGTAAAAACCATACTAAAATTACTAGAAAGCGCGACTAAGAGACATTGTATATATTGTGAAAAAATTATTTATATTGTTAACTAGTGTTTATATAGTTTAAATATATTCTTATGGCCAATAAACAAAAAAAAAACAAAAAAATTATAAGGTGTTTCATTCATGTCTTCCCAACACATTGGAAATGCTTAACAAAATTACAAAAAAACGTTAAAAACTGTGTTGTTTTTTAAAGGTTGGTTTAGTTCTTCTTAGAGGAACTTTTTCCCCTCTGGTCCTATTCAGCCCATTTACGAACTTGACCCGTGCCATCGTTCATGATATATATCTACCAAATTTGAAGCGTCTAGCCCTTTTCGTTTGGACTGAATCGTGATTTCCACAGACGGACGGACGGACGGACATGCTCAGATCGTCTTAAATTTTCTCACTGATCAAGAATATATATAATTTATGGGGTCTCAGATGGTTTGGTGCGTTACAAATGGAATGACACAGTGAGTATGCCTCCCAATTTTATTTTTTGGAGGGTATAAAAATGCCTAAGCCGGCTTCACAGAATGCCTGAAGTAAGAGGATTTTTAGAGTTTTCCCGCTGGGTATTTAGTTAACGTGGGCTGTTCGGTTTTATTACCTTCCAAATGCGAATTGAATTGAATTTCTCAGATCTAAATTTAATGTTTAGATAATAGCCAACGAATTTAAATACTAAAAGAAAATAAGCAAAAGCATATGAAATTTGTACACACATACTATCAAACATAACAATTTCCTTTTATGCCTTTTTCTTTTAATTCATTATATAAAAGTTCATCAAAAAGCACTAAAAAAGTTGTATGTTTTTACACTAAAAGGCTGATGAGTGTTTGAGCGGAGGATGTGTTAGTGGGATATTTGCTTTAGCTTAACATTTTAAGCTCATATGTATTAGTTTAATTAACTTTAATAGGTATTTAAGTAGAATACACAGACATTTTCACATGTCAAGCGAAAGAAAGTAAATATGAATATTTTTAAAGTGTGTGTGTGTTCTTACTAGACGAAGTGAACCTGTTAAACGTCAAACTTCAGACATAAAATTGCTTGGTGTAAACATAAATACGAGTAAGATGTTGCATAGTAGTAGATGTAGTTTTGTAAATCCATAAGTGAATAACAAATATTATGATAAATATTTTTTTATTTGTAAGAAGGACAAGCACTCGATATCCATGGCGCCGGAACTAGAAAGTAGGAAATAATATATTTATATAGAGTACAGATGAAGAGAAATGAGAAGATAGAGAATTGTTTGTATGTAACTTTTTTAACCTTTTACTTCGCCGTCGAATTTTTTGCTACAGGGGCCGACGAAGGAGGGTGCTATTACTCTGTTCTTTAGTAGATGATAGTGTCAGTCGCTGCCAATTATGTTCAGTGACCAGTACTTTTCCTTCGTCACTGAAGTAGGCCGACAACAATTAACACAATTCATGAAATGGAACTTGTAATTGTCGTCTTCTTAGTCTCATGTGAACTACTTTAGCCAAAATCATATTGAAATTGTGGCAAACAATATTGTGCAATAAATTCAATCGTATTCTAACATCAGCGACCTATTTTCCATTTCTCCGGATTTTATCTTAAAGGGAATTAAATTTCTCACCAAGACAGTGGACTTCCCTTTTGTTCCCTTCCCCTTGATTGACATTATAAATAAAAATATAACACTGTGAAGGACTTCAGTTTCAAATACAAAAAAACGTTTAACCTCTGAAGGTTCCCATAGACAGTTATCGTTTACTATAATTCTCATACGTTTGAGATTTATGATTTTATCATAAACTGATCAATTACTATTATTATTTTTGAATTTTTTAAATGTTTTCCACTTATTTTGTTAAAAAGTTTTTTAAAATATTTTGCTCTTTTTATTTATTTATTTTATTTCCAAGAATAAATTGGAATTTTAAAAAATCATTAAAAAAGAAACAATTAATAAATTACTACGAAACAGGTAGTCATAAAAGTCTAAAAATAAATGCTTGGGATGATTATTTACAAAATTAAAAACAAAATTTTCTTATAGGGTCATTAAGGGGGCAAAGGGGGAGGAGGGGTTAGGGCAGAAACAGGCAGTCATAAAACTCTAAAAATAAATGCTTGGGATGATTATAAACTAAATTTAAAAAAAAAAAATTTTTTGGTAGGGTCATTTAGAGGGCAAAGTGGGAGGAGGGGGTAGGGCAGAGTAGTTCCAGGTTACATCTGAGCTTCGTCATTAAGGGTTAAAAATGTTATTTTTAAAGAATGTAGGCTTAAGTAAAACACTTTGTTAAATTTTTATGCTATTTTTGCATATAATAACGCCCACTAAAGTGGGTGGGGTCCAAAAATGTTTTACTTTATTTTATGGCTCCAAGTTTAAGGCGTTGGACCGTATTTGACATACGAATATATCATTTGCTTAACAAAATATCCAAAGAACTTTAAAAATTATGTTGTTTTTTCTGGATTGGTTTAGTTCTTCTTAGGGGAACTTTTTCCCCTCTTGCCCGATTTAGCCCATCTTCGAACTTAACCTGTTCTAAGCTTCATAATATATTTATACCAAATTTCAAGAGTCTAGCTCTTTTCGTTTGGACTGAATCGTGATTTCCACAGGCGGACGGACATGCTCAGATCGTCCTAGATTTCATCACTGATCAAGAATATATATACTTTATGGGGTCTGAGATGGATATTTCGATGCGTTACAAACGGAATGACAAAGTGAATATACCCTCCAAATTCTTTTTTGGAGGGTATAAAAATGTTTACTCTTCAGGCGCGTTTTTGTTCCTTTCATAAAAAAAGGTAAAACACTTTTTAATAGCCATGAAGCGGTGGGGTGGTCTGGAGAAGATAAAAAACGGGTCAATCAGTCGTGTGTTTTCAGGTGGAAGCACGTGTTGTCGGCTGTGACTGAAGAAAGTCAAACATTTTTAATTTTTTATTTGGAAATCAATATTTTTAATGTCTCCGATTCTGATTGACAAAAAAGACGTTTTGGCGAAATGTACCTATTTTGTACTACTTTTGATACTCTTTAAACTTAAAAACTTTAATGGTACACCAATAGCGGGTTTGGAACAAACAGTATTTCGTCACTTTTAGTGCTTTTATATGTAAGTTTTGAATAACAAAATTATAAAACTGTGATAAATTGTGAGAGAAAAATGCTGGCCAGAATGGGTCGGTAGCGCCCGCTGTTCCCCGTAAAAACAGATCTTTGCTTATTTTGAAGAATATAGGGAACAACTTTTGTTTTGGCTAACTGGTGGTTCTGAATCGAAAAGTGTAAACTTAGAGCGAAAACTATCAATAACTGCACGAAATGTGTGCTCACTACACCGATTGTAAATCGGACGAACTTCTCTATAAGCTATTGAGATAAAAATTCCTTTATTCTTGCAGATATGAACTTGAGTTCAATAAAGGAATACTTAACGCAATAATAAAATTAATAAATTTGACAAATAAAATTTACATTCGTTGTCTATAAACTTCTAGAACAGGAGTCAAATTACCGCATTCGATATCGAACGAAATTTCCATACATTTTAAATACAAATTTCGAACGATATCGAATGCCGTAATTTGGCCCCAGATTTATTTCTCTCCAAAGTAAATTACTACAATTTTCACAAGTATTTTTAAGGCCTTAAACAATTCCTGATGACTTGCAAAGATTTGCTCAATAGTCAAATGCAGCTGGAAAAATGTCCGATAGCTTGTGTAAAAATAAAACTGAAAATTAGGTTATCAATTCAGAACAGTGGGAGGAATATTTAAGTATATAGCTAATATTTAAGTATATCTTTCCGAGTAAGTTTACACTTAATAACACGAAAGTATGACAAAATGTCTACTCTTACCGGAGCGTAAAAGCTGCAAGAATTATTTTAAGTAAAAGTCAATGCTCCGTTTGTAACAGCGTTTACTGTTGGCTACCTTCGCAAAAGACTTTGTTTATACAACAGCTTTAGCTTTATATTAAAATTGGCATAAGTGCAAGCAACAACAACAACAACAACAACCACAAATTCATACATCAGTATTCCTTAGGACTTCCTTTTTTGAGGCACTAAAGCAGTGAATGTTCTTTTTCAGTTGCAAACTTAAAAGGTAATGAAATTTTATTTTAATGCCAATGCCTCCAAAAAAGAATTGGTCAATATATTCACTTTGCCATTCCGCGTGTAACACAGTGAAATATCTCACTAACATCATATAAAGTATATATATTCTTGATCAGTGATGATATCTAAGACGATCTGGCCATGTCCGTCCGTCCGTCTGTGAAAATCAGGAATCGGTCCAAACGAAAGGAGTCAGACTCTTGAAGTTTGGCATAGATGAGTTTTGAGGAATGGCACAGAGGCACAGGTCAAGCTCGTAAATGGGCTGAATCGGGCAAGAGGGAAAAAAGTTCCCCTAAGAAGAACTAAACCAACCTTTAGGAAACAACATAATTTTCAAAGTTTTTTTTTTTGTAATTTTGTTCAGCAAATGATATATTTTTCTGTCAAAGAAGGCCCAAAGCGTTGCACTCGGATCCAGAAAATCAGAACCAACCATTTTTGGACCCCGTCCCATTTAGTGGACGTTGATGTAACAAATTACATGGACAGTGTAAATATTTTACAAATTGTATTCTCTAAGCCTGCATTATTCTTTAAAAATAAAATTTTTAAGCTTTTACGAAGGTAACCAATTGCTCTCTGATCTTCCTCTGCTTTTGCAAAATTTATTGATGATATGGATATGAATTGGAGTTCATAGATACAAGACAATGGAAAATTACTAATAGATTAAAATTACAGTAACAAGTAAAAACGTTATATTCGACTCGGTCGAATCTTAAATACCCTCCAAATATTTAGCAAGTGAATTTAAAATGTTTAACTTAGTGGGAAAGAGTTCCTTTATATAATATCGTACGTCAACGCCCACTAAAGGGGGCGGAGTCTCAAAAATACAAAATATCATGTTTTCCACAGACGAACGTATGGGCATTGCTAGACCGTCTTAGACGGTCTACTAATCAAGAATATACATATTTATTTTATAGGGTCTAATTCTCTTTGGAGGGTATAAAAACTGTATTTTAGTGGGGTCGTTCTGGCAAGGGCTGTGGGGGAAACATTTCACCTTTGTCATAAAACTCTAAAAATAAATGCTTGGGATGATTATATACAAAATTTAAAAAAAAAAATTTTTTTTGTTGGTAGGGTCATATAGAGGGTGAAGGGGGAGGAGGGGGTAGGGCAGAGTAGTTTCATGTTACATCTGAGCTTCGTCATTAAGAGTTAAAAAGTTTATTTTTAAAGAATAAACAATTTGTTAAATTTTTATGCTATTTTTCCATATAATAACGCCCACTAAAGTGGGCGGGGTCCACAAATAATTTTTATTTTATTTTATGGCTCCAGTTTAAGGCGTTGGACAGTATTTGACATAAAAATACATCATTTGCTTCACAAAATAGCCAAAAAAACTTTAAAAATTATGTTGTTTTTTCTGGGTTGGTTTAGTTCTTCTTAAGGGAAATTTTTTCCCCCTTGCGCGATTTAGCCCATCTTCGAACTGAACTTGCTCTAAGCTTCAAAATACATTTATGCCAAATTCTAAGGGTCTAGCACTTTTCGTTTGGACTGAATCGTGATTTCCACAGACGTACGGACGGACGGACGGACATATATATATATATATATATATATATATATATATATATATATATATTGTTGATAAATGATAACGAATGAGCGATGAGCGATGTCCGTCTGCCTGTACGGGTTTTTTCCAGGGATGGGAAATTGTAACTTTTTTTTTACATAGAAGTAATTTTTTTTTATAATAAAAACTATTTAGGAATTTAGAAAAAATAAAATTGGTATTCAAATTTAAAAATATTATTGGACAACTGCAATATTTGGTACATGAAAGTGACCAAAATTGCTACGAAATTTAAGTTAAAACTATTTTATACCTTATTAAGAGTTACATTGGTAAAAAGAAAACAAGAAAATTAAAATTTTGCTTCCAGGGTTCGGAAATTGAAATGTTTTTAGTACATAAAAGCAGCCATAAAAGCTCATAATTTAGTTATTTTAGTAAACTGAAACTATTTTATACTTAAGGAAGAATAAAATTGGTACCAACACCCAAAAAACTTAAAAATTCTATTCCAGGGTTGGAAAAATCTAAATTTTGTTTTACATATAAGTAACCAAATAAGATTTTTTTTTGTAAATTAACCGTTTTTTATATTTCGAAAAGAATTACATTTATGTAAAGAACCAAAATATGTAAAATTCGATTCGAGGATTGGAAAATCGAATTTTTTTTACATAAAAAAGTAACAAAATTAGTTGCTAATTTTAATTTTTTTTAGTGAATTATGCTTATTTTATACTTCAGGAAAAATGTAATTTGTATTAACAACCAAAAAAATTAAAAACTTGATTCCAGTGTTGGAAAATCGAAATCTTTTGATACACACAAGTAACCAAATAAGTTCCTTATTTTGTTTTTTTTTTTTTTTTGGTGAGTACAATATATTTTCTGTTTGAGATAGAAAGGAAAAATACATCAATAAAGGGTATTGAAGATTCGGCACGGCCGAACATAGCACTTTGGCTTGTTTTTTTTTCAGTGTGATGTTAAAATAATGACTTTAGGCCTGTGTGGCTGGTTGACATCAGATGAAGTTCACAAATTTCTATAATTTTCTTCAAACGCAGGGAAAATGGCACATAACGTTCTTGACTCGTTTCTACTGTTAACATTTTATTACCACTGTTTGACTTTCTGGCTAATCTGAAACTGTTAATGACATTCGACTAAAATTTTTCAAATCGTGTATGAAACAGTACAATAAACTTTACTTTGAATGGCAGAGCACAACTTGTATTCAGTAGCAAATTTTGTAGATTTAAAATTTCACATCTGTACCGCAAAACCAACAAACGCAGGCATAAACAGGACTCGTTCAGTGGTCATGTTCTCCATTGTTAAATCTTGTTTCCTGCTGTTGTTACAATTTTTTTTTAATCTCATACACAAAAGCATACAAATAATTTCTAAGGATGGGTTTACATTGTGAGTGCGGCAAGTGGCTGACTCAATTTTGAGTTATTTGCTGTAGGAAAATCTTTATATGGCCGCTGGAATGTACAACGTGGCTCTGTTCTGTCCTGTATAGTCCCTCTACTTTTTTAATTGCTCAAGGGCGACAGTTTCCTCATATTTTAATTAGTCAGAAATGATCCAAGTCTATAAAAAATACAAAAATTGACAGCATTTCTTACATTGAACTACGAAATAAAGAAAACTTTTTCAAAAGAGAGACTATAAAATTTTAAAGTCAGTGCCTCCCCACATGACACGAATCACCAAATACCCCAACTTGTGTAGCTGATGTCGTACACTCCATGTAAATGGACTGTCAGACATGAACGAACGCGTTCATGAAAATTTTCATTTACAGCTTAAACTTAAATTGACCACATTTTTAAACATAACCATGACATTTAGGGTCATTTTAGTGTTTCCCGACATTTCTTTATGCATGAATGTGTGTGCATTGTGCTTTTAATTCCTTTCTGCTCTTCATGCTTGCGTGTGTGTGTGTGTGTGTGCGTGTGTGTTGCTTATAATTTTACACACAACATCCTTCCATCTTTTCGTTGTTCCCTTTTGTTTAGCACAACAACAAGCAGCAGTTACTTGGGACATGGCAAGTGTTTTTTGCATATTGAATGTTGCATTCTGCTGTTTTCATCTTTCATTGCGATATATTTTACAGGGTTTGCTAATTTTGCTGTGTGCGTTGTATGTGGTGTGTGTGTGTTTTCAGTTAAGCGAATTGCAGTTCTATGGATTTAAATATGTATGGGATTGTTGGTACTATAGAATTGTGTGTTTTTGTGTGTTTGTGTGTGTGTATTGTGGTGCAAGTGTGTTGACTTAAAAGCATGGGGCAAGTAACAAAATGCTCTTGTGTTTACTAAGCGCCTGCTTAATATTGTAAAAGGTCAGTTAACAGTGTAAGTTGTTGTTAAAGTTGGTTGGATTGTTTTGTTAGCAGGAACTTAAAATGCTGATATCTGGAATGATTTTACTGTTTAAGGTGGCCAAGAATAATTATTTATGGACTTGAAGCTATAAAATTAAAAACTGTTTTAGTATTTGATTCATTGTATTCATTCCATCGAACAAAAACATGTAGAGTTAAAGGAAATGGAGTCGGTATGGCAATTGTATTGAATTAATTATTCAGTTTTGTAATTTAATTTAATCCGTATAAAGGATTGAAATAGCTAACAAAAAAAAATATCTCTATATTCTCATCTTTCTTCATCTGTCCTCACAATACTATCCCCCTTTCTAATTCCGGCGCAATGCACTGCATGTGTAGGGATCATCCCCTGAGTGCTGGTCCGAGGTTTGCCGAAATCGGCAAACATAAAACTCTAAAGATAAATGCTTGGGATGATTATAAACAAAATTTAAGAAAAAAATTTTTTTTTGGTAGGGTCATTTAGGGGGCAAAGGAAAAGGTGGGGGGGGGCAGGTTAGGGAAGAAAACGGCTGTCATAAAACTCTAAAGATAAATCCTTGGGATGATTATATACAAAATTTAAAAAAAAAAATTTTTTTTGGTAGGGTCATTAAGGGGGCGAAGGGGAAGGAAGGGGTAGGGCAGAGTAGTACCAGGTTTCGTCTCAGCTTCGTCATTAAAGCTTAAAAGTGTTATTTTTAAGGAATGTAGGCTTAAGTAAAACAATTTGTTAAATTTTTATGCTATTTTTGCCTATAATAACGCCCACTAAAGTGGGCGGGGTCAAAAAATATTTTTATTTTATTTAATGGCTCCAAGTTTAAGGCGTTGGACCGTATTTGACATAAAAATATATCATTTGCTTAACAAAATAACCAAAAAACTTTAAAAATTATGATGTTTTTTCTGGGTTGATTTAGTTCTTCTTAGGGGAACTTTTTCCCCTCTTGTCCGATTTAGCCCATCTTCGAACTTAAGCTCTAAGCTCTAAGCTTCAAAATATATTTATGCCAAATTTCAAGAGTCTAGCTCCTTTCGTTTGGACTGAATCGTGATTTCCACAGACGGACGGACGGACATGCTCAGTTCGTCTTAGATTTCATCACTGATCAAGAATATATATACTTTATGGGGTCTGAGATGGATATTTCGATGCGTTACAAACGGAATGACAAAGTGAATATACCCTCCAAATCCTTTTTTGGAGGGTATAAAAACTTACGCCATGGATGATGTATGTATGATCCTAAATAAAGGGTGTTTTTATAAGAACTTCCTGATTTGAAATTTAAATAAAACACATGCCAAATTATGAAATGGCCAAAAAAAATTGTTTGTTTGGTAGATACAATAATTTCTTGTCATTTAACATTTAAATATAATTTCGGGCATATGGCCACCACGACTATTTTGCACAAATGTCATTCTGGAGGTCCAATTTTCGACCACCTTTTCAAGCATTTGAGGGCGTATTTCAGCAATGACACGTTGAATACTGGTTTCCAAAGCGTCAATCGTTGCTGGTTTATCCACGTAAACCAATGATTTCATGTATCCCCACAAAAAATAATCGAGTGGCGTCAAATCACACGAACGCGGAGGCCAATTCACCGGTACATTTCTCGAAATAATGTTGTCGTTGAAATGTTCTTTCAATAAGTCTATTATTTCGCCCGCAGTCTGACAAGTGGCACCATCCTGTTGAAACCACATTTCGTTTACATCCATATCTTGAAGTTTTGGCACCAAAAATTCATTGATCATGATTCTGTATCGATTTCCATTCACGGTAACGCGTCGTCCTTCCTCATTTTTAAAGAAATAAGGACCGATGATTCCACCAGCCCATAGACCGCATCAAACAGTACATTTACCGGGATGCATTGGTAATTCTTGAACGGCCGCGGCGTGTGGATTATCTTTGCTCCAAATACGGCAATTTTGCTTGTTGACACATCCATTCAACCAAAAATGCGCCTCATCACTGAAGAGGATTTTGCGGTAAAAAAGCGGATAAACATTTTTAATTGAACACTGTTTTTGAAAATAAATTTCCACGATTTGGAAGCGATGTTCTGGACTTAACCTGTTCATGATGATTTGCCAAATAATACTGAGTAGAGACGTCACTTTAAACTGTTGAAACAGCTGTTAGACAACAGAGTGATTCGTATAAAAAAAAAACACCCTTTACAAGTCTTATAGTTAATCAATGTTGTCTTAAATGTTATAATAATGTTTAATAAAATATTTAATTGCCCAATTAACCGATTAAAACAAAAAATCCATTAATTGAATACCCTAATACATGCATTTTCAAAGACAAGGATACTTTTATTCACAATATTTTTTTTGCAATTTGTAAATTCTTTTTTATAGAGAATGTTTTTATACACACTGTTACACTGGACAAACTATTGCCATCTACTTCGAAACGATGCATGAATTCGAATGAACGTGTGTACGTTCGCAGGCATTCACAAATCGTGAATGCAAAGACTAAACTTTGTCTTTCTACAATATTGTAATAAAAAAAACATATACAAACAATGGAAATAAAATGTATTGTCTAACAACATTTTGTGGCAACAAATAAATGCAATTATGAAGAATAAAGATGAAACGAGAAAAAATTTATTCAGTATATTTATTTAAAAACTTTTCAAATGTCATGCATTAATTAAGTGAATGCAAACGATGAAAATTTTACGCAAAAGTAGAGAAAAACAAAATTAACAAATTAAAATAAAATTAGTTCGGTAACAAAAATGTTTAAGGAACTGTTCACATAAAATTGGAGAGGACATTTTTTACGGCACTGGAATAGGAGAATTCGATATGGAAAATATTTACATGGTTGCGAAATGACACACTTCAAACTGTCGTTATAAAATCATATGACATATGCCGTAAAATAATAGCACAACAAAATATGACTGGTGTGAAGAATCCATCATAATTCAGTCAGCTGATAGCAAAATAGCACATTTTTAATGGTCAGCTGTTAGAAAAAGGAAATTGCGATTTTTAAAATTAACTTTTTATTTGCATAAAAAAACTAATTTTTTATAAATCCACCAACAGACACACTTATTTACTTCTTGCATAAAAATTGTATACCCTCCAAAAGAGAATTGTAGGGTATATTCACTTTGTCATACCGTGTGTAACGCAGCGAAATGTCCTTCTAAGACCCCATAAAGTATAAACTTTCTTAATCAGTGATGAAATCTAAGATGATCAAGCCATGTCCGGACTACCGTCTGTGAAAATCATCATACAGTCGATACGAAAAAAGTCACACCTTTGAAATTTATAATAGATAAATTTCAACAGATAACTCACTGCTTGTTCGTAAATAGGCCAAATCGGACCTCTAAGAAACAAAATAATTTTTGAAGTTTTTTTTTTTTGTAATTTTGTTAAGCAAATGATATATTTTTATGTCAAAGAAGCTGCAAAGCATTGAACTTTGAGCCAGAAAATCTGAAAGATCCATTTTTTTACCCCGCCCATTTTAGTGGCCGTTGACGTAAGTTATTATAGGCAAAAATACTGTCAATTGTATTCCTTAACCTTCGCCTTACCAAAGCTTTTTATATACACCGTTTACCAATACCCACCCGGGTGGTACTGAAGTTTTATGCATGTACTCATGTGCGGTGGATGCTATATTACTGATTAAAGTGGATGCTATATTATCAGATATATTGCTATTAAACTTGTGAGAAGTCAGCTTTTCATTTTTAAAGTTAATCACAGAAATGTGTCCTTCATGTCTTACTGTTTCCAGGGATCAGCGCTTCTAAGGGAATCGCAACTGAAATAAGAACGTATCTGTTATTTTTCCCAAGTAGAATTTCTAAAATCTTGTATTCTTTTCCAGGTTCATACATGATCAGGGCTGCCAGAAATGCCGATTTATCGGCATTTTGACGATTTTTTACTCCAAAAATTTCAATATGCCGATTTGCCGATTTTACCCCTAAAAAATGCCGATTTTTTAATAATAGTGTGGAAAATCTTTTATTATATAATTCTTCTTTTAATAACAATTCAATTGCCTTGTTGTAGCTGTGCACGAAATTCCGATGTTCCTTAGAAAATAAAACTTTAAAAGAAGGAATTCTTTATTCTAAAGATTATTTGAAAATGAAAAACTCTAATTGCGAAATAAATAACGATTTAATAAAAATGTCAAAATCTAATATATATGATTGATTTATGAAAACCACATTATATCCAATTTTTGTATTATATTTACGAATTTTGTTCAAAAATTTTAGGATAATATTCTAAATTTTTAATTGTATATTGTAACTCCTATTTTGGAACCTACGAGTAGAGTTAATTTTTAGGAAATTCTGAAATATAATAGCAAAATTTTGAAATACTATTGGAAAAGACGTATATATTTTAATTGGAACGAAGTTCCTTATGAGACGTTGCAGAGGGGTACCCTAACCGGGAAGAAACGTCCGTAACGTAAGATATTTTGTTTCTAACTCAATGTTTAAGCCGTATGAGTAATACAATTCCATACAAACAAATATTAATCATACGCAGCCGGGCCGTGACAGAATTCAATTTCGTTTGGGAACAAAACTGATTCTGTATTTTCGTTGATCGGCGAAAAGAAAAATCCTAATAAAAAATGTATACCCGAATAATTATTTTCTTTATACCTCGAATAGAACTTAAAATTAATATTTTTATAATAAGGAACTGCGTTCCTATCCGGTGTCCCACGACACCACACATCTTTTTTAATTATTTTATACTGTTTTATAAAAAGCAAGTTGATCTTATGTATTTTTTTTAAGTAAAAGTCATTCTAAATGAATAAAATAATAAATCCTTTCTTTTAAATTGCCAATTGGGAGATTAAACGAAACCCCAAAATAATTTCAAAACTTGTGAGGTGCAAATTTATTGAACTATACATGCTGTTTTATGTATAATATTTAATAAATTATATTGAATTGTTTTTGTTTATATTTCAAAATAAGTTTTTTAATTAATGCCGATTTTTTGCGGATTTTAAAAAATGAAAGTGCCGATAATGCCGATTTTTTTTTGAGAAATTTGCTGATTTTTCACGAAAAATTTCTGGCAGCCCTGTACATGATCGCCAAATAATTAGTTTTTTTATAGCTCAGCAAGATGGTTTTTAGTCTCTCTAAATTTACGAAAAGAGCATTGAGGAGTCAGTGATCTGCTCCTCTGAAGCTTCTGCTACAAAGCTTTGTAACGATAATTTAGATATTTATATGTGTTGTGAAATGTAAGCCTAGCAAGGAAGATTTTTGTTATAATATACAATTTAGTTGTTATGTAAGAACGTTGCAAAATGGTCGCAAAGTTTTTTGATATGAGTAGCGAAAATAATTTGCAATATGTATGTATTTTATAATCACTATTTTCACTTTCAAAGTAAAATCAATTATTGTAACTTGTGTTACTAAAGGCTGCCTCATGAAGAGAGAGAAGAGTATTTTCTTGGATTGATTGACACTGAGTTAGATTTGAATGGTACTGAGAATTTGTGTGGTGATGATGATGAAGACCAGGATTATATGCCTATTGGAGATGCTGACGATTCTGATATAGAACAGGAGCTTGGCAAAGTTGAGGTGACCGTTGAAAGTGATTGTGATGATAATGATGAATCATGTGCGAGTTCTTTGTATTACGAGACTAAAGACAATGTGAAATGGTATAAGGAGGCGCCAATCAAAAATCGCCGACGATCGATCAATATTATTCATGAAAACCTTTATATGGGTCCTAATCCAATATCTAAAAATATGACCAGGGTTGATACATTTAACCCTGTAACCATAACCTTCGTCGAATCGACGAACACAAAATATGATATCACAGTGATGTCGAAAAATACCGGTTTTTGTTTAATTGAATTACAAAAAATATATATGTTAAAAATTTTTATGTATTGTTTGTTTTACTTAATAAATATCTGTTATATGTAAATATTTATTGAAAATTTTAAAAACATATACTATCGGCCGATATTATATATACCAAATAAGTGTTCGTCGTATCGACGAATGGTTAGGGTTAAAGGGGTATATAAAATGGTTAGTAAATTAGGGTTAAATGCATACTCAGTCAAAGAAAATGTGAAAAATGTCATCAAGGCTCTTCAACATACTTAAATTAAATGTTTTTATTAGTAAAAAAATTCTATTAATCAGTTTTTATAATAAATGGTTTCATACCCACCCGGGTGGGTATTGGTAAACCATGCAATAAAATTGAAAAAACTTTAAAAACTCTTTTAAAAAAAAAAAATTTATAATATTTTTGATAAATTCTAAAAGTACAAAAAATTTGTTCAGTGAGTAAAAATTTCTCTTAGATTGGAGCAAAATTAGCCAAGTTATTAAAGAAATAAAACCGAAATGGTCACCGTGGTGGGTATTGGTAAGGCGAAGGTTAAGCCTACATTCCTTAAAAATGAAATCAATAATCGAAATCAGTACTGATCCGTTCTGCTGGTTTAATGACTATGAAAAATATTCTTAATATTCCACTCTCAAAAATAAAAATTAATAAATAGAGTGTAATCACGTTCATTTATTAAAATAAAAAAATAAAAATAAAAAATACTTTCCAGTTTCGCAGATTTGAACCTATAGCCTGTTGGGAAAATTAACATCCTGTAATACGAAATCAATAATCTTTCATTCTCCGATCTTCACCTGCCCTACACCTCCGCCAACCTTTGGCCCCTAAGTGACCCTATAAAAAAAATTATTTTCTACATTTAATTGTCCCAAAAATTTACTTTTGAAGTTGTTACGACAAAGATGAGATACCTCACCCATCTCAGCCCTTTCCACAGTGACCCTGCAAAATAGAGTTTTAAAATTGGGCACCGAAATTCATATAAAATATTCACTGCAAAAATAACGCAAATTGCTTTTATGCTCATGGAAAAGTGTCCCAGCGATGCAGCTTCTATTTGGAGTGTATTTAAGTTTCGACCCCGTTGAATATAACGTTCTTACTTGTTTTTTCTATTTTTAAATAACAAAAATATTTTAAACCTGATATTAAGGAATTTGTATTTAAATTGTAGAGACATTTAGATGGAAATCGAATGCGGCAATTTAACCCCAGATTTTAGATGAACCATTTACCATATTTAACTTAAAAAAAAATAAATAAACATACCAACTAACTTCTGTTTCTCCTTCTTACTTTTTTTTAATTGTTACAGCAATAATTTGCCGACAAAAAAAGTTAAATTAAACTACAATTTGGCTGTTGCTCGTATATTACAAAATAGCAGCAGCAGCAGCAGCTCTGCATCAAGCAGCAGCAACAATCAAATAGTTATAATAATTGCAACAAAAACAAGACATGCTCTTTAATTTAACAACAACAAGATGATAAATATACAACAACAGAAACCATTTAGCAGACAGCAGCAGAAACAGAAACAGAAATACTTTCAACAGCATCATCAGCATCCACAAAAGCAACATTCAACCAATCACCAGCAGCAACATCGCAGCCATTGCCGGAAACAGCAGCAGCCTCATTATCAACAGCAATTTTATTATTTTTGCAGTAAAGAAATCGCTTTAACTTTCAAACATATTTTACATTCGCACACAAACACACTCCGATGGAATTTATTGACGATATTTTTACTGTGCAATTGTATAGGTGAGTGAGTCCCTGTTCGCATTTGCTCTGTATGTTTTTTTGTAATTATTTGCTACTGTTTATTTCATCTCAAAGTATGTGTTAATCATGCGTATGAATGTATGTGTGTCCGTATATGTGTTTTACATTTTATTTTCAACAAAATTGTATTTTGTTGCTGAATTTATGTTTTCAATTTGAAATATAATTTTGCAACAATTTAATATAGTTTCATTACGCTTGGCGAGTTGTCAACAAAGAGAAAAACAAGATAAATAATTTTGCATAAATGAAATTGTTCTCTCCGAAAGGATACATTTTTACCGAATATAAATATACATTTACTTTATTTATTTATTACATGTTACAAATGCAATAACAAAATTTTGTGATAATTTAATTACAATGAGAATGGTAGGGCAAGGACCTTTTTGGGTCACTGTTGGGAAATATATTAGAGTAATTAAAGGAAATTGAACCCACAATCTGTACACCGACAGGACAGTGTACTACTCATCTAGCCGATTTGGGCAGGCATATATAAGGTTCAGTTGGAAAGGCTATCTCCTTTCCCAGACGATACAATTGGGTGCGGTATTTTGGTCTCTTTGTAATACCCTGGAGCTGTTTTAGTTATACATACATATTACCATCAAAATTGTAGCTCTACCATGTCAAACCAATTTATGCCTCTTGAGGATGATTTATTCATAGTCCCAGTCTACCAAAAAGGCAGAGCCAAAATTTCGACGCCTTAATGTACTTAATGGGGTTGGAAATTTATGTAGCAGATGAAGAGGTTCAGCTTTTGCCGTAGTCTAGGCCCATTATTTTTCGCATAAATCGCAAGGATGCACAGTATTGTTAACGCAGTCACTAGATGACGTCAATGATCATTCACAAACCTGACAAGATCGCTTGTTTTTCCCACACAATAATGGAGTCACTTGACTGTATTACCACGATTATTCACATTAGCTTCCCACATGCGTTAACGAAACTTTCGAAGTATAGGAAATGCTAATAGGTGCTTTTTTCACTATCGGAATTGATTTAAAAAAAATGTATGAAATCTCTATTTGAAACGATAAAACGATTTATAATCAATTCAATGCTTAAAAATGATTTTATGTAAATGTTGACTTTGGCTACACCTCAAGTGCTTCATACGCTCGATCAATTTCTCTCCAACATATCCTCCGGTATTTCGCCAATAAATTCTTCAAAATTGGCTTCCAGTGCATCAACTGCTGAGGGCTTGTCCCTGCAGACATGAGCTTTAACACAGTATTATAAAAAAAAAGTCCAAGGACATAATCGCACGATCCAGGCAATCAACTGACCGGCCCCCAAATATAAAATAAACTGTTCACCTCTCAATTGGGTAATTGCTGCGCGTGCTGTGTGGTATGTAGCACCGCCTTGTCAGTTCAGCTCTTCCCTTTTGGGGAAAAAAATATTGTAATCCACTTTTTGAATCTGCTGTAGCTCATAGTTTTCCTTTCCTTTTTTCTTTGAAATTATTGTGTGCTCTTGAAATTTTTAAATTCTTCTGGTTTCTTGACCTCTTTTTATTAATTATTATTATGCTCTAATATTTTTAATATTTTTTAATAATCAAGAAAATTAATAAATTTTAAATTAAAATAAAGATACCTTAAGCTTAAAAATATTAAAGTATAATAATAATAATTAAAAAGAGGTCAAGAAAACAAAAGAATTTAAAAATTTCAAGAACGCACGTTAGCGTTTGCCAATCACAATCACGTACTAACTTCGTCGTCTTTGAAAAAGTACGGTCCATTGATGCCACCGTCCCAAAATTTACACCAAAGAGTGCATTTTTAGCAAAGGATGCATTAGCAGTTCTTGCAATGATCTTTAAACACGGCAATTCGGGTGATTTACTTATACCCTCAATCACATTTGAGTTCCGTCATAAAATCGAAAATGTGCACGACACATTTTCTTAGTCGAGCATGAATTTTGATAATAAAAGTCTGTAATTTGCAAGCGCTGTTCGTTTTTAAGTCGATTCCCAGTTAATTCATAAGCCAAACTGAACATGTTTAACAGTAACATGTTACAGGTAAACAGCTGATTAGCCAAAAACAGTGTTGCCAAACAGAAAGTTGTTTCTCAGTTCTGCTCCTGTATAGCAGTACCATCCATAATATTGTTCCGGCTCAAAAAAATAAAAATAAACCCGAGTAACTCTTTGTCGCAATATAATACTGCTAGGAACACAACTGCGACGAACGACGAATTTCTGGTCGCGAATATTCGTCGCCAAAAATAAAACACGTTGGTGTATATGAAAATGCACACAATCGTGGTGTTGGTCGAAATTCGTCATATTCAGCGAAAGTTGAAATTGATTTATTTCTAATTGTTTTGTCACCGAACGACGGACAGAACCGTATCAGGTGCTCAGGTTTCAAATATTCAAACTGGTTTTCTATAGATAAAACATAGTTCACCACTGTCATGTTGCATGTAGCATGTAGAAAATTTTCAGTGCATATTAAAAATGCATTCATCAATTCACAAAAAATTATTATTCGGACGACTTTTTATTAACTTTGAACACTTTATAGTATTTCTTCCTATTTAATACTTTTTCATACGGTCACTTCATCAGCTGTTAAATGAAAAGAATAATTTATGTACAGAAAAAATTTCCCAGAAAATAATTACAAAAAGGAATTATTGAATGTCTAAACAATCTGGCATCAGAGGATTACAAAGATTTGTAAAAATATGTAAAATTTGTTTGTTCTTTATTTTAATTTATTCGTCGTTATTGTGTTTCATACAACGAATTTATAGAGCGAATTTTTACCAACGAATTCGTCGTACTGAACGAAAATCGTCGTTCGTCGCAGTTGTGTTCCTATACACAATCGAACACAGCTCTGGTTGCAGTGCATACACCATTTGTAACGACGATAGGACATTTTAGTTAAATTTGCTCATGAAAGTCAATTGGAAAATATCATAATTAAATTTTAGTAATTTTTCGTAGGGGATTTAAAAAAAATTGTTACAACAAGTTAAGCTAAAAACGGCATAGTGTAGAAATATAGGTTAGGTTAGGTTGAAGAGAAGGGCGTAAGCCATCCCAATCCATTTCGGATTACACCTAGGCCTCATGGGCCTGTTGTGCGCTCTATAATAAGGACTCCCCATTGTACTGTAGGGTACCTCCACCGTTACCATGAAAACCTTCAAATTCGATTACGTAAAGAACCCAGTTTCTTCGATGTATCTCCTTAAGTTCCTCCAATTAGAGCCCCCAAGAAATTCCATCCTCCGTATAATCTCCTGATTAAATGTTTGCCTTCTGACTTGGCTAAAAGCTGCACAGTAGCACAAGTAGTGCTCCAGTGTTTCGTCCTCTTCCTGACAGGCCCTGCATGTTATATCGCAAACGATACCCATTCGTGCCAGGTGATTCCTTAACTCAGTATATCCTAATATCAAATAAACCAATCTCCGTAGTGATGGCCTACTCAACGCTAGGATCTGCTTCGTCCTGTTATCATCTGGGTCGCCCCATAGAATTCTAGTCACCCTACCTACGGTAGAGTAATGCCAATCTCTTGTATGCAATTCTATAGCCCATCGCTTTAGTTCGTTCTTAAAAACCTGAAATGGCTTCGGACTATCTTGTCTGATGTTCGCCATTAATGCTCCCATCTTTGCTGGCCTATCTGCCTCAACATTTCCAGGTATTCCCTGATGTCCTGGAATCCATATTATCTCTATGCCCCCACATTGCGTGTATGAGTTAATCTCATTCTTGCATTGTAGTACACATTGAGATCGAACCACATGATTCCTCAGGGCCTCGATGACCTTCCTATTATCCGTGAATATACGAACCGGTAGTCAGTTATCAATTTCCTTCAACCATTTGATCCTTTCCGCAATAGCCACGATCTCACTCTGAAATACCGTGCTATGATCCGGCAGGCGGAAGTATTTGCGAAAGTTACGACCCATGTCACAGAAACCTCCACCCGATCGGTCACCAATCCTCGACCCGTCCGTATATAGGTTAGTTATGGGGTTCATTGTACCTGCACCCTCCCAATCTATACCTTCCGATATGATGGTGGTGCAGTGTGATTGTGCATATCTAATAGGGATTCTATCGCACGTGACCGTGTGAACGTTGTTCCCGGGTAAGACGTGTAGTATACTCTGGTGTTTGGTTGTGTGTTCCCTTGTCAGCCACTCACCCATCACCAGCAATCTCGTAGCAGCCAAAGCTGCTTCGTATTTAACCTGTATATCAATAGGCAGTATTGATAGAATATTTTGCATCGCCTTAGTTGTTGTGGTTCTTGTCGCGCCACAGATGCCGATACAGCACTGTCTTTGTATCCTTTGAAGATGTTTGATATTCAGCTTCCTCTCCAAGGACGTCCACCATACTAACGAGGCGTACGTCGCAATGGGTCTTACCACACTCGTATAGAGCCAGTGTGCCATCTTTGGGCTCATTCCCCATTTGGACCCGATTGCCCTTCTGCAATAGGTCCACACTCTTTGGGTCTTGATTACCCTACTTTCTATATGGTCCTTCCAGAATAACCTCCAGTCGAGTATCACTCCTAGATATGTGACCTTTTTATTAATCTGTATCGTCCTATCTCGAAAAACCGGTGATTCCAAATGTGCAATCTTCCGTTTCCTTGTAAACATACAAATTTCTGTCATTGAGACCCCTTTGTGTAGCCCAGTTATAAGCTAAATTCAGGGCCTCTATTGCCCTTTCGCAAAGAACCCTAGGATTGTTTCCCCTTATCAGTATCGCCACATCGTCTGCATAGCACACTGGAGCAAATCCTTCCTGGGATAATATTGAAATTTAAAAAAAAAAACTAAATGAAATTATTTAATTTCAAATTCTAAGTAAGGCTGCAGTCTGCATTGACCATCTTCCCTAAATATAATAGCCCTATTCACAGTCTTGTGCAAATGGTCTTGCATAATTGAACTTGCCAAATAATTGTACTCTACACTACAACAACAAACTGCATTTAAATTACTCTCAAATACTCTCTTAACTTGCAAATGCAATAATGCCAGATCATCTGCCCAAAATTGTTGTGAATAGGGCTATTGTGATTAATTGCAACGTTTTTTTTTCAAAAATAACAAGCAAAATTATTTATTTTTCAAAGCTGAATTAAAATTTTGATTTATAATTTTGAAAAGAAATGCTTTTATTATAAAACTAAATATTTTCGTTCTTGTTGTTCACTTTTTGTTATATTTATTACGAAAAACCAAAAATGTATGAAATCAAAGATTTTTGCATTTCCAACAAAATTTCCTCTCACACATCATACTCCTCAACACTGAATACGGGATCGTCATCGCCGTCGTCATCATCAGTAAGTGCATTCGAGCCAGATTTTGTAATACCATTGGAAAATGTGACGGTGGCTCAGGGACGTGATGCCACATTTACCTGCGTGGTCAATAATTTGGGTGGTCATAGGGTGAGTGGGGATTCTGGAACACCAGCCAAGGTATGTAATCGGTTTTAAAAGGCGTTCAAATATTTAATTTATTTAAGTCTATTTTTTTTTTGGCTTTTAATTTTTTGTTATATTAATTTCTTATGAATTTTAACTCAATAGTGTTTTTTTCTTAATCACTACAGCACCTGCACCAATTAAAAAAAGAAACTGTGACAAAATATTTAGTATTTTAATTATATTTTCTTGGTTTCACAAAGCAAAAAAAAAAAATAAAGAAAACTAGAAAATTCTCTATCACAAATCGATTTTTATGCACAAGTGACAAAAAAAAAAAAGAATTATATTAATAAATAAAATGCACAATCAGCACCTTTTGCACCAACTGCACAATTCCACATCAACTTTGAACTTTTGATTTGTTGAACCTGTCAATCGGCTAAGAAAAACTAAACAAATAAAAGAACCAGTTGTTTCCAAGGCAAAGGAAACCGTAGTATTTGTTTGTGTTTCCATTTCAAGGTTTCCTTGACGCCTTTTCAGTTTAAAATCACACAGATGTTGAATTCGTTAGTTATTCAATATTTCTTTTATGTTTTTATGTTATTTTTTTTTTTTAAATTGTGATCAACTTTTTTTCACTTATTATGCGGTATGACGATTGTGTGGGCGACCAATATATTACGGTCATGAACATGTTTATTATTGATTTTTAATTTATTATTTATTAATTTTCTTTCTGTTTTTTGTTCATGATTTTTTAATGTGCCACACTTAAACCTACTGACTCGTATTTTTATGTTGATTTCAGTTTTTAATTTAAAACTTATTAAATTTGCAATTTAATTCGTTGGAAAAAATAATTCACTTTAATGCAAAAGTTATTGCTTTTGCATACATTTTTTGTGTTTTCCAACCGCACATTAAACATTTCCTACATGTTTGTAAAATATGTTTTATTACTCCGTTCTTTTTTGTTTCGTTTTTTTTTTTAATGAAATTATTACCTATTAATTAAATGTCATTAAAGTATTCGTCATAAATTTTAAGTAGAGAAAATAAAAAGTTAAAATTTATTGCAAAAGTTATAAACAGATTTAAAATTTGTCAAGCGTAATAAATCAGTTAATCCTTTTTGAATCGTATAGATTAAGCTTTACAGCTGCACACAATCGATAATGTGCTTAAAAATTGGACCGATCGTGTAGGCTACTGCATGGCCAGCCGAGGCAGCCATTTGAATGAAATTATTTTCCATTATTAACCGGAAGGATTGTACTTTCAAACAAAAAAAGAAATTTGAGAAAATATTCAGTATTTTTTTTTATAGCATTTGCAAAAAAAAAAAAAAAGTTATTTGGCGGACCCTGTACACACTTGAGGATTATCATCACTCCAAATACGGCAGTTTTGTTTATTGACGCATGCATTCAAGCAAAAGTGAGCTTCATCGATAAACAAAATTCACTTATGGAAATCGGGAGCAACGGCAATCTTGTTTTGGGCCCATTCACCGCATGTGGAAGTGTTGTTTAGGCCTAGTCTATTCATGTTGAAATGTCAAACTCACTAAACATGAATCACTTGGTAGCTGACAAATTGGCCGCCAGATAAAAAACTGTTCGCATCATATTTTATACCTCTATAAAAAAAACAACATCGGGTATATAACCCAATTTTATAAAATAATCTTCAATGTGTTAAACGGAAGTGACGCATTCCAATATAAGACTCGATTTTATGATAATTGCAAAAATTGCACACGAGTCTTTTAAACTCGAAATCTTTTTCCTATTAATGGAATGTTTTTATACCCTTCACAAAAAAGTGAAAGGGTATATATAGGTTTGTCATTCCGTGTGTAATTTCATCGATATGCAAATGGGACCCCATAAAGTATTTTTGGATTTTGGATCCTTATGAATAGCGATGACGATTCAGCGATGTTCGTCTGTCCGTCTGTCCGTCCGTCTGTACGTGCAATCGGTTTTCCCAAGCCCCCAGAAGAGCTAGAGACCTCGTTCTTAGACCGTTGGATTGAAAATGAACTTAGATAGAGTGCGATTAAAATTCAGAAAGATCCGAAGTACGGTTCCAGAGCTGGCAAGCTTATACCTATTTCTCGACGCAAAATTTATACCAAAAATCAATTGTTTTTTTTTAATGTTTGTAAATTAAACCTATTTCGTGCTTTGGGATGCCTCAATGGTCTATTAAAAACTAAAAAAAATAAAAAAAAATTTTTTCCAGGGATGGAAAATTAAAAATTTTTTTTCGGCCTATTCCGTATTTTGTAGTACATGTAGTAACTAAAACTTTTAAAAATTGTAAGTTTTTCTTTTACAAAAGCTCTTTATACCTAATGAAGATTTGCATTGATAAAAAAATTTTAAAAATTAAAATTTCGCTTCCAGGGTTGGGAAATTGAAATTTTTTTTATACATAAAAGTAACCAAAAAGGCAATTGACGTTGTTTTTTTCTGGTATCTAAAACTATTTTATATTTTTGGAAGAACAAAATTGTTATCAAAAATTTCCAAAAAAAATATGAAAATTTCGAATCCAGGGATGGACAAATGCAATATTTTATGCTTCATGAAGGTGACCAAAATGGATTAAAATTGTAAATTTTTCTTTTATAATACTACTTTATTCCCCATGAAGAGTTGCATTGCATAAAAATAAAACAAAATTAAAATTTCACTTCCAGGGTTGGGAAGTTTATCGTTTTTTTGGTACATGCAATATTTTGTAGTACATGAAAGTGACCAAAATGGTTGCAAATATTAAGTTTTTCATAAATAAAACTACTTCAAGCCTCATTAAGAGTGGCATTGGTAAAAAAATTTAAATTTCGTTTCCAGGGTTGGGAAATTGAAATATATAAAAGTAACCATATAGGCAATTGATGTTGTTGTTTTTGCTAAATAAAGCCGAATATAGCACTTTTACTTGTTTATAAATACTTTTGTGAATTTTATTCAATACTAGATTTTGTTTATAATATAAACAATTTCGTTAAAGGCTTTATATCGAGTATAAAATTATATGAAGTCCGACAGCACGAATTTTTATGTTGGCCACAAGAACAGGTCAAATTGTATCCATGATATGAAAATAGTGGGGAAATTAATAAATACACATAAAACTAAAATACTTACTTTTAAATTAATTGTTTATAAATATTTATGTCCACGTTAGCGGACATCAATAGAATAGTAACATGCTTCCAACTAACCTGGAAATAAACCAACAAAAAATATGTGTTAAGATATCAATTCTCAGCAAACACAAACATTTAAATATAGAATATTATTATTTTTAATAAAAAATTTCTGCAATTTAAACTTCGAAATTGTTCACAAAACCAAGTTATTCAAAATGATAATAGAGCAGCATATAGAAAATAAAATTGAACAACAACAGGAACGGAAATGTTAATACAATCATTAAATTTGAATATTGAAACTTCTTCTGTAGATGTTAATAAATTACAAAACTAAACAACGCAGTGTTTCCTGTGGAATGCTGAACAATATTTAAAGTGCATTTTATCTAAATGTATGAGCATTTGCTGGAGCGTAAATGCAAATTTGCAAGAGTTTGTTTAAAAAGTTTTGCGTACAATGAAATTAGCATAAATTGTAAAAGCGAAGCCTTTTATTCCTTTACTTAGTCGGTCGTTCATGTAGGAATATTTATTGTAACTGAGCAGCAGCAAGTTTTCAAATATTTTACTGGAATTTCTTAATTAAAATGATACTAAATGGGAAAAGATGATGAACGTTTAAAAAAATATATATATATTAGAAAATTTTAAATTACTTTATTCCTTATTGTACATCATATTTCTTTCTACAATGAAAGATTTCAATGCAGCCAAACTACATGTTGCATCTCTAGTATTTTTTATAAAAAAATATTTTATATAATTGTGTTTGTGATTTTCCTATTTGATTTTTAAAGCATAATCAAACTGTGTTTTGTGCCTGTGTTTCACATATACCTGAGAGTATTAAAATCTTTGAATTTTCAACAAATTTTTGCAACATCCATTAAAACTTTTAATCGATAAATGTTTGTGTACGTGCTGCAATGGTCGCTCTATTAAATAAACACACAGACCGCCACAGAACACGTAAAAGGTCATAACTGACATATTAAAAAATTATATAGGAGAAGCACAAAAAAATTGTTGTTGTCCTGCATACAAAAAAGTCATAAAATAATAGCAGTCTTTCAGGTATGTTTTTGTTTTGTCATAAAATTGCTCTAGAGATTTGAGTCGAACGGCTAAAAATCTTTAGGCGAGACGGCGATAGTGTATGTTTGCCGCCGTTACTTATAAATGATTCACGACTGAAAAACGGCTAAAAAATTATTCATACCTAAATATATGTCTGTACATTAAATCACATATTTATAACATAAAAAAATTAAAAGAGAACTAATTCGCGAAAACTAAATATATACAAGTGAAAATTTTTTCTCGTTTAACTTACGTAGCTGGCAGCCACTGAGCGTTTCTCCTTATGTCGCCGAAAAAAAAATGTATTCAGCTCATATCAAGGCAGCAGCTGATCGATGTTTGAAATAGCATACTTAGTTATGACGGGTTGTTCACACTCGTCATATTTTTAGTGCTATTATTTTATGACTTATGACTTTATGACTACAGTGTGAATCCCCCAAATAATCGCAATATACTTGGAGCACTTTTGCAAAATTTTCTTTGTAAAGTATTTTTAAAATAAATAAATAAAACCGCTATATAAAAAAAAAATTTAGAGGTGGTGTTTGTAGTCAGACCTAAATTAATAACGAAAGCAATTTTGAATTTTCGGTTAGATAGGACATTGTGTATTTCCTAGTCATCTACAAACAAACACACATTTAAAAACATATGTGTCTCTTAGTCGATTAACAAACCAACAAGCACACAATTTAATTCATAAAAATGCGGCACCGGGCAGTTTGAATAGAACGTGCCATAAAAGCATTAAAACTACCTCTTCATTCGTATAAATCTTCTTCTTTTTTTTTTTGGTTCTAAAAAATCTTATATCGTGAAAGCAAGAAATGCAATTTGTACTATCAATATCTGTATGTATGAAATGTCATCTAAAATGATAAATAGTTGCCATGTAGATGACTTAAATAAAATAGGGGCATTTGGTAAAAATGGAGTATTTCTGCAAAAAGCACATGAAGCAAAAAACATTTAAATTTTCTAATTAAAGGAATTTGCAATGCAAAAACAGTCCGTTTGCGTTCCGCAAATAATTTTATTCACTGAACCTTTTGCCAATATTTATAAACAGATTTCCTCGACAGGCGTTCAGTTGCTGATGCTGTGAAAAGTTGATGTGTTCAAGATTTCTGTCATATTCCCGTTTTCTCACGATCGTGAATTTTTAACTTGTTTGTATACAGAAAATCAAAGCTTATCGGCATTTTATGAAAGCTATGGACCTAGTTACCAGTTCCAATGTGGCCATTATTCCATTTGGATTACATACACTCGGCTTTTTCATGATTAGCAGCGCTATGTTAAATGCAAACAGAGCTCTGTTAACGTACTTGGTTTGTGTCAAAGGTTATAAATTTCGAAATTCTTCATACAAGTCCAAATACAACTAATTTTTTTCTTTTGATAGTCAAATATATTTCATATTTTAGAAAGAAACAAATTAGCATTAAATATCAGAAAACAAAAAATATGGAAAACGGTTGACCTCAAAGCCATCCCTGCAACTTCTCGCTAACTTTAACCGCTAAAAATGGTTTTATTTTAATTTTAAAACTGCGAAAGCGAATATTGAAATAGTTCTTCAATGCCTATAAAAGAATTGAGAACACTAATTGATCACAATTGGTGAAAAAATAACCTTCCGATGTTTTTTGGCTGTAATTTAAAAAAAAAATCAAAAACTTTGATTCTTCTTGTGGATTATTTTTATTTGGTCTTTTAATTTTCTTACATCAAGTTGAGAATATGATGTCATGTAAATGGCCGCCGCCACAGTTGATTGTCATTTGAGCCCTTTTTATGGCATTTTCCATCACTTTGGCCAAAACTTCCGGCGATAGGTCCTCACATTCTTGACGGATATTGTCTTTAACAGCGGCAAGAGTCTGAGGCTTGTTGATTTAAACCCGCGACTTCAAAAAGCCCCACAAAAAGAAGTCTGCAGCGGTCAAATCAGGCGATGTTGTTGGCCAGTGCAAAACGCCAAAACGGGAGATTAGGCGCCCGGGAAATGCATCCTTCAGCATATCGGTTGTGGCACGTGTAGTGTGTGCCGTTGCACCGTCCTGTTGGAACCACATGTTTTCCAATCCCAATTCATCAAGTTGCGGCAAAAAGAACTCGTTGATCATTGCTCTGTAGCGCTCACCATTCACAGTAACCGTTTGGCCCGCGACGTCTTCGAAGAAAAAAGGTCCGATGACTCCTCTAGCGAAAACAGCACACCATACAGTGACTTTGAGCGGGTGTGATGGCTCTTCGTGGGTTACACGCGGATTTTCAGTGTCACAGAAGCGTAAATTTTGCTTATTTACGTACCCGCTAAGATGGAAATGGGCCTCATCACTCATGATTATTTTTGATGAAAAATCATCTTCCTGTTGGTGGTGATTAAGGATGGCTTGAGCGTATGTTAGACGTGATTGGCGGTCAGCCGCTAACAGCTGATGCATCGTCTGGACTTTGTACGGAAACATTTTCAAATCTTGTACCAAAATTCGCTGTAAAGACCGTCGACTGATACCCATTTGCGTGGCACGTCGTCTGGTCGATGTCGACGGCGCTTCCATGACATTCTCGGCTACAGCAGCAATATTCGGCTACTCCGGGGTCTGCCACGCCTGGCAGCATCTCGTGTTGTGCCAGTCTCTTCGAGGCGAGCGGCTAAACGTCGCAGTGTTTCACCAGTAGGTGTTGGACGGCCAGGAAATCTGCGACGAAGTCACCGACCGACTATTGGTCAAATAAATAGTCACCAATATTCCGCGTTCTGGAGCAGTGTAGCGTAACATTGTTTATTAAGTGTATTTCGCATGTGTTTACTACACAAATGTCAAAACAGAACTGACATTAGGGGCCAATCGCAAAATTTATAGCATTTTCTGATAGGAGGATTACTTTTGCGCCACCTTGTATAATTTTAGTGTTTTGAAAAATTCACTTTTTTCGAATTTTTCGTTCACGAATTCTTGCGTACGTGAGAACCCATTTTGATCCGGTTGGTAGTACTCGATGTGGTTTTTGATTGTCAAAAGCTGATTAGTTTTGGAAACTGTTTAAAAGTTATTGTAAAAAATCACTTTTGAAAAAAGAATACTTTTATTTTTACATTTTTCGACCTACTGTTCCGAACCGTTTCCAATTCACCGGAAATCGAAGTGTGAAAGAAACTGGTCAAAGGCGACTGCATTGGTTCAAACACTAATTGATCAGAAATATAATTTCAGTTTTCTTTAAAAAACTCTTTTTTTCGAATATTTTCGTTGACGAAATCTCACGAACACATCAACCGATTTTGATAGCGCTCGACGTGGTTCTTGATTGTTAAGAGCGGCTTGGTTTTTGTTATCGTTTTGGCAAAATTTAAAAGGTATTCTAAAAAAGACGCTTTAAAAAAAATCATTTTTTTATATATCCGAAAAAGTACCTATCGGATTCATAGGAAATCAATGTTTGAAGCAAACCTAGGATCTCAAAATGTCGAGATCTGATGAAACCTCGATTTTTTTCTAAGACGAGGTAAAACCTGTAACTTCCCTCTTTTTTGGAAATTTACTTGCTTACGGAATATTATTAACTTTTTATTTCAAGAAAGCTTTTTTTATCACTTTTAAAATCACATTTATAGAAATTGTTGATATTAAAAAAAACTTCAAGCAAAAGGGCTATGCCGACAAATGAGCAGAGGCCAAATTACTGCATTCGATATCGATCGAAATTTGTATATAAATTGTATTGAAATTTCGTTTCGAATCGAATGCCGTAATTTGGCCCCACCAACTAAATACTTGTAGTTGTATAGCATTTTATTGTCTGTCGAAAACTTTAAAATTATATTAGCGTGAATATGCCTTAAGGCTTTAGCCTGGACACAGGAGCACTTAATATTTATACAACTGTTTTACAGGCCGCATTTGCTATTGTTAAAATTGTTTGCAAAAAAAAAATATATATATAACACAAGCGAACTTGTTCGACATCGTCATCCTCATAAAATTGCAGCACGAAATGGAAAAAAACTTCACTCGAAATGAATTTGCATTTATCATTGTTCACACAATGACGAAATTGTGTATCGAACTATACGGCCTGTAAGCTCACATGAAGCCACCGTACGTACGTACGAGTGAGTGCATGGCAAAGATGCAAATAGCAAAAACGCATCTTTAGCACACAAACGCATGCATGCCCTGGCGTATGAAGTTACCGTTGGTCACAATTTAAAACAGGGAAGTGTATGTGTGAATGCCTGGAATACTTTGAGCTGGAAATAATTGTCACAATACGACTAGACTAGACTAGATAAGTGAAACAATTTTTCCTCGAATATTTTTGGAAAGACTATTACCAATTTTGGTAGTGAATATGAAACATTAGGCGCAGTTACGTATGCCCTGCAGTTACAAGCTGAATAATTGTTTCAATAGCTTCTAAGCACGTTTCACAGTGTCGAGCAAAAGTAGTAGAGAACATAATAGTATTTTGTATTATTTGGAAATATAATTTGAAAAAATGTTTAAACAAATTTATATTGATATTAATGCTTTAGACACATTCACGACAGCAGGCTACCGACTACATGGCTACATGTGCCGCTAGCAACAATTGTCAACAACGTCAACATCTCATTTTAGTGGTGCCACTTTCATGTGGCACCACTAAAAACGCTTATTGTAAAGGCAGAATTGGTTTGTACGTGCTGTTCGGTTCTGAATCAGCTGTTTTGTTTCTGTTCAATTGAAAATCTGTATGTGCGGTTTGTTGTTTCTTTTTCGTTCTGTTCTTTTGCGGACAAAACTGTAGAAAATCAACGTGAAGTGACAGCTAATAGTGCGTATGTATTAATTTTTATAGTTATAAGAAATTTGTTGGTAAATAAACCTTAAAAAAAAAAATTTAAAAGGACAATAAATTTGCAGGAAAATAATCTAAAAAAAAAAAGTTTTAATGTGGTATCAAATATTACACATTTTTTGTTGAAAGTTTTTTTTTTAATTCAAGATTTTTTAAGTTTGTACACACAATATATTCATTTTTGAACTATTAATTAATTTATTTTACAATTTTTCACAAAATTATTTATTTTCACAATTTCAATTTATTTGTTTGCTTTTAAAAACAGCTGATTTCAATAACCGAACAAGTAATTACAAAATATTTTCTACAGAACTTCACAGCACAGAACAGCAACAGAAAGTAAAAACTAATGAAGCCTTAAGTCTATTTATAGACCGAAACTAAATTAATAATAAAAATACTTTATTTGTTTATAGCTCTTTATTGTTTTTGCTATTGTAATAAATACATTTTGATGTCCATTTTTGTTATGACACTATGAAAATGAGTTTATGAGTTAATTCATTTGTGACCCAACACACGTCTTTTATTGATAACGGATATCAAGTATATACAAAATTAAAGAATTCAAAAAAGTTGAATTTTTACTTGAAAAGTCAAATACAAAATTTCAAAATCTAATAATACTCGCAATAGGTAAATAAATTTGAAATATATGTCCAACAATAGAAAGACATTTTGGAGTACTTTGAAATGATTCCCATATCGTTTATATGCGTCCTATATTCTAGGAGTTGTAAGCAAAATAAATAAAGAAAGTAAAAAAAAAATTTAAAGCCGAGAGATTGCAAAAAATATATAAAAATTATAAAATAATTTTTATTCTTGAAAGGGCTATTACATTTTTATTTTTAACAATTTTGATATTCTTGATCAGTTTGATCATGAAAATATTTTTAAACGCTTGTTTATTTAAAATGTTTCACTGTGTTGACAGCACTAATTTATTTATTGCCGCCTATGAAAATAGAAATCAATTTATTTTGACTACAACAACAAAAGTAGCACGGACAACAACCTGCCGTGTAGCCGTTAAAATTATCATTCCCATACAAAAACATATGTATACTATTTCTGACAGGCTGTAGTCGGTAGCCTGCTGTCGTGAATGTGTTTAATGCATTAATTGTGTTCGTCATAACAAATAATGCAAGTGTTTGTCAATGCCACGCAATATCAAAAATCAAAAATGGGGCACTTATCCACTCTTACGGAATAATAATTAAATTTTACCGACGCTGCGTGACTACTCTTTAAGGCCTTGAATATACCAAGATTCTGTTGGAAATACTCAACTGCTGAAGAAAAAGAGTAAAAGAGTGTCCTATTTTTGATATTGTCTTGACGTGACGTTGACAAATAGTTACGGAATAAGGGGGAATATGTGTTAAGGATCACTGTTATTGCTATTCACTACTGCCATAATTAATGTATACAAACTTCTTAGAGGCGCGATCCTGCCTCCTTTTCTCAGTGTGTGTTTTAAGTAGCAATAAATCTGTATGTAAAGCAGGTGTATTGAAGAAACTGTAACTTTTAATAGAAATATTTAAACACCATTTAAAGCAATCACGCAGAAATTAAAACATGTTCTCAAAGCAATTGAAGCCTTGTTGGTCGACATTATTAAAAAATCAGTCAATCAGGAATCAGTCACGTTGGCTGAAAACATTAGCAACTATGACTATGAAGCTAAAGACTAGGAGTTCGATACCGCACTCTAGTCATCCTGAACGTTTGATTGTGGTAATTGCTGTCGGCCGATTGACATGATTAAACCGTGCAACTGGTCATACTGTACAACACTGACAAGGACTGACTATTAAGAATATTTTCGGCTGATGTAAAACAATAAACACAATTTCCTTTCTCCCTACTTTTACCGGCTGTAATCCCAATAATACCCCAACTTTTTATAATTCCTGTACAATGAATTTCAAAATAGGGTCTGCTCCCTAGCGTTGATCACATCAGCAATGTTTTGATGCCTTTTGGGAAAACAAACAAAGTAAAGCTATAAAAGGTTTCTTCAAAAATAATGGGCTAATTGTCCGAAAATTTGTTTTAAATTCAAAAGAACATGATAAATATTGCTAAGCATAAAGGAAAGTCGACATCAGTTGTTAATTATTCAACTTACACAGCAGATCTGAACAGCTGTTTTCGAAAACCGCCACACTTTCATCATCACTACTCATGTGTATTCTTGTTTGTCACCACTTATTAGTTGGCTTAGTTCAATATGATGACAAATTTTTATTTATACAAATTTTATTTGGAAACTGCATACGAGAAGTGTATCAAACCGATGGTAACAGACTTTTATTTAACACCCGTGTTGGCATTTGATGGTTTTCTTCATGTCCCTTATTCAGAACTAGATGTTCATTTAATCCAAAAATATATATAAATTTTTTCATCAATTTCTATCTTCAAATTAGTCCCACTCATATATGATTCACTTGGGGCACTGTTCTTTTTTTTTCAATCCGAAAAGCAGTTCTGATAAGCTCCGTTTGTTATGTGCTTAAGATCTCTCAGTGATTCGGGTTTTGTCTGCCCAATCGTCGCAAAACTTGTGAACAGATCTTTAATCTTGTGAACAGGAGAAAGTCGGACGGCTCCAAAATACTGCATTCGATATCGAGCGAAATTTACATACAATTTAAATACAAATTTCGATCCATAGCGAATGCCGTAATTTGCCCCAGGACACAAATAATAAATGAGTTGTTTGCGGACACATTAATTTTTTTTTTTAATTTAAGGATATAGCATCTCCGAAAAATTGCATGTCATGTGGAAACCGATATGCCGATATCGTCGACAAATTCTCTAATAGTTGGCGATTCTCCACAACAGTTTGCTTTACTTTCTCAACATTTTCATCGGTTGTTGATGTGCTGGAACGTCAGCACACTTTCTTTGAAAAGCTGGGTAATTTCCGCGTTAACTACTTCAGCCAACAACATCCTCAAGAACGCTTGAGTGCTGTTGGCTGAAGTAGTAGAACACGAAACTATGAAGCGGAGGGTCCTGAGTTCGAGCCCCCGCTGAGTCATGAAATATTGTGTTGAATTCTTCTAAACAGCATTAGTGCGTGGTTGTGTTAGTTGTTGCCAGCCTGTTTCAATGATGAAGGCATAGTCACTGATCACTGAACATAATTGGCAGCGACTGACATTATCATGTACTAAAAGCAGGGTAACAGCACCACCCACCTTCGTCGGCCCTGTAGCAAAAATTAGCTGGCGAAGTAAAAAGTTGAAATATTTACAAAAAAAACTGTCTATCTTCTCATCTTTCCTAATCTGTCCCCTCAATACTATCCCCTCGATTTCAGTTCCGGCGCAATGCATTGCATATATAGGGGTCATCCCCGAGTTGCTCCTAAAAGATAGATATAACAAACGCACCAAAATAACAACAAAATGACTTAAACGCATCTCGATGCCAAGCAGTACCTTTTTCGATTAAATAATCAAGCACCACAAATAACAATTATTTTCTAAATTTAAATGCAATAAAAAATAAACTAAAAGAGATGTGCTACGGCCACAAGCAATACACCACAGTAATACTTGTTACAGGGACTACCTTGACATGCATTAATTTTTATTTGCTTAAGTTTTATTAAAAAACTCAAAATTACCGATTATTTTTTTAGTTTAATTTATTCCTCATAAAATAATTTAAACCTCAGAAAATAAAAGATATTTCTTGATTTTGATTTATTCCTCCAAAAATAAAAATTGTTTCTTAATTTTTTTTTTATTCTTCAAAAATAAAACTTATTTTCCCCACAAAATAGCATTTATTACTTAAGTTTTATTTATTCCTCATCTGACATAAACTTGCCACCAAATTAATTTTAAAATAAACTGCTGACGGCGCTGTATCGCAAGTTGCATCATCTTTTTGAAACCAAATTTCGTTGATGTTTAAATGATTAATTTTTGGAAATAAAATAAAAACCCGCCATTTATCGTTACAGCAGTTCTATGCTCATTTCGAAAGAAATAAGGACTCATGATGCCGCTAGATGGTAAAACGCTCCAAGTAGTCAATTTGAATGGATGTAATGGTGATTCGTTAACGGCTTGAGTATTATTTTCTCTCAAAATATGGCAATTTTGCTTACTACAGTGGCCGTAATTCGATGCGAAAGAAAATGCTTACGAATTTCAATGTTAATGATATATGAGAAATGAGATTCATCACTGAACTCAGTAAATTACTGTATGAATTTCTCTATTGTATTTGTTTTCCTCCAAGTAAATATCCAGCACTTGGACGTGTTGTTCTGGGCGGCATGAAAAAATTCCCCCGAAATAAGACCCAAAAAAAAATAATGAAATAAGTCCCCAAAAAAATATATGGAAAGCAACAACAACGTTGTTGGCGAACTTTTTTCATATTTTTGGGGACTTATTTAATGTTTTTTTTTAGTTATTTCATGTGAAGACCCTAAAAATATTCGCTCGAACTTTTAATTTTCTGGCAATTTATTTTAAGATATAAAGTTTCAAAAATTTCTTCATAAAATAATAAAATTTTTATTGAAGAAAAACTTTTTCAGTGCAAATTATTAGGAGAACTCTGTGCAAACGAAAGTCTTTACGTCTGTATATATATTTTTTTTTTTTTTTTGCAGGCTGCCAGTTTTGATTAACAAATCCAGCACACTTGGGTCCTAGTGCATCCCTTTGTGTTACCCGAAAACATCACAAACACCCAAGGTCCTTGGTGGGAATCGAACCCACGACCTCCGTACTAATAGGCTAGCATCGCTACCAATCAGCCACAGCGGACCCTACTTCTGTATATACGTTCCCAAAAATTGCGGACAAATCGCTCACTCTTTGAACTATAATTCCCGAACCAGAATTTGTACCACCAAATGACCTCTATCACCTTAAAGGGCATGAAAAGAGCTACAATTTGGCATCATTTGATTTTCGCTATGTGGTTGTTGTTTCGAACAAACTTTTAGAAAAACAATTTTCGAAACCCACAAATCGCTCTTTCTTTGACCTATAACTCCGGAACCAGAACTTGTAGCACCAAATTACTTCTATCACTTTAAAGGGCATTAAAAGGGCTACAGTTTGCAGTTTGTTTTCATTTTGATTTTGGGAGTTATTTCATTTTAAGAATTGGGGATTTATTTCATATGAAATAAGTCCCCAAAAATTTGGGGATTTATATCATTTCCTTTTTTGGGGACTTATTTCGTGGGAAGTTATTTCGTGCCGCCGTTGTTCTGACTTCAAACGCTTCACTATGACTTGCCATATCGTACTGAAGAGATGCATAAACACAATTTGAGATTTTCAACTCTGAAACCAAAATAATCGTTAGTTGTCCTGCCGCTAAAAAACACACCCTTTGCAGTTTGCAAACTATTTGTAATCCGTAAATACACACTACCAACACGATACCAACTATTCACTCATTAAATTGCTAACGACCATTAACAAACAATTTAGCAAATAAAACTGAAAGAGTAGCACGAACTGCTGGGGCTTAATGATTTAAAGGTGACAATTGTATTCAGTTCCCTGGAATATCGGCCAAACAGAAAAACAATATTTGACAATGCAGTTTGTTAAGGCAACATTGGAGTGTGTTGTTGTTCATAGACTATTCTAATTCTAATTTTTTGCCTGACAACTTTATTCAATTGTTTTTCTCTGTCGTTATCTGATGAATATTTCGAATTCGAAATTTGAATATTTGGCTGCATTTCGGCTGCAGCGTCATACATACAAGCCTTTTCAATTGCTTCAGCAGCAACAACACATTGTTGTTGTTGTTGTTGTTGTTCAACTGAAATTTCATTTCAACAGTATTTTGCTATTTGGCATGTTCACTGTTTAGGTACGCAAATGAGTGCGTATGGGCATGTGTGCGAGTGTGCGTATGTGTGTGTGTGTACATGCAGTTGCTTGTATTTGAAATTAACCAATCTAAAATGATAATTTAATGCTGTATATTTCCTGTTGTTAAATTTCTTCGTAATATTTGCTATCAAGCAAAATTGTTCGGCCGAATTTCAAAAATTGTTGCTGATGTAAAATTTTATTTAAACACAATTCATGGGGAAAATAAAATATCATGCCGGGGGATTTCACTAACAACAAGACGGGGATTGAAAAAAATTAATTTTGTTAAAAAAATTTATCGAAAAGAATTCGTTGGCAAATATATTTCAATACGCATCGCCTTTAATTTCTGCAGCGGCTTTAATTTATTGCTGCCATACACGGAGTTTAGCTTTTTCTATAATATTTCCAGCACTTACATAAATTTATGACAGTTTTTATTCATGGAAAATTTGTCAGCCAAAGCAATTTTTTTAAAGAGATTTTCATTAAATAAATATAAAAAATAAATTTACTATTTATGCGGATTCAAATAAAAATCAATAATAAAAACTAAACATATTTTCGTCATAATATTTGCATAATAGCTTTATTTTTTTTTAAATTTTATTTTATTATTTATTTATATAAAGCACTAAAGCCCTTTGCACTTTTTATTCATTTAGTTTTTGTTAATAATTTTTAAAATGTTTTCAAGTGATTATTTTTATATAAAAACAGCAAAAACCATATTTAAAGATTTTTAAGCGCACCAATTTAAAACCGTTACAACCACAATAATTATGATGAAAAAACTGCACCATATTTATTTACTAAAACGCATACGTAATCAATATATTTTTAATCAATTAGTTTTTAATTGTTAGAATTGTAATGCTAGGAACACAACTGGGACGAACGACGAATTTCGCTTAGTACGACGAATTCGTTGGTAAAAAATCGCTCCATAAATTCGTCGTATGAAACACAATAACGACGAATAAATTAAAATAATAAGCAAACAAAATTTTAATATTTGTTTTTTAAATCATTGTAACCTCTGATGCCAGTCAGATTGTTTGCACACTTAATAATTATCCCGGTGTTGTCCACCGGGATAATTATTGAAATTCCTTTTTGTAACTATTTTCTGAAAAATTATTTCTCTGTAAATAAATTATTATTTTCATTTAACAGCTGATGGGGTGACCATATGAAAAAGTGGGTGACAATAGAAAGAAAAACTATATTATAAAAAGTGTTCAAAATTAATGAAAAGTCGTTCGAATGATACATTTTTGTGAATTTGTGAATGCATTTTTAGTATGTACTGAAAATTTTAGTGCTACATGCAACAATACAGTAGTGAACTATGTTTTTCTACAAAAAACCAGTTTGAGTATATGAAACCTGGTCACTTTATATTGATTTGTTCGTCGTTCGTTGACGAAACCATTAGAAATAAATGTATTTCAACTTTCGCTGAGTATGACTAACTTCGACCAACGCCACGATTGTGTGCATTTTCATATACGCAAATGTGTTTTATTTTTGGTGACAAATATTCGCGACGAAAAATTCGCCGTTCGTCGCAATTGTGTTCCTAGCATAAATGTAATCGATAGAACTAAATAAAATAAATGATAATGCATGTTTAATAATATCTCTATAATAAAGCATGCTGAATCACATATCAGTTTCATAATAATAATAATATTATTATTTTTGTTTAAATTTCACAGTTATTCAAATTAAAATATATCGTCCCATAAACGCCAAAAAACTTAAGCAACAAAATATAAATTTCACACAAGCAGTATTTTTTAATTATTCTTTTTATTACACTCAAGTAGAGCCTTAAGCTGAGATCACAATATCCGAATTTCTTTAAATTTCATTAACTGATAATGTGAAGCCTCCTTTTCTATACATTAAGGCGGCTCAACAAGTCTGTAACTATTTGAATTTCCCACCTCTTAATTGAAACGGCGTTGTTTAGTTGTGTTTGGCAGACTGCCTGGCGTTTTGAAGAAGAAAATGGCAAATAAAAATCAATGGAAACAATGAATGCTCATTAAGCATAATTTTTTTTTTCGAAGAAACCCCATCATTGAGCCTAAGCTCAATATATATTACGAGGTAAAGAATTTCGTACAACGACGGAAGATATCGAATGTTCTGGACTGGCAGTTGAGGTCTCTACTTTTAGCTGCTAGGAGATTTAACGTAGAAGAGGTAGTGGCAGCTATAGCCAGCTCATGTGGTTCAATAGTTTCAATTGTGAATTATCACTTGGTTATAAAAAAGCTTTCCTTAAATGGTTGAGTCCAACGACAAAATCATCTCACAAGCAAATGCCTAATTTGATGACCTCGACATATCAAGTTTTTCGGAAAGGGCACAAACAAAAAAATTGGAGAAACGTTGGACTAAGTGTACATGAACTCAAAGCAGACTATATTGAAAAACAAAATAACTTTTTATATGAAAACCTCGTATCGTCATACGACCCGAAATCGTGTTGTCTTTGTAATGTGGGTGCTCTTGGCTGAAGTAGTACAACACGAGACTATGAAGCGGAGGGTACTGAGTTCATGAATGTTGTTTCGATTTCTTCTGATTGTGTTTGTTGTTGTCAGCCCGTTTCAATGATGAAGGCATAGCACATAGTCACTGAACATAATTGGCAGCGACTGACACGATCATGTACTAAAGAGCAGAGGAGCAGAACCCTCCTTCGTCGGTCCTGTAAATAGCTACAAAAAATCTATGTCCTCAATACTATCCACTCCTTTCTGTTCCGGCTGCAATGCACTGCATATATAGGGGTCATTCCATGAGTGCTGGTCCAAGATAAAAAGAAAAAAATTAAAAAAATGGGGTTTTCAACAAGAACTTTGATTTCTAAAAAAACAAAATGAAACAAAAACTTTAGATGAAGATGATTAAAAATTTTATTGTATTACGAAGCGAATAGTTTGGCATTTATAATGAAAAATGATATCTGGCAAACGTCCACCTCGACCACTGGCTGGCTTCAAGGCCAAATCCTTACGCAAAATTTGCCATGTGGTAGTTTTGTTTAACTGCTATTGTAGAGAACGTCAAGGAATTGACAAATTTGGATCTACTTCAACGCTGTGACTCACAGCTGCGATATTTTCAGTTGAACGATCCGGTCGAACACGCGTTGGTGTTCGAACATTTTGTATCGCCCCTGTCGACTCAAATTTAACGACCAAATTCATTGTAACAATTGCCAACGCATCTACTACGAATATGGCAAAAAAAATTAATTGTTAATTTTTTTTTTTTTTTTTTTTTTTTTTTTTAACGGGCTTAAGTTCGAATCTTGCATGACTGCAAATTATTTTTTGTTATTTTATTAATAAATGAATTTGTTTAAATTCTATTTATTATTTTTATATTAAGATTTGAAAATTAAGAATATTTTTTAATAATCATCAAACCAGCAGAACCGATCAGTACTGATTAATCGTCAGGGTTGGGGAATTTCGTACTAACCAAAATGTAATAACTTAATAATATGAATGTGATAACTTCTCATATTCAATTTTCGTTAAAATATTGGTTAAATAGTTGATATTCCTACTAACTAGCACCACTTGCAAAAGTGGAAAAATTGAACAAAGAACGCTGATGAGATGGCGTAGCGGCCTCGAAATCAGTACTGATCCGTTCTGCAGGTTTGATGATTATTAAAAAATATTCTTAATATTCCAATCTTAATATAAAAATAATAAATAGAATTTAAACAAATTCATTTATTAATAAAATAACAAAAAATAATTTGCAGTCATGCAAGATTCGAACTTAAGCCCGTTAAAAAAAATAAAAAAAAAAATTAACAATTTACATAAAGAAAAAGTTCGACTAATATAAATTCATACATAATTTAAAAAAAAAAAATTAATGTCAAAAGTATCATGTTGTTAGTGTTGCCACATTTAAAAATTAATGTTCTTGTTGAAAACCCTTTACAAGCAAAAACAACCCTGATGTGCTGATAATGTTAAAATTTTCTAGCATATATAAATGAAATTTATTTGTTGGTGGTCAAGCAATGTCTATGTGCATTTCATTGGTGCTTTACCAAATTATCAGTAGACTTTAACCACAGTTTTGAAAAGTTAAAAAGCTCTTATCTTATACAAATACTTCTGAAAACCATCTCAGAATTCCAAATTTGTTAAAGTCTACTGATGATTTGGTAAAGTACCAATGAAATGCATATAGACATTGCTTGACCACCAACAAATAAATTTCATTTAAAATAGTATTGTGACAACAATATGTCAAATAAAAATTTCATAACAGAAAAAAGTTATGTTAGACACAAAATGAATTAATAAAACTTTTATTTCCATATAAGAAAATGTCGTTTAATTTAATATTTAAGTTTTTACTCCCAAATTAAAAATTTTTTAGATCAAATTAAAATTTTTTAAATTCAAACTCAATTTTTTCCAAAACAAATTAACATTTATTTCAAACAAATTAAATTATGTTTAAAATAAATTAAAATTTTTGCATATCAAATTCAACATTTTTCATATTAAATTCACTTTTTTTTATTTTAATTTAAAATTAAGTATTTTCATTTTCAAATTCAATTGTTGTTTAAAACTAAGTTGATTTATTTAAAATTTAAATATTTTTAAAATTAACTAAATTTTTATACATTAACTCGCTTTTTTTGACTTCAAACTGATTTGCTTTTTAAATTAACTTGATTTTTTATATATTTTGTTTTCTTTAATATTGTTAAAAAAAATACTACTGCCTGTCCCACTGGAATATCTTCCAATCCTGTGCTGTTATATATAGAAAAAACTTTTGAACTACATTTACTACCAAATGTAAAAAAAAAAATTCATTCGAATGTAATGAACTTTTAAAAAAAGGAAGAAACCTTAAAAATTAAATTAATTTATATTTTTATATTTATTCTATTAAATTTTAAAACTTAACTCAAATCTAGTTCATAGTACTACAAATCGAAAAGTTTAAAAATTAAACTACGACCCATAGAAATACGTTAAATAAGAGCTTAATACACATAAACTATATTTTATAAACAAGGCCTTTATTTTTTAAGCTTTTAATATTGAATTAAAAAACAAATTATTTTGTATTTTAATAATTTGAATTTCAAAAGAAAAACATTGAATTATAAATGAAAAAAATTTAATTCAAAAAGGAAAATGTTTAATTCGTATTGAAAATAATTCAAATTACTTTGAAAAAAAAGTTAATTTGCTTTGAAAATAATTTAATTTAATTTGAAAAAACTTGAATTTGTTCCAAAAATGGGTTGATTTGAGAGTAAAAACCTTTATAAAAAAACGAAAACTTAAGTTTAGAACAGTAAATTTTTCATTTTTGTCAATTGGAGTTCATTTGGACCCCCGGTACCAATTACGTAACTGAAAATGGCGACACCAGCTAAGGTTAAAATATATTGTTTTATTAAAAAATTAACTTTTGTTACAGGCAAATTTGAACAAGCGCACACCATTTAATTGTAAAAATTGCTTAGTTTTTATTAAGTAGTTTTATTCAATAACTTACAGAGCGGAGTAGAATTGCTGTTTTCGAAAGCCGCTACACTTTCATCATCAGTACTCATGTGTATTTTGATTGTACCCACTTATTAGGAGGCTTAGTTGAATATGATAACAGTCTTTATTTATTTTAATATATTATTATATATTATTAGGAAATTGCACACGAGTACTGTATCAAACCGATGCACAGTCGTTCAAGTTTCTAAAAAGGCGGTCATACGTAGTTTACTCAGCTATAGTCATCAAAATTAATACGAATATTTATGTTTACGGTATTTATGGGCCAATTAGGGTAAAATAAGATAAAAAAGTCTTTAAATATAATATTATAATAATTTATTTACCAAAAATGTTAGTTATTAATTTAAAAAAAATAATAAATTTTATAACGGCAATTTAATACAACATTTGTACATTATTTTCAAAAACTTAACATACGTAAAGCCTCAGCTGACAGCACAGACTTCTTCTTTTGTGATAATTTACGTAAAAAAGAAATCAACGGGTCGGAATTTAGAAGAAATCTATGCTAAAGATCAGTGTTAGTGACAACACGAGACATTTTTCGCGTGTTGTCTCGTCTGAATTGCTTAAATAATTTATAACAAGATTCAGCGGCTTCTTTGGAGAGCTCGCCTATGAAAACTAGACAGTGATCAACTACTTCCGATCCATGAATTAACACTTTATGAACTGAAGGAGGCAAATTATACCATGAATACGTACTGAAAAGCATTCGCGCGGTTCCTAACGAGTAATCTCTAAATTTTGCACTATTAATTTTGTTTCCCGATGAAAGACATTTCAAAAGATGATGAGACCGATCAATAACTGCTTGATCTAAGCCAGTTATTTCAGATGATATAGCTGAATTCAAAAAAAAAGTTCTTGCAGTGTCTCCGTCATTGGATGTGCCACTTCCGCCACTTTAAGCCTTGTCGACAATCAAACCTAATCGTGTCCTAAAAATTGTGAAGAAATAAAACAATAAATCAAATCGTAAACATGAACTGTGCAGTGAGCAACAGAAGGTAAAAACTATGTGGAAAATATGTATGTGCTACGAATCTAGTCGTAGCGACGAAGACCATCTGTACCATGCACATTCGCAAACAAACGCAGATAAATTCTTTTTAAATTAAAAGTACAGATCTAGAGCAACATTTTGATATGTAACTTGAAGGCGTCATAAGACGGCAACATAGGTAATACCTTAAGTAAAAAAAAGTCGTAAAAAATTTACGTAAAAATTGATTTGTAGTGAAACCGCTTTCCGCAAAATACGTTTTGTTTAAAAAATTATTAAATACATAATATGAACGGTAAACACTTTCAACTTAAATATCCATTGTAAAACAATAAATAAAAAATGTGTTTTTTTTTTTGAAAAACACGCACTAGAAACTAACTTCATTAGCACTGAAAGATAAAGAAAGTTGTTTTGATTTGTTCACTTCCGAAGCACAAAAGTAAATGTAAAAAACAACTGATTGCAAATCTTTTCGGATGTTTTAGTGGTACCACTAATAGTGAATATTAGAGCGAACTAACGATGAATAAATCGAACATCGTCATTTGACCACTATGTCCTACTGTTGAACCACTGTGCGCTGGTAGTACAGTTTTATTTAATACCCGTGTTGCCACTTGATTATTTTCTTCATGCCTGCCACTGCGACCTCAAGCTCAATAGCTTTATATTAATAAAGAAATAATCTCTTCACTCAAAGTGCAAGCATTTATCGCAAAGCAATTTTTACCTGTAGAAATATTTAAAAAAAAAAAGTTTTACATTTTCTAGGTGCCTAAAATAGGGTAGTAGAATACGGCAAGTAATTGACAATTATAAAAGCCTCCTGCTTTATTCAAGGTCTCTAATAGAGCATTCAGATGCTGTCAGAAGTAGTTAATTGTTGCCCACAAGGAGTGGGTTAGGGTCCTCCAGGGTTGGCGATTGGTTACAGAATAAGAGGGAATATATATATTTTTATTTTATTGAAATTATTTTACTTGTTAATGAGTAATTAATCAGTTACCTAATTAATCTAAAATTTATCAATTGTTAACTAATTAGACAATCACACACTTGATCATTTTATTACAACAGAATCCAGATTAATTGAATATCCTCGTATTTTGTTTATCTATTTTGACTAAATCGCTAAATTTATAAGTTCAAACTTTAAAAGAAACTGAAAAAGTTTTTGGATAAAAACCACTTGATTATTGGTTCTTTCCAAACAGTGTATAGAACATACTATCCTATAACAAAATTGGTTAAAGCTTGAACTTATTTTCATTTCTTTAAATACATTAGAAACTTTTTCTCTCATTGGATTGAATTAACTCTTCTATCTCCCTTAAATTTTAATTGTATGAAGTAATTTTTAACTGACTACATTTAATATTCTTAAACATTTAAAAAACATATTAGAATAATATCGCATGTTTAGAAAATTATATACAATTTAGATCCCAAGCGATCCTTAACCGTCAAGAAGACTCCAGAGCTCCCACAAAGAATTTGAAGGCCAAGACTTTGTGGAAATACTTCAGGTGTTTTGTTTTAAAATAATTAGAAAAATATTAAGATAATAAAGAACCATTCCAACCAGCAAAATGCTATTGACAACATGAAGATAATGTCAAGGTGCTGTGTCTTCTTGGCGGTAATAGTTCGTTTTATTTCACATACTGCACTTTCTAATGCACTTTTTTATATTTTGAGTTCCAACTAATTTCCATTAACGTTTTAACAAAAAAATAAATAAATAAATTTCGTTAGTACTTTTAAGTTGAATAGATGTACAATGAAATAAGAAATAACAAAATGTAACAAATGCATTTTATTAAAAATATTTTCTTTCTTTCACTACTTTTTTTTTCTTCTTCCACAATCATGGATTAAAAAAAATTTATAAAAAAAAAATCCAAACAACATTGAATTCGAACACAAACAAATGCCAATGTATTGATGGAAATGGAATCAAAAACACATGGCAACAATTTCCCTAATTGATGTTGCAATATCCCGGCGAACAAAAATCAATATATACAACAACAAAAAAAACTTAAATCAACAAAAAACGAAAACGAAACTCTTTGATTTTTTAAACTTAAAACCTTGATAAATTAAACAAACAAACTACTGCAACGGCAAAAAAAAACAAAACAAACGACTGAATACTCGTGATACACATGGAACTGAACCCTAAATTGCGAATAACAAAAACCCAACCGGCGTTAATGGAAAATGGCTTCACTCATATAACTCCGGTTTGACAATGATATTTGACCACTAACTCTAACAATGACTCTTTTTATTGCGTTTTTATTTTTATTTTTTCGTGGAATGAATTGGAACCCTGCATGGCTCCTGTTTTTTTTTTTTTTTTGACTCGCCTGAATGGTTGGTTGACTTGATGGGTTGAGTGACTCGTTTTCGCTTTTTCCCTCTTGCACTCCTAAAATCGATTTTTAAACTTTAACAAAAATTTATTAAATTGAAAAACAAAAAATTAAAACTACGGATATGGCTAAATAAATGTTGATGACTGTCAAACCGAAAAACGGATGGCGCCATTGCCTGCTTTTCATCATTACGATGATGATAAAAATAACGATAATGATGATGGCTTTCTGTCTAAAACTAACCAACTGTCTCTTCATCGATCTGTCGCCGTTGAACTGACAACTATAACTACTTGCCGCAAAAAAAAAACAACTAAATTCCTACGGAAAAAAATCTATAAATGGTGATAAAAATATCCTTAACTAACGTTCACTCTTTTTTTGGAAATGGGGATACAAAAAAAAAACTTTTAACACACAACAAAAACACATCAAAATGCAATTTGAAAACATCTGGTGAATCGTTAAAAACTCTCCATTTACGTTTTCATATAAAACACTCAATTCGTAAAATATACAAAACAAAAACAACAACAACGACAACACTAAAACCCTGCACTAACGCAAAAACAACACTGATGGGTATGGGCCCTTTACTGCGAAACGTTTTTTTCATTTTGTTTGTTCCGGCAACAAACACACAACCACACACATACACACTATAAATATTATATGTCACGAACACTATCACCATCATCATCATCGTCTTCACTGCAATCACCAATACCAATATCATTAATACAACCACGACTACCACCATTAACACCATCACGACCACATCATCACTTGACTACTGCTTGTGTAACTTGTGTTTTATCACTTTGGAAATTTGTGTGCGTGCGTGTGTTGTTGGCTTTCTCTTACTTTTTCCTAACCAACTAACGATGTCTTGCCGCACAAAAACCCAACAACAAAAATAATAAATAAAAATATCAACATCCGTTGATTTCCACTCATTCTTCCATCTGCTTAAATTCTACCAAAAACTCCAATTCTATTTGCAACTGACACACAAAACCACACACACACACACTCATACACATATGCACACACACCGCCCATTACATTGAAATTTCATCGTCCGACAAACATCTTTAGGTGGCCTGGATTAAAGCTGATGCAAAGGCAATTTTGGCCATACACGAACATGTGATTACAAATAATGATCGTCTCTCCGTCACCCACAACGATTACAACACATGGACTCTTAACATACGGAATGTAAAAATGGAAGATGCCGGCAAATACATGTGCCAAGTCAACACAGATCCCATGAAAATGCAAGTAAGTATTTTTCTAGTTCTATTTTCCACAACAATTTACCAAAATTTTATAAAAATTTTATAGATCGAATAATTGATGTGAATAAGTTGTTTAGAACCATACGCAATGACTATGAAGCTAAGATCACACTATCGGCGCAATGTACCGATTTTCGTCGGCATACTGCAATAAAGTCATAAGTGCTAAACAAAAATTGCATTATTTCTTAATTAATTATGGAATAAGTCTATATGGCATTATTAACAATGCAGTGTGTGTGCAATTATTTCCTTATATTTCAATTACTTCACAAATAAGGCAAATTTAGCTTATTAATTATAACTTTATTTCAGTGAGCCGACGAAAATCGGTACATTGCGCCGATAGTGTGATCTTAGCTTTATAATAATCAAAGAAATAGCAAAAAACAACTTAATAAAAATACTTGAAGATTTTTTACTACTTCGTTAGCAATATGACAAAAATGTGGCGCATAATTTAACGCTACGCAAGCGCAAATTCAAGGCGGTATTTCTTGCAGGCTCTTAAAAGAAATCACTCATATCGGCAAAAAATAGTTAATTTTCTCGTAACATTCGTCTTTCGAAAATGATTAGGAATTTTATTTCATAATGTTAAAGAATAAAGAAAACTTAATAATAATAGCCTTTCATATTCTAGTCTTACACACACACACAAAATGGTTTCAAATTCCTGAAAATTGGATTTGATTAAAATATCTGCATATGGACGATAATATGTTGTTTTTGAATAACATACACGAGTTTTCATATCGTCCTCTTAATAAAACAACAGTGTATAATTTTTTTACTGTATCGAGATAATCGAGTTTAAAGTTTTTGTGTTATTAGACATCTGGAAAAACAGTAATATTTCAGAAAATAATCGACGTTTTTAAGTTGTAGTCATTTAAATAATTAGTTGAATTATCAGGCTACTAGCAGATGATATTTCATTAATTCACAAGTGCTTTAATTGCAAATAAATGGGACTCAGAGTACCATGATGTCACTTAGGCTATTTTATTTGTTTTATAATATAATGAAAATCATTATACACTATTTTATTTGAATATTTTTGTCTGATGAACGTTCATGCAGTAAAACATAGTATTCGTGCTTAACAATCCATTTTATTCATAATTCACTGAAATTTTTGTTGGTATTTCAGTGACACGTTGTTAATTGTTTTGCAATTCAATTTTTACAATTTTAATTAATAAAAAAATAGGTAATATTCATCAACATTCATCTATGGAAATATCCCCCTCCGCATCAGGCTCAACCAAGCAATTTTTATTTCCATCAGGTTGAAGGTTCATATATAAATAATGAAATTCTTTGGGAATGACATTTTTGGCACAAAGCCCCTTAAGATCATTGTGGGTGCTGTTGGCTGAAGTAGTAGAACACGAGACTATGAAGCGGAGTCATGAAATATTGTGTTGAATTCTTCTGATCAGCACTAGTGCGTGGTTGTGTTAGTTGTTGCCAGCCTGTTTCAATGATGAAGGCATAGTCACTGGTCACTGAACATAATTGGTCGGCGAGTGACACTATCATGTACTAAAAAGCAGAGTAACAGCACACACCTTTGTCGACCTTGTAGCAAAAATTAGCCGGCGAAGTAAAAAAAAAAGGTTGAAATAGCTACAAAAAAAAACTATCTTCTCATCTTTCCTAATCTGTCCACTCAATACTATCCCCTCGTTTTCAGTTCCGGCGCAATGCATTTCATATATAGGGGTGATCAACTGAGTGCTGGTCCTACTCCTAAAAAAAACGAAGATATGGAAAACTGTATCTTAAATTTATTACACAAATTTCGGGTATCACAGTTATAAGTGATTGATTTCTTCCTCTTTCGTTCCATTATATCAATTATTTGCCACTCGAAATCCCAATTTTCTTTGTAGAGCAGCGAATCGGGATGAGCTTTCTCCACTTTAATTTGCTTAATCTTCAACCAATTCACTGAGTTGTTTTCGTTATTTTTATTTATTTTTATTTTTTGAAAGTGTGCCCTAATCTTTTTAACCATTCCTTGAGATCATTATTGTCGTACCAGAACATTCTTTCCACAGTGTATAGTTTTTTTCTTTGGCCAATCTCAAAATCGCGAATAATGGTGTATGACATTTTTCGATTTTGTTTTGTCATGAAGAAATATAAATAGTGATTGATAAAAATACTGTATGCTTTTTATATACTATTTTTCTTTGAAATTATATTCAGAGAAACAACTAACTAAAAAACCGTAACCTTCATTTACACAATTATTTACGAAAATTTTCAAACACGAAATTATAAGCTATTATTTCAATCGATCTTATGACTCACTTTGTAGAACTTCACCGAATTTTGACCACATATGGAATCGGTTATGTAGATTCTTATTATGCAATAAAAAAAATAATGATGTATATGCATATACACTGTTGTTTTATTAAGGTAACGATATTTCCAAAAAAAAAACATTTATTTATTTATATTTGTTGCTCAGATAAAACAATTATGCCACAGTTTTCTCCCCAATCCTCGATACAGTTCTAGTACCACTTTTTCTTAAGTTGCGTCAGTGGCGCTAAAAGCTGTCCTATCAAGACTCTCGCTAATCTTCGGAACAGAAAAAAGTTACACGGTCCGAACCTGGAGAATACGGTGACTAAACCATGATTGCTGAGTTAGTTTCCAAAAATAAAATAAAACAAGTAAAAACGTTATATTCGACCGCGTCGAATATTAAATACCCTCCAAATATTTAGTAAGTAAATTTAAAATGTTTAACTTGGTGGGACAGAGTTCCTTTAAGACATCTCTGTACCCAATTTTTTTGTCTTTATTTTAAAAGAGCCATTCCGCGGAGTGCCATAGGGGAGACGTTTCACCTCTGCAAGATCAGAGAACATCTTAGCTTCTTACAGGCTTGAGGAATAAAAATTGTTCAATATTTACACTAGTTTTCCATATATCGTACAGCCACGCCCACTAAACGGGCCGTGTCCAAAAATCTAATATACCATATTTTCCACAGACGAACGTATTGCTAGATTGTCTCAGAGTTCATCACTGATCACGGATATATATACTTTATGCGATCCAATTCTTTTTGGAGGGAATTAAAACTGTATTTTGTCGCGGCTCTCTGGCAAGGCTCGTGGGGGAGACATTTCACCTTTGACATAAAACTTTAAAAATAAATGTTCGGAATAATTAAATGTAAATTTTTTTTTTTTTTTTTTTTTTTTTTGTAGGGTCATTTAGAGGGTAAAATGGGAGGAGGGGGTAGGTCAGAGGAGTACCAGGTGACGTCTCAGCTTCGTCATTAAAGCTTAAAAATTTTATTTTTAAGGAATGTAGGCTTAAGTAAAACAATTTGTTAAATTTTTACACTACTTTTGCTTATAATAACGCCTACTAAAGGGGGTGGGGTACAACAATTAATTTTTTTGATATTATGGCTCCAAGTTTAACGCGTTGGACCTGCTTTGACATACAAATATATAATTCGCTTAACAAAATTTAAAAAAAAACTTTAAACATTTTGTTGTTTTTTAGAGATTGGTTTAGTTCTTCTTAGGGGAACTTTTTTTTCCTCTGCCCCATTCAGCAAATTTACCAACTTAACTTGTGTGCTATCCTTCAAAAGATATTTGTGCCAAGTTTCAAGGGTCTGGTTTTTTTCGTTTGGACTTAATCGTGATTTCCACAGACGAATATATATGTATATATATATACATATATATATATATATATATATATATATATATATATATATATATATATATATATATATGTATATATATATATATATATATATATATATATATATATATATATATATATATATATATATATACATATATATATATATATATATATATATATATATGTATTTATTTATATATATATATATATATATATATATATATATATATATATATGTATTTTAGAATGATTAAGCTCGAGCTCGTTTTTTTAAAAATCGTTATAATTTTTCTATTTTATTCGATATTTCGTCAACAATTTGTTGACATCATCAGGAATAACAATAACGATTGTTATTCCTGATGATGTCAACAAATTGTTGACGAAATATCGAATAAAATAGAAAAATTATAACGATTTTTACAAAAACGACCTCGAGCTCAATCATTCTAAAATACATATATAAGAAAAGGTCAATAAAAGCAAACAACAATATATATATATATATATATATATATATATATATATATATATATATATATATATATATATATATATATATATATATATATATATATATATATGTATATATTTATATATTTATATATATATATATATATATATATATATATATATATACCACCCAACTCTTTTTTTGAGGGCATAAAAGAGCGAATCAAATGAAAATTGAAAACTCAACTTATTTTTTGAACGGTCCTCGTACACATTTAATTAAATTTTGTTGTAAAATTGCATAAACCAAATCCAAAATATATGCAGTAGTATTTTATCGGGGCGTATACTTGTTTTTTAACAAATACTAATACTAAATATCACTCATACGTCACCTATTATGAATTTTAAATGATTCACCCAAAAATATATGTATGTTAAGCAAATACGATGTTATAACTAAAATCAAGAACGAATATTTACAGAAGAACTAAGTTTGTGTTATATTTATTTTAGCATTTTGCAATATTATTTTTAACATTAATTCTATTTAAAACAAAATGAATTATTATTTATTTTAAAACAAATAAAAAAGAATTTTTGATATGAATGAGTACAGTTTTGCTTTAAAATAGTTTGGATATAAAAATAATTACGTTATATGTTGATAATAAAGGGTGTTTTTTATGAAGTTTTTTTGTTATACGAATCACTCTGTTGTCTGACAGCTGTTTTGACAGTTTAAAGTGACGTCTCTACTCAGTATTGTTTGGCAAATCATCATGAACAGGTTAACTCCAGAACAACGCTTCCAAATCGTGGAAATTTATTTTCAAAAACAGTGTTCAATTAAAAATGTTTATCCGCTTTTTTACCGCAAAATTCTCTTCAGTGATGAGGCGCATTTTTGGTTGAATGGATGTGTTAACAAGCAAACTGCCGTATTTGGAGCAAACATAATCCACATGCCGCGGCCGTTCAAAAATTACTAATGCATCCCGATAAATGTACTGTTTGGTGCGGTCTATGGGCTGGTGGAATCATCGGTCCTTATTTCTTCAAAAAGAGCAAGGACGACGTGTTATCGTGAATGGAAATCGATACAGAATCATGATCAATGAATTTTTGGTGCCAAAACTTCAAGATATGGATGTAAACGAAATGTGGTTTCAACAGGATGGTGCCACTTGTCCTACTGCGGGCGGAACAATGGACGTATTGAAAGAACAACATTATTTCGAGAAATGGACCGGTGAAATGGTCTCCGCGTTCGTGTGATTTGACGCCACTCGATTATATTTTGTGGGGATACCTGAAATCATTGGTTTACGTGGATAAACCAGCAACGATTGACGCTTTGGAAGCCAGTATTCAACGTGTCATTGCTGAAATACGCCCTCAAATGCTTGAAAAGGTGGTCGAAAATTGGACCTCCAGAATGATCTTTGTGCAAAATAGTTGTGGTGGCCATATGCCCGAAATTATATTTAAATGTTAAATGACAAGAAATTATCTACCAAATAAAAAATGTTTTTTGCCCATTTCATAATTTGGCATGTGTTTTATTTAAATTTCAAATCAGCAAGCTCTAATAAAAACACCCTTTATAAAAAGCACTCTTATTTCAAAATTTCATGCCCAAAAAAGAAGCATTTTAACAACTAAAACACAAAAGTTTTTGTCTTAAGATTGCTTGTTTTTTTTTTTTTTGGTTCAGTGTAGTATTATGAACAAGATTTCATCAAATGAGTTCAAAGTGAACTCAGGCACATTGACGCCAGTTTAACTGTTTTCGTCCCAATCTATTTCAGAAATCGGTGAATGTTTTTTAACCATTTCTATAATTTTATTAACTAAATAATAAAATGCGTATCTAAAGCACACAGCAACAAATGGTTCTATTTTTGTTACAAAGTTAACTGAGACATAAAGCGTGTTACAACCCTACGGGATAATTTGGGCCAATTGACCTGAGCAGAGATCACAAAACTAGAACAGACGTGTGTACAAAATTCCTTCATTCACTCAGAATGAGGGAATTTGGGAAGATTTATATATAATTTCTTTAAAGCTTTCGAGAGAACAAATTTGGAGTATTACTTTTACAATTTTGTTTGTAAATTATGAGCAGAAGTTACACTAATTAAGTGTTTTATTATCTGATTAAAATAATAATGATTTATACAAGTTTTTGAGGAACTGTTCTGTGCCATAATAATTAAAAACTAGACTTAAGCAGTTTACTCCAGGATATTTCTATTATCGGTGAGAGTGGGTACCACAATAAGACTAGTACCTAAAAGTTAGATCTAGAACCTGTTGCCGGATATCTTAATTATGTCAATTGATACCCTGCAATAACAACGCTATGTAATATTTAAAAGTACTTCTCATATAAAGTTCCGGAACTAAAACCAGTTGCTAATCCTTGACAACCAGTTACGTGACGTGTCCTATGACAGGTTATTTTGACTCTAGGGAAACAACACCATAATCACGTGTATTCACCAAATTTCGGCCCTTGCAACTTTTATCTGTTCCCAAGATAAAAAAAAAACTCCCAAAAGGACAACGATTGTGAAAATAAATTGCAAATTACTGAGAATGCACAAGGGCTTAAAAAATTCATATCGAGTATAGGAAAAAATGTATAACACCAAAGGATAAAACACAAGTTGATGCATAAATAAATTCTGTTTGCGAATAATGCAACTTCGTCTCATTTTTGGGGTGGACCTCGTATATGTGCATATAATTATGTAATAGTTAATTAAAGTTTATTTTTTGTGCGTTTCAGTTTTTATCAAATAGGCAATTCTAATGAAGAAAAACTAATTTAACACATCGATTAATTTCACCTAACGAATGTCAATAATAGTAAAGGATATTACAAATATTACAACAACAACAACAAGATATGTGTTTATAAAATATGCCTAAGGATACTGGCAATAGCCAATCAATTTAAAATAAAAAAGCATTTGGGCATGTAAAAAATATTACATTAATTTTTTTTAACTGCAAAAACTGTGTTCTCTGATGCACACTGAACTGTAAAAATTAATTTCTCTAACACGCTTTTAATACCAAATATCGGAACGCAATTACGCAACCTTTGCATTTGCTATCTCTGCGAATTCTACATTGAAAGCATGAATAATAAGTAGTGTGCAATATTAAAAAAAATTACTTTAAATCTTTCTGTTTGTAATCGAGGATGCTGTTGGCTGAATTATTTAACACGAGACTTATGAAGCTGAGGGTCATGAGTTCGAGCCCGATCTAAGTCATGAAATATTGTGTCGAATTCTTCTGATCAGCAGTAGGGCATGGTTGCGTTAGTTGTTGTCAGCATGTTGCAGTGACGAAGACATAGAACTGGTCATCGAACATAATTGGCATACACAATCATGTACTGGAGAGTGAAGGAACAGCACACTTCTTCGGCGGCCCTGTAGCAAAAAAACTAGCCGGCGAAGTAAAAAGGTTAAAATATATAAAACAATTTATATATTCTCATATTTCTTGACCTGTCTACTCTATATTGTGTTCCCTCCTTTCTAGTTCCGGCGCAATGCACTGCATATGTGGGGTCATACCCTGAGTGCTGGTCTGAATTAAAAACAAGTAAAAACGTTATATTCGACCAGGTCGAATCTTAAATACCCTCCAAATATTTACTAAGTGAATTTAAAATGTTTAACTTGGTGGGACAGAGTTTTTTTATATAATATCGTACGTCAACGCCCACTAAAGGGGGCGGGGTTCAAAAATATACAATATCATGTTTTCCACAGACGAACGTATGGGCATTGCTAGACCGTCTTAAACATCATCACTAATCAAGAAAATACATATTTACTCTATAGGGTCCAATTCTCTTTGGAGGGTATAAAAACTGTATTTTGGCGGGGTCGCTCTGGCAAGGGCTGTGGGGGAAACATTTTATGACAAATAAATGCTTGGGATGATTATATACAAAATTAAAATACCTTTTTTTTGATAGGGTCATTTAGGGGGCAAAAGGGGAGGAGGAGGTAGGGCAGAAACAGGCAGTCATAAAACTCCAAAAATAAATGCTTTGGATTATTACATACAAAATTTAAAAAAAAAATTATTTTGGTAGGGTCATTTAGGTGGTGAAGGGGGAAGAGGGGGTAGGGCAGAGTAGTACCAGGTTTCGTCTCAGCTTCGTCATTAAAGCTTAAAAATTTTAGTTTTAAGGAATGTTGTTTTAAGTAAAACAATTTGTTAAATTTTTATGCTATTTTTGCATATAATAACGCCCACTAAAATGGGCGGGTCCACAAATAATTTTTTTTTTATTTTATGGCTCCAGTTTAAGGCGTTGGGCCGTATTTGACAAAAAAATATATCATTTGCTTAACAAAATAACCAACAACTTTAAAAATTATGTTGTTTTTTCTGGGTTGGTTTAGTTCTTCTTAGGGGAACTTTTTTCCCTCTTGTCTGATTTAGCCCATCTTCGAACTTAACCTGCTTTAAGTTTTGAAATATATTTATGCCAAATTTCAAGAGTCTAGCTCTTTTCGTTTGGACTGAATCGTGATTTCCACAGATGGACGGACGGACGGACCTGCTCAGATCGTCTTAGATTTCATCACTGATCAAGAATATATATACTTTATGGGGTCTGAGATGGATATTTCGATGCGTTACAAACGGAATGACAAAGTGAATATACCCTCCAAATTATTTTTTGCAGGGTATAAAAACGAGTTTTAGCTGTATGAGAAATCACAAAAATTATACAGAAATATTTTTGAAATATTTTCTTTTAATATGATTTGGTGCATAATTTTGTGACACATGCCTGCGGCTACTACAAGTTAAATTATCCGTTCGCTTAGTTTAATTTTTAACTATATTTTCTAGTAAATCCGGCCGTATGACATCAACGGTGGATAGAATATTTCCTTTTTTTAAAAGTTTCCAGTGTTGCTGGTTTGTCCAATCCAATGCAATGATTTAACATGGCCCTATAAAATATTATCTATGCCAAGGCGTTAAATAGCATGAACGAAGGGACCAACTGGCTAAGATTATCGATGGTACCTGCCATAACGGCCTAATCCGATGATGCTTTTAACACCGTGTGAAGTTGAATGCCCACCACAACTACAGTGCCTACACAAAGACCACACCTAAGTAACGCTTGGGGCACCTAAAGGCGGCTACTTTTCTTACGTGGGCCGTCACAACCCATACACGATAACGGGAGCCCAGTGAATACGGGCACTTTTGAAAATAAAATCACCAAATTGATTTTGCAATAAATCCATTTTTAAACGCACTGTATGACAAGTTGCACCGTCTTGTTTGAGTTAAATGTCGCGCATGTTTCGAATGATTCAATTCACGGGCAAAGCGACTTCTTGCTAATTTCGAAAGAAATGACGACCGATTTCTTAACGGCTTGAGGACCAGGCATGAGCTACATTTAACCAGACGTGGAGCAACACGTCAAGACAATTCTTTGGTAAAAGGCCTCGGGCAATTTGAAAATTTGTAAATTTTGGGGGGAAAAACAGCACAACGGAAATTGGATTGAAGTTTGAATTTCTATAGAAAGATTTGTTAATAAGTCAGTTTATTTTTTAATTAGTACCCAGGGGATGACCTAAGGGGAAGACCCCTACTCATGGGTACATTGCGCTGGAACTAGGAAATTTGGTTGTGGGAAGGAGTTGATAAAGGGAGTAGTACCTATGAACATTCTATTTGAGTTTCTTCGTGTTATACACGACAGGTCAGACCTTCGCGGGGAGTTTATTCCACATACGGACAATCCGGGCAAAGAACGAACTTTCCCCGAAATACGTGTGCGGTTCACTGGCAAATCTACGATTGCAATGAAGAGCGTATTTTTTTTATCTCTAACCAGCACTCAGGGGATGACCCCTATATATGCAATGCATTGCGCCGGAACTGAAAACGAGGAGATAGTATTGAGGGGACAGATTAGGAAAGATGCGAGGATAGACAGTTTTTTTGTAGCTATTTCAACTTTTTACTTCGCCGGCTAATTTTTGCTACAGGGCCGACGAAGGTGGTTGCTGTTACTCTGCTTTAAGTACATGATAGTGTCAGTCGTTGCTAATTATATTCAGTGACCAGTGACTATGCCTTCATCATTGAAACAGACTGGCAACAACTAACACAACCATGAACTATTGCTGATCAGAAAAATTCGACACAATATTTCATGACTCAGCGCGGGCTCGAACTCAAGACCCTCCGCTTCATAGTCTCGTGTTCTACTACTTCAGCCGTAGAAAAGTTCGTATTTCGGGAAAGAGACTCCTGATCCATTATAGTAGCGATAAAACGGTGGAACACTCTTCACATTGCGTCGATGCTCAAGTGAGTCAATAAACATTCCGTGCTCTCTCCTGTACAAGGTCGGGCAACTTCAAAATAGACTTTGAAGCACCAGCCCATACAAGAGCTGTTGAGATTGACTCAATAATGGTCGCCATTCACTGGAAAAGCAGCTTCTTGCTAATTTCGAAAGAAATCGACACTGATGCGCCCTCTAGTGGTAAGACGCGCCAAGCAAGCAATTTGAGGGATAATAGCTTGAGGAGTACACTTCAACGCTATTCATTGATAAAAGCCTTCGACGAAATTCTCGAAAATATATGTTTTGTAAAATTTAGAAATTGAAATTAAATTAGAATGAGAATTTCTATAGTTTGGAAGTTTTTTTGATGTGTTAACATCTATACGCGCGCCTCTATGGCAGTAAACTATCAGTTTCAATACATACGCAAGTGTAAGTGTAAGAGTTTGTTTCTTTGTTGTTGTTGCTTGGCAGTCGGTATTGAAAGTGATTATTGGGCGAATTCATAGCCGATTTTATAAATTTTTGGATTAAAACGCTAGTGCGGGTTTCGACGAAGAGTTTAGGCCAAAAATTAAGGCGATCCGATATCGACGAGCGGAGATTTAAGTGTTTTAATTCGGAGTATTAATTTGGAGTAATATTAAAAAAGTGTTTTATGTTGATCTTCGGTTTTGTCTTATGCATAGCAAAGAGAATAGTGACGTGGTTATACGTACATATATAAAAATGAGATAGCAAGACAGCAACGTATGCAGCTTATGTACAAACATAACAATGTATGTATGTACATTTGTCTGTTGCTTTGCATTCTCTTTGTTTTTTGTGGGTTTAATATAAAATAAATAAAAAGTATTAAGTATTTTTTTCATTTTGAGTGCATCTACTTAGTGCGTCGGTATTAAAAGAAAAAAGAAAATATATGGCAGAATATCGGAGGAAAAAGAGAGAGCAGGCACAGCTTCTTGCTCAACCAGTCTGTCCAGAATATAATAAAATTTATTAATTTTTCACTTCTGCCCTGCACCGAAAATGGTTCACGCGAACTAGAAGAGGACTATCTTTCAATGCCAATAATAATGGGTGGTGACTTTAATACGAATTTTTCAACCGTAGAAGCACTATCTCTTATCGAATTCCTTTACGATAAATTCAAGCTTACCATGAATTATTCGTTAGGGTCCCCAACTACTGTCCAAGGAACTACAATTGACGCTGTTTTCTCACGTTATATCGATAGGATACAATCAAAAGTTAATGTTTCATATTTTAGCTATCACAGACCAATTTTAACTGTGTTGAAAACATAACACTAATAAATTATACAAAGTAAAATTAAATTCAATAAACTATTCTTTTTCATTAAATACTTTATATTAACTCTACCTCCGGGTTTGTGGGTCTGTGTTCATAGAAATCGAACAGGTACCGTGTAACAAAGAGGTGTTAACACATCGCCCGTGAGTTCGAACAGTCATTGATTTTTTTTTATTTTTGTTTTGGTTGCTATTTAAAGAAAAATTTTGAATTAGTTTTACATAAATTTTCAAGTACAATTATTACCAATAATTTCAATCCCCCATCCTGCTCGCTTAATATGAAAGAATTAATAAATATCTTCATATTGCCAGCTATTTCTTAAAGTTTACAATTTGCAAGATTTCTTTGTTGCGCAGTTTCCTATTTAAAGTTATTTTCAACAGTAAATTTTGTTAAATCTTTAACTTTTTAACTGTTCTTGAAAATTATTCATACAAATTCGTTTGTATTGTACTTCTCCTTTATGTTGTAAAAGGATTTTCTCTTTGTATTCATTAGCAGCAACACAAAGTGTTTTATGGAATATTTGCATTTTTGTCTTCTGCCAAAATAATAATAAGATTATGTCTGGTTAGATGGGTACACAAAAACTATTTGAATTTTTCTCTTTTGCATTCTACTCCTTCAATTTTCTCGATACTGTTTTTTGTCCACTTTTGGCATACACATTAATATTGTATTTGTAATGCAGGGCATTAGCAAAGATTACATTGTTGACTTTTAGGATTAGTACTTTGTGATGATGCTGATAATGGTCTAGGATGATGTTTTAGTATGTTGCTGTTTGGCTTTCGGTCAACATTAGTTAAATAATTGGTTTATGGTTCACGTTTGTGTTAGTTAAGCAATTGCTTTTGTTTTTAATAAAATTCTGGTCTCTTTGTTATGCATATACAATTTAATTAAAAATATAGAACGAGGATAGATATAATATAATTCTTTAAGAAATTAGAATTTCAAAAAGAAAAACAAAATTAGTACTGAAAAGAAAAATTGTTAATCAGCTTTTAACATATTCATTGACATTTTCTAGCACACAAATACTAATTCTTTTTATCCTCTTCCTTTATTCCTAAAACGAGTTTTAAATTAATATAACAGAGTTTGTAAGGACTTTTCCACGTAAAATTGTATAAAAAGCTAACAGACTATGCATTTTCATTGTCGACAACTATTTAAGAAAATATAAAATGTGTAGAACTACTAAAGTGTACTAGAGAGTCACTAGTTTGTTAGTAGTGCATTATCAATGAAATGTCTAAAGTATCTAAATGATATTGTCTGGGGTATTATAAGTCACTACTACTGGTGACTGTGTCGATATAGTTTCACTGTGGACATTTCCTTCAGGGTTGTTGTAAACTAATCGCAGGCCAAATATCGATTATTCGAAAAAATGTTATAAAATAATTATGGAAAAAATTAATTACCGAACACCAGCTGCACAGATCAAGAGTAGTGTGCAAGGATTATACAACATATAAAGGGTGTTTTCATAAGAGCTTGCTGATTTGAAATTTAAATAAAACACATGCCAAATTATGAAATGGCCAAAAAAATTTTTTTATTTGGTAGATAATTTCTTGTCATTTAACATTTAAATATAATTTCGGGTATATGGCCACCACGAGTATTTTGCACAAAGGTCATTCAGGAGGTCCAATTATTGACCAACTTTTCAAGCATTTGAGGGCGTATTTCAGCAATGACACGTTGAATACTGGTTTCCAAAGCGTCAATCGTTGCTGGTTTATCTATGTAAACCAATGATTTCAGGTATCCCTACAAAAAATAATCGAGTGGCGTCAAATCACACGAACGCGGAGGCCAATTCACCGGTCCATTTCTCGAAATAATGTTGTCGTTGAAATGTTCTTTCAATAAGTCCTTTGTTTCGCCCGCAGTATGACAAGTGGCACCATCCTGTTGGAACCACATTTCGTTTACATCCATATCTTGAAGTTTTGGCAGCAAAAATTCATTGATCATGATTCTGTATCGATTTCCATTCACGGTAACGCGTCGTCCTTCCTCATTTTTAAAGAAATAAGGACCGATGATTCCACCAGCCCATAGACCGCACCAAACAGTACATTTATCGGGATGCATTGGTAATTCTTGAACGGCCGCGGCGTGTGGATTATCTTTGCTCCAAATACGGCAATTTTGCTTGTTGACATATCCATTCAACCAAAAATGCGCCTTATCACTGAAGAGAATTTTGCGTTAAAAAAGCGGATAAACATTTTTAATTGAACACTGTTTTTGAAAATAAATTTACACGATTTGGAAGCGTTGTTCTGGAGTTAACCTGTTCATGATGATTTGCCAAACAATACTGAGTAGAGACGTCACTTTAAACTGCCAAAACAGCTGTCAGACAACAGAGTGATTCGCATAAAAAAAACTTCATAAAAAACACCCTTTAAATGGAATCGCACTAAATTTTAGTATCAAATAGAAGGGAGTGCTAAACGGGGGACAAGTGACGAACTACAGTAGATTGATATTGAAGCTACCTAGCGCTAGATGGCAGCAGAAACACAAAAACTTTTTTTTACAAACTGCGATCTGTCAAACGTCATCTATTTAAACTTCACCCAAATTCATCGATTAGTTTTTTTGTTGTAGTCGTTTGAAGCAAGTAACTTTTGTGTTTCTTGAAATGGAATGGAAAAAGTGCATTTTGTGCAGTGATTAAACACAATTATTTGAAAGGGAAAACGGCCAAAGAGATAACAGAAAAGGTCGATAAACATTACGTTGAGTCTTCCCCGTCAGATTATATGGTAAAATATTGGATTGCAACAATAACATCAACAGGAAGGCCAAAAGAGGTGGTTACTGAAGAAAATATCGATAAAAGTCTCGTAATCGTTATGAATGATCGCGGAGTCAAGTTACGTGAGATTCTTGAAATGGTAAACATATCATATGAACGTGTGTTCAACATCTTGCATGAACATTTGCATATGAAAAAGCTCTCGGCAAGATGGGTGCCGCGTTTGCTCAGTGTCGAGCAAAAATGAGTTCGGCAGACCACTTCACAGCGCTGTTTGGACATGATAAAGCGTACTCCTGTTGATTGTTGGCGTCGATTAATAACAGTTGATGAAGCGTGGGCCACCACTACACACCTGAAACCAAAAATCAAACGAAACAATGGGTGGGAGCTGGTGGAAGTGCTCCGAGGACAAGGCGAAGACAGTGAAATCGGCTGGCAAGGTTATGGTCACTGTATTTTGGATGCACACGGAATATTGCTCATCGATTATCTTGAAAAAGGATCCACAATCACAGGAAAGTATTATCGTGCATTATTGGATCAATTGATTGATGCAATCAAGAAAAAACATTTAACCACATTTAAAGAAGAAAAAAGTGCTGTTTCTTCAAGACAACGCACCGGTTCACACAGCATTAGATACGATGATAAAATTAAGTGAAATACACTTCGAATTGGTTGATTCCCTTTCAAATAATAGTGTTTAATCACTGCACGAAATGCACTCTTTTCCATTCCATTTCAAGAAACATAAAAGTTACTTGCTTCAAACGACTACAACAAATAAACTAATCGATGAATTTGGGTGAAATTTTAACAGCTGACGTTCGGATCGCAATTCCTGAAAAAAAGTTTTTGTGTTTGTGCTGCCATCTAGCGTTAGGTAGCTTCAATATCAGTCCGCCCTCGTAATATTTAAGCTTGAATTGCAAGTGGTAGTTTTGCAATGGACGTATGAAAAATATTTCAGAACTTCAAATATGATTATGACAAGATATCACGGCATCTATGAAAAATCTCGTTGTATTAGTGTAATGAGTCAACGTAATGATTTCATTCTCGTTGGGAAACGTTTTTCCATTCAAATACTGAAGCTAGGAACAGTAAATATATTTTCACGTAATATAACTAAAAAGAGAAGAACTTTTTTAATTTTAACACCCAATTTACACGATGACTTCTATGAAGTCTTATTTTATCAATTCCCTTTGGAAATTGGTTCTAAAAACTCTTTGCATTCACAAGATGAATTTGGTTTTCATGTCTATTTTTATTTTTTGTTATTATTTCACATGTACTCGTATATGACTTGAAAATAAAAAATTAACAAAACGTAACAAAGAGAATAGGTATTGATGTGAAGATAAATAAGAAAAAAAAAACATGAAATCAAGTCACTTTTGTTCTCTACACCGTTCGCTATGAAACCAAAAATGACGTGCAAAATTGGACGTCATAAAATTCATCGTGTGAATTGGGTGTTATATACTCGTATTAAAATTAAATAATAAAATAAATCTACGTTCAGATCTTCTGAATATTTGGCGTAATAAGCGTAACCAGTATTTTTTGACAAAATTTTCTTTAACATTTCGTGTGTATGCCCGGCAAATGATACGATACAAAACAATAATGATTGTGTATGGAACTTTTTTTTCCAAATTGACATATATTTTTCTAAAATTATTAAAAATTAAACTAGAAATTATTATCTTAACATTTTTATGGAACATTCATGTTGTATTTTAATTTCAATTAAGTTTAATGGGCTAATTGCTCGAAAATTTGCTTTAATTCGAAGAGACAATTTACACATCGGAACAAAACAGCTGTTTTCGAAAGCCGCTACACTTCCATCATCAGTGTAATGTTGTTTGTCACATTTATTTCGAAACTTAATTTATTTCTATATTAAATAAATTAAGATTTTTAGGCTAATTGTTCGAAATTTGTTTTAAATCTCAGAGAGAGATGATAAATATTCAATATACAAAGGAAAGTTTAATGTATTTCATTTTCACGCTGACTTGAAACTATTTCGTGCCACCTCATTTTATTATTAAAAAGTAAACAATAGACATAAAGGTTCTATATCAATCAGAAAAGTAAAACACTAGCTTTTACATTTTCTCAGTCACTGTTAAAAAAAGAACAAAATATCAAAATATATACATATATATATATATTTATATAATATATGACAGCCTTTCATTTCATTGGTATAATATTTCTAAGTATGTCATTCATTCTACTCATCATATTATGACAATTTTCATCTGATTATTCCCATTTGCTGGTTATTGCAGTTAGAGACAAGTCACTGTGTCTGAAGGCCTCCGAAAAGTCTTATATAAATCTAAGAGAAGCAACTAATTTAAAACCTATTTTCAAAAAAATTTCATTTAAATATGGTAACGTTACCTGCTGCAAAAAACAAAGTCTTGAGCACAGAAAGACCAACATTTTAAATTATTATTTTTCTCCACTAACATCATGCGAAGTAACTATTTTTACAGACAGGTTTAAAGATTGTTACTGCAAATATAATTTTATAAAAACCATTAAATATTTTTTGTCACAGGAAGTGCATTCTGACTGAGATCATAATTCACTAAAGGCCACTTAAATGCCAGCCTGTTTTACTCGTCCCGCTAAAGAGGATTATGAAGCCAGTAAACATTTTCTATCAAAGATTCGTGATGTCACAAGAAATTTATAATTTTAGCCAAATATATAAGAAAATTTCTTAACAGGTTTTCACTTATTTAGCAGAATCTTTGGTAGGGAAGTTTTTGTTAAATATTTCAATATTGTGTTGACGTGACAAATTGTTACAGAATGAGGGTGTACGTTTACAATAATAACCATATCGATATAGATGTGTGGTGGTGTATGTGTATCCCACAATTTAAAGCTGAAAGATGATATCATTCCAAAGTGAAGGATTTGAAAAAAAACACATTTTATTTGTTCTTCAGTTTTTAAAGAATTAACCTGATGGCAATAAACTTAAGTACAGTAGTTAAAGAGATGTTTCTGTGTCTTTTTTTTTTGGCTGAACCAGTTAATACTATCACTATGAAGCCTAAGATCCCGAGTTCTATTCCGCACTCAGTCATGCATAAGGTAGCGAATATTTCTAATCTATATGTCTATATATCATCTCTCAGATTGGAACAATAGGGTTCCAATCGTGAGGAGAGCACAGGCTAAGTTCGGAGATGGGCTAAATCGGGCATGAGGGGAAAAAGTTCCCCTAAGAAGAACTGAACCAACCTCTAAATAACAACATAAATTTTAAAGTTTTTTTGTAATTTTGTTAAGCAAATCATATTTATTTATGTCAACGAAGGTCCAGCGCGTTAAAATTGTGGGCCCCGCCCCCTTTAGTCAGCGTTATTATATGTAAAAATAGTGTAAAAATTTAACAATTTGTATTATTTAAGCCTACATTCCTTAAAAGTAACATTTTTAAACTTTTATGATGAAGCTGAGACGTTGCCTGATCCTCTTCTGCCCTACTGCCCTCCTACCCTTTTGCCACCTAAATGACCCCATCAAAAAAATAAAAATAAAATTACACTTAATTATCCAAAAAAAAATTATTTTTAGCGATTTATGACAAATGGGAATTGTCTCCCCCACGGTCCTTGCCAATTCGACTCCGGCAAAATACAATGTTAATACCCTTCTAAAAGAATTGGACCCCATAATATATTATATATATATATATATATATATATATATATATATATATATATATATATATATATATGTATATATATGTATATATATATATATATATATATATATATATATATATATATATATCTATATATATATATATATATATATATATATATATATATATATATATATATATCTATATATATATATATATATATATATATATATATACATATATATATATATGTGAGCAGTGATCAAGTCTAAGACGATCTACCAACTCCCATACGTCCGTCTGTGGAAAACATTATATAGTCTATTTTTGGACCCCCGCCCCCTTTAGTGGGTCTTGAAGTTATATAATATATAAAAAAATAATGAAAATATTTAGAAAATTGTATTCTTTATCCTAATTTCCTTAAGAATTTAATGTATAAGCTTTTAGCAAGAAAGTAATATGTTCTCTGATCTTCTCCTGGCCTACCCCCTAACCCGCCTTTGTCCCTAAATAATCTCATAAAAAAAAACTTTTTTTCTACGCTTAACTACCACGAAAATTTAATTTTAAGTTTTTACGATGTAGGTGAGCCGTCTTCCTCACGGTCCTTCCCGGAGTGACCCTGTATAGAGTTCTGAAATTGGGCACAGAAATATCGTAAAGGAATTGTAAACCAGCAGGTTCAAAATTTTTAACTTATCTCAGTCCCTTTTTAGCACGTTGATATAAAATATTAGACGGAAAGGGGTCTCAGTCATGCTCCTCGCGACCGCATTAACATATTTTTTTTTATTGTTTACTTAAGTGAAATACCATAAAAATTTAAATTTTAATAAGAATAAAAATGTAGTCTTTATTTATTGAATATTTGTAGGGTATTTAAGATTCCAACTGTTCGAATGTAACGTTTTTACTTGTCTTTTTATGTAGGTTCCGTGTGTAATTTCTTCGATATGCACATGGGACCCCATAAAGTATATATATTCTGGATCCTTATGAATAGCGATGACGATTGAGCGATGTCCGTCTGTCCGTCCGTCTGTACGTGAAATCGGGTTTCCCAAGCCCCCGGAAAAGCTAGAGACTTCGTTCCTGGACTTGATTAGAAATGAACTTAAATAGAGTGCTATTGAAATTCAGAGAGATCCGAAGTATGGTTCCAGAGCTGGGAAGCTTACACCTATTTCTCGACGAAAAATGTATACCAAAAATCAATTATTTTTTTAATGTTTGTAAATTAAACCTATTTCGTGCTTTGGGAAATATCAAGGGTCTATTAAAAACTGAAAAAAATAAAAAAGAATTTCCTGGGATGGGAAATTAAGATTTTTTTTTTCGGCCTATTCCGTATTTTTTACTAGATGTAGTAACTAAAATTGTTAAAAATTTTAAGATTTTCTTTAACAAAACCTTTTTATAAGTCATGAAGATTTGCCGTGGCCAAAAAAATAAATTTAAATTCAAGTTTTGCTTCTAGTGGTGGAAAAGTAATCAAACAGGCAACTGATGTTGTTTTTTTTTATTTTTTGCTAACTAAAACTGTCTTATAATTTAGGAAGAACATAATTTGTATCAAAAATTCAAAAATAAAAAATAAAATTTCTAATCCAGGGATGGACAAGTGCAATATTTTATGGTACATGAGAGTTACCAAAATGGTAAAAAATTTTAAATTTTTCTTAAATAAAACTACTGTATACCTCAAGAAGCGTTGCACTGTTAAAAAAAACAAAAAAAATATTAATTTCGTTTCCAGGGTTGGAAAAATTAAATTTTTTTTGGTACATGCAATATTTTGTAGTACATGTAATAACCAAAATGGTTTCAAAATTCGAGTTTTTCTTAAACAAAACTACTTTATACCTCATGAAGATTTGCATTGATAAAGAAAATTTTAAGAAATTTAAATTTCGCTTCCAGGGTTGGGAAATTGAAATTTTTTTTAAACATAAATGTAACCAAAAAGGCAATTGACGTTGTTTTTTACTAATCAAAACTATATTTATAACCTATATGGTTATAAATATAAAGTTTTTCTTAAATAAAACTATTTCATGCCTCATTAAAAGTTGCATTGGTAAAAACAATTTAAATTTCGTTTCCAGGGTTGGGAAATTGATATATTTATTATGCATAAAAATAACCAAAAAGGCAATTGACGTTGTTTTTTTTGCTAATTAAAGCTGTTTTATAATTCAGGAAGAACATAATTGGTATTAAAATCTTAAAAAATCAAAATTTCGACTCCAGGGTTGGACAAATGATATATTTTATGGTACATGAAGGTGACCAAAATGTTTAAAAATTTTAATTTTTTTGTCAAGTAAAACTATGTTACACCTAACTAAGAATTGCATTGGTAAAAAAATAAAAATTCCAGAGTTGGGAAATCGAAATATTTTTCGTACATAATAGTACATACATAAATTCAAAATTTTGTGCTTTTAGTGAATTAAACCTATTAGATATTTCAGAAAAAATTAAACTAGTATCAAAATATTATAAATTCGGTTCCAGGGTTGGAAAATTGAAATATTTTTGGTATATAAAAGTACATACATAAATTCCAAATTTTGTTTTTTAGTGAATTAAAGCTATTTTATATATCAGAAAAAATTAAATTAGTATTAAAAAATTAAAAATTCGGTTCCAGGGTTGGAAAATCGAAATTTTCCGATTAATAAAAGCAGCCATTTTATTTGTTATTTTTTGATTTTTATGATGAATTATACCTACTTTATACATCAGAAAGAAGTAAACTGGTATTAAAAACCAACAAAATCTAAAAGACGATTCTACGGTTGGACAATTAGAACTTTTTGTGGTACATTAAACGGATTTTTTTGTTTGTAAATTAAATATATATATAATATTTTTGAAAGACGTTCATAGGTATTAGATATAAGAAAAGTCAAACATTTAGCTTCCTAGCCGACAAATTTAAACGTTTTCTTAAATATAAAAGTAACCTATAACATCATTTTGATTTTTTAGTTAAACCTACTTTCTGTTTTGGCAAGAAAGAAAGAAAGAAGAATTACATCTGTGAAGAGTATTTAAGATTCGGAACAGCCGAATATAGCACTTTTACTTGTTTATTTTTATTTTATTCGTGCTGATTCGAACTTTTTTTTGTTGTAAATTTGAGAAAAGATGACATATATATTTTCGTTTACAATGTATAGAGGGCTTTCGGAAAAACAAAAAGCTGATCTATTTTATTTTAGAATAGGTTGATGGGCAAGTTGTAAAGATTAAAGACAATAGGACCAAAAGTAGTTTTTTCTTTCTAAGACTTGTGTCAGAGATGTAGATCTCATCGCAGAACAGTTTTTAACACAAAAGTTGTTTTGAAGTAATTGGCTGATAGAACGTATTGAATATGCAATAAATATTTCCCAAATCTTTTAAAATAATAGGAAATAAATATTTTTAAAGAAATTTTGCGATTTGTTACAACCGAAAAATTTTGCAACTCTCAAGGGAATTGCGTTAATAGTTCAAAATATTATTAAATTGGGCAAATCTATTGAACGAATTCCCCTCTTTAACTTTTTGAGATTTGACTATATTTTCAATAGAGCGTAGAACTAAATAGGATAGCAAATAAATACCTTAAGATACAGTGGATATGTGTTCTTGTGTGAACTTGTCAAAATTCTCGTACAGAATTGTGACCCCATTTAGCAAAAAAATGTTCGCTGGGTTATCATAATACATATTTTAAAACGTTCATATGTGCATGTCTGTTCACTATATGATTCTTCTTTATGTAAACATAATGCTTTATTTGCTTTTCACTTAATTCATTTTGTAAAGCATCATGATTTTATTACACTCTCCTGAAAAAAAAGCAAACTGCAAATGGGAACAGAATACCGGTATGTTTGTGTGTGTGTGTCTGTGTGTGCGCTGTTGTAAACTGAAGCATTTATGGAATGAGAACTGAAACAGTATAAAATTAAATGAAATTGAAATTGTCATCAACTTCACATTTTACTTTTTTTGATATTTTTATTTTCATCTGACTTTTCACTACTTAAATGAACTCTTTGCATTTGTGAGAGTTTAAAACAATAAAATAAAACCATTAACAGGGAATATCGTTTTGCTGTGTAGAAAAACAATTTAAGGTAGTATTTTTTTATTAATTAATTAAAAATTTACGTACAAAGGAAAATGTTACTCTTAAAGTGTATTAGATTTTCAATATGCTGTAATAGTTACAATAAAACTTAAAAAATTGTAATTTATGAGCAAAATAATAGCAATAAATATCGGAATAAGTAAATTTTTTGTAGAACAACTTTACAGACACAATTATTTATTCAATTTAAATTTGAAATTTTGCATCACAATTTATAGGAATTTGTTTTTCAAAATTTGCATCCCCTTTTTTAAATTAATTAAACTAATTGGTTAAGCTTCAGATCTTTATTTTAACTATTGGTTAACTTCTTCAGTTTCTTAAAGCAAAAACAAAATACATATTAAAAACCGAAATACTAAATTTCCAGAAGAAGTTAAATGAATTAAAGTTAATGAAATATCAAATAAAAAGTTGATATCAAATAAGGACCTAAAGATTAAAATAATCAGTCTTATTCTGTAACTATTTTTGAGTGTCACGTCAAGACAATATCAAAAATAGTACAGTTACATAATCCTTGTGGACAACAATCAACTACTTCTGACAACCTCTTACTACTCTCTCTATGGCGTTGAATATAGCAACAGGCTGTGAGAAATTGATAGATTTTGGAAGAGAAAAAGTATAGAAATGTTCTAATTTTGATATTGTCTTGACGTGACGTTGGCAACCAGTTATAGAATAAGGGGAAATATGTAGTTTAATTATAACTTATGTTTTATTTTAGCACTTAAAAAACTGCTCGAGTAGTTAAAATAAAGCCAACGAAGCCAAAGATGCCAGGTTCGGTAAAACCGGTATTATTGCAGGGTTGTGTTTTCACAATCCCGCTACAAGCCATTGCATGAGTAGAGGGATCTTCTAAGTGCAGGTCCTAATAAAAAAAAACTTCTTCACCATTTTCCAGCAATGACTTCCAAACGAAATGATATAATTTTATGTACTCTATTCTGCCATGCGAGTATATTTAAGCCAATCTGCGAGATATCCCTTTTCTCCAGAATGTGTCGCCTATAGTTCTGAGAATATTCGGTGCTTCATACACAATTTAGGTCGCCAACTTAGGCATTTAATTTGCCAAAATGGCCGTAGAAGAATTATTTATATAGCAGTAAATAAAAAAACAGTCCTATGTAATGTCCGTCACAAAATACAATGCTTATTGCATTTGCAAGAATAATGAGATCAGACTATATATTTTAACCTTCCTATACTCACGTCAAAACTTATAAAGGGTTTTTTTATAGAGCTAGCTGATTTGCAAAATTTTTTATTTGGTAGATAATTTCTTGTCATTTAACATTTAAATATAATTTCGAGCATATGGCCACCACGACTATTTTGCACAAAGGTCATTCTGGAGGACCAATTTTCGACCACCTTTTCAAGCATTTGAGGGCGTATTTCAGCAATAACACGTTGAATACTGGTTTCCACAGCGTCAACCGTTGCTGGTTTATCCACGTAAACCAATGATTTCAGGTATCCCCACAAAAAATAATCGAGTGGCGTCAAATCACACGAACGCGGAGGCCAAATCACCGGTCCATTTCTCGAAGTAATGTTGTCGTTGAAATGTTCTTTCAATAAGTTCATTGTTTCGCCCGCATTGTTTCGCACAAGTGGCACCATCCTGTTGAAACCACATTTCGTTTACATCCATATCTTGAAGTTTTGGCACCAAAAATTCATTGATCATGATTCTGTATCGATTTCCATTCACGGTAACGAGTAGTCCTCCCTCATTTTTTAAAGAAATAAGGAGCGATGATTCCACCAGCAATTCTTGAACGGCGTGTGGATTATCTTTGCTCCAAATACGGCAATTTTGCTTGTTGACATATCCATTCAACCAAAAATGCGCCTCATCACTGAAGAGGATTTTGCGGTAAAAAAGCGGATAAACATTTTTAATTGAACACTGTTTTTGAAAATAAATTTCCACGATTTGGAAGCGTTGTTCTGGAGTTAACCTCTTCATGATGATTTGCCAAACAATACTGAGTAGAGACGTCACTTTAAACTGTCAAAACAGCTGTCAGACAACAGAGTGATTCGTATAAAAAAAAACTTCATAAAAAACACCCTTTATTAGCTTAACAAATTTTAACAAATCTTTACTCAGTTTTGGAAACGTTTTTAATAATATACAATCAAAAGTTTTGGAGAAAATAACTTTATACTTTATATTCAAAAGTATTTCATTTTAATCTTTGTGAAATCTGTTAAATTCGTAAGATTAAAGAAAATAATATAATATCAAAAATGTATATCTATTAAAAAATATAGGCCAAAATTCAACAATTCCTACAAAACGGTACAATTAAATATATAAAATAAATCTAGTCTGACTTGAAACAGTAGCAATTGGAAGATATCATAATTGCATGTTCGAAACAAAATAATTTTTTGCAATGATCACAGTGGTTTCGACTTTTGCGATTTTTCTTAGAGCATCGAAAGGAACAGCGACGTAGAAACAATTTCCGGTTCATAATCTGAATAGTTACCGCTTACTCTATATCTATATTTTCTTCCTATGTAGATATCAACGGAAACCTCATAGTCAGAATCGTTGCTTTCGCCGTAGTCAGAAATTGACAGATCAAGTAAGCCGCAGTTTTCTTGTGTGTTAAAAAAGTGACATGTTAAAAAATAAAAATTAAAAGCTAATTTTAAAATTCTTTAAACGTGTTCTTTTTATTAATCTATATGTTCATATGTAAAACCAGAGATTTTGTTTAAAATAATAAAAACTGATATACATATGTATTGTATGTTCATTGGTGTTTGGTATATAGTGGAGTACCATACGTAAGTTGTACAAGGTGCTAGTGGATTGAGTGTGCCCTGAAGGAACTTTCCATTTCCTCTTATAAACTAAGAATTGATGAACCAAAAATTGCTTGTGAAGACAAAGACTTAACAAATTTCATTGGGTTTAAAAAGCCAATAAATTTAGGGATTTTTTTATATATAAACCAGTTCTTAATGCAGAACTGATTGTACTAGTATCCGACTAGAAGAAATTATTAATTATTAATAGTACTAGTATCCCAATAGTTTCCATTTAGTACCAATGGAACTAGTAATTTTTTAAACACACTCAATGTTAATTTGAGCATCAACATGGTATAGGAAAGTTCACAGTTGGGAACTAGTACTGATAATTTTTGTACTAGTGCAATACTAATTTGATACTAGTTCGATCTCCTGCAGGGAAAATTTATACTCCAACACTCACGTCGATCTTACAATATGCCTTCCTAGTACATTATATATTTGTAACTTCAACAATATTTGCGGCACACGCCGAAACATGTCGCTGATTGTAGAATTTTTTCCTACTTACTTGACACTTATCGAGCTGTCAAAAAACTTACATCTATTTAACCATGACAACATACATGGTTAAATAGGTGTAAGTTTATCTAAAAGTATGTTTAGAAAACAGTGTTTGAAACATTGGGTCTATACATTTTGAATTCCTTATATCGGGCATTTAATAAATCAACATTTATATACCACAAGGGAATTTAACATATTTGGGGTTTTAATTTAAAAAAAGTATTGCAGCAAATACAGGGGAAAAGATAGAAAAAAACTTAATTATCATAGTATAGGAATGTTAGCCAGTTGTTACTACCGACTCTACATTTTATTTATTTTTTATTAATTTATATGACTAGAAGTGCCTATTGTCAAAAAAAGAGCTTAAAAAATATACCTACTATCTGTAAATAAGTAATAATAAACTCACTATATTGGCAACAACGATTATATGCACCTCCTTAATGTATTATTTATTTATTTTTAAATAAATTATTGATTAACTCACCTGTTAGACTCACTTAAAATTGATCATCAGTTATGATTTTATGTATTTAAAACGCCCGTACCGAAAACCGTTTATTTCTAATATTTTAGATATGGCAGCTCTCAAAAAACACTTGCTCTATTTTTATTTTCTTATATTCTACAACAAATACTTCAACACACATTCACAATGCACAAGATTCAGCTTCCAGTTGATGTTGTATTTGTTGCCTCTATGCTTCCACCTTTTAACTAACATTTACTCTGCTCTTTTCTTTAGCAATGCCAACAACAACAATAACATGATAAAATGCGCGAAAACACAAATTTAGTTACTTGCACATCTTTGCACCCTCTTCTGCAAAAAACACACTACCATATAACGCAATCGACAAAAGCAACAACAATTGCTCTTCAGAATGAAACTTTTGCTTATACCTTTTATATGCAAACACACATTCATACAAATGTATGTATATTTTCTTATTAGAATGGATTATTTCACAATGGAAAACTTATATTTGCACCTTTAATAATTTATCTCTTACATTATATTATATTAATTACGAAATAATATTGGACACTTTGTATATTATTTACCTTTTTAACTATTCAATTAAATTAACTTTGTGACGAGCAACACTTCGCAACGACCGATTGTAACACGTGATACTTGAGAACTAAAATTTTCGGCAATTAGAAGAGTGTTGCTACTTAATGCATGTAGGCTTTAAATTTGGTTACTGTTGACTAAACGCATAAGGGGCGTTTTTGAAATTTGTAAACATTTATTATTCAATTCGCCTTGCCTTTTCTGGGTGTTTGGTTAAAATAAATATCAGGTGCAATATCCTCGGCAGATGATAGTTTTTTTTTTGCTCAGCTATTGATGTCATGTTTTTGTGGACAATAACTCCTCGATGAGTTTGTATATGTGAACTCCAATGAGTTTTGTTGCCAAAGTTTGGACGTGGTAGTACATCCACCTACTTTTTATTTCACAATGCCTTTAAGTTGTTTTAAAGGCCGAGTCAGATAGAACTTTTTCGCTTTGCGTGACGTTTTTAACTTTAGCAGAAAAGCGCAAAGCAAAAGGGTTATGTCACAATAAAAACTTTGACAACACCCGTGTATTGTTTCTTTACCATAAAAAGTGGATGATAATTTTGTTATTATACATATTTTTTTTAATATTTATTGCATAAATTGTACATATATATTTAGCTTTTATTAAAATACATTCAGATATTTAAAACGTCCGAATTTGGCAAAAGAAAAAAAGATTCCCGTTGATTGTCAAAGCACGCAAAAAGATGAGCATTGACCAACTTTACGCTTCGCGTTACGTTAAAGATACTTTATGTGACATGTTTCATATAGGTATGTATATTTCATCTTAAATGTCAAAGCGAAACTATAACGCAACGCGAAGCAAAATTTTTATCTGACTCGGCCTTAAGTGTTCGTACGTGTTTATATATATTGAGCAAGGACCATCAAATTGATGTTGACATTCTTACTTGCGGTGAATTCGCCGCGAAGTCGCTTTGCTGACAAGTGGGAGTACCTGATACATTTGCATATTCGAAGTCATTGCCCACGGATGGAAAACGTGATACAATTGTACTTTTCACGGTGTCATTATACTACCTCGACATAATAACTACAATTTCCATATTTCAATCAACCATTATGTATAGGCAAAAGGCTAGTACTCTGTGTAAAATTTCATGTGAAATTCTGACAGAACCCATACAAAAAATATTCAATCGAAATATTTGTGGAAAAATGTTGCTAAACTAGTACTCTGTTTTAATTGTGAAAAACATGAAATAATATGAATGTTATTTATTTCGTACGATAATTTTTTTAAACTAAAAATTTTTTCATTGAAAATGGAAAACATAATTTCAATTAAAAAGGAAAAAAACTGAAACTGAAATAACTGATGTTGCGCAGCTTAAAGGCCTAATTAATACAAAACAGTTTATATATATTATAGACTTGTTTATATACATATATTTTTTTAAAGAAACAGCATATGTTTTATGAATTAAACCGTTTTTGTGCCAATTTTCCTATATGGCAATACCGCAGTCAGCAGTATATGAAATTATTGAGTCTCTTCTGATTCTTTTGATCAATTAAAATAATTATTGCCGTCATTTTTGCTTCATAATAGCACCGTATCCAAGACATTTCTGATTTCTACATGCTGAATGTTTATGTTTTCGTGTGTGAAGGTTTGTTGATAAAAAACTATTTTTGATTACAAACAAATTTGTTATGCCGACCGAGATAGATAAAACTCCTTTTGGATGCAATATAATTTTAATATACACTTCTGAATTGGTTTTAAAGTTTAAAATTTAAACACAAACGCTAAATCACAATTAATTAACAATTAGTTCCATTACGGGACGAAAGGTACGTTTTACTTCATTAATTGATTCAAAATGAAAATAGCAATATTCCATACCTGCATTTGCCCTCCAATAAATGCCAAAATTTTAGTTCTCCAGAATCACTCATTACAGCCGGTCGTTACGAAGCAGCGTTGTCAACTTTGAAATTTTGAAAAGCACTAAAGTCGGACAAAAAACGCGTAATTTTTTAAAAATAGCACTAAATATATATATATATATATATATATATATATATATATATATATATATATATATATATATAAATATATTTTTTTTTTTATTTTAATTGCCTTTTATTTAAAATATGGTTTTATTTAATTTTTTTTCTATTTTACACATTTATTAACAAAAAAATTTATAAAATAAGAGATCATTTATTACTATAGTATTCTATTATTTTTAAGCTTAAGATCTCTTTATTTTTATTTAAAATATTTTATTTTTAAAAATTTCGTCACTTCTTTGTGTGACTTCTTCAGGATATTAGTTATTTTTAAATAATTAATTTCCAATGAAAATAAAGATAACTTAAGCTTAAAACTAATAGAGTACAATAATAATTATAAAGAGATCAAAATACCACAAAAATTTTAGATCATTTATTACTATTTGGAATAATTCACATATTACACTAAAAACTAACTCAACATATTGTAAATATCGCCATAGGAAATGCAATAAATTTTACATTGTTTTTTATTCTCCTGTAAACTTTTAAAGTGATGCACTTTCTCTGCCATATTTTATTTCTTTTAAGGTAACAAAAGTAAAATAACGTTTAAAATAACAAAATATATTCATATAATAACGAATGAATTTCAATTTGCATTTGATAAAGCTATTGATCTTCAAAGTCCGTGAATTCCTCATCACGGTCATCTGCCCATAATACCGTTTTTATTTCATATTCCAACGTTTTATAAACCATTTTTGTATTAATATGAATATTGACCTCATTTGGAATTTCGTACGTTTCGCAACAAGAATTTTCCCTTTTAAGTCCGTTTTTGATTTGTAAAAGCGCATTAACCGAATTCAGCGACATTCGGTTCTAATTTTTCTTTTTAAAAGATTCATTGAGCTAAAAACTCGTTCTACTTCAGCATTGGAATATGGTGAAGATAAGAGTTTAATAGCAAAATTTTTTATTGTCTGGTGCCACCGAATGAAAAAAAAGCACAAAAAAAAGCACTAAAAACCAAAAAGCACTGAAGCCAAAATTTTTCGCGTCATACATTTTAAAAAGCACTAAAAACAGTGCTAGAAGCACTGAGTTGACAACGCTGTTACAAAGTGTTGCTCCTCGCAAAGTAAATTTAATATATAGTAAAAAGTGTTAAATAATGTACAAAGTGTTCAATATTATTTCGTAATTAATAATATAAAATGTAATAGATAAATGATTCAAGTTGCAAATATTAGTGTTAATGTTTTTCTTTATAATATTAATCTAATAAGAAATATGTGCATACATTAGGCTTGCCAGATCCAGATTATTAAAAAGCTGGACATGTGAATTAAAAATGCTGGATATTAAAAAAAAGCTGGACATTTTGAAATAAAATTTTCACGAAAAGTTACTTGTTTATTGTACAAACAATTTTATTAATTATATCGACATACCTCTCATTTGCTGCAGCAACGTCACAACTCAAAAAATTAGTTTCTTATTTTAATGTAGAATTAATTATCGCTCCCATATTTATATTAATTAAAAAATTTATGTTAAAATCTTGCATATTCAGCTCTTGAAAGAAATATCATTTTTCGTTTTCCCATTGGCTTCTTTGCAAATTGAAAACTCTAATTATGACTTTCTCCAGCATATGAGCGGTATGTATTTAAGAATTAAAATTAAATAACGAAAACAAAAAATCATACCAAAAAGACGCAAACAAAACAAAAGAAGCTACTAGATATTTTTGTACTTTGAAGTAAAAAAGTTATAGCAAATTTATAAAAACTATTTTAAAGCAGCAAATAAATATTAAGAGTATTTTGTGGAAAATTGTTTTTAGCTGGACAAATTTCTTTTTAGCTTGAAACTGGACAGGCCATTAAAAAGCTGGACAATCCAGCCAAAACAAGCCCGACTGGCAACCCTAGCATACATGCATGTATGAATGTGTGATGTACATAAAAAGTGTAAACAAATTTTTTAATCTTAAGAGAAATTGTTATTGCTTTTAACAGTAGCGATGTATGTGAGTGTTGTTATAGAGAAAATTGAGCAAATATGCGCAGGCATCTAATTTTTGGCGCATTTTGTTATGTTGTTGTAGTTGTTGACATTCCTAAGAAAGAAGCAGAGTAAATAATAGTTAAAAGGTGGAAGCACGAAGGCAACAAATACAACAACCACTAATGGAAATGTATAAGGTTCAGTCTTATGCATTGCATAACATGCGAGCATCCCATTAATTGCACCATGTGAATTAACCCGCCGTACGTGGTTATTATAGTGTTTATTATATAATAAAAAATAATAATGGAGCAAGTGTTCTTTGAGAGCTGCCATATCTAAAAAATTAGTAATAATCGGTTTTCGGTACGGGCGTTTAATATATAAAATCTTTACTGATGAACAATTTTAAGTGCATGTAAAGGGTGAGTTAAATAAAAATGTGTTTAAAAATATAATACTATATATACATACATATATATATATATATATATATATATATATATATATATATATATATATATATATATATACATATATATAGACATACATATTATTATTTTCTTTTTTTTCACTTACTGCTGACTTGTGTTGGTCACAACTTCTTTCGGTTTATATCCAGTTTCCTCAAAGATCCCACGATTGGTGGGGAAGGTGAAATCAGGGGTACCGCAAGGCTCTGTTCTATCACCTACTCCTTTTCTTTATAAATCATCTTCTATGTGAAAACTTTTAATCCTATCTACAATTTCGCGAATGATAGTTACAGTTCTCATTCATTTTCACTAAAAAAAAAAAAAACTTAGAGGAGATTGAAGCAGAAAGGCAGTTAATAAATGAATCACTTAGCAGTGAACTTAATCGTAATTAAGGCATAGGCATTTAGTGAATGGGTTACTCCATTCATACTTATGGATGCTGTAGGAATTGGAAGATCTCGAAACTCTTGGCGTAAAAATACAGTGTGATGTTCGGTCACATTTTTATACCCTTAAAAAAAGAACGCAGCGAAATATCCTTCTATTGATCAGTGGCGAAATCTAAGACGATCTAGCCATGGCCTTCCCGTCCGTCCTTAAAAATCACGATACAATTCAAACGAAAAGATCAAGACCTACTAAAATAAGGTATAGATAAATTTTTAAAAATAGCACAAGTCAAGTTTGTAATTCGGTAAATCGGAACAAAGAAAAACTGCACCAACATCTGGAAAACACCCTAATTTTTAAAGGTTTTTTGTTATATTGTTAAGCAAATGATATATGTTTATGTCAAAGAACTTGGAAAGAGAAAATCAGAAAAAGCCATCCCGCCCCCTTTAGTGGGAGTTGAAGTTACATATAACATGGAATACTAGTGGAAATATCTAAAAAATTGTATTGCTAAAGCCTACATTCCTTAATAATTACATTCCTAAGATTTTGCGACGAAGCCGTGATGTTCTCTGGTCTTCCTATGCCCTACACCTCAACCCTCCTTTGCCCTCTAAATGACCCCATTAAAAAAATTCTATACCCAATTACCCTATAAAATTACATTTTAAGTTTTTACGACAAAGACGAGATGAGACGTCTCGCCCACAGCTAGATAAATTTTAATATGCAGTTTTAGAATTGAAAAGAATTGCCTTAAATGAACTCTGACCCGGCAGGTTAAACATTTTTAATTTATCTCCGTCCCCTTGTGTGTGCGTTGATTCAAATAACAATAAAAATAGAATTTTTATTTACTAAATACTTTGTTTTGCCGCCATTTTTGGTAAACATTAGTCCTGACAGTTCAAATTTGACAGTCGTGAAGTAGACACGTGGCAAATTTATTATGGAAAAATATTCGATGCCACATCGCATACAGCCAGGATTGCAATGGAATTACTGCCTCTTCCTCCTCTTTCCACAAAAAGTTATTTCAAGAAACGGTGATGTTGATTGGCCTCCATGGTCGCCTGATTTGACAGCTCCGGACTTATTTTTATGGGGATATCTGAAAGAGAAGTTTTATGCAAACAAACCAGAAACGCTTGAGCAACTCCAGCAAAATATTCGCGATGAAATTAAGGAAATACCGCGTGAAATGTGTGAGAATGTAATGAAAAATGTGCTCAAAAGGACTCACATTTTTGTGAGGCTAACAGAGGCGGGCATTCATCTGATATTGTATTCCATAAATAATTGCCGACATTAAATAAAACATTTATCTATATAAGATCCATTCCCTTTCATTTAATAATTATAAACAACAAAGTAGTATACCTTCCCGGTAGACACCCTGTCTAACGATCTTACTTGTTTTTTTTTAATTTGCGTATAATTCGTCTAGACCTATTTCTGAGATAATTTGTATGATTTGATGATCGTATGTAAGTCTCGTAACCTCTCTGACAAATCCAAATCAATTCTATATTTTTTTTTTATTTCTTGTAAATAAGTAGAAGATTTACAATGAAAAGCACACAAGGTATAACTAAAATTATTCAGCTATCTGTCTGTAGTGTGATATATTCAGCAGAGATTAACACTTACGCTGTTTTGCTACTGGAGTCCTTTACTGCAAATGGATTCAGTGTGCCATCAAATTTGTTTTGCATTAAATCTCTTAATCGTTTTGTTACCAATAAACTGACAAATTAAATATATACCTTACAATACAAAACTTTGGTAAATAAAGCAAAGAAAACAATGATGTACGGCAGCAGCAGCAGCAACAACAACACAAAAAGGCAAATAAAATAAACTCATGAAAAATTCAAGTGGTTTCTCATATGTCGCAGTCAATATCATTGGTTTCATATTCCATTTGTATCCACTTCCGACTATTTGATTTTTTTTTTCTTTTTTTACAATGCTGGCATGTTACTGCAGCAACTGTTGTTGTTATTTGAGTTGTTGGCTTAAAGCTCGCACTACCAGTAATAACTGTAATATACTACTACCACATTCCACATGGAGTGAACATTTTTTTTTCAATGTACTCAGATTTTGTTTCTTTTTGTTCAAACACAGATGTTAAACTCATCTACGTACGAGTATTTTACTTTTGACTTTAAGTCTTGCGAATGTATGGGCTTGGGTGTGTTCGGGTTGGCCAGCAATTTGAAAGAATGTATTGTTTAGTATATAGATATGTTATTTGGTCTCCTGCTATTAGTTATTGCATTCTAAATGAAACTGATCATATAGAATGTTAGCATATTAAGCTAAATATTACATAAGGCCACTTTTATTGATGACTTTGCAGGAGAATGCGAAAACAAAAGAGAAACTGTGTTCATCATAAGACTTAACATTTTTGTGACGAGGTATATATGTGTAAAATGTTTTGGAATCAGTGATAGGCCTCTGGAATATAACGTGTTAACTCCTTTATAAGGACTACAATACGAGGAGTGCTCCTTTAAATAAAATTTAAATCGAATGAATTTTATTTCCCATATTGTAATGAGTTAATTCTTTTTTTATTCTATAATACTGAAGAATACAAAATAAAATTTCTCTCGCTAATTTGAAAATAAATTAATAAAAAATTAAATAAAAACAATAGAAATAAAAATAAAAGTACAAACCATATCCTTTTACCTACAGAAATAAAAGTGCAACTCTTTGAAAAACGTATAGGGTCCGCAATCTAACGTTTTTTTTCAACTAGTGCTTATTTCGTGAATGGTAACACTTAGCTCATGTCTGATTTGACAGATAATTAGTGTTATCCTTCCGCTGAACGAATATGGTTGTGTATACGCTTGAACAACGCTGGGAACTATGGGCCTGCGATCGACTTACAGAAGATGCCGATTTTGCCCAAAAAAAATCATCTTTTCAGATGAAGCTCATTTTGATCTTGGCGGGTATGTGAACAAGCAAAATTGTCGCATTTGGGGCACAGAAAACCCGCACACATACATTGAAAAGCCGACGCACCCAAAACGATTCACTGTTTGGTGCGGATTTTGGTCCAGAGGCATAATTGGGCCATTTTTCTTCGAAAATGAGCCGGGAGTGGCCGTTACAGTCAATGGCGATCGTTATCGGGCCATGCAGCCATTTGAATGAAATTATTTTCCATTATTAACCGGAAGGATTGTACTTTCAAATAAAAAAGAAATCTAAGAAAATATTCATTAGTTTTTTATAGCATTTTCAAAAAAAAAAGTTATTTGGCGGACCCTAACCAATCGCTTAGCCCAAAGGATTATAACTAAAGACCTGACATTTGGTTTGCAATCCTCCTTGGAAGTAAAGATTTTGGACATTCGAATATGAAAGGAGCACAAAGAGATAAAAAATCATTAAAATGGTAATTTTTATATCTCGGCAATTACGGTAGATCGACTCAAAAATCCCAGAAAACATACGAATGTTTCTAAGAAATAGCCGAGCACCTATGTTTGCAGTTTTAGGGATAAAAGCTGGATTTTGGTACCTTTTTTCCGCTTCACAGATTTTTTCACTTCATATATTTTTTGTGCGTCAGAACCCAAAAATAAACTCGTATATGTTTTTGTACTTTTAGAAAATTTTGAGTTAGAAAGGGTAAAATCGTACCCATTCTCGGTACTTTTTGTTAATGACCTTGCACATATGTACATACATAAAAAAATAATTTTGCATTTATTAAAAGCTCAGATAATAAAATGTGTACCTTTTCGAAGGGGACAAAAATAGCACCAAAAATAGTTTCAAACATTTTCCTTAAGCGCAAACTTTGAAGATTAATTTGGTACCTTTTACAAAAATATCCTTCGCAAAAGGTACTTTTTTGAAAAAGTACTTTACAAAACTGTGCTTCTATTCAAATGTATTTTTGGAATGGTACTTTTTGACAATGTAATTGCTAAGAATATAATTTGTGAATATGTACTTTTGAGATACGAAAACTTTTGGAGAAAAACTTTTTTCGAAATACGTACTTTTTGAAAATGTTCCTTTATGATTAGGGTTCACATATAAAAAAGTGTTACTGTTCTACGAAAAAGGCACTTTTTGGGGAAAAGTACTTAAAAAAAGTAGTTTCCAGTTAATTTTTTGTATACAATAATTTCTCTTTGTTTGTTTAAAGGTACACATTAAAAATTTTGTTAAAGTACTTAGAAAATAGAACAGAGGGAAAACTGTTTAAATGTACAACAATTTGTTCCTTTTGTTTTTGTGATATTGTATTTGTTACCACAACACTTTATTGAAAAATGTAACTGCTTAAAATATACTTTTTAAAAAATGCACTGTTAATCAAATTTGCTTATATCCAAACCACCAAGTATTTTAATACAGGATGTCCTCCGGGAAGGTATGCTACTTTGTTGTTTATAATGATTAAATGAAAGGGAATGGATCTTATATAGATAAATGTTTTATTTAATGTCGGCAATTATTTATGGAATACAATATCAGATAAATGCCCGCCTCTGTTAGCCTCACAAATGCGAGCCCTTTTGAGCACATTTTTCATTACATTCTCTCACATTTCACGCGGTATTTCATTAATTTCATCGCGAATATTTTGCGGGAGTTGCTCAAGCGTTTCTGGTTTGTTTGCATAAACCTTGGTTTTCGGATATCTCCATAAAAAGAAGTCCGGAGCAGTCAAATCAGGTGACCGTGGAGGCCAATCAACTTCAGCATTTCTTGAAATAACACGTTGTGGACAGAGGTCGCGCAGTAATTTCATTGTAAGCCGATTAAACCACGTTGGTTTATTGAATATTTTTCTATAATAAATTTGTCGCGTGTCTACTTCACGACTGCCGTATATGAACTGTCAAGACTAAAGTTTACCAAAATGGCAGCAGAACAAAGTAGTATACCTTCTTAGCGGACACAAAGAAAAGAAAATGTTGGGCACTTAAGTAAATTTTGAGTTGAATAAGAAATAATATATATTGAAATATATCAACTAGTATTCCCGAGTAGGATCTATTTTCAAACAGATCAGATAGAAAAGTGAATCTTCTTATTGCTCATTATATCTAATATCATTAACAAGATGCAAGAGACCTTATTTCGCGGATCAATTCAAATTTTTACAGTTGTAATAGTGAGTTTCACCAAAGTCAGAAAAATCTTGGGATCAACTACATCGCGACGTCGGTTAGAGTTCGTGCCAACATTTTTTGGGTTGAAAGTCGGGCAGAAATTTTGCTGGCTGAATATATAAAAACTTAAGCACTGGCTACTTTATATGGGGTTTAATACCGTCTAGAGCAAAACATTTTACGGCAAAAATAGTCAGCTGGCGCAACGCTGTCATATAGTTAAATGTGCCTTCGTTAAATATTATTGGTTTCTTAAAACATATGGTTTTAATAAAAGCTATTTTGAACAGATTTTTTTCTTGAGGAAAAGAGATTTTGAAGCGTTATTCAAATGCTGCAATCACCTCAATACAAAAATGCATTAAAATTAACTAACAGTCACAAAGAGATTATAAAAATTAAATACCTGATATATCGTGATACAATATCCTTTTTCATATCAATATATTGAAATCATTCCTTTAATGATTTAATCCATTTGATAAGTACATGAAAAACTTCATTTAGCTTATGAATATGAATACATTTATACACATTGACATATCGTTACCTGAAAGTAAAAAGGTGTGAAAATACAGGCATTAATATAACAAATAAAAATTGACTTTTAATAAAAATAATTGTTAAAAGTAATATATACAAATAATACATTTTAAAAGAAATATATTTAAATGACTTTTGCTGCAGGATAAGGAATTTGTTTTCCTAGATTAATTCCCAACCAGCAAATAAATAAGTAAATAAATTAATAATAAATATAGCAGTAATAGCTCAAGTATGTTCAGAAATGTTTAGAAATATTTCTGTATATATTCTGTATAAGTCATGGACAGTGTTTAGTATGAAGTTCAAACTTCCAGTTTTAATTGAGCCAATATTCACTTCATTGACATAATTATCTTACTGGTCATATATACAAAATTTAGTCAATTCAATTAACGTATGGTAATATTGCATATTCAAGTTCAAGTTTCAAGTTCAAAGCCGGTATATTATTTTTGCTTTTCTTCTTAATTATCTAATTAATAATAATTTTAATGCCAATAATTTGATTTCAACATGGTTCGACATATTTTTCTATACCAAATTTTATCTGAAAGAAAGTTAGTTCAGACATACTCCTTACTTGAGGTTATCGCATTTAATGTCTTTATTGAGCTCAATAAACCATGTAAAATTTTATTGAAGCGGTTGCTCAATTAACGCTTAATTGCTATAAAATTGAGTAAAAAATTACAAATGCAGGACTGCTAAAAATAAATTTAGTGAGCAAAACGCAAGTCATCGAACAAAGTCGAGACTTAGCACCTAAAATGTGGAAAAATTAAAAAAAAATATCAACAAGACATGTCGAGCCGGACTGAAGTTAAATTAATGTCATTAAATTTAATAATTAGAAAATTATCACAAAAAAAAAAAAAAAATCCCAACCAAGAGATGACTCCTACATATTTTTATATATTTCCATAAAGTCTATGGATATTTCCTTACGGATTACATTCAAGATGATATATATATATATATATATATATATATATGTATATATATATATATATATATATATATATATATATATATATATATATATATGTAAAGGGTGTTTTTATAAGTGCTTGCTGATTTGAAATTTAAATAAAACACATGCCAAATTATGAAATGACCAAAAAAATTTTTATTTGGTAGATAATTTCTTGTCATTTAACATTTAAATATAATTTCGGGCATATGGCCACCACGACTATTTTGCACAACGGTCATTCTGAAGGTCCAATTTTCGACCACCTTTTCAAGCATTTGAGGGCGTATTTCAGCAATGACACGTTGAATACTAGTTTCCAAAGCGTCAATCGATGCTGGTTTATCCACGTAAACCAATGATTTCAGGTATCCCCACAAAAAATTATCGAGTGGCGACAATTCACACGAACGCGGAGGCCAATTCACCGGTCCATTTCTCGAAGTAATGTTGTCGTTGAAATGTTCTTTCAATAAGTTCATTGTTTCGCCCGCATTGTTTCGCACAAGTGGCACCATCCTGTTGAAACCACATTTCGTTTACATCCATATCTTGAAGTTTTGGCACCAAAAATTCATTGATCATGATTCTGTATCGATTTCCATTCACGGTAACGCGTCGTCCTTCCTCATTTTTAAAGAAATAAGGACCGATGATTCCACCAGCCCATAGACCGCACCAAACAGTACTTTTATCGGGATGCATTGGTAATTCTTGGACGGCGTGTGGATTATCTTTGCTCCAAATATGGCAATTTTGCTTGTTGACACATCCATTCAACCAAAAATGCGCCTCATCACTGAAGAGAATTTTGCGGTAAAAAAGCGGATAAACATTTTTAATTGAACACTGTGTTTGAAAATAAATTTCCACGATTTGGAAGCGTTGTTCTGAAGTTAACCTGTTCATGATGATTTGCCAAACAATACTGAGTAGAGACGTCACTTTAAACTGTCAAAACAGCTGTCAGACAACAGAGTGATTCGTATAAAAAAAACTTCATAAAAAAACACCCTTTACATATATAAATTATTTCAAATTTAAAACAAAAACAATTTTTCAACAACTAATTATTTAAATAAATATTAAATTTTTGTTTAATATCATATGTGACAGCGCATAGAGAAAAAAAATAAATTTTCATTTTTTTTTTTTTTTTTTTGATGTGGACAACATCTGAGCATCGAATGAGACCGATCCTATGCCCCAAAAGTGTTCCCTCCCAGAGATATGCGCGTTTTATGAAGTGATGCTACACCAAAGATACACGTATTTAAATCTTTAAAATGGCTCCCCCTGAACAAAACCGGTTTTTACACTTAGGTCCCTTTCTATGAACATGGATAATTGTTTGAAACAACAACACAATTTTCTCAATGGACCAGACATTGTAAAGTTTGTTCTACAAGTTCCTACATGCAATAGGTCACAACAACGTTGGGGAATGGTAAAATGTCTCTCTTACAAGATATACCAAATTTCAATGGTTTGGCTATTTTCGTTCGGACTTTATCGTGTTACGGCCGTGGCTAGGTCATCTTAGAATTCATCACTGATCGAGAATATATGTATATACCTCATGGGGTCTCAGTTGGATATTTCGCTATATTACACACGGGATGACAAATTCTTTTTTTGGAGGGTAAAAAAGTTTTTACTTTTAGTTGTCATACGTTAATTAAATTGACTAAATTTTGTATATTTGAACAGAAAGATAATTATGCCAATAAAGTGAATATTGACTCAATTAAAAATGCATGTCTGAACACTATATAAATAACACGATTTTTTTTTCTTTGGTAATCAAACATGTTTTGTATTTTACAAAAAAAAATTTATTGAAAACAAAAAAAGATTGTTCTAGTGTTGGAATGAATGTGTGTTGATAATATAGAAGGTGAAGGTATACAAAATTCGGCACAGTCGAATATAGAACATTTACTGGTTTTTGTATGTTTATTATCATCAGTGGCAACTGAGAGCCCTTCTCATTTCGTGTGGCCATAATGCAATAAATGTCCTTGTTGTTTACTTTATCCTTATAATTGTATTGTTTGTTTAACGAAACTGTTTTCCTTTCTTTTCTTTTTTTTTAATTTATATGATTTAAGCTTTAATATGTTTATTGTTTTAATGTCATTTCATAACAGTCATCGTTGTCGTAGTCGACATTTCATACGAATATGAATGAATGAATTTATATTCATATCCTTTGAGTTAATGTATGAATGGCTGTGTGTGTGTACGTCGGTGTGTAAATTTGTTGACATTTTTCGGTTCATTTTAATGTACAGAAAGAGAGATCCATGTGCGTGTAAAGATATCATATATTCATATACTTTTACATTTATTTGTTTATGTTTTAATGCATGAGTCTGACTTTGATATCATTTACTTTTATTCATTCACTTATTCTGTCAGGTCGTCTGCTAAAAATTTAAAATTTTTTTGTTTCAACTTGCAAGAGCTTCATTTCATTTTCCAATTCATTTTAAGAATTGTTTTTCCTCTTACCATCTCCTGGTGTGGCTGATGTTGCTGCTGTAGTTTTTGCTATGAAGTAAAGTGTCCCTGCGAGAATCTTGTGTTCTTGTATATACATTTTTGAACATTTGCTCTTATTAAAAATTCAATTCGATTTAATTTTTTCCATCGTCTTTAATATTTTTTCACTTAATGTGTTGAAAATTTAATAAGTTGAGACATGACATGAAAGACATTGAAGTAATAAACGTAGAAGACAAGGAGAAGTTCGCAATGAGGTCGTGTAACTTGGAGAATTTTTTTATTTAATTTTTTGTATGACTGCAATAAATCTATTAAAACATATTTTATTGAGAGCACTTGGATGTGTGTTAATATTGTCAGTGTCATTGTATAAATATATAGGCCATAAGGATATTAAATGTTACTTCTCTTTAGGTGAACTAAGATTCCCTTTAAGGCAAATAAAGTTGTCACAAAACCAGACAGCTGAGCGCTTTCTGAGAGGCAAAGAAAATATTTAGCTACTGACTACAAGTTTAAAAATTAAGGGATCTGATAAAATATAGTCACACAAACTTCTACGAACGCATCAAAATATTGTAAAAAAGGGATTTTATTTTTCTGTATTATACGATATTAAATAAAGTGTGGGCAAATTTGAGGTTAGGAAGTAAGTCGACTTACAAACATAATTTTTTTCAACAAACTCAGTTCTATTGACACTAGTGTAAAGTAGAAATATGGGAATTATTAACAAAATATTATCCGTGGCAAATTTCTACCTCTAGCACGTCGGCAAACGAACATTTTCTTCACAGAATTTTAAGTCACATTTTGCGAAGCTTTGCACGCTTATCTCGTCAATGCAGCGCCGAATTTTAACTTTCAGAGCGTCAGTTGTTTGTGGTTTGTGGTTTCCATAAGCTCAATCTTTCGAATGACCCCAGAAAAAATAATCCAGCGACGTTAAATCATAAAAACGACCCGGCCAATCGGCATCCCCAAATCGAGAAACTACGTGACTGGGAAATTTCGCATGCAATAACTGAATTATTTGGCCGCATATGGTGCCGCTTGTGGTGCCGTATTTTTTGAAACCAAACGTCAACGTAAGCCAATTGTGGCCACAAAAAATTGGCTATCATGGTTTGAAAGCACAAAAAATTCACGGTTTGGTTGGGTCAATTTCGCAGAAATAAGGGGCGAAGATGCCACCTGACCACAAAGCGGACCATAGAGTCACTTTCTTTAGACGTATGACTCTTCGAAGACTGTTTGTGGATTTTGTGAGGCCCATATGCGGCAATTTTTTTTGTTTGCATAACCGCCTAATTGAAATAGGGGGCTCATCACTAAAGACGATTTTGTTAAAAAATACCTCCTTTTCGTTCAGTTTTTCAAACAGCCAATACACAAACATCCGCTAGCCTCCGGAGATGCCCAATTGTTGCGCACTTCGGCGAATTAATGTTCCAGGCTCATCTTCAACACTCTGCAGTAAAGCAGCTGTCTTTGCATCACTATTGTCAGCAACAATACCGTGAGGCTCGAGTTTACCATAGCGATCTCAGAAGAAGCCTGATTACCAGAAAAAGCTGCTCGAAATTTCCCAAAGTGATACACGATTTTCATAATAAATTTTTATACATAAAATTCTTTGTTCCAGAATGTGGCATTCCACTGTAAAAATTTCCCAACTTTTTAATAAATAAATGTCAAAAGATGACAGCTCAACTTTTGACATTTCATCATTTGACAGCCAATTTTCTTCCTAACCTCAAATTCGCCCACCCATTACAAATATTGTGGTGAAATGATTTGCTTAAATAACTTGTATTTGTACTATTTTAAATTACTGTTGGTAGTTCACACACCACAGAAATATTATACCAACAACAATTAACTACAACCGGTGTTTTTTAAACAAACAAAAAAATTCTGTACCTTCAGACAGCAGTTTTAGAAGTTGTCATACCACCAGACATTATCAATGAAGAAACATCAGGCGATATGATGGTACCTGAAGGAGGTTCTGCCAAATTGGTGTGCAGAGCTCGGGGCCATCCAAAGCCCAGAATAACATGGCGTCGTGAGGATGGCAGGGAAATTATAGCACGCAATGGAGCGCATCAAAAAACAAAAGGTAAGTAGCAGCAAAGAAACTATACAACAAGTAAATATGCATAAAAAATTAAAAAAAAAAACAAAATTGCTACTCAAAAATAAAACAAGAAAAAATAAAAAAATATATAAAAAATTAAACATGAAAAAATAAAAGAATATAAAAGTGCATGCATGTAAGTTTTACATTAACGAAAATTAAAACATGCACAGAAGAAAAAACCACAAAAAGTACAGTTTTTAAATAAATTTCTTAGAATAATTTAAAAATTGTTTAACATCGAGTGTTATTTTTTTGCTAATATGTTATGCTTCACTGCCATTTCATTTCAGCTTTAGCTGTAGAAGGTGAAATGTTGACATTGTCAAAGGTCACGCGATCCGAAATGGGTGCCTACATGTGTATCGCCTCGAACGGCGTGCCACCATCTGTCAGTAAACGTATGAAGCTACAGGTGCATTGTGAGTACAAAAAAAAAACGTTAAATGAAAACAACATTTTTACCAAAACAAATAAATAAATAATCTACTACATACTTTTGTATAAAACGATTTGCATAAATTAATAAACTTCTGTTTATTTTGCTGTGCGACATTAAAACAAGTATTTTAAATTACCAACAAAAAATTTGGAGCGTCATAAATTGAATGTAAAATTCGGTGTTATTAAAACTTCCATGATAATATTAAAACTGATGCAAGTTCCATTAAGATTTATGGGCTACTTGTTCGAACATTTTTTTAAATTTATAAAGACATGATAGATATCCTAAGGCAGAAAGGAAAATGAACAGCAGTTTTTAATTATTCATCTTACACAGCAGAGCAGAACAGCTGTTTTCGAAAGCCGCTACCATTTAATCATCAATACTCATGTGCGCTTTTGTTTGTCCCCATTTATTAGGTGACTTAATTGAATATGATAACAGTTTTTACTTTAAAAAATTTTATTAGGAAATTGCAAACGACAGCTGTATCAAGGATTTAATTCAAATAAGTTAAAAATTAAATAATTTGTGAAAAAATATATTGGAAATGCTATATTAAATTGAATTAAGATTCTATAGGCTAATTGTTCGAAATTTTAATTTAAATCTCAGAAGGACGTGATAAATATTCCAAGGCACAAAGGCAAGTCAACATCAGTTTTTGTTATTCAACTTACACAGCAGAGCAGAACAGCTGTTTTCGAAAGACGCAACCCTTTCATCATCAGTGCTCATGTGTATTGTGCTTGTCACCATGGCTTAGTTGAATGTGATAACAGTTCCTATTTACACAAATTTTATTGTGAAAAAGGATACGAGAACTGTATCAACCTGTTGTTAACATGTTATTGTTTTTTAATAACCGTGTTACCGTTTGATTATTTTTCTTCATGTTCCATTTTTCTGAATTTTTTGTTGGAAATGGCATGATAAATATATATTTACCAATTAAAAACGTTTATTCGACCGGGTCGTATCATAAGTTCACTCCAAATATTTAGTAAATTAAAACTCAATTTTTTTCGGGATCACTCCGGAAGGAGCCGTGGGGGAGATATCTCACCTTTGCCAAAACAATTTCTTTTATATGCTCATTTGGAGGGCAAAGGTGGGGAAAGTAGGGCAGAGCTTTAAAAAAAAAAAAAAAAAAAAAAAAACTGTCTATCTTCTCATTTTTCCTAATCTGTCCCCTCAATACTATCCCCTCGTTTTCAGTTCCGGCGCAATGCATTGCATATATAGGGGTCAACCCCTGAGTGCTGGTCCAAGATGAAAAAAAAAATATTTAGTAAATTAAAACTAAATTTTTTCGGGGTTACTCCGGAAGGAGCCGTTGGGGAGATATCTCACCTTTGCCATAAAACACTAAAAAGTAAATTTTTGGGGTTTATTAAGTGGAAAAACAATTTTTTTATAGGCTCATTTGGAGGGCAAAGGTGGGGAAGGTAGGGCAGAGGAAGATCGAACAACATCTCAGCTTCTTCATAAAAGCTTTAAAACAAAATTTTTAAGGAATGCAATTTGTTAAATTGTTTGTAACATCAAGTTTAAGTCATAATAAAACAAGGAAATATATTTTTAATATCAATGAAACGGGCTTTGTTGGAAAGAAAATTTTTTGAAATTACTGTTTAAATATGATTTCTGCCATGTGGCAGCCACGACTGGCACGTATAAGACGCAATCTGGAACACCAATTTTCAACAACTAAAAATCTCTTCCATAAAGTGGAGGGACACAATCCCAGTTGCTGAGAACGGCGACGAATTGATTGATTAGGATCATCCTCAATGCTTTTCTGTACAGCGTCTAAAGCTTCTTCAGTGCGCACTCAGTTCGGCCTCGTTTCACGGGACGCACATTATCAGTAACAGTAAATGTCTTGCGAAAACGATATATTGTTCTCCGACTTCCTACCGGTGGTGCATTTTAAGAGCTTGGTTATTATGGCAGACCTCGTTACAGCACAGATCCGGACGGGTTATGCAGTTTTTACAGTTGTGGCTTTTGCTGCTAACCCATAAAAGTAAAATGTTTCCTGCACAATCCCTGAAATAACAGTGCAACAGGAGGACATATAAGAAATGTAAAAGTAGTAGGTCTACCTCTGCTGAAAAGTATATCCTCCTAGTACGATCACTATAGTAGGAGCTGCCCTCGAATCCGAAACACATCCGAAGACACGTATAGAAACTTAGCAGAGGCTCTGTCCGACATAGTCTGTTGTAAGGAAGAAGGTCTAAAGACGCCTAGGTGCCGTAAGAGGACCGAAGTCAATAGAGAGCTGAAAACCTATACTGGTTTTGCTCTCGGGGGTTACACAGTTTTCGCAAACACAACTTTTACTGATAACCCATAGAACTTATATATATGTGCCTGCCTAGTGACCGAATAGGACGCGGGGCTCTTCCAGTAGGAAACTTAGCTGCACTTGGTTGGTTGGTTGGTATACGTGGCTGCCTGTATCCCACAAGCACTCAAGTAGGAGCTCTGAGATCCCGTTTTGAAACACCACTCCACTCGTCCTAATAGCTCCGAAAGGTCACAAAGGAAGTGATAAACTGTCTCTTCCTTGCCCTGATCCCGGCAGCTGCGACAGAATGCATTATAGGAGAGACCTATCCTACCAGCATGTCTGCCTATTGCCCAGTTCCCCGTCACTACTGCGACGAGTCTTGAGATGTCCCTACGGATCCTATTGATCACCTGTGCTGTCCTCCTGTCTGGACTACTGTAAGAAGACCTAAAGTAGTAGGGGGTCACCTGCCAATAACGTAAGTTCGAAATAAGAAAATAGGCACAAGGACGCCTAGATTTTAGCTAAAAATCAAAAGTCAATAGAAAGTTAAAACCTATAATGGTTGGCTTTCGAAGGGTTACTCTGCTTTTCAGACATTACTTTTGCAGGTAGCTCCTTAAAACTTATATGCTACTGTCCAATCTCTAAATAACAGTGGAACGGATGTGTATATAAGAGTCTAAAAGAAGTAGGTTCACCTACGAGTCTGAGTAAGAAACAACAGGTTTTTTTAGGAGTAGGACCAGCACTCAGGGGATAACTCCTACATATGCAGTGCATTGCGCTGGAACTTGGAAAATAGACTTTGGGAAGGAGGATAAAGGGAGTAGTGTCTGTGAATATTCGACTTGAACCCCCTCAAATTGTAAGTGGCGGGGAAGACCACTGCAGGTAGTTTGTTCCACATACGGACTGTTCGGCCAAAAAACGAATTTTCTCTGTAATGCGTAGTGCGATTCGTTGGAATATCGACCACAAACGCATGCGCTCTTGATGAAAAACGTGTTGAGCGTAAGAAAGAATGGGTTTCAGGAACAAGTTCCCTAATTTCACCAGAGCACCTGCCATTATAGTAACGATAGAACAATGACACGCACCCCACATTGCGACGATGCTCAAGAGAGTCAATAGAGTTGGCTACCCTACTGTCTCCGATGAGTTTTATCGCCCTCTCCTGTACGCGGTCGAGTAACTTCAAAATAGACTTTGAAGCACCGGCCCAAACATGAGAATTGTATTCCATCTTCGGTCGGATGTAAGTGGTGTAAATATTAAGAAGATCGGTAGGGGTGAAGTATCTCTTGCACCGTCTTAAGAAGCCAAGGCACTTGAATGCTTCTTTTGCGACCTGAAAGACATGTTCCGTCCATCTGACAACACGCTGCACTTTCATGCCCAGAACATCAAGAGCCCCTGACTCCATAATCCTTACACCACCCATAGAAACAGATGAAGCAGCTTGGTCATACGTACGTCGATGCGTAAGCATACACCACTGGGTCTTACGGGCATTGGGTAAAACAGAAACTCAAGTCAATAGAAAGTTTATAGCACCTACACTGGTTTGGCTATCGAGGCTTCACCGGTAGTCTAAACTGGTACCACGGAATCCAGTACTGGCCCAGCAGTTTACTGCGACTGGTGAGGTCTCTTTCGGGAGTAGACGTGGTGGTTGTGGTTTACACCAATTACACTGTACAACACAAAAAAAAATTACAAGGTCCGACCTAAAACTGTTGATAGAGGAGACAAAAAAAAAAGACACGTGTATCGGCGTTTTGAAAGAAAGAAGGACAAAAAAGACCCATACTTTGAAGAGTTAAAGGGTTAAAATATTCTACAAAAATGTTCTCCGTAACATTTTACATAAATTTGCTGAACACATTTTGTACCTAAAATGTATGGATCACATGGATTCTTATGCCGATTAACAATGAGAATATGCCAGAGCTGGGAAACTTTAATGCACCCTCAAATGAAATTCAGATGTAAGCTCTCAAAACGCCGATACACGTGTCTTTTTTTGTTGTCTCCTCTATAAAAATTTTTAGGTCGCACCTTGTAATTTTGGAAAAATTTTTATTTTGTTGTACAGTTCCAATAATTATTGGAAGATTTGTCAGATAAGGATTGATGACCGACCTTTTTGGTTGGGCTTCCGTCCGGCTGAGAGGAGCAAAATGTATGTGTTGTTGTTAATCAACAGAAGCTTCTTATGGTACATTCGTATCTTAAAGTAGCAGAGATCTCGTATATAGGATCGAACACTTTAGCAAGGTGTTAGTGCATGGAGTATTACCGTACTAGGGATTGCCACCTGGACGACCAAGCGTCGCTTAGGTAGGACCCCCGAGTTGAAACAGAGGTGCTGGTGGATACCTAATTTAACACTCTGGTGAAAGAATCGTCGGATGAGGTCCTCTGGACAGGAGCTGACATTAAACTTATAGTTCTTCGAATTGGCCGCTCAGAAGGCCGATCATGCACGCCAAGAAATGGAAGAAGTGCACGAAGAGTTTGACGAATAGGACAATTATGTTGAAAATTTTAACAATTTGCACGCATTGCTCTAGTGTAAGTCGATTCATAATGAAATTTTAAAGCAACCTATTAAATGGGTGCTCAAATAAAGCAGTAATGCCAACTCAAACTTGTGACACTCTCCTGTCAGCATATGCAAATATTTTCTTAAACTAAACTAAAAGCAATTAACGCGATAAATTCAGCTTCTAAATTAACAATTAATATCTTAAGGTTATATCGTTTCTAAATGCGAATATTAATATAACAAATCAGCAACAATGGGAAAGGCCACACACACTCAACTTTTAGCAAAACTTATGAATGAATATTCAGTGAAGTTAAAACCGACAACCTATAAATATTATGAATTATATTTATTTCCGTCTCACCAGGTTTTGACTTTTATGAGTCGATACAAGTCAACTACAACTACAGCACGCATACTTTACTTCACATGTACACACACACACATGTACACACACACACATACACACACACATATGCACGGAAGTGTCTACCCAGTCAGCATGTGGCAGATTGTTTCACCAAACTGATTCTTTTTCGATTACCTGAGATGATCAAAAACTGATTAATCAGTTCTGCGCTTAAAATAAGACTCGAAAATGATTCCCAGAAATACTTAGAAAGTGATTTAAAAAACAAAACAAACACAAACAGCAAGCAAAAAAATATATAAAGTGTACATATTATATTTCTCAGTGAATTCATATAAAAATTAAATAAAACACTTAAACAGAACCAAGAGAATGAACTTGAAAATGAAGATATTCAGAATATGGCACAAAATGAAGGAGTAAAAACAACAGAAAAGAAGAATGAATTTTCAAGTGATGAAAAAACGCGAGAAAAATCGCCAGGAGCTGCAAGCGACGTAACCATTGAGTAAGGAAGGACTTCATATCGTTACAGTTCAAAAAACATAATTGTTTGCTTCTTTACAGATATGTGATGCAGAAGATAACCCTTGCCGATTTTGGCATTGACAGTTCTATAGAGTTTTTGAAATTTTTAAATTAGAAAATAAGCCCAAAGCTCCGGGAAAAGACAAAAATGCAATTGACGGAAAATTAAACCAGAAAAGTTTAGCAAGAAGTTGCAGGAAGATGGTGAAGACGACGAGTTGGATGAAGGGAATAAAGAAGATAAAGAAAAGTTGTAAAAAAAAAAAACTCAAGAAGCTAAAGCGGTTCAGTGTGGCTGAATTAAAACAACTTGTGTCGCGGCCGGATGTTGTGGAGATGCACGATATCACTGCACGTGATCCCAAATGGCTAGTACAATTAAAAGCTGACAGAAATACTGTGCAGGTACCATGTCACTAGTGTTTTAAGCGTAAATACCTCCAAGTAAAACGAGGTATTGAAAAGCGTCCATTTGATTTGCCAGCATTTATCAAAAAAACTGGTATCATGGAAATGAGAGAATCCCCGCAAGAAAAAGATGATACCAAGCAAGAATGATAAAATAAAGATTACGCCTTGCGCATGATTTACCGTTTGATGACGTATTTGTTCCCTCGAAGAGATTGCCAAATGTTTATTATATGCAAAACTAATACTTTCTCGTACAAAATTAATATTTTATGCTATATTTGGCAACTCTTCACACAATTTACTCTGAGAGATTTCCAATTTACTCAGAGAGATTTCCAACAAGTAAATTAAATCGGATTTATGAAAGTGCAAGTTTTGTGTTATATTTTATAATAAATTGTGTTATATTTTAAAATAATTATTAAATAACTTAAAGTGTAAAAAACTTATTAAAACTTGATTTTTAAAGCTCATAAACTGTAAACAAAAAACCTAAATTAAAGAGAAAAGAGAACAAAAAGAGCAAGCATGAAATGTGCAGTGGGCAATTGCAAACAAAGTAATAGCAAAAAAACAAGTGAGAAATAATTGTGTTAAAATGTGATATTGTTATCAAATTTTTTTTTTGTTTTCAAAGCGATGTGTCATTTTGTAGTTTTCCAAGAAATGAAGCTCAAAGGAAGTTATGGCTGATATTTTGCAAGCAAAAAATTTTGTTTTGAATGGGGAAAAAAGAAAAATAATTAGCACTTGGGTTCAATATTTATATAAAATAACTATAAATTAACAATTTCAAATAAAAAACAGGGGAAAGTAAAATAATTTTTTAAAATTGTTTATTATCAAACAAATTTAATTTGAAAAAATCGCAATTTGCCCCACTGTCCTGTTTTTACAATAACATAATAGTTCTCCAACAGAATTTTATTAGCCAATCAGAACACATGTTGAGTGACGTCAGAGTTCCATCATGCGCAGAAAAATATTTTTATTTCAGCTTGTTGGCGTAATCTTTATTTTATCATTCTTGATATCAAGTCTACAAACTGAATTTTATAACTTTTTATTTATTTATTTAATATTAACCTTTAACTACCCACAAGCGTCTCGCGGACACATTTTTGAATTACACTGCTCATAAAAGCTAAAGTATTTATTCTTGAGAAATTCCGTTTTACCTATTCTACAGCGATGGCCTTGAGAATAGAAATGTGCAATAAAAATATTTGTAGCATAAATAGTTTTTTATTTATTATTAATAAAGAAAAACAGCAGCGCATCAACCCACAAGTGTCCAATAGACACATTAATATACTATTTGAATTGAGGCGGCCAAGTTTTATACAAGTGATCACCGTTCTGAAACAGCTTAGTCGCCGTTGAAATCATTGTTTCTTCCTCTTTCTCTGAACAGGTTGTTTGTTTGCATTTATACTACATCAAGAAATCGCAGAGCAGATTTTGTCACAATATTAGTTTTTGTACCAGCTGTTTTGAAACAGTGCTGCGAGAAATGCCAACGAAATGTCTGTTCTGAACACTCTATTAAAAACATTATTTGTAATATTTGTTTAAAAAATAATTAATTAAAGATAAATAAACAAACTAACTGAGTAAATAATATCAATAAAAGATTTTTACAATGTATACCGTTTTTGTTTCATTGATTACTTTAATGAGTCCGTTGGACACTACGGGTCACTTACGTTACAATAGCATACTGGGTAGTTAAGGGTTAAATAACAATTTTTAAATTACAAATTGAATTTTATAATTTTTATTTATTTTTGTTATATGTTATTTTTAAATTAAATTAAAAACAAAACATTAATAAAAAATCTTGTATTGATACAGCAAAAATCCAATTAAAAATGCGTATAATATGATTCGAAAAAGACTCCTAAATGAGCAGTAATATGACTGAAAAATGACTCGAAGATGATTCGCAAAACTGTCTCGAAAATGAGCCGAAACTGATCAGAAGTACGAATCATAAAAGACTCCTTTAGAAGAGTCTCGGCTAGGGTAACATTTTCTCCCGAATGGACAGTCATTTTCGACTCGAAAACGAGCGCATAAATGCATATTTTAATCGTGCGAAGGAATTGAAAAAGACGCGAATATGATCAATAATTTCATAAAATGCTGACTGGGTATAGACAATCATAAGAACTCGCAAAGAAAATGTTCAATATTATATTCATTGTCCTTTGAGAGAAATATTTGTTATTTGTTGCCATTTTGTCTATGTGTGCGAGTAACTATTGGCAGGTAGACAGAACCACAGGAGGTTGGTTGTTGTACTTTCACAGTTATTCTTTTTGATTGTTGTAATTCTTTTTTATATATTTTCTTTTTTATTTCAATCTTATTGCCAGTAATACGAGCAGCTTTAGTTGTTTTTGTTGCTTTATCGCGGTATTTTGTTATATTTTATACCAAAGTTTGTTAGTTGTGCTGTAGATTCCTACTTAAGTTGCAACTTTAATGGAAGTAAAGAAAAAAGTGCACAGGTACGAGCATTTCCGGTTTATTGTTCTTGGCTTCCGCTACCAACCCCACCATTAACACTCCTCTAGTTGTTTGGCAACACTTTGTTAATGGTGCAGAAATGCATGGATTATTTACGCGCTATATTAAAAACTTAACACCGTTTATGTAAGAGAAGCTAATAGTACGAGTAACCAGCCATCGACATGTATTTTAAGGCTGGGGATTTAAGCAGTTTGTGAAATTGAAGGTAAAAAGTATAAAATCGCATTATAAAATCTATTTGGTATTAAGCAATTAAGAAGGTATGAAATATTTAAACTCAATTTTCTTACATGTGAATTTATTAATTCCCAAATTGTAAATAAAATGTTATTTTATACACTAGACAACAAAATGTTTTTGAAGTAATTTTGAGAAGATTAAAGCGCAACTACAAAAAATAATATATTAAAACCATATTTTTTTTTCTCATGGAGACATGCATATTGGAATCGATATAGAATAGACGGTTTGGATATTTTGAATTGAACAGTGCAAAATTCGTTAAAGTGATCTGCAGCAGAAATAATCCTTAATATCTAGGAGTGATACTCGACTGGAGGTTATCCTGGAAGGACCATATAGAAAGTAGGGTGATCAAGACCCAAAGAGTCTGGGCTTATTGCAGAAGGGCAATTGGGTCCAAATGGGGAATGAGCCCAAAGATGGCACACTGGCTCTATACGAGGGTGGTAAGACCAATTGTAACGTACGCCTCGTTAGTATTGTGGACGTCCTTGGAGAAGAAGGTTAATATCAAACATCTTCAAAGGATACAAAGACAGTGCTGTATCGGCATCTGTGGCGCGATAAGAACCACATCAACTAAGGCGATGGAAAATATTCTATCAATACTGTCTATTGATATACAGGTTAAATACGAAGCAGCTCTGGCTGCTACGAGATTGATGGTGATGGGTGAGTGGCTGACAAGGGAACACACAACCAAACACCAGTATAGTACACGTCTTACCCGGGAACAACGTTCACACGGTTACGTGCGATAGGATCCCTATTAGATATGTACAATCACACTGCACCACTATAATATCGGAAGGTATGGAGTGGGAGGGTGCAGGTACAATAAACCCCATAACTAACCTATACACGGACGGGTCGAGGATTGGTGACCGATCGGGTGTAGGCTTCTGTGACATGGGTCGTAACTTTCGCAAATACTTCCGATCATAGCACGGTATTTCAGAGTGAGATCGTGACTATTGCGGAAGGGATAAAATGGTTGAAGGAAATCGATAACAGACTACCGATTCGTATATTCACGGATAGTAGGAAGGTCATCGAGGCCCTGAGGAATCATGTGCTTCAATCTCGGTGTGTACTACAGTGCAAGGATGAGATTAACTCATACACGCAATGTGGGGGCATAGAGATAATATGGATTCCAGGACATCAGGGGATACCTGGAAATGTTGAGGCAGATAGGCTAGCAAAGATGGGAGCATTAATGGCGAACATCATACTGGATAGTCCGAAGCCATTTCAGGTTTTTTAGAACGAACTAAAGCGATGGGCTATAGAATTGCATACAAGCGATTGGCAGCACTCTACCGTAGGTAGGGTGACTAGAATTCTATGGGGGGACCCAGATGGTAGGAGGACAAAGGAGGTCCTAACATTGAGTAAGCCAACATTACGGAGGTTGGTTTATTTAATAACAGGACATACAGAGTTAAGGACTCACCTGGCACGAATGAGTATCGTTGGCGATATAACATGCAGGGCCTGCCAGTAAGAGGACGAGACACTGGAGCAGTACTTGTGCTACTGTCCAGCTTTTAGCCAAGTCAGAAGACAAACATTTAATCAGGAGATTATACAGGAGATGGAATTTCTTAGGGGCTCTAATTGGAAAGAGGTAAGGAAGTACATTGAAGAAACTAGGTTCTTGACGTAATCGAACTCACAGGTTTCCATGGTATCGGTGGAGGCTCCCTACAGTAGAGCGCACAACAGGCCTATGAGGCCTAAGTGTAATCCGAAATGGATTGGGATGGCCCCTCTTTTCAACCTAACCTAACCTAATATGTGTTTTTTCGGAGCCCGCTGAATTAGTAGTGGGGGTCACTTGGCCGACGTAATTTTTAATTTTTAACCGAAATCTAGTTTTAATATATTGAAATAAAAATATTTTTATTCTAAAATTCTTAATTCTTATCTTTAGGCTCTAGGTTTATAGACCTAGAGCCTGAAGATAAGAATTAAGAATTTTAGTCAAAAATAAGGTCGAATAATATACAAAAATTAATTATTATTTTTATTCTATTTAAAAAAATTTTTTTTTTATTAAAATCAAAATGATAATGTAATTTTGGACACACTTTATTATATCGAAATGTTACTGGGTAACGATATCAGGTAAAATACCATCCAAATTTTTACTAAATAAATTTTAAAAATTGTTCACATATTACGTAACGCGTTTTTTAACCTGAGCCAACTTTAAAACTTTATTTTAACAGGTTCACTAACGGAAAGGCCGTTTGGGGGTATATCTCTCCGTAAGTAATTTTTTAGGGTACTTAAGCGTAGAAGAATTTTTTTTTATAGAGTCATTTAGGGGGCGAAGACAGGTGGAGGGCTAAGACAGGATATGATCAGAGGGCATCTCAGCTTCATAAAAGTTTAAAAATTGCATTTTTAAGGAATGTAGGATATACAATTTGTTAAACATTTACACTATTTTTTTCATATAATAGTTTACGTCAACGCCCACCAAAGGGGGTGAGGTCCGAAAATTGATTTTTCTGATTTTAAGGCTCCCATTTCAAAGCCTTGAACCTTCTGTGACATAAAAATATCTATAATTTACTTAAAAGATTACAAAAAAAAAACTATAAATATTCAGGTATGTGATAGAAATCGATCGATTTAAAAAGTAAATCGCTTTTCTAAATCGACTAGTGTGTGATAGATTTCGATCGATTTTATATTCCACTTATGTTTCATTTCCATATAATTGTTATACAGTGAACTCGCGAAAACGTGAACTAATTTTTCCCAAGGCAGTTCACATATTCACGTTATCGAGTACCCAAATTAAAAAAAAATACCGTATTTGAGATAAAACATGTATATTTTTGTAAGTAAAAATGCTCAACACCAATTTAAATTAATTGTTTTATTAATTTTTAATAACAAAAAATAAAATGCAATATATTCATTTCACTTTGCACTCGAAAAATAATAAAATAATGCATCTAAAATAAAAGACAAAAGAAATTAATTTTTAATAAACAAGAATAACAAAATATACACTAAAAATAGTAGGAACATTTGCTTCTTGCTGGACAATTAAGGATTAGTTAAGTAAAGTTTAAAAGAAAAAATCAGTCATTCTTTTTTGGTAAGTTTTTTTTTTGCAGCCTTTAAAAGAGCTTTTACTTTAAGGTTTCTCAGCACTCTAATGTCACTTTGGTCTACCATCTCGTTTTCAGCCCATATTAAAACCTTATCGAAAGCTTCTACAGCTTCCCGGCATTTAACTGTAACTTCTGGTTGAAATATAATCGAATCATCATCATCGTCGGTATCATCCTGAATCTCAAAACTTCCTGCTTTTAATATAAACAGATTTGTTGAATGTTTTTGTTTGACTAAAGAGGGGTTTGTAATTATTTTAAATAATATTGAAAACCATTTGACCCGTACATCCATTCCACTTCCAATTCAAGTAGTATTTGATGCAATTTTCTTCTTAACACAGGTCTTCCAGTCGCGCCATACCTTAATTAAATTTATGGAATAAGTATTTTTAATGAGCATCTTGTAAACCCATAAGTGCATTAAAACTTACTTTCTTCCAGCCTGCCGTGTCATGCGTTGGCGGTCCATGGCTATTTAAATCTGTGGTCAAATCAGAGCATAAACGCTCTCCATCCACGCTGTGTCCTTTGGTAAAACCCCTGGCAGTATCTGGTTGGTTTTCCATAAACTGGATTCAGACATCTTTCTGAATATTATTCTTATGCTTTCCACTGCAGGTGTTTGTAACAAAAAACTACTTTTTTTATTTTTATATAGTTTTTCTTACATTTTTGTTAAGCTGCTTCGCCTTTCGTTCAAGTAAAAAGTGCTGATTTAAAAATGGTTTTAAACCGACATTATCGAAATTCGTCACATGTTAAAATGGTATTTTTTTTATTGAAACAAAGTGGAATATGAAATCGTTGCAACAAATCGACGTAGGATAACACATCACATGTTTTGTCGATTTGAAAAGTTTTGACGACGAAAACGTTTTTTATCACATACCTGATTATATTATTATGAAATCTTTTTATTTGACACATTGTTGTCACAACACTACTATATATAAATGAAATTTATTTGTTGGTGGTTAAGCAATGTCTATATGCATTTCATTGGTGCTTTACCAAATCGTCAGTAGACTTTAACCACAGTTTTGAAAAGTTAAAAACCTCTTATCTTATCTTAGATGGTTTTTGGAAGTATATGCATAAGATAAGAGGTTTTTAACTTTTCAAAACTGTGGTTAAAGTCTACTGACGATTTGGTAAAGCACCAATGAAATGCATATAGACATTGCTTAACCACCAACAAATAAATTGCATTGATTATATTATTTTTTTTTTTTTTAGGAGTAGGACCAGCACTCAGGGGATGACCCCTATATATGCAATGCATTGCGCCGGAACTGAAAACGAGGGGATAGTATTGAGTAATATTGTTTTTTTAGAGGTTGTTCCAGTTCTTCTAGGGGAACTTTTTTCCCTCTGGCCCGATTCAGCCCATTTACGAATTGGACAATCCTTCAAAATTTTTCTGTACCAATTTTTAAGAGTCTGGTTCCTTGCGTTTGGTCTGTATCGTGATTTTCACAGACGGGCGGACAGAAGGACCTACGGACATGGCTACATCGTCTTAAATTTCATCACTGATCAAGAACATAATATATTATATACTTTATGGGGAGGGATATTTTGCTGCGTTACACGCGCAATGAAAATTCTTTTTTTTTGGAGGTATAAAAATTACCAATTCGCTTTATTTTGATGTGAAGTCAAAATAATTTTTTGATGCATGTACAAATCTGAATTGTCATTAAGAAAAAGTACCGAAAACTGGTACAATTTTACTCTTTATAACTCAAAATTTTCTAAAAGTGCAAGAACATATTCGAGTTTATTTTATTATTTTTTATCTTTGACCAGCCCTCAGAAAAGAGGGGATAGTATTAAAGGGACAGATGAAGAAAGATGAGAAGTTAGAGAATATTTTTTTTTGCTACAGGGCCGACGAAGGGGCATGCTGTTACTCTGCTTCTCATGGCCTGATCAATCGCAAGAATCAGGCTTCCTAATTTCATAGTTATTCATAATGAAAACCACATAACTGGCAAGTTCTTCCGCAGCATTTAGTGACAATTTTCCTGAATTGTCCTGAAGGCCAACTATTAACAATTTTATTTCAAAACTATTAAACATATAAATATTCTTAATTCAAATCCAAGTAAAATTTTTTAAGCACGCAAGTGCTAAACCTTTACAATTAACTGGCCACAGCAAAAACGTTTAAGTTATTAGCAGAAAAAAGTTTCCACATTTAAGAAACTTACTTTTTGACTTTTTGCGTGACTTTAAAAAGTATATTTTGCTTCATTTCCCTCAACTAATAGTTTCCAACACTTAACGTGCAAAAACGTAAACGCTGGAGGCGTGTGTGTTCAACTGAGTGAAGGAAGGCACACGTTATAAACATGTGTGCAGTAACGCTCACATCAGTTTGTCTGCTTGTGTTAGTCTGAAAGTCTCCCATGACTGCCAAGACACGCATCTAGCATTTGTTAAGTTTTCTTTTGTGGGTCATTGAAATTTTTACACTTTGGCTTGTGTGTGTGTGAGAGAGTTCGATAGTTTTTGAAATGAATTTTCTGGTTGCTAAAGTATTCAGTTGTTTATTGCCACCTGTAGATGGAGTGTAAGAATTACAACAACAGCAGCAGCAAATAGAAGAAATATTTAATATCCTGCTTTTCTTTCAATGTTCACAGCAAATGCGTAAATATATCGAGAATCAATAGAAACCATTGTTCGTTGAACTCCCTGGAAAACAAAATGTTTTTAGCAAAATTGGAAGTAAATTTTCCAAAGTATGAAGAAACCTGCATGAGCACGGAAACACACATACGCAAGCACACACACACACACATACACATCAAGTAACATGTATGTGAATTGGTGAAAGTCCCAAAAGATTTCAAAGGAAATATATCAGATGTCTATCTATCAGCAGCACATCTACGGAACGAGAAATGAAACAAAAAACACAATCAAACAAAACATTTATCTTTTCAATATATCTTTAATACTTAAACACAAATAAATTCATATGCGTTTGCGGAATTCAATTTACTGAAAGCCACCACAACAGAGAGCAAGAATATAGCAGTGATTTTGAAAAGTTAACTTTTTATAACAAAAATGGAATTTTTGTACGGCAAAGCGATATCCGTCTGCACGGGAAACTGGTAGAGACTTCGGAAATGGTCCTCAATGGATGGATTGCTATGGAAAATCACCAACATCTGAAACATAGTTCCAGAGCTGGAAAATTTAATTTCGTTTTTTGGATTTTTAAAATTTCTATTTTTATATTTTATTGTATGTTGTTAAGCAATGGGGTCAATCATATTATTTTATTCCCAATATTTAGTCACACTTTTTCAGGGAAATAAGTTAAATGCATTAATTGATAAAAATGCTTTGATATTTACTTAGCAAAAAGTTGGGAAGCTTTAATCAGGGAACGCTACACTCTTGAACAAAGAATTTTATTTATAAAAATCTATTATGAAAATTTTACTGTATCACTTTGTAAAATTCCAGTAGTCTTTCCTCGTAATTAGGCTTCTTCTGAGCCTGCAGTAGGTAATTTAATCGCTACCTTCGAGCTTCTCGGTACTGTTGCTAACAATAGACCAAAATAATTCTCTCGTAGTGGCCGTAGTGATGCAAACACAGCCGCTGTACAGCAAAGGGTTAAGAATGAGTCTGGAACATCAACTCGTCGACGTTCGCAACAATTGGGCATCACCGGAGGCACTTTGGGTAACATTTTGCCTAAAGATCTTCATCTTCGCGCTCATAAAGTTCAACTCGTTCACGAAGTAAAGCCGGCCGACGTTTGAGAGTTGTCTGTTTGAAAAACTGAACGAAAACAACGCATTTTTCAACAATAACCATCTTTAGTGATGAGGTCCATTTTCAATCAGGCGGTCATTCAAACAAACAAAATTGCCGCATATGGGCCTCACAAAATCCACAAACAGTCCTCGAAAAACTATTACATTTGAAGAAAATTACGATATGGTGCGATTTGTGGCCAGGCGGCGCACATAGGGGTATTTGCCCATTCTAGCCGGACATTAGGCTAAAAATTAATATTAACCCTCACAGGTATAACCGGGTCTGTGCAAACCTTTTGCATATAAAATTGTGTATAACTTTATTGTTTTTCATGGTAGAAACAAATCCTTTCATGACTTCCTGGAGCAACATTCTCCAGACATAATAAACAAAAAATCAGTTCGATTGCAGGTCCGGATTCGTGTTAATCCAGGTTTTAAAATATTTTTTGTTCAAACGTCATAACCAGGTCTGTGCAGACCTGTGAATAATTTGTACGGGATGAAAGGGGGACAGGTGATTTAAACCGTTTTTGAAAGGTGTTTGGAAAAGAACATGTGTATAAAATGTAAATATTGAATACAGCGCAAGTAAAATATTAGGATATCAGCAGAATTTGAAGCTGAAACATCTGTACATCTAAATTGAGGAGTACTCATTTGAAATTTTCAAGAAAAATAAAAAGTAAAAAAGTATAACGGTATTATTTCTATAAAAGTCTAAAGGCCTAATTCATAAAAAATATTTCATGCTTATAACCTTCTTATTTGACAATTATCCCATAGAAATATGTCAAATAGCGATGTTATAAGCATGAAATATTTTTTATGAATTAGGCCTTAAATATTTAGTATTTTTAGTGAATAACAATTATTTGGATTTTTTTTCCACAAAGTCAAACGATAAATATTTTTATGGTTCGTTTTCTTATAAATAAATGCTTAGAATAAATTTGTCTTTGAGTATAGAAAACTGACATCAGCATTTGCTACCGATGATATGATGGACGTTGTGAGCCGCACCGCAATATTTTTATGTTTACCAGAAGAAGAGTGAAGCCAAATGGAAGTAAGGTTAGGATTATGGTTAGTCGCTGATGATGAACATCCCGATGAAAGTACTCCTTTCGAAGGTGATGATGAGACAGACTTGGCCATTGAGATAGGGAGTATTTTTATGACGATAATGACGACTTGGAAGAATTTTATGAAGGCGCGGATGGTTCCCCTAAGTTTTTGAGTTTATAAAGGGTGTTTTTTATGAATTTTTTTTTTATACGAATCACTCTGTTGTCTGACAGCTGTTTTGACAGTTTAAAGTGACGTCTCTACTCAATATTGTTTGGCAAATCATCATGAACAGGTTAAGTCCAGAACAACGCTTCCAAATCGTGGAAATTTATTTTCAAAAACTGTGTTCAATTAAAAATGGTTATCCGCTTTTTTGCCGCAAAATTCTCTCGCCGTTCAAGAATTACCAATGCATCCCGATAAATGTACTGTTTGGTGCGGTCTATGGGCTGGTGGAATCATCGGTCCTTATTTCTTTAAAAATGAGGAAGGACGACGCGTTACCGTGAATGGAAATCGATACAGAATCATGATCAATGAATTTTTGGTGCCAAAACTTCAAGATATGGATGTAAACGATATGTGGTTTCAACAGGATGGTGCCACTTGTGCGAAACAATGCGGGCGAAACAATGGACTTATTGAAAGAACATTTCAATGACAACATTATTGCGAGAAATGGACCGGTGAATTGGCATCCGCGTTCTTGTGATTTGACGCCACTCGATTATTTTTTGTGGGGATACCTGAAATCATTGGCTTCCGTGGATAAACCAGCAACGATTGACGCTTTGGAAACCAGTATTCAACGTGTCATTGCTGAAATACGCCCTCAAATGCTTGAAAAGGTGGTCGAAAATTGGACCTCCAGAATGATCTTTGTGCAAAATAGTCGTGGTGGCCATATGCCCGAAATTATATTTAAATGTTAAATGACAAGAAATTATCTACCAAATAAAAAATTTTTTTTGGCCATTTCATAATTTGGCATGTGTTTTATTTAAATTTCAAATCAGCAAGCTCTTATAAAAATACCCTATATATGGACTATGGGCCGTCAAGATCCATTTTCAGGAACCGTGAGAGTTCGATTTTATAATAACAGCACAAGATCATATTCATTCATTTAATTCAAATTTCAAATTAATTTTCCAACTTTATTATTTTCCTGGTAGCTGTAGGCCTTCGGATAGAGGACCAACCATCATTCCATGCCGTATCTTCTTCCAGTCGACCATCTTGTTCTCTTTGTTATAAATTGGACAAAAATCAACGAAAAACACAGTTTCATTGCATGTATTGCAAAAAGTCGGTATGTTTACAGCATTCACATACCAGGTTCTCATGTATTGAATACCGTGCATAAAATTTCTTTGATAACTTTTAGCTAATGAAATAGCGTATATAGCTACACTCTAAGACTTTTGCTGGAATTTACGTTCATATTTTGCATAAATTCCTGTTGAAAAAATCGTGTTGTTTAAAATTACGTGAATTTTGATCGTACAACAAGAAAATGAATGAGAAATAAACATAATTTGTCCTATTTTAAACAAAGTACTAATTATTATATAAAAATTGTCCCCTTTTAAGCAAGTGCGTTTAAAAATGTGTTCAATGTGACTTAAAAATACGACAAATGTTTTAAATTAAACATGTCTATCCAAGAACGCAACACTTAATGTAATAATAGAATTTTTTTTTCATAAAGAAGAAGCTTTAGAGCGTTTTTATTTTACAGCATATGGCGTGATATTTTTTGTAAAGGAAAAATAGATATAATTAATATTTAAAATATTTATAAAAAAAGGTATAAACAAAATGTTAAAATGCCAAGTGTGTGAAAAAAGATTTCAATGTTTAAAAACATACCATTTGCATTTATACGGTCATAAAAATGAAAAAAGCAATGGGTTTAAGTTTTTGTATTCAAGATGCGGAAAAACAACTACATCGTTTATTTTTTTAATTTTAATAAGCATTTATATTTTTTAATACCTTTAAGTTTTCAATAATATAATACCTCATTTGAAATATATATATTTATTTTACATATTTAATTTGTTTTACGTAAGTTTTTATATATATTTTAAAATAAAAATAATTTTAAATAATAATTGTACAAGTGCGTTTTATTTAATTATAGGATTAAAATTAAACATATACTCGTATGTACCTAAAACATGGGGAAACTAGACACAATATGTTTAAAAGTATTAAACATATTTTGTTCAAAAATCCACAAATTGTTTGTAAATATATGTTGTGTAATTTTAGGTCAATTATATTCGGTAAAGTGTTGCTGACTATTATTGACGTAAATTTCAACAAAAGTGTTTTAGAGTGTACATAAGATGCATATAAATGTGTTTATATTATTAATTTTGGGTTTTTGCCGTCACAAAACTTATTTACACACACTTTTAGGAAACCTGTATATGTATTTCCATAGAAGTCCCATATAGGTCTGCACAGACCTGGTTATACCGTTTAGCGCCAAAAAGCTCCTTATACCTCGGAGGGTTAAGAAATGTAAAAATTTAAGTATGCAGCTCGACACACAACGAAATTCTGCATCGTATAATGAATCTCCAGGAGAGTTGAGTCAATTGCATACGCTTATACTGAATTTTTACGGTTTTGAGACATTTACAATAGCCCTATTCACAATCTTGTGCAAATGGTCGTGCATCATTGCTTTTGCAAAATAATTGTACTCTACACCAACAAAATACATTGAAAATGCTCTCAAATACTCTCTCAATTTGCAAATGCTATAATGCAAGACCATTTGCACAGGATTGTGAATTGAGGTAATATATTTTTTTTCGTGGCTAAACGAATTAAGATTTTACGTTGATTATTTTTCTGGGAAAGGCTATATTATCAGCTGCTTATATTAAATTTTAAAATAATTTTATTTAAAATTGTTATGATAAGAAAATTTGTTCGAAATTAAGAAAAATTATTTTTTTGCAAAATATTTTGTAAAAAAAAAATACATCAAAAGGTTTTTGAAAGCGAGTTCCATCGAGTTCGTAAGAATGTTATAGTTCACTATAAAAAATGAAATCTCTACATTTAGACAGGAAAAAAAACCTTGAACATTTTTGCGCCATTTTTTTGGGGGATCTTTTGAAAATTCCACCTTTTTTCTGTTTTTTTTTTTATCTTGGACTAGCACTCAGCGGATGACCCCTATATATGCCATGCATTGCGCCGGAACTGAAAACGAGGGGATAGTATTAAGGGGACAGATTAGGAAAGATCAGAAGACAGACAGTTGTTTTTTGTAGCTATTTCAACTTTTTACTTCGCCGGCTAATTTTTGCTACAGGGCCGACGAAGGTGGGTGCTGTTACTCTGCTTTTAGTACATTGCCGTGTCAGTCGCCGCCAATTATGTTCAGTGACCAGTGACTATGCCTTCATCATTGAAACAGGCTGGCAACAACTAACACAACCACGCACTAATGCTGATCACGACCCTCCACTTCATAGTTTCGTGTTCTACTACTTCAGCCAACATCACCCACACTTCCACTCACCTAAATATTTAGTTTGACAGCTTTACACAATTCTTTTAGCAGGTCTTTCATGAAATGTTGCTCAAACTAAATTTGCTTTTTAAATTGAATTAAAATTCATAGGCTAATTGTTCGAAATTTGTTTTTAAATCTCAGAAAGACATGATAAATCTTCCAAGGCACAAAGGCAAGTCAACATCAGTTTTTGTTATTCAACTTACACAGCAGAGTAGAACAGCTGTTTTCGAAAGACGCAACCCTTTCGTCATAAGTGCTCATGTGTATTGTGTTTGTCACCACTTATTAGGTGGCTTAGTTGAATGTGATAACAGTTCCTATTTACACAAATTTTATTGTGAAAAAGGATACGAGAACTGTATCAACTTGATGTTAACATGTTATTGTTATAATACCCGTGTTACCGTTTGATTATTTTTTTTCATGTTCCATTTAAATCTTTATTCATTGCGCGGTCAAGTATGCCCGCGTTCTACTGGTTCTTACACCAAATCATCATCAGTAGACTTCAAATTAATTCCAGAATAACAAATTCTCTTAGCTTATACATAAACTACCAAAAACGAATTGAAAATTACACAAGTTTAAATAGAAAAATTTCACATATATTAGTTTTAACTGTAGAAAATAAAAACCAGCTAAAAGTTCAAAAAATATGCATTTAGTTGTTATAATTTTATTTCGATAAAATTTAAATAAAATTAAATTATTTTGATTCCTAAGCATTTTGCATAACAGAATAACACGAACTCAAACAATAATAATAGCACAGCGTAAAACTAATCACAGCAACCATGAATTTTCATCATTCATCCAATTTCCCTCTGCTTTATTTAATTGACATGAAAAGTTATTAAGGAAATCTCTGATTACATCACTTACACACCTCAACGCACAAATAGACATCCTCCTGCATAGACAACCGCAACCACAAGATAAATAATAGAGAGAAGAGAAGCCCTTGAAGATACAGATCAAAACCAGAGCTAAAGAAAACCACATTCATTCATTCATTCTGTTTGATATCTATTCTTTTCAACAATTTTAGCACCTTTGGCAAAAAAAAAAAAAAATGAGAAAACCGAATGAATAAATCCAGACAAGACAAAAAATAAATTAGTGTAAGAAAAAAATTTTATAAAATGCCACTTAATTTTCCGACTCAAATCAATCAGCAGACAGAAATACTTGTATGGAAAATCTTTTGTTTATTTAAAGACAATGCAAAAAGTCATGTGAAAGTTGTTGAATTTATATACGAAATGTTTACTTATGAATACAGGTATACACTCCTATGCGAGCAAGTAGACAATTAGGGAAACTAGCTGAAATAAAGAAAACAGCGGGTGCCTTTGTTGAAGTAGTAGGACACGAGACTATGAAGCGGAGGGTCCTGAGTTCAACCCTGCGCTGAGTCATGAAATATTGTGTTGAATTCTTCTGATCAGCGTTAGTGCATGGTTGTGTTAGTTGTTGCCAGCCTGTTTCAATGGTGAAGGCATAGTCACTGATCACTGAACATAATTGGCAGCGACTGACACGGTCATGTACTAAAAAGCAGAGTAACAGCACTCACCTTCGTCGGTCCTGTAGCAAAAATTAGCCGGCGAAGTAAAAGGTTGAAATAGCTACAAAAAAAAACTGTCTATCATCTCATCTTTCCTAATCTGTCCCCTCAATACTATCCCCTCGTTTTCAGTTCCGTCGCAATGCATTGCAAATGTATTGGTCATCCCCTGAGTGCTGCTTCAAGATAAAAAAATAACTTCTTAAAATGGTGCAGCGGCTGCAAATTGCTTTAAGTATCATGGAACCGAAAATTCATAAAAATGAAGAAAATAATTAAACGGTAACACGAGTATTAAATAAGAGTGTGTTAATATCGGTTTGATACAATTCTCGTACGCGAATTCCTAATAAAATTGGTAGAAATAAGTCACCTAATAAGTGGTGACAAAAAAAAATACACATGAGTACTGATGATTAAAATGTGTAGCGGCTTTCGAAAACAGCTGTTCTGCTCTGCTGTGTAAGTTGAATAAAACTGATGTTGACTTTCCTTTTCTGCCTTGGAATATTTATCATGTCTTTCTGAGATTTAAATGAAGTACCGAACACTTAAGCTATAAATCTTAATTCAAGGTCTTCTTAAAATATAAAATGAATTTCGATGAAAAAAAATAACTTGTTTATTCATCAATTTTTTTTTTCACCCGCCAAATTAACCATCTCAGATATAGTATTAAATACTCTTGTGCCAGTGTCTTTTCCAATATTGGAAGCAGTTTTGATCTTCACTTTTTGGTATGTCCTTGAACTCTCTCAGTGATTCAGATTTAATATCCTCGGCATTTGTAAAAGTCCGTACTTTCAGGGCTCCTTGCAATATTTTAAAGAGAAAAAGTATCAGTGGGTTAAGTCAGTGGCACTGTGCGATCACGTGGCAAATGGCTGAAGTAGTTAACACGAGACTATTTAGCGGGGGGTCCATAGTTCGACCTCGCGCTTAGTCATGAATATTGTGTCGAATTCCTGTCTTAGTGCATGGTTGTGCTAGTTGTTGTCAGCCTGTTTCAGCGACGAAAGCATAGCACTGGTCTCTGAACATCACAGCCAGCGATGGGTACTATACAAAAGATCTGGGGTACACCATGGCATTGATATTGTAGCAAAAAACTAGCCGGCGAAGTATACGGTCTCATCTGCCCTTAGGGATCGATCATCCCCTGCAAGCTGGGACGAATTAAAAAAAAATGTTCAGTTTTCTGCATTTTCATGGATTGTGGATGTGCAAGGGCATCCAGTATTAAAAGAAGTTGAAAGAAGTCAATAAGATCCTGAACTTGTCAACCGAAAGTAGCGCAATCAATGCTATTAGTGAGCCCAACTAACTTTATAAAATTTTAATTGAGTGATTGCTCAATTAACACTTAATTGCTATAAAATCTAGTCAAATTACAAATATAGCACTGCAAAAAAGTGTGTTTAGTGAGCAAAAATACAACTCACTGAACAAAGTTAGTAGAGACTTAGTACCTAAAATGTGGAAAATGTAAAAGAAAATATAAAGAACATACGACGAGCCATATTGAAGTTATTCATCGACATTAAATTTATTATTATTTAGAATATTATAAAAAAACAAGTAAAAACGTTATATTCGACCGGGTCGAATCTTAAATACCCTCCAAATATTTAGTAAGTGAATTTAAAATGTTTAACTTGGTGGGACAGGGTTTCTTTATATAATATCGTACGTCAACGCCCACTAAAGGGGGCGGGGTTCAAAAATAGACAATATCATGTTTTCCACAGACGAACGTATGGGCATTGCTAGACCGTGTTAGACTTCATCACTAATCAAGAATATATTTACTTTATGGGGTTCAATTCTATTTGGAGGGTATAAAAACTGTATTTTGGAGGGGTGGCTCTGGCAAGGGCTGTTGGGGAAACATTTCACATTTGTCATAAAACTCTAAAAATAAATGCTTGGGATAATTATATACAAAATAAAATTTTTTACTTTTTTATAGGGTCATTTACAGGGAAAAGGTGGAAGGGGGTAGGACAGAAACAGGCAGTCATAAAACTCTAAAAATAAATGCTTGAGATGATTATATACAAAATTAAAAAAATTTTACTTTTTTTTTGGTAGGGTCATTTAGGGGGTGAAGGGGGAGGAGGGGGTAAGGCAGAGGAGTACCAGGTATCGTCTCAGCTTCGTCATTTTTAAGGAATGTAGGCTTAAGTAAAACAATTCGTTAATTTTTATGCTATTTTTGCATATAATAACGCCCACTAAAGTGGGCGGGTCCAAAAACAATTTTTTTTTTATTTTATGGCTCTAATTTAAGGCGTTGGACCGTATTTGACACAAAAATATATCATTTGCTTAACAAAATAACCAAAAAATTTTAAAAATTATGTTGTTTTTTCTGGGTTGGTTTAGTTCTTCTTAGGGGAACTTTTTTCCCTCTTGCCCGATTTAGCCAAATTTCAAGAGTCTAGCTCTTTTCGTTTGGACTGAATCGTGATTTCCACAGACGGACGGACGGACGGACATCCTCAGATCGTTCCACAGACGTCCGTTCGTCCGTCTGTGGAAATCACGATTCAGTCCAAACGAAAAGAGCTAGACTCTTGAAATTTGGCATAAATATATTTTAAAGCTTAGAGCAGGTTAAGTTCGAAGATGGGCTAAATCGGGCAAGAGGGAAAAAAGTTCCCCTAAGAAGAACTAAACCAACCCAGAAAAAACAACATAATTTTTTAAGTTTTTTGGTTATTTTGTTAAGCAAATGATATATTTTTATGTCAAATACGGTCCAACGCCTCAAACTGGAGCCATAAAATTAAAAAAAATTATTTGTGGACCCCGCCCACTTTAGTGGTCGTTATTATATGCAAAAATAGCATAAAAATTTAACAAATTGTTTTACTTAAGCCTACATTCCTTAAAAATGACGAAGCTGAGACGATACCTGGTACTCCTCTGCCTTACCCCCTCCTTAAACTTGGAGCCAATAAATAAAATAAAAATATTTTTTGACCCCGCCCACTTCAGTGGGCGTTGTTGTAGGCAAAAATAGCATAAAAATTTAACAAATTGTTTTACTTAAGCCTACATTCCTTAAAAATAACACTTTTAAACTTTAATGACGAAGCTGAGACGAAACCTGGTACTACTCTGCCCTACCCCCTCCTTCCCCTTCGCCCCCTAAATGACCCTACCAAAAAATTTTTTTTTTTAAATTTGGTATATAATCATCCCAAGCATTTATCTTTAGAGTTTTATGACTGCCTGTTGCTGCCCTCCCCCCTCCTCCCCCTTTGGCCGCTAAATGACCCTATTAAAAATAAATAAAACTTTTTTTTAATTTTGTGTATATATTTTTAGAGTTTTATGTCTACCTGTTTCTGCCCTACCCCCTCTCCCTCTTTGACCTCTAAATGACCTTATCAAAAAAAAGAAATTTTAATTTTGTATATAATTACCCCAAGCATTTATTTTTAGAGTTTTATGATAAAGGTGAAATGTTTCCCCCACAGCCCTTGCCAGAGCGACCCCGCCAAAATACAGTTTTTATACCCTCCAAAGAGAATTGTGATGAAGTCTAAGACGGTATAGCAATGCCCATACGTTCGTCTGTGGAAAACATGATATTGTATATATTTGAACCCCGCCCCCTTTAGTGGGCGTTGACGTGCAATATTATATAAAGGAACTCTGTCCCACCACGTTAAACATTTCAAATTCACTTACTAAATATTTGGAGGGTATTTAACATTCGACCCGGTCGAATATAACGTTTTTACTTGTTATTTATGTAAACCTTTCTATATGAAGGGAAGGAATTTGTTTGTCCTCTCTTATTTTGATCAAACGTAGGACAGGTACATTTAAGACAATCGGTGCAACATTTATCGCACTGTCATCAGATTCGTTGATTTCTTAAAAGTCATTTCTTAAAAGCCATTAACGACGTAAAATTTTTTAATCTATTCACATAAAATCCTACTGAATTATTTTCTGACCTTAAGAAGGAAATTAAAATGTCATAGTTTTAATACTAAAACTAATTTGCCAAAAATATTATTCATAATTGTTTATTCTTCTAATAACAAAAACAAAATAGTAAAATAATTGTTAAAGAAAGACCAACTTTGTATAATAATTGAAACAACAATCAAGTCAGACACAATAAAAACAAACATGAACAATCTAATAAGACAATATGTTACACTAAATAACAATTCGGAAAAAAGATTTCCACAAACACAAGCACTTACACTCGTACAATCATTCTCACATGTTCATATGGAGAACAATGACACAAATACTTAAAATTAGTTTGAGAATAACTAAAAACAACAATAAGCAAAATATATATTAAATAGAAATAAAACGTATTTATACTCAAAACTTTGTTATTGATATTAGGGGGCAACAATTTAGGATCAAACATTTTTTTGGGATGGGCAGATCCTGGTTAAGGCTTTAATAAAATTCATTACAGGCTTCCAGTAAATACGAGTCATTATCACATTGACTGCCAACAGATATAACATGCAACATATATATCAGATCTAGTGTCATAATATCATGTGCCTCCCTAATTTAAAAACTTATCGCACTTCACACAAAGAAAAAAAATTTAAAGTTTTACCAGCCAGCCGGCAGATGATCTGATTTGTAGACAAAAAAAATCACAAGCATTCTTTCCATTTTTTCTGTGCGAACAACAAATTCAATAAATTGACCAACATTTGAACTATCATCATCTTCATTGTTGTTGTTTTATATTTACGAGTACTTTCATTGTTGTTGCTGTTTGAAAGATATAGAAATCAACACACAAACATTTAATAAAAAGTATTCCACAAATGAATACAAATTGCTAGTTGAACAGTAACAACTAGTATCGATAGCAGCTCGGAATGTCGACAAAATGTACAACGAAACAGACGTTCCAAGGAATCATTTCATTTCTTAGAGATACAAAATTAGATGATTTTTTTCTCTGCTTTTTATATGCAGTTTGGCCAGTGCAAAGTTGGTAATTTAGATTTTAAATATCAGGACAGCGCTGGATATAAAACATCCAATCGAACCCTAAGGCAAACACCCGTGGAAACAAGAACGTGTAAGAAAGAACGGACTTAGGTTTCTTCATAGCAGAGCCATAAACCCAAATTTCCTTCCATCTGTATGACCATAATATTGTTCTTCAGGCCGAAGTTCGTGCGATCACGTAGGTTTTAAGGTGGGCCATTGTGAATATTAGTTCCACAGATGTCACCATCTATACGGACAGCTAATCGGCCATTAGAGCAATCGGGAACGAGAGAGTAGCCTCCAAGACCATTTTTGATTGCTAGGATATAACTAATGATTACGCAGAGTTCGAAGAAGAATTCGACACCATATTCATGACTGAGCGCGTAGTCGAACTCGGGACTTCCAGTTTCATAGTCTAGTCTTAACTACTTCAGCCAGCTTCTCCAGCAGCTGCGATAAATAAACAATTTATTTTCTGTCTAGTTTTTCATACCCTTCATCAAAATTGGTGAAAGCGTATTTATAGGTTTCTAATTCCATGTGGAATTGCCACAATTTTCAACAACAATATTTTTATTGTCATGGAGCCAATTTTCATGGGATAAAATAAACATCGCGTATTTTTTTTTTTTTTTGTCAATTTCAAAACATCGAGATCTGGTGAAAACTAAACTTTTTTCATAGAGTAAAACCAGTAACCTCCCGATTTTGAAGATTTAAAAAAAAAACAATTATATTCGACCAGATCGAATCTTAAATACCCTCCAAATGTTTAGTAAATAAAAACTCTATTTTGTAGCAGTCACTCCGGGAGCGGCCGGGGGGGAAACATTTCACCTTTGCGATAAAATACTAAAAAGTCAATATTTTAGGTTATTAACTGTAAACAAAATTTTTGGTAGGATCATTTAGGGAGCAAGTGCGGGGAAGGAGTAGGACAGGAGAAGATTAGAGAACATCTTACCTTCGTCGTAAAAACTTAAAATTTTTATTTTTGACGAATTTAGGATTGAAATATATATAATCTTTAGATTTACGAGACTTTGAGGAAGGAAACAAGGAAGATATGTTAGGTATTTAATTATAATTAAAGTAATTTGATATAATTATTTTTTTTTATCTTGGACCAGCACTCAGGGAATGACCCCTACATATGCAATGCATTGCGCCGGAACTGAAAACGAGGGGATAGTATTGAGGGGACAGATTAGGAAAGATGAGAAGATAGACAGTTTTTTTCAGCTATTTCAACATTTTACTTCGCCGGCTAATTTTTGCTACAGGGCCGACGAAGGAGGCTGCTGTTACTCTGCTTTTAGTACATGACATTGTCAGTCGCTGCCAATTATGTTCAGTGACCAGTGACTATGCCTTCATCATTCAAACGAACTTGCAACAACTAACACAACTACGCGCTAATGCTGTTTAGAAGGATTCAACACAATATTTCATGACTCAGCGCGAGCTCGAACTCACGACCCTCCGCTTCGTAGTCTCGTGTTCTACTACTTCAGCCAACAGCACCCACATATAATTATAATTGAATTAAGTATCGAATATTTATACAAATTATAGATTTAATTGTTCTAATTTATTTCTCTGATATTTAAGATATTTTTTTTAATTTAAATTTAGAAAAGAGAATTTACGATATATTTTTATTTTATATTTTATGAAAAATAATGAGAGGACAAATTAAATGACACATATTATTTGTAGATATGGAATTTTCCAACCTTCAAACAAATTAATATAAAAAATTTTAAACAAAAAAATAATAAATATATTAATTACTCTGAACAATGGTATTGGAATAAGTTGAATAAAACTGATGTTGACTTTCCTTTGTGCCTTGGAATATTTATCATGCCTTTCTGAGATTTAAAAACAAATTTCGAACAATTAGCCTATGAATCTTAATTCAATTTAATATAGAAATCATTTTTTATTTTATTTGCGAATTCCGTCCATAATATTACAAATCAGTTCGTTCTGACAAATAGTTTGGTTTTTCGCTGACCAACCCAATGCCGAATAAATTCTGTTCCCAAACGAAATTTAACACTAACACGGTACGGCTGCGTATGATTAATATTTGTTTGTATGGATTCTAGTATGGATTCGTGTTACTTATACGTCTTAAACATGTATTTAGATCAGGGATTTCCATTTCTTTGCACAATTGTGTACACCATTATGCTAGAGTTAATGTCGACGCCGTTGACGGTTAATTGTTCAACGCCGAAAAAGTTGAAATAGATTGAACTTTTACGGCGTTGCAACGCGTTGAGATTAACTGCTCTCATACAATTTCATACGATTCAACTTTTTTTTGACATTTGACGCCGTCGACGACGTCGACATTAACTCTAGCATTACTAACACATATTTTTATACTCTTCAATTCAGTCGTCGATGTGACTTCGACATATGTACATGTTTAGCGGATGCTGTATTATTTTGTTTCAGCTTACACTCAAAAAATATTGTGTATACCACTACATCATTCACAATTTTAAAACAAAACTTTTTCTAATTTTTTCCCAAATTAAAACTGGTGATTTTTCCAATTTTCCAAAAACTTCACTTGTTTATAGAAATCTCGAAATCGACAAAAGATATGAATATGCCGAAATATTTGAAACACTTTTCAATAATTTTCAAGACAAGTTTCAAGATTTTGTACTTTTACAACCGCTATTAGATCTTTTCGAAAACCCTTTTCGTTGCGATGTAAGCAACTACGAATTTGATATTCAATCAGAACTAATCATACTACGAAGCGAAGGAAATGCTCCAGATGAAAATAATATTGTAGAGTTCTGGAAAGATTTGGATGGCGAGTTCTATCCTGAACTAAAAAAAAATTCATTTAAGTTTTTTCGGATTTAAAATTTATTTGTTCCAAACAACGTAATAAATTAAGTTCGTCCCATTTGAAAAGCATTCTACTATTACGAAACTGCCATAAAAGTATAAATTTAGAAGATTTTATTTTATACGTTGTATAACACAAGGGAACAAAATTAAGCATTTTTTGTGTTGATAGAAAATTTGTAGCAGTTCTTTACCAATTCAAGGTCGCTGATTTTAAAACTGCACTATTTCATTTTCTCAATTTTTTTACTCTCTGGTACTCACTACTACACAACCAAAAAATTTTTTAAAATCCCTGATTTAGATCAGGCACGTTCAGTAGGATGAACGTATTTCCCACTTGAAGTCACACGTATTCTTATTCTCTTTTATTTATTCTTCTCTGAGAACAATTTTTTCTCATATTGTTTCTCATTTTATCCTTGCACAGTGGGAGATATTTCATAACTTAAAATACCTTTCTCTATAGAAAAATAGGTTTTTCTATAGAAAAGACACTTCTTGACATATTTTTTACAGAAGAAATAATGTTTTCTATAGAAAAAAATAATACAAAATCTTTAAAAAAAAGTTTATTTAGATAGAAATAATTCATTTAATACACATCATTCCGCAATACAAAACTCCGCCTTACATGCACATTCCTCGCCGTTTCAACAGCAACTGAATCAGATATAGAAAAACAACCAAATTAGTAGGTACGACCCATTGTGCTTTTCTGTTTCGTTCACTTATGTTATTGTATAAGTGAGCGAAATTGTTTTGGTCATGTCTGATTTAGAAACAAACACGTCCCACATTTTCGTTTCATTCATAAAAGTTTTAACCTCCCAAAGAAATTTCACTTCAAATAATATGCTTTATAAAATTACAAAGAAAAGTTTAAAAAATTATGTTTTTTAGAAATTTGGTTAAGCTCTTCTTGGGGAACTTTTTACCCTCTAGCCCGATTCAGGGGTCTGGCTCTTTTCGTTTGGACTGAATCGTGGTTTCGACAGACGGACGGACATGGCTAGATCATGTTAGATTTCATAACTGATTATGGGGTCTTAGAGGAATATTTCGCTGCATTATACACGGAATGATAAAGCGAATATATCCTCCAATTCTTCTTCTTGGAGGGTATAAAAACGAACACGTTCACATGGAATTAAGTATAAAAGCCAAAAAAGTTTGTCTTAAGTTTAATGGAACAACAATTTCAGAAAATGGGATATGAAGAAAATAATTTAATGAAACCACGGGTATTAAATAAGACTGTGTTACCTCCGGTTTGATACAATTCTCGTAAGCAGTTTCCTAATAAAATTTTTATAACTAAAAAAAATCTGATAAAGTCAAAAAGTGAAAAGGGGATAAATGATCATTGATTCCTTGTTATAGGTTTGGCATTTCTTTAAACTCTTGATTCAATTGAGTCGAAATTTAAAATAATAAATCTAGTTATTCTAAGAAATTTTGATGATCTACATTAGCCCCAGTGCAATGTGCATAGGAACTACCTATGCCCCTCAGTAATCCTATTTGGATTTTTTTTTTTTGAAATGTAGGAAAACAATCAGCACGAATAAGATTAAAAAAGTTAATGGTAAAACAAAACTGCTACCATATGCAACTAAGGCACTTAATAAGTGCTGACAAATAAAAAAAACCCATGAGTACTGATGTAGATACTGCACTGGCTTTCGAAAACAGCTGTTTTGCTCTGCTGTGTAAGTGGAATAATTAAAAACTGCTGTTGACTTTCCTTTGCTGTTTGGAATACTTATCAATCCAAAATTGAGTTCATATAAAACATAAATTGTTCTGTTAATTGAACCTACTTTATGCTTCAGGTAGAATTGAATTGGTATTAAAAATCAAACTAAATCGAACAGACGATTCCAGTATTGGACTATTGAAACTCCTTTAGTACTGTAAGTGGCCAACTAAAATAAAAGTTTCTTGTAAATTAGCTTTCATTATTTAGAAACTCTGCTTTTTAGCGTTTCCCAAGCATATGAATACATCGGCATATCTGCACAAACATCTGATATATTGTTTGGTTGGTTATGGTGTGTTCAAAAAATAAAGTTTCTTACTCCATTTTCTATGGCCAACCGAGCTGTTAGATAAAAAGTCAACATTCAGTTTGGTTTGCCAAATAATAACAAAGCAACAGAAGCAAGAACAACAAATACAATAATACATATAACTAACAAATAAGAATAATGAATGGTTTTTATAGAAATAAAAAAGAACATACAACAACAACAGCAGAAGAGGAAGAATATAATCGGAAAGTAGCAAACAATGGCCAATATGTTGCACATCCACAAGACATGGTGGTCATTTGTTGCAAGAAGAGAAATTAAAAATAATAAAAAGTTTCAAAAAATACAACATTTAGTGGAAGCAAGCAACATGAAGGAACTCTGAATAGGCAACAAAATTTATTAATGAAATCGTTTAAGAAATTCTATCAAACAAAGACTTAATCACTCGCTAAGCACACGAACGCATCGCCGCTGTTAATTTACTATTTCATAAAATTGTTAATGGATTTTCAACTAAATAAAGAAATTATTTAATAGCAATTTTTGCATTCTCTGCGTTTATAACAAAATTGTTGCCAAAAAAAAAAAAATATATCAAATAAATAATATGCATTTTGTGCATTCAAATCTTAGTTAAACTAAATTTTGCTTCAAACCCCTTAATACTTAAAGAAAACTAAAAAATTTTAAAGCAGACTGAAAGAAGATGGCCGGCGTCTGCCCTTAATAAAGACATCCTTAAATGCTGATGTCTGTAGGAGACCAAACAAAAAAAGTTTTTTGACCTTTTTAACGAAGCAACAATAGAAGATTTGACTATGAAGCGACTGCAGTGGCCACATGCAGCAACAAACAAATTCATTTCCAATTAAAATCGTATCAGTTGGTTGCAAAAGGATTTGCTTTTCACTATTTATCTGTTTTTTTTCTTACACCAAGTGGTTGGTTTCAGAGACATTCTTTTTTGATTTTTTTTTTTTAAGATTTTTTTTTAGATTTACTCTATCAGAAGCATTTTTTGACCAGCAGATGCGGCCAGAAAGCAAAAATAAGTAAGAAAACCGATATAAATCAATATAATGGCATATACTCGCACATACTATATTAGAGCATGTACAGTAAAGCTCGGATAAGCGCACGGTGTTTAATTGAAAAAATCGCTGGGTTGAAACTGTATAATAAGTAAAGTTTTCGAACAAGAACTTTGTTATTCAATTGTGGCAACACCGCCAACATGATAGTTTAGACATTAAGTTTTTTGACGTCTTCGTTACGTTGTAACAATTAAGAATGATAAAATAAAGATTACGCCAACAAGCTGAAATAAAAATATTTTTCGGCGCATGATGGAATTCTGACGTCACTCAACATGTGTTCTGATTGGCTAATAAAATTCAGCTGGAGAACTATTATGTTATTGTAAAAACAGGACAGTGGGGCGAATTGCGATTTTTCAAATTAAATTTGTTTGATAATAAATAATTTTAAAAAATTATTTTACTTTCCCCTTTTTTTTATTTGAAATTGTTAATTTATAGTTATTTTATATAAATATTGAACCCAAGTGCTAATTATTTTTCTTTTTTCCCCATTCAAAACAAATTTTTTTGCTTGCAAAATATCAGCCATAACTTCCTTTGAGCTTCATTTCTTGGAAAACTATAAAATGACACATCGCTTTGAAAACAAACAAAAAATATTGATAACAATAATAATATTACATTTTAATACAATTATTTCTCACTTGTTTTTTACTGTCACTTTGTCTGCAATTGCCCACAGCACATTTCATGCTTGCTCTTTTTGTTCTCTTTTCTCTTTAATTTAGGTTTTTTGTTTATAGTTTATGAGCCTTAAAAATCAAGTTTTTATAAGTTTTTTACACTTTAAGTTATTTAATAATTATTTTAATATATGAATTTATTTGAAAATGTAACACAAAACTTGCACTTTCATAAATCCGATTTCATTTGCTTGTTGGAAATCTGTCTGAGTAAATTGGAAATCTCTCTGAGTAAATTGTGTGAAGAGTTGCCAAATACAGCATAAAATATTAATTTTGTACGAGGAAGTATTAGTTTTGCATATATGAAACATTTGGCAATCTCTTCGAGGGAACAAATACGTCATCAAACGATAAATCATGCGCAAGGCGTAATCTTTATTTTATCATTCTTGGTAACAATTGCCAATGCATCTGGGCAATTGTTACAATGAATTCAGTTTTGTTCGGAAATAGCTTTAAAATAATTGAAATCCATTATGAAAATTGTGGTTCTGTTAAAGTTACATTTCGTAACAACATGATCGTTCTTCCGAGACGTTTTGTCAATAGGGAAAATTGCCGCATTTGGACTTCTGAAAATCCTACAGCGATTATTGAGAAGCCTTTGCATGCTCAACGTGTCACTGTATGAGGCTGGAAATGCGGTAACGGTCAATGTAACACTCTATCGCGATATGTCTGACATCTTAATTCATATTTTGAAGATACAATAAATAAGTAAAAAACAAAAAAAATGTCTGTAAGAAGCTGAGATGTGCTCTGATCTTGCAGAGGTGAAACGTATCCCTACGGCCCTTCCCAAAATTACTCTGTCAAAATAGAGATTTTAAATTGGGTACAGACATGTCTTAAACTCTGTCCCACCAAGTTAAACATTTTAAATTTAATTAAAAAATAATTGGAGGGTATTTAAGATTCGACCCAGTCGAATATACGTTCTTACTTGTTTATTTTATACTTTTGTAAAACTGCACAATTAGAATAAAATTTAATAATAATAAATTTTATAAAATAAATTTTATTAATTTCCAACTATTTTTTGGTTTAAAAGGAAAATCAGTTCCAAAGAAACCCTATTTAATAACCACATATTTTGCTTGGAAATGCGATAAATTAAGCAAAAAGTTCGAAGCCTCACTTGAAATGTACATACATATGTGAAGATGAAATCAAATTTATATTAGCGAAGACGCAAACCGAAAGATGTACCAAAGCTATCCTTCTGTTATTAGCATTCTGTTAACCACTTAGCAGTTGGAGTAAAATTGATTAAATTCATTTGGAAGTCAAAATATAGAAACTGGTGGCAGTTCCACTAGTGTATATAAATTATGACGCAAAAGATACTTAATAAAGTATACTTACGGGGAAAGAAATATTTTCCTAGAAAGTATTTGTTTTAGTGTGGAAAAATGGGGATTCTTTTATATATAAATGGTGGCACAGGGAGCACTTTATATGTAGCAGAAAAAGTCTTATATCTGAAATAGTTAATGAATGCGAGTTATAGGAATTTTAAAATTTGATTTCTCGAGAGGATCAATGGTAGTTGTGGAAAAAAGAGATGATTATTATTCCAGATCCAAAATTATTTCAGACGTACGACTTTTCCTGCTATATAAAGGGCCTTCTGGACCACCATTGCTGCAGTGGCATGTGTGTACCAGAGTTCGAAATAGTGTCCATATTTTATCCTCTGTACACACAAGTTTACATCAACGACATTGAAAATCATGACATTGAAATATGTATGCATGTCTCACTTTATACACAAATAAATCTTGAGTGTACAGGACTGTGCATCATACGTCAAGTGTATTTATTGAAGACATTGAAAAACGAGCGGATGTACTAGACTTGGGTCCAACTAGCTCATTCGCTCAGTTTTGACAAGAACCTCTGATCAAACCTATGTAGTTTAAATGAGTTTGATAATAGGTTCTTGTCAAAAACGAGCCAATGTACGAGTTCGACACAAATCTAAAGAAAATAATAAAGTTGTGTCGAACTCGCTCATTCGCTCGTTTTTGACAAGAACCTACGATTCAACCCATTTGAAGTACTTTGGTTTGATCAAAGCTTCTTGTCAAAATGGAGGAAATGAACGAGTTCGATGCACGTCAAGAATAAAAGAATTATGCGTTCGCTAATTAAAATATTGTGAATAGAAATATCAAATAGAATCCATTAGCCAATAGACTTGTGTCGTACTCTTTCATTCGCTCTTTTTTGGCAAGAACCTATAATCAAACCCATTTGAGTTACACTGGTTTGATAAGAGGTTCTCGTCAAAAAAGAGCGGCTGAAATAGTTCGACACAAGTCTATTAGCCAAATATTAATAAAATATGCTGTCATTCTCAGCTTCTGCAAAATATCTATTAAAAAGAGAAACAAGTGATGCATTCCAATACAGTCGACGACTTTAAAAAGAATTTTAAAAAGTTGCACAAACAATTCCGATTTTAAGTGGAATTTCAAGAAAGTTTTTAACAACTAATTGAATTTTTTTTAATATTTTTAAAAACTCTTATTAACTGCATGATTTTGTGTCTCTAATAAAAAAATTGTCATGGCTGCTTTTATATTGAATATAATATATAATAGCCCCTATTATGAATGGCGACATCGACGTCACATCGGCTCGACACTAATAAATTATCACTTGTCTGCAAGTTGTCGGTAACAATTAATTACTCTTGACAATTTCTTATGCTAGAGTTAATGTCGACGTCGTCGACGGCGTCACATGTCAAAAAAAAAGTTGCATCGTATGAAATTGTATGGGAGCAGTTAATCTCAACGCGTTGCAACGCCGTAAAAGTTCAATCTATTTCAACTTTTTCGGCGTTGAAACGCCGTCAACGGCGTCGACATTAACTCTAGCATTAGCATTCTCTAGGGCATATAATATCGATAGAACATGTCAATAGTAGTCAGTTGCTGTCGAAAAAAAGAGGACAAGTGACAATTATTTGCAGTCGTCTTAATATGGCGTCAATGTCGTCATTCATAATAGGGGCGAATATAAATTTCTTTGTTCCAGCATAAAGTTCCACTGCAGAAATTTTTACGTTGATTACAAAAGCAGGTCAAAGAGCATCCACAAAATGAAAATAGTTTCAAATCTTTATAAATGCAAATCAAATACTCACTGTTTATGTCAATATTTAAATCGTTATACAAATATTGATGTCTAACATGGCGAACATCTATAGATGGTCAGCATGATCGCAACTCACCTGGAAATAAAGAAATAAAAATTATTGTTAAGATATTATTTTTAAATGCAAACACTACAACCTAAATATAGAATAAATTATAATTTCTCTAAAAATAATAAATTGAAAAAGGCGCTAAATTAATGTTAAATGTTTTTACTTATTAATTTGGACCGATTTATTTCCAAGCACTTTTACAGTTTAAAAGAAAACTGCATTTACCATAGTGAAACGCTAACACCCCACAATAATATTTTTGAAGATTTTCAAAAAATTTAGGGAAATAGAATCAGCACGATAAGCGGGGGTGCTGTTGGCTGAAGCAGTTAACACGAGACTATGGTGAGGAGGGTCATGGGTTGGACTCCGCTGTCAGTCATGAGATATTGTGTCGAATTTGCCATGATCGTGGTTGTTGTCAGCCTGTTTCATTGATGAAGGCAGAGCACTGGTCGCTGAAGGTTACTGGCAGAGGTTGACACTATCATGAACAAAACAGCAGAGGCACGGCACCCTGTAGCCAAAGTGAACTGGCAAAGTAAAAGTTTAAAAGATCTACAAAAAACTTTTCCATCTAATCATCTCTCTTTGGCTGTCTTCTCAATACACTTTATGTGTAAGGGGGTCATCCCGTGAGTGCTGGTTCTACCAAAAAAATTTAAATATTTGTTTACGTGAAACACATTTTGTTTTTTTCATTTTCCCTTAAACACAATTGACTGTATTTTTTCAGCGGTTTAAAAGCATAAAATTTTGAATGAGACAAATTCTCATCAGCAAAGAGACAAAAATTAAAATAAAATATTCATTAACAAAAATGAAAACAAATAAGAGTGTCTGAAGATAAATAAAATACCACAAATTTCTGAAATAATAGATTTCTTCTCCTCTTCTTTTTTTTCATTCCAGTTCATCCTTTGGTGCAAGTTCCCAATCAATTGGTGGGTGCTCCCGTCTTGACAGATGTCACTTTAATTTGCAATGTGGAAGCATCACCAAAAGCCATCAATTATTGGCAAAAGGAAAATGGTAAGTTGTTGTTGTTGTTGCTTTTTTTGTTTGCCTGAGTTTTCCTTTGTTTCAACCACAACGACAACTGGATGCTGTGTCTGTTTGTGTGCATGTGTGTGTGTGTGTGTATCGGCGCGCTTAGCCTTCCCCATCATTCATTTGTATGGGAATATCCTTCGGCAAATTGTTTTTTGTTTGTTTTTCATATTTCATTTTGTCAATTTTTCACTTAGTGAGTGTAAGCAAAACGATTTTTCATTTTCTATACAATTTGTCTTTATTAACTTCGTGCTTAGTGGTTTTAAACGTTTCTATATTTTTCAACATTTTTGCAGTCCAACAAATTGTTTTCATCTTGCATGAAAGAAAGACTGAACGTGCACGAAAAAAAAACTATTTGAACAGAATTATTTTTCCAGTTACATCGTCTTTATTGTCAAAGTACTACTGCATTTTTTTCCATTCTTGTTATTTTATTTATTTTTTATTTTATTTTTTATGTTTTTCTGTTAAGGTGATGACAAAACTGAGTGCATATGACATTTATTATAAACGTGACATCTGGCTTTTCGTGGACTATTCCTTGCACCATGTGACAGAAGTCAAGGATTTTAAAATAAATTAAAAACATGTTTTACGTTGGACTTTTGAGCGTCAAATCTTTAATAATTTTGGTTTTGGTAACTGTGTGTGTGTGTGTGTGTGTTAGGGTGTTCCAGAGAGAAACATTCAAATGTAGAACATGAAATTTTATGGAAACCTCTAGAAATATTTAAAATATTGACAGCATTGCTTTAGACTTTGTTCGTTTGCTTTAAAAATTTCGTTCAAACAATTTCTCGACGTTGAGTAGGCGCTAGAAAATTAACGCTCAACACTCTGCTGGTCCGCAGTCACTACTTGAAAGGTACCTGAAAGTGTTTGGTTCCCATCTAACAGAAGTAGAACCCTGTAGTTGCTGACACTTGGCTAAAAGTCTGTGGCTCTTGACGTTGGATATAATTAGGGGTCACTCTGCGATTGTATATGTATCGGAAATTTTAGGATCATTGTGTAAACCTGTGGCTGACGAAGTGGGGAGAGAAATTAGCTCAACATTTTCCGCAGTGACTTTTCCATCCTGTCGGAGCTCAGGCTTAGGATGCTGTTGACTGAAATAGTTAACACGAGACTATAAAGTGGAGGGTCCTGAGTTCGATTCCGCACTCAGTCATGAATATTGTGTCGAACCCTTCTAATCAGCACTAGTGCATGATTGTGGTAGCTGCTGTCATCCTGTTTCAGTGATGAAGGCAAAGCACTGGCCACTGCACAATCACTGGTAGCGATTGATACTGCCATGTTCTAAAGACCAGAGTAACAGCACCCTCCTTCGTCGGCCTGTAGCAAAAAATTAGCCGGCGAAGTAAAAGTTTGGAATAGTTACAAAAAAGAAATCCTCTAACTTCTCATCTTTTTTTCATCCGTCCTCTCACTACTACCCCCATCCTTTCTACACCCGGCGCAATGTACTGCAAATAAAAAATGGCTCTAACTTTTTTTGCGTACCTGGAACACTGGCTAGCGTCTTGGGCTGTGTAAAAGTTTGTGGTTGGTTTCCACGAACTGGAATAATAGAACGTTATGGGATTGTCTAGCTTGTAGTGCTGTAGGCACCTCAATGGCGAGAGAAGTGGCCCATCTAATCTAACCAAACTAACCTGGTAATAATTGTTGCAAATTAAATAATAGTATTGGCTTTAGGTTTAGGACAATATATGACTTAAATTTATAAACCGAAACTTGCAAAGCAGTCCAAATAAATAATGAAAATATTTATTTCAGTAACAGGAATGGCCTTGTCATCTGGAGCAAAGCAACTGATATATGAAGGAAAACTAGAACTATTTTCCTTGTATTTAACAATAATGAAAATACTTCTTCTATCCTTAGCCGATATTGAGTTCTTAAAGCCAAAGAGTTTTAATTTTCAAGTGCCCTAAGGTTGGACTATATTGCCCCACTATTCATTTCTCTTTAAAAACCCCTCAAGATAAATATATTTTTTAATTTTAAACGTGCTGATTCTTCTTCCCAAATCTGCATACATAAATATAGCGTGTTTTTTTAGAGCGTTACAACACCAGAGCAACGTCTTAAATGCTTTTTGATATTTTTTACTAGAGTTTTAAATCTCTGTTGGTTTTTTATTTTTTATTTTTTATTTTTTATTTATTTTATTTAATTTTTTTTTTGTTTAATTGTGGTGACAGCAAATAAAGCATTATGTTTAATAAATTAACTGAAACAATATCTGAAACAAATTATGCATTAAACACATTCACGACAGCAAGCTACCGACCACAACCTGACCGAAATAGAATACATGTGAATAAGTATTTTCTAGACTTGTGTCGAACTCTTTCATCCGCTCGTTTGGACAAGAACCTATTATCAAACCAAAGTAATTTAAATGGGTTTGATCAAAGGTTCTTGTCAAAAACGAGCAGATGAAAGAGTTCGACTGAAGTCTAATATTTTCACGGCTGCACGGCAGGTTGTTGTCCGTGCTACTTTTGTAGTTGTAGTCAAAATAAACTAATTTCTATTTTCATAGGCGACAATAAATAAATTAGTGCTGTCAACACAGTGAAACATCTTAAATAAATAAGAGTTTACAAAATATTTTCAAACTGGTCAAGAATATGAAAATTGTATAAAAAATAAAAATTATGTATAAAAATTCATTAGTCGAACTTTGTAATGTAAATTGTTAATTTTGGGCTTAAGTTCGAATCTGCATGACTGCGGGGGCACGCGCACTTGTTCATTGTAAATTGACAACTAAAATTCAATTACTTGAACATAAATAACAAAGAAGCTTTAGCAATCAGCAGCCGATGGCTCTGGAAAAAGCGAAAGAGATATATGGAATATTGGGAATATTAATCGTCAGGGTTGGGGAATTTCGTACTAACCAAAAAGGCAATAACTTAAAAACATGAATGTGGGCACTTCTCATATTCAATTTTCGTTAAAATATTGGTTAAATAGTTGATATTCCTACTAACTAGCACCACTTGCAAAAGTGGAAAAATTGAACAAAGAACGCTGATGAGATGGCGTAGCGGCCTCGAAATCAGTACTGATCCGTTCTGCTGGTTTGATGATTATTGAAAATATTCTTAATGTTCCAATCTTAATATAAAAAATAATAAATTGAATTTGAACAAATTCATTTATTAATAAAATAATAAAAAATCATTTGCAGTCATGCAGATTCGAACTTAAGCCTAAAATTAACAAAAATAAAAAATGTAAAAGCCCTTTCAAGAATAAAAATTATTTTGAAATTTTTATTTACTTTTTTTGGCGATTTATCTCGGCATTTGGTTTTTATTTATTTTTTTTTATTTTATTTTTATTTTTTGTTATAACTTCTAGAGTATAGGACGAATATAAATGATATATGATATATGGTATATGTGGGTATTTCAAAGTATTCCAAAATGTATTTATATTGTTTGACAAATTTTTCAAATTTAATCACCTATTGCAAGTATTATTAAATTTTGAAATTTTGTATCTGACTTTTCAAGTAAAAATTCCATTATTTTGAATTCTTTAATTTTGTATATTCTTGATAGCCGTTACAGATAACAGACGTGAGTTGGGTCACAAATTAATTAACTCCTAAAATCATTTTCATAGTGCCATAACAAAAAAGGACATCGAAATGTATTTATTACAAATGCAAAAACAATAAAGAGCTATAAACAAATAAAGTGTTTTTATTATTAATTTTGTTTCGAGCTATAAATAGATTTAGAATAAGCGCTTTTATTTTTATATATTAAAGTGGCATCACTAAAATGAGATGTTGACGTTGTGGCTGTCGCGTCCAAAATAATTAAGTAGCTGACTATGCGGCGACAAGTGTTGCTAGCGACACTTGTAGCCATGTAGCCTGCTGTCGTGAATGTGTTTAAAGCATTACAATTTATATAAATTATGTTTTTCGCTTTGCCTTATACATACATACAACTTGGGTAAAGGTAGAAAAATAAAATAGATTTATATAGCATAAAATTTTGTTTGTTGTGCATTCAAACCCTATGTCTCGGTTCGCACTATGAAATTTTCTTTCATGAAATTTCTGAAATTCTCTTTTAAAATTTCACTCGTGTCTGCACACTGAAAGTTAATTTCATGAAACTTAATATTTTTGTTTGTTTACTTTCACATAAAGAATATAAAAATAAAGTAAAATCAATTACGAATTACAATTTAAAAGAGAATTTCAGTGAACATGAAAGTGTGTACCCGACACCATTCTTCTCTCCCCTCTCACCAACAAACTGCCACTTTCATGAAATAAAATTTCATAGTGCGAACCGAGACTATGCTATTGCCTGTGTAATTCTCAATTCGTTCTTGTGAGTTAATGTATAAGCACAGATGTTTTGTTATTTAGGAATTAGGTTAAAGTCCATTGATGATTTTGTGTAAAAACCAATGAAATGCAGGCATATAGACCGTCTTGATCACAAATTTATTTTATTTTTAGTTTTTTCTTCAATATTTTTTTTTATATTATTTTATAATTTTTTTTTTTTACATAAAGTCAATGCATAACAATTTGATTAGGACGTAATCATTTTAGTTGGTTTAACGTTCAGTTAATTGCCTTACTGAGGTAATTTAACGCATTTCTTTAAACCAAAATTATGAGAATTTTTGTGAACGCAATATGAAAATTAATTTGACCATTCATAATTTATATCTAAACATGATTTATATATATTTTTTCTTTTTGTTTTAGGTGAAATGATCATCGCTGGCGATCGTTACGTTTTAACCGAAAAAGAAATCAATATGTATGCAGTGGAAATGGTGTTGCAAATAAAACGTTTGCAGACAAGTGATTTTGGCGGCTACAAGTGCATTTCGAAAAACAGTATTGGCGACACAGAGGGCACGATACGTCTATATGGTAAGAGACAATTGGAAGCCTATGAAATACAATTTACAAATAAACAAAAGCAATTAATTTTAATATATTTTACAAAATTCATCTCATTTATTGCGTAGAAATGGAGCGACCGGGTAAGAAAATTCTCAGAGAAGAGGACATGAATGAAGTGACGGTGAGTAAATTTCAAAACTATTTAAATATTGCAAATAACTACACGAAATACTCGTAACTGGATTTAGTGAAATATTAATTTTAAGTTTCCAATTTAATTGTTTAACTGTCTTTGCTAAAGAAAAGCTTTTACAAAATTTTTGTTTACAGAAAAATGAAATAGTACTTAAAGAAAATCGCCACGAAGATACCGCTCGCAATCAAAATGGTCGTTTGTACAAAGAGCGCAGCTCGGATGCCAATCTTTACAATAATAGTAATACAGGGAATAGAACGATAAAACCACCATCAATTAAAATATTTATAACGTTATTACTGCTGTCGATATTATTATTGGCATCGACACGAACATTCAACGACCACTACAACTACAATAATAATCATCAACATAATCGCATCGCTGACAGACTGGTAAAACTATTAAAAGTGGACATAAACGGATTATAGCTCAATTAAAACGGCATTAATCATAATTAATGAGAAAAAAAAAACATAAAAACGCGGAATACGAAAACAATAAAATCAACAAAATATGTATTAATCAGTAACATAAAATTAGGAATATGATAAATTGCAAAATTAGCGAAAGGACAACAAACAAAAAAAACAGGACACACAAAAACAATAAATGAAACGAATAAATAGTTGAATATATAAATTTATATACAAACGAAAAACTCGAAGAAGGGCGTCAATTTACACAAAAGCCCAGCCACAAAAACATGAAATACAGTAATAAATAATACTTGAAAATAGATAAATATTTAAGTGAATTAATAAGTTAATAATAAAACTAGTCATGAATAACTAAAACTGAATATAAGGAATAAAAATTAGGCAAATATTTCTTTAAGAAGTTCCAAACTTTGAATCATTTAGTTTTAATGTTACGGAAGCGATTTACCGCAGATGCAGTATATTTTAGACTTCGTGTTCATGCGTTTGTTTTTGACAAGAACCTATGATCAAGTTATAGAATGTCTAGTTCAGTTAAAAATATATTTAGTTAAATAAAGAAACTGTTTAATATTAGAACAGAGTTTGGATGAAGTTGTTTTCCTAAGTATCTCGTACTGTGTGCTATTTTAGCTTCAAAATATTCTTTTAATGAAATTATATTCATTTGCATGTGGCTCAACAATAATTATTTATAATTGTGGGAACACAACTGGGGCGAACGACGAATTTCGTTCAGTACGACGAATTTCGTTCAGTACGACGAATTCGTTGGTAAAAATTCGCTCTGTAAATTCGTCGTATGAAACACAATAACGACGAGTAAATTAATACAACAAATATTGCAAATTTTTTTGATGTGTTAACATCTATACGCGCGCCTCTAGGGCATTAAACAATCAGTTTCAATACATACGCAAGTGTAAGGTGTAAGGTGTAAGATGCAAGAGTATGTGTTTGTTCGTTGCTTGGCAGTCGGTATTGAAAGTGATTATGCATAGCAAAGAGAATAGTGACGTGGTTATACGTACATATATAAAAATGAGATAGCAAGACAGCAACGTATGTAGCTTATGTACAAACATAACAATGTATGTATGCACATTTGTCTGTTGCTTTGCATTCTCTTTATTTTTTGTGGGTTTAATATAAAATAAATTAACAAAAAGGTGTCAACACATCGCCCGTGAGTTCGAACACTCATTGATTTTTTTTAAATCTTTGTAATCCTCTGATGCCAGATTGTTTAGACATTCAATAATTACCCCGTTGGTGTCCATTTTTTCCAGAACAAATTATTTTCTGTAATTAGTTTCTGAAAATTTTTTTTCTGTAAATAAATTATTCATTTCATTTGACAGCTGATGAGGTGACCATATGAAAAAGTAGGAAATAGGAAGAAACACTATATTATAAAAAGTGTTCAAAATTAATAAAAAGTTGTCCGAATGATAAAATTTTATTGAATTAGTGAATGCATTTTTAGTATGGACAGAAAATTTTCGTGCACGATGCAGTAGCAAACCTGGTCACCTGATACGGTTTTGTGCGTCGTTCGCTGACAAAACAATTAGAAATAAATGTATTTCAACTTTCGCTGAGTATGACGAATTTCGACCAACACCACGATTGTGTGCATTTTCAAGTACACCAACGTGTTTTATTTTTGGCGACGAATATTCGCGACCAAAAATTCGTCGTTCGTCGCAGTTGTGTTCCTAGCATAAAGGCGGATTCACCCATGTTCTCCGAACAAAATTTTTGTCCGGACAATTTTTTTTTTATATGTACTTTGACGTCTCTCTTCTTGAGAGAGAGAAAATATTTTTTACGAACAACTCTCAGCTTGAATTGGTTTAATTTTATATTTTGTCCGGACAAAATTGAACTGAGTTGCCAATACGTTAAACATATTCACATAAAGTTGAGGTGTCATTTTGTGTTTGATGTATTAAATTGTGTGTGAGACTAAAAAAATAAATTTTGAGAATTAATATTATCTATTTGTTTCTTTTTTATATGTATTTTGCTAATAAAAATGATTTATGCCATAAGGTAAAGCAATTTACTTTTCTCGTCCATTATTATTATCACAAATTCTTGAAAAATAATTTAAAATATTTAATATCCAAATATCTAAAATATTAAGAAAACAAAGCAAAACATAAAAAATCGCTGCAGTACTACCATTTTGCAAAACTCATTTTTTATATGAATGGCAACTTTGTTTTTCCGGACAAATTTATCGAAATGAGTGAATCGTGCTGCAGAAAACTCTTAGTAAAATAAATTTTGTCCGGACAAAACTTTTGTTCGGAAAACATGGGTGAATCCGCCTTAAGGCTTGACAAATCTTCTTATTTCTATTATAAAGCGCCTTTGCCATCTCAACTGCATCAACGCTAAAATATTAGTGAACACTTTCATATTTATAAGGTGTTCATGCAATGACCGAAAAATTAAGTTTTCTTTTCAAGAAATAAAATTCCCTGTAATATTATTCTCTGCCTCATGAGCATAAAATACAATTTATCCACTCAACTCCCGAAAGTTATAAACATTTTCCTTAAAACATGACTAGGGAGAGTACAATATTGAATTAGCGAAAATTTTTTTAAAATCTGAATGTATGGAATAAAAGTCTTATTGATTTCGACTTAATCCCAATAACATATTAGCCCTATTCACAATCTTGTGCAAATGGTCGTGCATCATTGCATTTGCAAAATAATTGTACTCTACATTGAAAATGCTCTCAAATACTCTCTCAATTTGCAAATGCTATAATGCAAGACCATTTGCACAGGATTGTGAATTGGGCTATTATGTAACATATCAGACTTAACTTGTCTTTTTATAAAATTTTATGCTCAATACATTAATTCAACGAATTTAAAATTGCTAAAAACCATCCAAATCATCTGTCAAATGTATCTGTTTTTATTTGAATCTAAACAAAATCTAAGTTAAAATTTAATGAATCAACAGCTTTAAATACACAAAACTTACACAAACAAACACAAAGGAAACACATGTATTAATTTAATTTAATCGAATTAAACACTTAAATTTGTAAATATTTTAAAGTTAAATAAAATATCATTAACATATTCATGCCAACATGTTGTATAATATTTTAAAGTCAAACAAAGTTTTTCCTACCACCAAGCAAATCCTACAATTTTACAAATATTTTGTTAAATAATTTCCATGTAAATAATTTTGCACAAGTAGAAAACTGCCATTAAAAAGACATTGAAAAAACAAACAATTATTGTATGCAGCGTAGAAAGATATCAAAAATAAAAGAATGACTATAAATATGTTACATAAATATAAATAGAGCATAAGAATATAAAATAATATTAGAAAAAATAAAATAGCATATTTCTATTTCTAAGATCTACTAAAAACAATAAAACTCTAAAGGGAAGATATATTGGGAAAACGAAAGGCTCATATGAAAATATTTTGGAGAAAAACGAAAATTATTTAAATAGTGAAAAATATTATAAATTAATTATATAGTTATAAAATGCATTTAGTGCTCCGGTTACTGGTGAAAGAAAAGTAAAAAATTAAACTCCACAGCAGATATTAAACTAAAGTTATTATTGCTCAAAGCTTCTATGAATATGAAAATGTATTAAGTGAAATAGAATGTAAAATTTACACACAAAAAAAAATAGCATAAAATATATTAAATAATAAAATAATAATAAAATTTAAATATGTGCCAAAATACAAATATTAACTAACAACATTTTTTTCTAAAAAGCCATTTTACACTAATTAGCCAAACACCTGTACCATACGAGTCGAATTTTCTGTTTCAGCCGAAAGAAAAATCTACAAACATGTCATTCCAGTTGGCATGTCATATGAACGAGGATCTATTCACAATAGAATGATGGCTTAAATTTATGGGTTTTTAATTATTTTTATCAGTTTTAGTTGTGCATTTTTTTTATAAATTCTTTGCTTATTTTTAGCGAATTTATATTAAAATGCCGAGAGATTTATATTGGCACGATTATCAGGTTTGTTGCTTTATTTGTGTTGTTTTCTTTTCCAAAAATAATTTTACATTTTTTTGCACTTTCCAAAGGAAAATGGTAACATTATCGCGTTTGAAAATTTATCTGCCAACCTTTATAAAAATTTGTTTTATTTTAAAATTGCGCCTAATTATAGATTTTTGGGAAAAAATTGTTAAAATGTTACATATTTTCCAGAAAAGCTATTGGTCTTATGCAGTTTTGGGTGATTTCATTATTTTGCTGCATTTATCGCTCATTGTCGAAGATTTTGGGAGCACTTTGGGGTGTTTTGTAATTATACCCTCCAAAAAAGAGTTGGAGGTTATATTCACTTTGTCATTCTGTTTAGAAACGCAGCAAAATATCCATTTGAGACAGCAAATATCCCATAAAGTATATATATTCTTGATCAGTGATGAAATTTAAGACGATCTGAGCTTGTTCGTCCGTGGAAATTACGATTCAGTCCAAACGAAAAGAGGCAGACTATATATATATATATATATATATATATATATATATATATATATATATATATATATACATATATATATATATTTATATATATATATATATATATATATATATATATATATATATATATATATATATACATATATATATACAAATATCTATCATAAAATAATTTATGGTCCTCGTCCCCTTTAGTGAGCCTTATTATATGCAAAAATAGTGTAAAAATTTAACAAATTGTTTTACTTAAGCCTACGTCCCTTAAAAATAACATCTTCTCATCTTTCTTCATTTGTGCTTTCCATATTATGTGCTCCTCCGCAATGCTTATATAAAGGTCATCCCCTGAGTGCTGATCCCACTAAAGAAAACGATACGGTGACTGAGGCATGATTATATTGTTTATTTGGCTTTCTTTTTCAAAAGTCGGTAATTTCTTAAGGAATTTTGCTGCCATATGCATCATGCCAAACATTTCAGACAAATTTGTTTGCCATGACCCAACCAATACGACGATATCCTCAGCAAATCCGTAACAACTTTCCTCACCTTCTAAAATTTTCCTTGATTATTGATGTGCTGGGCGGTCTAGGACGAGCATTATTATTTACATTTTATCGATCTTCTTTAAAAAGCTTCACCATTTGTAAACATTTTTCTGACCCAGACTACAACCACTTTCCAGTGACAAAATTTCAAGCGCTTTTGAGCATTTATTTCCATTTTTTATAAATTTTTTTTTGCAAATTCTTTGATTCATTTTTTTGTGCAGAGCAATAGACTTGTGTAGAACTCGTACATTCGCTCGTTTTTGACAAGAACCTGTGATCAAAACCATTTGAATTACATACTTTTGATCAGAGGTTCTTGTCAAAACTGAGCGAATGAGATAGTTGGACACAAGTCTAAAGTCTAATACCAACTAGACTTGTGTTGAACTCTTTCATCCGCTCTTTTTGGACAAGAACCTATTATCAAACCAATGTAATTTAAATGGGTTTGATCAAAGGTTCTTGTCAAAAACGAGCAGATGAAAGAGTTCGACAGAAGTCTAATACCAAGCTGTTGGCCGAAGTAGTAGAACACGAGACAATGAAGCGGAGGGTTGTGAGTTCGAGCCCGCGCTGACTCATGAAATATTGTGTTGAATTCTTCGGAACAGCATTAGTGCGTGGTTGTGTTAGTTGTTGCCAGCCTGTTTCAATGACGAAGGCATAGTCACTGGTCACTGAACATAATTGGCAGCGACTGACATTATCATGTACTAAAAGCAGAGTAACACCACTCACCTTCGTCGGCCATGTAGCAAAAATTAGCCGGCGAAGAAAAAGGTTGAAATAGCTACAAAAAAATAACTGCCTATCTTCTCATCTTTCCTAATCTGTCCCCTCAATACTATCTCCTCGTTTTCAGTTCCGGCGCAACGCATTGCATATATAGGGGTCATCCTCTGAGTGCTGGTCCAAGATTAAAAAAAGTAAGGTTCGGGTCTCAGCTAATGAAGACTTCGATTTGTTTGTATGTCTTGTATGTGGCTTCTTTATTGCAACATAGACATAACTCAAGATATTACAATTTTTAGTTATTTAAACAAAAGTGCTCCTTCGTGCAACCTTCATTTGGAAACAAATTTCAGCATTTTATCTCAACCTGATCCGAAGTTATAACAAAAAATATTTTGTGTAATCGTATCTGAAAACGTACATTTGAAAATCATTTATCGCATTTTTCTCAATTCGAACTTTTTTGAAGTATGTGTTAGCTCTTTAAGTAATATTTTGTTAATATGTTAAATTTTAGAAAAATTTTGGCTTTCGTTATTGTATTTAGATATTAGATTGAGTTTGAAATATTTTGTGTTTCAAAGGTAAATAGCTAACTCAAGCAATGCTTTAATATAGTCCCAGGATTTAAGTTCCAAACTATTTAAACATCAAAATTAGTTGTTGTGTATTCAAGGGAAACTTTAAAGACACTTAAATTAAGTAATTATTATTAATTTTATTTTTTTAATTCAACGCCATTTCTATTGTGAGAGAATGGTTTCAAAACACATATAAATAGATTACAACAAATAAATATATACATACAAAAGAATCAATAAATCAAAATTACAAGCCATTTTTCCTTCACAAAACCAACAGCATAAATAAGTATTTTATGGACGAAATAAGTCAAATATCCAGAACATTTATATGAACTTGTTGCTCGAAAAAATTTATGCATATAAAAAAAAAACTATTAAATGTCTAAATTAATGAATAAATAATTTAAAAAGAGAAAAGCTGAACACATAACAGTAACTTGCTAAGATCAAATCATAAAATCATAGTCCCCCCTAACCTCCCTTTTCGATAACACAATGAAACTAAACGAAACATAATGATATAAATTAATTATTATATTTAACTAAATGGCATTTAAAATGGCTAATAGAATATATTAAGTAATAATGGAGATATCAATTAATTGATAAAGGGTAAAGAGAATAAAATAATTAATTAAAAACTCAAATACGATAAAAAATATAAATAAATAAAATGTTGCTGGATTCCAATAAATTATTAATTATACGATGACGTATATAAATTTTATAACAACTAAATATTGTAATAAATTTATTAAGAACAATTTCAAATATCATTAATAATAGTTTTGTAAAATTTAGCGGATGTAATAAATACAAGTTATCAAAAGCTAATTATTTATTTAATAATGTACATTAACCCTTACACACACACACACCAACACACAAACACATAACATTAATATGTATACATGTTCTTCTCTATACCTGCAAACGTTTGTGCATAAGCAGGTGCATGAGGTCAGCATGTCTGTGCATGCTTGTTTGCCAGTATCAGTCGCAGAAAATACTCTTATTCTACAAAAACAACACATTTATATTAGATAAAATTTGAAATGAACTGCAAAAGCGAGCAAAAAAAAATCATGATTTATAAAGATTGTAAATAGTTATTTGTATTGTATAAACAAACTGAAGAAAAAACAAAAAAATATATATATAAATTTAATATTATATAATTGAGATATGGGAGAGAAAATAAAAAAATAAAACAAACAGAAATATTACAAAAATATTTAAAAAAATAATTCAAATAATAATGGTTTTGTTTTTTATAAATGCGCTTCATTTGTGGTAAGTTGTGGCCCTAAACGCCATATGACATAAGAAAAACTTTCTTGGGAATGAATTTTCGACCGCAGAAATAATAAAACTTTATACGAGCCTGCAGACATGGGGTCGCGTCCAAGTGGAAGATTTCGTGGGAAGACGAAAAACTCTTCAAGAATGTTGGAATTTATTGGAAATTTATTTCCGAAAATAACAAAGACAATTGGTCGGAAACCGCTTTTGGATTTTGCAAAAATAAACGTAATTTTTCGCATGGAGCTCATTTTCATTTTGGTGGGTACATTAAAAATTTTCGAATTTGAGGCTCGGAAATCCAACACGTCTTACAGAAGCTAATGCACCCATTACGAGTGACTGTTTGGTACGGCTTGTGGAACGGGGGCATCATTGCCCCCACTTCTTTGAAAATGAGGACCGCGCAAATATTACGGTCAATGGAGGCACTTACGCATTATGATAACCGTTTTATTAGTGCCCGCTCTTCATGGTACTGTTATTTAATTTCACCAGAATAATGCAACTTGCCGATTTATTGCGTCAAACGTTTGATGGCCGTTTAATTAGCCGAAATGGTGATGTCAATTGGCCGCCAAGAAGTTGCTATTTGACACCTTTGGACTATTTTCTGTGGCGTACCATTTAAGACAAGTATCATGCCGACAAGCCAGAGACAATTGAACATTTGAAGGCCAACAACATTCGTGATGCCATTGCCGATATACGACCCCATGCACTCGAAAAAGTAATCGAAAATTGCTCCAAATGGAATAGGGTACTGTGAGTCCAGCCGCTCAGCCACATGAATGAAATAATATTCCATCTCTAATCGGAACAATAGTGCTGCACAACAAAAAAAAATAAATAATTTTGTCAAAACCCGTTTTTGTTCTATTGCATTTTTAAATTTAAACCATTAAATGGCCAGAGAAAATTTTAAATTTTCAAAATATCGGAAAATTATTGTCTATATACCATTTTTCAAAAATCAAGCGCTTTGAAACAATAGTTTCAAATGAAGATTTCCTGACTACTCCAAGAGGAGCTCACTATATCTGTACGTATATGTGTGTGGTTGTGTGTGTGTGTGTAAGCATGCAAACCGCTTGTAACGGCTTGGACGAATCGAACAAAATTAGTGGCGTTTGAAAAAGTTCTTTCAAACTCAGATTTCGTGTGAATTGGAACCGATTTTAAGACGAAATTTTTTTACATGTTTTGTTTTTTTTTCGAATAATTATACCCTCCAAAAGAGGGAGGGTATATTCATTTTGTCATTCCGTGTGTAACGCAATGAAATATTCATCTGAGAACCCATAAAGTATATATTTGTTTTGATCAGTGATGAAATCTAAGACGATCTAGCCATGTCTGTCCGCCTGTTCCTCCGTCTGTGAACATCTCGATTCAGTCCCTTGTCAGATAAATACCCTTGAAACTTTGTATAAATAAATCTTAAAAAAACAACATAATTTTTTAATTTCTTTTTGTAATATTTTGATATATTTTTGAGGTCCAACGCGTTAAACTTGGAGCCATAAAAAATGGTTTTTTTGGACCCCGCCCCTGTTTGTGGATTTTGCAAGCCAAATATGAGAAAAAATTGTGTGTTTCCAAAAGCCTCTTATTGAAAATGGGGCTCAACACTCAAAATGATTTTATTGAAAAATTCCTTTTTTCAAACAGCCAATTCACAAAAGTCCATACGCAAGTAAATTTTTTTCTTTAAGTGTGTATCCGCCCATAGTTAAAATGTCCAAACTTTTTTCTAAATAATTGCCGAAGGAAGACGGCTCAATTCTTGACATTAAATCAGTGGATAGCCGGTTTACTTCATAACCTTAAATTTGTTCACACGTTATATATATCTGATCAATTACTGTTCTCGGTTCTTTTAAAGGATTCGAAAAACTACGTTGATTTATCATTCCGCGTATAATTGCCACAATGTTATTATGCTACCCCAAAAAGTCCATTCTGGGTCCTAACGGATAGGGACGTTGAACCAGCGATGTGGGGTTTCCGAAGTCGCCAGAAAAGCCTTCGATTAATATTTTAAAAAATGTTTACAATATTTTGCTATTGAAGATCAGAAAGGACAGCTCCACAGATGTAAACTTTAAATTTATTATAAAATAATAAATTAATATTCGCACTGACTATAATAAAGACCGCTGCGGACATGCCGTATGGTTCTCGAAGTCAGTACTATTTTAAAATTTTCCACTCTTAACAAAAAAAAATTAATTCTTAAAATTAATATATAATTGAAATTCGGGGATTTGAACTTCAATCTATACAAGAAGTCTTAGCTCAATAATTAAAATAAAATCCTAATTTTAACTAACAAAAAGTTGTAAGAATGATGGCCCTAACTTTTTTCTGTGCTTCCAGGCTAGTATATTAACTGCCTAACAATATTTATCCTATGAAAACTTGAATTGTTTTAGAAGACTTTAAGTCACTATGTTGCCATATATGCGACTGTGATGCCCTAGTCCTGTTATTATTCTCTAAATTAAGGATCAACAACTGCTCTATTTAAATTTCCACATGTTTCTCTTTACCACTGACGAGACTTGGAAATAGTTATTTAGCAATATTTTATTTAGTGTTCACCAACGCACAGTCATTTCCATAAAGGTAAATGCTCCAACTCCCGCCCGTACACACTCTGCTGGCGCAAACAGTGACAATATTTTACGCTTCACGCACTGATAACGATTACATTGCTTTTGTTAATGTAGCTCTACTTGTTTCTTTGTTTATCCCTTTGTTTTTGTTGCTGCTATTTCGAATCAAAAATATGGAATAGAGGATTTGTCATCATTTTATGTACAGAACAAGTGATAAAGTAAGGGATTAGGAGAGTTTATGCACACAAGACTCACTGCAAATTAACAAATAATGTTCACAGACCGTGATGCATATTACAAAATGCTTTGCATCAAATAATATTTTACTACTCTTGCTATTGTCATTGCAAATTTGTCATTTATGCTTGCATTTGTTCAAGTTCGTAGACATTTTAACTGGTTTTTGTGTGCTTTCTCGTAAAACGCCAATGGAAAAATACTACAGCCTTAAATTGTAGAAAGAAGCAAGTCAAAAGAATTTATTTATATATATTATTTAAATATAGAAAATAAAATCTTTATTTACACTTTCGGCATTTTTGACTGAGATGGGGAAAGCGAATTTAGTAAAAGGATGTGCCGAATCTTAAATATTCTTCTTTCTTTCTAATAGATTTAACTGCCAAAGAACCAAAGTTGTGTTATACTGTGTTCATACATGCGTTTTTAATTGAAACAATATTCAGTTAATTGACAATTTATTTTTGGTGTTCACGCACACTCAATATTGCTACGACAATTAGCATTTGACAATTGAAAAAAAATTATTGTTTACATTTTTGCTGTGAAAATTTTGTTGTTTTTTATCACAAATATTCATATCAATATTCATGACTCAGCGCCAGCACGTACGTTTGATTAGTCAAATTTCAACAAAGTGTATTGAAAAGTACTTTCGTTGTTTTGTTCATTTAAATTGTTAATTTTTTCAACGGACTTAAATTCGAATCTGCATGACTGCAAATGATTTTTTTTTAATAAATGAATTTGTTCAAATTCTATTTATTATTTTATATTAAGATTGGAATATTAAGAATATTTTCAATAATCATCAAACCAGCAGAACGGATCAGTTCTGATTTCGAGGCCGCTACGCCATCTCATCAGCGTTCTTTGTTCAATTTTTCCACTTTTGCAAGTGGTGCTAGTGAGTAGGAATATCAACTTTTTAACCAATATTTTAACGAAAATTGAGTATGAGAAGTTCCCACATTCATATTTTTAAGTTATTACCTTTTTGGTTAGTACGAAATTCCCCAACCCTTCATTTAGTATTTTGCTTTTTACTGAACACAATTCTGACAGTGTCTTAATTGCCAATAAGTTAATTGTAATTTTTATATGAAAATTTCGTCTCAATAATGAATATTGCAGTATATATGTGAACATTATAATAGTTAGTTACTTTAATCTTTAAGAAAACAAAATAAAATTTCCAGCTCTGAAAGTATAATTTTGGCTTTTCTGATTTCTAATATTAATGGACTTCTTTCAAAAATATTAATGTTTAATTTATAAACAAAAATAATAAATTCCAACAGAAAGGTTACTTTTATGTAAGTACCAAAAAAAGTTCGAGCTTTCCAAGCCTGAAATCGTCTTTTTGACTTCTTTAAATTTATTATACTAATTTTATTCAGCCTGAAGTATAAAATATCTCTAATTCAATAAAAAAAACACCAAAATTAGGAACTTATATGGTTACTTTTATGTACCAAAAAAATCCGATTTTCCAACCCTGGAATTGAATTTTTATTTTTGTTGTTTTCAAAACCATTTTAATTTTTCATGTAGTATAAAATAAGTTTAATTCACTGAAAAATCCAAAATTTTAAACTTATATGGCTACTTTTATGTACCAAAAAAAAATTCAATTTTCCAACCCGAATTTTTATTTTATTTTTATTTATCAATGCAACTATTACTGAGGTCTATTTTACTTAACAAAAAATTTAAATTTTTAACCTTTTTGGACACTTTCATATACCACAAAATATTTCAATTCTCCAGCCCTGGAATCGAACTTGTAATTTCTTGATATTTTGATACCAACTTCATTTTTCCTAAATGCCAAAATAGTTTTAATTAGCAAAACAAAAAATTCAGAAAAATAGGACATGAAGAAAAAATCAAACGGTAACACGGGTATTAAAACAATAATGTGTTACCATCAGCTTGAAACAGTTCTCGTATTCAATTTCCTAATAAAATTTGCTTAAAAAAGAACTGTTGTCATATTCAACTAAGCCACCTAATAAGTGGTGACAAACACAATACACATGAGCACTGATGATGAAAGCGTTGCGTCTTTCGAAAACAGCTGTTCTGCTCTGCTGTGTAAGTTGAATAACAAAAACTGATGTTGACACTTGCCTTTGTGCCTTGGAATATTTATCATGTCTTTCTGAGATTTAAAAACAAAATTTCGAACAATTAGCCTATGAATCTTAATTCAATTTAATACAAAACAACTAAAAACGTTATGCTCGACCGCGTCGAATCTCAAATTTTAAAACATTTAAAATTTTTATTAAATTTAAAATGTTTAACTTGGTGGGACAGAGTTCCTTTAAGACATTTCTGCACCCAATTTTAAATCTCTATTTTGAGAGAGTCATTCCGGGAAGGGCCGTGGGAGAGACGTTTCACCTCTGCAAGATCAGAGAACATCTCAGCGTCTTATAGGCTTAAGGAATAAATATTTTTCAATATTTACACTATATTTGCATATAATACCGTGCGTCAACGCCCACTCAAGGGGCGGGGTCCTAAAATAGACTATATCATGTTTTCCACAGACGAATGTATGGACATTGCTACATCGTCTCAGACTTCATCAGTGATCAAGAATATATATATACTTTATGGGGTAAAATTCTCTTTGGTGGGTATTAAAACTGTATGTTGGCGGGGTCGCTCTGGCAAGGGATGTGGGGGAGACATTTCACTTTTGTCATAAAACTCTAAAAATAAATGTTTGCGATAATTATATACAAAATTAAAAATTTTTTGTATAGGGTCATTTAAGGGTCAAAAGGGGAGGAGGGGGTAGGATAGAGGAGTACCAGGTTACGTCTCAGCTTCGTCACTAAAACCTAAAAATGTTATCTTTAAGGGATGCAGGGTTAAGTAAAACAATTTGTTAAATTTCTACACTATTTTTGCATATAATAACGCCCACTAAAGGGGTGGGGTCCAAAACTAAATTTTTTTTATTTTAAGGCTCCAAGTTTAAGGTGTTAGACCTTCTCTGACATAAAAATATATAATTTGCTTAACAAAATTACAAAAAAACTTTAAAAATTGTGTTGTTTTTTAGAGGTTGGTTCAGTTCTTCTTAGGGGAACTTTTTTCCCTTTTGCCCGATTTAGGCCATTTCCAAGCTTAACCTGTACTATTCTTTAAGATATATTTATAGCAAATTTCAAGAATCTGGCTCTTTTCGTTTGGACGGAATCGTGATTTCCACAGACGAACGGACGGACGGACATGCTCAGACTGATCAAGAATATATATACTTTATGGGGTCGCAGATGGATATTTCACTGCGTTACAAACGGAATGACAAAGTGAATATACTCTCCTATATTCTTTTTTGGAGGGTATAAAAACTTACTTTTATGTACCAAAAAAATAAATTTTCCATCCCTGAAATAAAAATGTTTATTTTTTTAGTTTTGAAGACAAATTTGGTTCTTTCCAAAGAATCAAAAAATACATAAATAAAAATAAAAAGGTTGCTAGTAAATTTTGTGTCCACAAACAAGTGTAGGCTTCTCAGGTCTGGCATCGTGTTTTGGATAAGTTTATTTCTAATCCATTAGTCCAAGATTTCACGTACAGACAGACGGACAGACGGGCAGCACTCACTTGTCATTGGTGTTTATAATGATCCAGAATATATATACTTTCTGTGGTCCTATATTAATCTTGAGCAAATTACACACGGAATGGCAAACCTATATAAACACTTTCACTTGTTTGTGAAGGCTATAAACATTCTACATTGCGACTGGTTCCCCGGGACCAGCAAAGGGTTTGAGTTTCGTAATTTAATATAAAAGTAACCGATAACTCTTGCATGCCGTCGTCAATTGGCATATATAAGATAGCCTATCTAGTCTACCAAAATTTCACTACACTCTCCTGCGGCTGCCACATTTATGCCTCAGATTTAATGCCACCAAAACCTCTAATACAATTACTGTGAGGTGATCTGCTTATAAAGGCTCTTTCAGCAGGAGCTTCCGACCTGTAACTGTTAATAAGGGTAATTTTACGAAAGCTACATCTGTCAATTTAGTTGACATTCATTTAATTCGCTGGGATATATCCTGTGAAGATATTACAAAAACAAAAAATGCTAAATTCGCCTCATACACCCCAATAATTACCTCATGTGACAAAAAAAAAACATTCTCTATTTTTCTATGAAAGCAAATTCTCTGTTAAAATCCTGCTAAATTTATTTCTAGTGCTCTTACCTTGCCAGTCCTATTAACCTTATCCTGGTTAAGGACACACAAACTCTTAAATTATCTTAATTTAAAAGTTTGTGTGATTGCACTGCTATTCCACCTTCCACGTACGACATGAAATAAATATTATAAAATATATAAAAATACATCTTGCTTTTATGCATTTTCAAGTGCAACATTTTTGCGTTTTCACTAAACGCTTTCTTGCGTTTTTCCTCACAAATTCTTCAACTTTCCATGCTGCTGCTGCTTGCAGTAACAATACGCTGGCATAGGGAAGAATAGCACGCCATTCAGAATCATAAAGCATAAATGTTGTTGATGAAAGTGCACTATTAATATCAACAACATCTCCATCAACGTGTTCTTTTCTAGCGACAACAATAACAATATTGCTCGTGCATCATCGTCATTATCCTTGGGAAAATGTTATTTCAACCGATTGTTCTTTGTAATTCGAGTAGATGTTTGTCTATTGTTTGGTGCTTGGCCAGCTAATTCATCTGTTTGTTAGCATATCCCGTGTCCCTATACTCAACACTGCAGTAATCAAGGGTTAACTAAATTGTCATGCCATTTGTAATATTCGCTATAATAATTTTTTATGCTACAAATTGCATTCAATTTATTTGGTCATTGAAAAGAGCTTACAAATCACATGTTGAAATAATGAATGTTCTCAAGCAAAAATTTCCACATTTAATTCCACTCCGTAGGTGTAGGGTATAGCAGATGTGATATCCCATATTCCCTTCTTTCAGCATCAACACAGAATACAGATGTTTCCCTCCATGTCTGCTGGAAGAGTTGCTGCATTTTGCTCTCTTTTGTTGGTAATAATCGCCAGCCTCATTATTATTGCCATTGTTAAATGACCAGGCTTTGCTAACAGTTCATTGTTTGTATGACTCAATGGAAATTGTTGCATGTAACTCCAGTTTTAAGTTTTCCTAGAGGTTTACAAAATTAAAATGTTGCATTAAACTTGAAATCTAGGAATTATTTATGTCTCTTCCTGGCTCTGCTTCGTCTATGGCTGATGCTGCTCTAGTGCAAATCTTAATCACTTTGTTGTTCTGAATGCCCTTCGTGGCACGCTACCTAAACCATCTTGACGTCATGCCTTTCAAGCAGAGCTGGAAATTGAAAAGCGTACAAGTGCACAGATTTTCGCCTGAAATACTGTGAAAGGTAATCTTAGAGATACCGAAGGACAAATATGTCTTTGATTTACGTCAGTTCCTGCGTCGCGGCCTAACCTGACGATGCTCTTAACATCGGGTGAAAATTGAGTGTTACCAGCACCCCTCTTAGCACCCAAGAGACCACACGAAGGCGACCTCGGGTCGCCCAGGTGGCAATTTCTAGAACATGATTTGGTAAGCCCCATGATCTAACACCTTGCCAAAGTGCCGAACCTATCTAGATGATCTTTTATTTGTTGATTCACAACAACATATAGGTTTTGCTACTATCAGCCGGACCGAAGTCGAACCGCAAGGATTGAACATCAATCTTTATCTGACAAACCTTCCACCAAATTGGTGACCACAACCACCACGTGTACTCCCGAGGGAAATCTCACCAATATCCAGCCGCAGTAAACTGCGGGGCTTGTACTGAATCCCGTGGTACCAGTTCCAACTACTGGTAAAGCCTCGAAAGTCAAACCAGTGGAGGTTCCATAAACTTTCTATCGACTTCGGTTTCTTTTTTAACCAAACCTAGGTGTCGCCGCACCTATTATTTCTTACTCAGGCACGTAGGCGAACCTACTACTTTTATATTCTTATATGCACATCCGTTACACTGTAGCAGAGATTGGGCAGTAACATATAAGTTTTACGGGGGTACATGCAAAAGTACTGCCTAAAAAAACATCGTAGCCCCTCGAAAGCCAACCATTATAGGTTTCAACTTTCTATTTACTTTTGAACTCTTAATTAGATCTAGGCGTCCTTGGACCTCCTTTCTTATTTCAAACTTACGTAGGTGACCGCCGCGCAGGCCCCCTACTCCTTTAGATCTCTTACAGTAGACCAGCTAAGTTTCCTACTGGGACCTATCCCGGGTCCTATTCGGAAATCAGGCAGGTAATTATAAGTTTTATGGGTTACCAGCAAAAGTTATGTTTGAGAAAACTGTGTAACCCCCATACCGAAGGACAAAATTATATGAGAATATTGCCGATTCCATGCCAGTGTTCCTTTTGGATGTATCCGTAAAAACCAAATAACCCAATTTCCATTTCAGCCTAACCTGTTAAGGCTATCCAGGGTTTGTCAAAGTTCATGACACACTCCACTCCACAGAATATGGCAACATTCAGTCCAATTCAGTCCAACCACATTCATGAGATTTTATATCTGACGTTCCAAGTACAAATTCCATTATTTAGAAAAGTGCCTAATGAAACGCTACCAACAGCCGTGTCACAAAGACCAATTCCGATCGAAAGTGGAACTAATCCCGTATCTAGCTTCTCCAGAAACCAAAAAACGAAAAATCTTGTCGGAATGAAACCACTTTTGTTTTGGCAAGTGGAATTGTCTTTTTTTGAAAAATTGTCACTTTAACATAAACTAAAGCCACTTTATATTAACAAATATCTTGTTTTATTAACACGTTAAAATTTACATTTTTAATCTTTCAATTTATTTAAATTTGCAAATTTTAAAGGTTTTCTCTTGATAATTTGAAACTCGTTAATTTGAATCTCGCGGTAATTTGAACTGTTTTCCAATTCCCTTGAAGAACACTAAATAAATTGAAAAATATCTATGTGATTTGGTCCCCTCAGTAATTTGAAATTATTTGAATGGCATTTTGATCGCCGACTCGCTATAATTTGAATTTTTTGGCTCTACGCTCTATAATTTGAATTATTTTAATTGCTGTGTTTCATGCAAAATATAAAATAAATATTTATTTTAGTTTTTTTTTGCGATGTGCTACAAAAATGACATCTTGCTCGCCAACGTTCTATAATTTGAAGTTCGGTTATTCTACACTCTTTAATTCAAACTCCTAATATGATTTTGTTGCTGTTTTTGAAAGAAATTTAAATCGTTTGCATTACCCTGCAGGAGGATAAGCGTTAATTGTCTTTAAGCTGCTGGTACGATTACTAGTATAGCAAGCACTAGTTCAAAAGGTGATTGAACATATACAGAAAAGTACTAGTACTTCAAGTAGTTCATTTGTAGATTGATTTGACTTTTAGAATTTCATATTACTTTTTGATCATGTTTTAAAGCGAATTGCTTTATTTATTTTATTTTTAATTGTTTCAATTTTTAAACAAATTCAAATTTGAAACAAAGAATAGTATTAGAAGACTTTGTCACCTGCATATCAGTTTATATGGTGGAGTAGCAAACGTAACTCAAGTTGTACCAGGTGCTAGTGGATTGAGTGTACCCTGGAGGAACTTTCCATTTACTCTTATAAACTAAGAATTGATGAACCAAAAATTGCTTATGAAGACAAAGACTTAACAAATTTCATTGGGTTTAAAAAACCAATAAATTTAAGAATTTTTTATATATAAACCAGTTCTTAATGCAGAAGGGATTGTACTACTATCCAACTAGAAGAAATTATACTAGTACTCATTTAGTACTAATAGTAATAGTATCCCCCTAGTTTCCATCTAGTACCAATGGTACTAGTAATTTTCCAAACACACTCAATGTTAATTTGATCATTAACATGGTAAAGGAAAGTTCACAGTTGGGAACTAGTACTGGTCATTTTTGTACTAGTGCAATACTAATTTGATACTAGTTCGATCTCTTGCAGGGTAGTTTCTGTACCACGATTTTAGTATACACCACTACATCGACAGTTTCTAACATAGAAAATTAAATTTCTTTGCTTTGCTTTTGCGGAATTTAGTGCGTGCAAATGGTTTTGCTTTTTTTATGAAAACTCTTGTTAATTTGAATTTTTTTCTGTCTCTCTTTCGATATTTTGAAGTCGCGTTAAAATGAAAACTCGATTATTTGAACTTTTTCTCTGGTCCCTTCAGTTTCAAATTATCAAGAGTCGACTGTACCACTTTTAAACGAAGTGTTGCCACATAATTTTGGCAACACTTCAGTTTCTTAAAAACGGAGTGTTGTCGATAACTGCAATAATGAAGCTACGAATGAGCTTTGGAGATGTGGGATTATTTTATCCATTACCATAACGAAGGCTTCCTTACTTAATCTATAACAACTAATAAAACTGAAAGCAAGATTTAACTTTATTTGTGGAATGATGTTGGTGAATATACTCACACTGCACTGGAATAATACAACGGGTTCGATGCATCCCTCAAATTTATCCGACATAATTTTTCAATTACGTGTTAGCCAATTTGTTCCTCTTTTACTGAAACTATTGAAGTTCCCGGTTTTGGTAGTTGTAATATTGCCGTATTTGAAGTAAACAAAGGGTTAAAGAGGGAAGCTAAATCAAAAACGATCGAAATGTAACTACGAAATTAAAACCATTCCGATCGGTATTTGTGACAGGCCTGTAAGGCTGTAATTTGTTAACAAAACGGGACATCAAAATATATAAAAATGCAAAAACAATAAAGAGTTTTAAACAAATTGATTTGTTTTTAATTTTGTTTCGATATATAAATAGATTTATTTTTATATATAAAACTGCCACAACTAAAATTGAACGTTTACATTGTGGCTGCCGCATACAAAATAGTTAAGTAGCTGAATAGATGGCGGCAAATGTTGCAACGGCATTTGTAGTCATGCTGCTGTGAATGTGTTTAAAGTAGACTTGTGTCCAACTAGCTCATTCGCTCAGTTCTGACAAGAACCTTTAATCAAACCTATGTAATCTAAATGGGTTTAATCAGAGGTTCTTGTCAAAACTGAGCGAATGAGCTAGTTGGACACAAGTCTAGTTTAAAGCATAATCTGCTTATTGTCGCCTATGAAAGTAGAAACTACAACCACAAAAGTAACGCGGGCAACAATCTGCCGTGAAATACTGTGAAAGGTAATCATTCCAATAAAAATACATGTACGAGTACTCTATTTCAGACAGCTTGTTGTCTGTAGCCTGCTATCGTGAATGTATTTAACGCACAATGCGGCCATAGAAATCTTCTAGCTCTAAGATGTACCACTGTAAGATCTATCTCTTGAAAAAGGGACAGGAAGTTTTCTTAAATAGTGATATACGATAACATATTGAAACGGAGAAAATTAAAATATAATAATTTACCATATATCAAGTTTGATTTGTTTTGAGTATCCAAATTGATGCATGTATATCAGTGGTGGGCACCGTCAATGAATTGGTAAATTGTGTATGTGTTGAGCTTGCGAGCTACCCACCAAACAAAAAGCCAAGCGTTTGAAAGATAATGGTGCATTACATATTTATACATAAGTAGCAATACTTTCTAAGTAGAAAAAAAACGTTGAATACGCAAAATTATTAATTAAAAATAAAACTTTTTCTAAGTAAGCAGTGAAATGAAAAAAATAAAATAAAAAAGATAGGACAATAATTTGTTGTTTTCCATTCAAGAAAAAAAATTAATACAAGAATGGTTGCTTGCTGGAGCATAACTGAATATTCGCAAAAAAAAATATATACGCGGTTGGATGTATCAAACTTAATAAGCTTTGATATTTATCGGCATGGAAGATCATTTTCATATGGGAAACATATTCAAAATATTTTTGATAATATTTTACACAGACTAATTAATAAGAATAAGTGTATTACTAAATTAGGAGAACTAGTATAGTAGTGGAGAAAAATTGTATAAAAGGCATGAATTTGTTTGCTGGGCAAATATTCTGGAAAAAAATATAACAAAATTCGTAAGCATCCACCTGATATTCATTCGTCGCTGTCTCATCGACGACTAAATTAAAGAGGGTAAGAATACGTGTGAATGATCTCAGCACAATTGTGGTATGAAACGCCCGTATCTGATGTATATCGATTTTTATTGCGTTCAGACACGTATATTGCTCAGGAAATGTCAATAGTGAATCTGTACTGATTTATTGTAGACACAGTCACCAGCACTGGTGACTTAACTACGTAAAGGATGATTTTATAGAAGTATAACGCTGTAAGCTGTCAGCTGTCAGCACTTCTTTAACTGGGGGCCATTTTGTCAGCTTTTATGTAAGACAATATGAATAAGCTGACAACTGAACAACTCTTCCAAGTGTATGTTGAGACACCGTTTCATCCAGAATAACTGACTGTTTGGTTTGCTTTATGGGCTGTTGGAATCAGTGATCTCTACTTCTTTAAAAGCAATGCTTGTCAGAACTTTATACTCAATGATGACCGTCATAAAGGAATGATTGCTCGGTTTTTTATTCATCAATTGAACAACCATGAAAAGCAGGAGCGTAGTGATGGCTGAACATGTCACGCAGCTCGTGCAACAATTGATTTATTGAAGGAAACGTCTGCTAACCGCAAAGCTTCCCGTTTCGTACTACTTGAAAGACAACATTGGCCGCGTTCTTGCCGATATACGGCAAAAATTTTTTGAAAAAGTCATTAAAAAATGGACTTCCATATTTGCCAGTCTTATGCCAGAAGTCTTATTTAAATTATAATGCCACAAGATTGTATTTCGATTAAAGTAAATTCCATGTCAATTTAAAAAATTCATATTTCTTTCATTCCCTTTCCTTCTATACTTCCATAAAAAAACACCCTTTACTCTTGACTGGATAATTGTTTTGGGACCATATGTAGACATGGGAACCAGTTCTTAACTAGTACATTTTTTTTTTTTTAGGAGTAGGACCAGCACTCAGAGGATAAGCCCTACATATGCAGTGCATTGCGCTGGAACTAGGAAAATAGGTTTTGGGAAGGAGGATAAAGGGAGTAGTGTCTGTGGATATTCGACTTGAACCCCCTCAAATTGTAAGTGGAGGGGAAGACCTCTGCAGGTAGTTTGTTCCACAGACGAACTGTTCGCCAAAAAACGAATTTTCTCTGTAATGCGTAGTGCGATTCGTTGAAATATCGACCACAAACGCATGCGCTCTTGATGAAAAACGTGTTGAGCGTAAGAAAGAATGGGTTTCAGGAACAAGTTCCCTAATTTCACCAGAGCACCTGCCATTATAGTAACGATAGAACAACGATACGCACCCCACAATGCGACGATGCTCAAGAGAGTCAATAGAGTTGGCTACCCTACTGTCTCCGATGAGTTTTACCGCCCTCTCCTGTACGCGGTCGAGTAACTTCAAAATAGACTTTGAAGCACCGGCCCAAACATGAGAGTAATTGTAATTTTAGTAATTGTAGTCCACATTCTTAATACTTTTCTAAAATAGATGACGGTAATGAAAATGCATAAAAATTAAAATTTATGTTAAGCCTGCTTTTGCTTCAAAGGCAAATAAAATATGTAGACACTTTGTTGACAATGTCGCCAAACAGTTACCAAAATAGTAGACAAAAGTGGTGACTTGGAGATTCAGGTAAACTTTTACTGCAAATGATGTGAAAATTTTTTTTCCTATAGCTCCTGCTATCACCGTGCTAAGCTTTCCTCATTTTAAAGCGATTTATGGAAACATATGAAATAAAATGTAGTTTAAATACCCTTAGGAATCAGAATTTCATCTGAGTGGCCAAAATATTTTATGATAATTCGTGTACAAACTTCACACTTGAGGTTCATCAAAAATGTTAAGTACATTTTATAAGGGTGTGGTCAGACTGGCCTTAAAAATGGCCAAAATAACGTGACCAAAAGTTTTTGCTTCCACTCAAATACAAATCTGTCCAGCTTAACGAATATTTTCTTCACCTCAAATAAAGGAATATATTAAAAACTGTTTAAACTAATTTGGACAAAACTACCACAAGTATTAATTTTGTAATACTGACTAAATATCTGAACAGAATGCCAAAATAAATAAAGTTTCAGTGAAACTCTGACTAGCACGATATATAAAACGGAATTATTCATTTCGCTCCCACTTTCTTTTTCAAAGTTTATTAAAGATTTCTATAAAGTTTTGCCACTTAAAATTATTAAAGTTAACAAATTAATTTTTTTTTGCTTTTATTTCTTACCCTCCGAAATAATTCCTTACGAAATTCAGTTTTAATATTCAGCGTTTCTTGTATTGTAACTTTTATTGCCACAAAAAGTGATGCCAGTGATACGGTGAATACAACAAAAAAAATAAAATCATCTTCAAAGAAAAACAGCAGCAACAAGAACATCCTCGGAGTAACAATAAGGAAGCGTGTGATTATTAGCTACCGAAACAAGAATTTTAAATTATCAACAAAGAGGTGTGAACGCAAACACACGCACACAACACATAAAAAACCTGAATGCATATAAAATGATGTAACAAAAAAAATTTACCCAAAACAATAACAATAAAGAAAAACGAAGGAGAATCCTGAAGCACTAAAGTTTTCAACTTAAATTTAAATTAACTCAATAAAGAAATTTACAAAAGAATAAATGAACAACTTTAAAAAACACGAAAAAGTACAACAACAAAAAGTACAATAAAATAAAAAACACAAGCAAATATAAAACAGCATTATAAAAACATTAAAAATTAATTTATGATTTTAATGCGATTTAAAAGGGAATGAACAGAAAAAAAAACTGAAAACTCTCCACAGATAATTTTATTTATTAAATTAGGGACAACAACAAGGTGGCAAACACGATTTTTGTAAAAGTTACAAACTTCAACATTTTTAAAATAAGTGTAAAGGTGTGTTTTCGTGTTTTGAAGAAATGGTTTAGGAACCAAACCAAAATTATAAGAAATATGTTGCATATCGGGCTGTGAAATCTGATTTCTGCAATGGAGAATTATTGGGATTATCAGTACGAGTATAAAAAGAATTTCCATGTCTTTGGATCCATTTCTATGCGATATAAAATTCAGTGTGTTAAAAATTTATTTGATTTTATAATTTTGGATGAATGCAAATATTTCTTTTCATATTTTCAACTTATTCGAGATGTTCGCAGGAATTCATCAAGCACAAATATTAATTCTGTTAGCGGCAGTCATTAAATCATAAACAGCATCTTCGAAAGCATTCCTAACAGGGTGGGCAAATTTGAGGTTAGAAAATAAATTGACAATTTCAGTTTTATTAATACCGACGTTAAGTAGAAATATGATAATTAATAATGAAATATCATGTGGGGCAATCCTTAATTTTTTGTTTATATATTTTTTCAAATTTCATATAAAATATTTTTAGTATATAAATTGATTATCTTTGGGCTTTATTGTTTTAACTGCAAAATTTTGTTTAGATTTTGGATTTAGCAAATGATTACTGCAACAAATTAATGGTATTTTTGAAAAAAAAAATCATAGTACGGAGGTCCTGGTGGAGTCTCTCGCCTTGTTCTTCACTTAGGTGCCCAAGATTGGCGGGCAAATGATCCAGGTGGTTGTGAAGAAAGTGCAACTTGATGCTCAGGTTACATCCGAGCCTTTGAAAGTGACTCATCAGTTGTTAGACGTTTTTTTTAATTCAATGTTGGCATTTAGCTCTACTATCCCACAGGCAATTAAAATAGGGATATTTCGTGTAACCACCTTGTTGACCTAAAAGAAAGTTCCACATATTCAATTTTGTCTAAAATTGCAGCAATAGTTGTATATTCTTCTTAAAATTTTGTGAAATGTGCATTAGGCAACGAGCCTAATTTATTCCCATTGTGTAAGAGAACACATTTAAGACTCCGTTTTGATGAGTCTATGAATAGACGCCACTCACTGGGAACGTAATTTTGAAGGCCCAATGCAACCATTAAACCTGGTACATCTGTACAAAATACAAAATAATTTTCTTCAACAAAATATTTTAAGAGATTTCGTTCTTTTGTGCGGTAATAAGAAACTTTGGTTTCTCTTGTTACTGAGTTTCTTTTTCTATCCTAGACGCCAAAATTTCTGAAGCAGACTTTGACAGTCCTAAATATATGACAATGTCGCTTAAATCATCTTTGTTGAATAGTTTTGGCGCTTTTAGGTCACATTCAAAGTCTCTATCAGTACTCTCAGTTTTTGCCTCAAAGTGTATAGGCTCATCCAGTGAGCCGTCAGCTCTAGGTCCAAGCGATGTTTTAGGACTCGAAACACGTCTATGCGCCGACCATATGGAAGGATATTTCCATTTGGCTTGATTGTTTCGGTTAATTCCAGTTATGTTCAGCAAACAAAAATAACAGTCGTCTTGGTTCAAGGATACAATCCAGGTCATTGCCGTTTCATACCGAAATTAATTTTTTTTTCTCATTTGTCCTTAAACGTAGAAACTCAACGCATGTTTTTCATACCTTTTACGGAATCCAAGGCTTTTGTTTCATTTCCAGTACGTGAAAAAAATAATTTTTGTAAACCTCAATTACAAACGCTGTCACATTCAAACGGTATTCTTTGAATATATACTCCCCGAAAATAAAACAAAAATGATTCGGATCATTGACACAAACTGGAACGGGAATGCATGAAGTGTATATTTAACCCTTTCAGACCCGAACATTATTTTAGGTATACATTTTTTTGCATTTTAAATAGTAAAATAATTCTTTCACATTTAGACTAAATTTGGTCTAAATGTCCTTTTTCGGAAAAGGACATCTGTCCAATGTGTTAAATCGGTCATAGCACACATCTTTATTCGGGATGTTGGTACGAAAACAGAAGCTCTTGTGCAATTTCTGTGTAGTTTGCATCCCTTCTCTTTCCAAGAAAATGTTGGCATATATTTTTTAAAATTACTCCTGCTTTTCTTTCTTTCTCAGTCAGTTTGTATGTGAACAATTGGAGTTTAAAGATTTTTCTTATTAGGCCGCCAACAAATGTGCCTTCTTTCAATTTGGCCTCACTTAAAGAAAACAAAAACTTATACACGCACAAGGAGAAACACACCATTGGCGTGTTACATATAAGTGTGTTATCACTACGGGAAATTTGTACCAATTGCCCTGAAGGTACCTGCTCTATGACTGGTGAGAATGAGAACAAAACAAAAGTTCTTAACACGTGGCTGTCGAAAAGAGCACATACAACAAAACTAAGTAACATCGGAAGAGTTATATTTAATTGTTATAAGTCTTTGGGGAGAAAAAATGTTTAGTAGTACTTTTCTATATATATATTTTTTTTAATTTTCGATTATGGGTTACATTAATTAAGTACTCGTATGTTATAATCTGATTAAAACAATAATGATATATACTAGGCTTTAAGGGACTATTCCATGACATAATCATTAAGTACTGGCTGGGACAGTTTACTCTACGATATTTCCATAGCCGATGTTTATAAAAACAACAACTGGGGTCCTAAATGGCACTAAAGATATTACAATAGGACAAGTTCGTAAAGGTTAAATACAGAATCTGCCACCGAGTATCTTAATTATGTCAGTTGATTCCCTGACAACTTCATGTAAAAGTTACCTGTAACTCTCATATAAAATTCTGGAACTAGAAATCGGTGCTAGTCCCTGGGAACCAATTATTCGTTTAATTGTGAATAAAATTACTTCTATACTTCAATTTTCATTACATGTTGCCTATTTTACTACCAATGCATACCCAGCTGCTCCATAAGTAACCAAAAGTTGGGCACACCCTTTATTTTGCTCCATACTGATTGATTATATAGTCTTTCTAAAATCTAGCCTTTTTACATTTTCCATTAAGCTCACATTTTTTAATTTTTATGATATTAAATTAACAATAGCAAACAATTAGGAAAAGAGCTTTTAATAGCTGCCCATTTAGTTTAATTAAATTAATAATTTTATATGACCGCAATTTAAAACAAACAAAAAATACAATAGAATTTTTTGCTATGCCATCAGCATTAGTAAATATTTTATAAGTTTTCTATTTGCTTAATAATTTCATATTTTTATTAATTACAAATTTTGTGCAAAAAACTAAATGATGTGTTGAAAAAATTCCATTTGCTGTTAAATCGATCCGTGTAAATAAAAATAAATAACTTATACAAAAAAAAAAAAAAAAAAAACCAGAGTTTAAATTAAAGTACGCCACTAACTGAACCACAATTTGAACTCACAAAAAATATATTTTAAATATTTAATAAATTTTTTTGTTTTGCATGAAAACTATTTGCTTTTAGGTTTGTTTTTTGCTTTGTAATATTTCTATGGTTTTATTTTGTAATATTTTTTGCGTCTGCTTGATGATATTATTTCACCCTCATATTATGAACGGTTTTTTTTAAATTATTTTTTAAAAAAATACAGAAAGTGTAGCTGCTTTATTACAATTTTTGCATTAGTCGTATTCGTATCATATTTATTCATTTTCGTAATAAATTTTTTAATAAGCGGTCATTTTATTGTAATTAGATAAGTTTTGCACAAGAAAATTGTACTGATAAAAATATTTAAGAAACAAAAAAGTAAAATGGTTGTTTATCTATTTATTTAATTATTTATTTTTGGCTACGGATACACATATTTTTAATAAAATTCTTTAAACAAATATTTACGTTTGAGTTATTGCAATTGTCTTAAACAATATTTTATGCTTATGATCTGCTTATTTAACAAGATGCTAAACAAAATTTGTCACAGTTTATAAATACAAATATTCATTTTAAATTTTCATGAAACTAATCAAAATTCCCATACAAATATTTTTTTTTAATTTTTTTTTGCTCCTCAAGCTGCTGCATTTAATTCCAAGAATTTTACAAAGTTATTTCTATCATCCACATCTACACGAAAATACCTCTCAAACCGTATATATTTCCACGCTATACGTGAACGATAAGATATTTAAAAGTGTACCACAAAAGTACATGCTTCAAGTAAAGGGTCCGCCATCAAACGTTTTTTTTTCAACTAGTTCTTATTTCGTGAATGGTAACACTTAGCTCATGTCTGATTTGACAGGTAATTAGTTTCAGCCTTCCGCTGAACGAATATGGTTGACCATCCAATGCGTTTTCGCTTCGCTAGGTGGGCCTGCGATCGACTTACAGAAGATGCCGATTTTGCCAAAAAAAATCATCATTTCAGATGAAGCTCATTTGGATCTTGGCGGGTATGTAAACAAGCAAAATTGTCGCATTTGGGGCACAGAAAATCCGCACGCATACATTGAGAAGCCGACGCAACCAAAAACGAGCCACTGTTTGGTGCGGATTTTGGTCCAGAGGCATAATTGGGCCATTTTTATTCGAAAATGACCAAGGAGTGGCCGTTACATTCAATGGCGATCGTTATCGGGTCATATTGAACGAATTTTTGTTCACAAAAATTGAAGAGAAGGATATTTTCAAAATTTAGTTTCAACAGGACGGCGCTACGTGCCACACAGCTGAAGCTACATTCGATGTTTTGCGCCCTGTTTTTGAAGATCGCATTATCAGCCGCAAAGCTGATGTCGTTTGGCCACCTCGGAGCTGCGATTTGACACCGTTGGATTATTATTTGTAGGCTGCCGTCAAAGATAAGTGTTACGCCGACAAGCCAGAGACAATTGACGCTTTAAAGGACAATATTCGTGAAGCCATTGAGGAAATACAGCTGCACACAATCGATAATGTACTTAAAAATTGAACCGATCGTGTAGGCTACTGCATGGCCAGCCGAGGCAGCCATTTAAGTGAAATTATTTTCCATTATTAAAGGGGAAGGATTGTACTTTCAAATAAAAAAAGAAATTTGAGAAGATATTCAGTAGTTTCTTTTACAGAATTTAAAAAAAAAATATGTGGCGGACCCTGTATATAAAATATATGTTTGGAAATTAGCATTTTCCAAAAACCTGTATTCACAAGTGTTTTTTTATATTTTTAATTTTTTTTTCTTTTTTTATTTGGCTCCATTAATATATTTCGTAAAAAATCTATTCGTATATACATATTTACAAGGTAAATTTGTCGCTCACACCGTTCACTTATGTGCATCATAAATAAAACATATTTATAATATATTTTTTCTTTGCTCTTTTGTTACGTTTTTTTGCCAACAGTCAAAATATTAAATGAAGAAATAAACAATAAACATTTTAACCATAAAATATTTAGTATAAATATGGAGTTGCAGTGGAAATGTTAACATTTAAAACACGTAATAAAAACAAATACAAATAATTGTTACAATTCTTCAAAATGTTATACATATAGAGAAAAAAATAATCTTGTTAATAGCATTTAAATTTCAAATATGGTTTTAGTTAAATTATTTTTGGAATTAGTCAAGTGATGATCTGGTGGAAGAGAAAATGATATGCAGACATATAGTCGTACGTATTTGACAACAACCAAATGGTATGACTATTATTACTATTTCGATTGAATTCGATAATGTTTTAAACACATTCACTAGAGCAGGCTACATCTCATTTTAGTGGTGCCAATTTTATATATAAATAAGCGCTTATTCTAAATCTATTTATAGATCGAAACAAAATTAATAATAAAACCATTTTATTTGTTTATAGCTCTTTATTGTTTTTGCATTTGTAATAAATACAGTTTGATGTCCTTTTTTGTTATGGTACTTTGAAAATGATTTTAGGAGTTAATTCATTTGTGACCCACCACACGTCTATTATCGATAACGGCTATCAAGTATTATTATCAAGTAAATTCGAGTTCAAATGGCATTGTAATGATACTTGCAATAGGTGATTAAATTTGAAAAACATGTCTAACAATAGAAAGACATTTTGGAGTACTTTGAAATGATACCCATATCGTTTATATGCGTCCTATATTCTAGTAGTTGTAAGCAAAAAAATAAATAAATAAAATTAAAAAAAAAGCCGAGAGATTGCAAAAAAATAAATAAATATTACAAAATATTTTTTTTTTCTTGAAAGGGCTATTACATTTTTTATTTTTAAGAATTTTCAGATTCTTGACCAGTTTGAAAATATTTTTAAACGCTTATTTACAGGGTGGCTCAGACAGACCGAAGTGTTGTGAATTCCTTATAACTTTTTTATTATAATTTTTTTTTTCTTTTCTTTTCAGTATTTTGTAAAGAAGACTTGGACAATTTATAATGGAGCAATACACAACTGAACAACGTGCCCAAATCGTTGAAATTTACTTTTCAAATCAACGGTCCATTGTGTAGACTCAGCGTGCATACCGTCGTCAATTTATTGTGCGGGTTGCACCCTCTCAGTCAACAATAAACCGCAGTAAGGAACCTTCCTGGTTCCGGCAGACTACGAACCGTTCACACGTTTGACAATATTCAAGTGGTACAGGAGAGTATGCGGGAGGATCCAGAAACATCAACCAGGAGACGTTCGACACAACTTGGCAACTCAAGAGGGTCACAGCAGCGAATTTTGCATACCATAAGAATGTTTCCATACAAAATTCAACTTGTCCAAGAATTGAAACCGAGAGATTACCAGCAATGACTTGACTATGCAATTTATTTCCAGCAAAAGGCAGAAGAGAATCCTAATTTTATTCATAACTTAGTTATGAGTGACGAAGCCCATTTCCAATTAAATGGATTCGTTAAGTGTACTGTTTGGTGCGGTGTTTCTTCAGAAAGGGTCATTGGCCCATATTTTTTTTTGAAAATGAACGAGGTGTCGCCATTTCCATGAATGGTGATCGATATCGGGCCATATTGGAAAATTTTGTAAGGCCAGCCGTGGAAAACCATCCACAAATATGGTTCCAACAGGATGGAGCCACAGCGCACACTGCGAGGGCCACAATGGCTCTCTTACGCGACATCTTTGGTGAAAGAATAATTTCGCGTAGAAGCAATTTTAATTGGCCTCCGTGTTCCCCGGATTTAACCGCTCCAGACTGATTCCTTTGTGGTTATTTAAAAGGGAAAGTTTATGTTAACAAGCCTAGGACTATTGAGGAATTAAAAACCAATATTCGAGACGAAATTAACAACACAACACCGGAAGTTTTGCGAAAGGTCATGGAAAATGTGTTGGAAAGAGCACATTTGTGCGAAGCAGAAAATGGCCACCACTTGCGGGATATCATTTTTAATAACTCATCTAAAAATATTCCCTATAAATTTACTGTACTTAAAAAACAAAAAATTAAAAAAATATGTCTTAAATAAAAAGTCATAAGGAATTCACACCACTTCGGTCTTTCTGAGCCACCCTGTATTTAAGATGTTTCACTGTTGTTGAAAAATTCACCAGCAGTAAAAAAAAAACACGAATCCAAAATTCAAATTGTTTTATTATTTTGAAATTTCTATAATAAAAACGGAATTACAATTCATTCTATTTAATTTTATAAATGTAATTACTCCTCAACGAAATCGAAAACTCCTGCTTCTGCTATCATTTAACAACGACAAGACAATAAATATTGTATAATTTGCTGCTCCCGTTTTAAGACGATTGACCAATCATAAATTATTTCCAGACTCAATTGTAAATAATTTGCAGACTCAGCTGTTTGTCAGTCAGTTGAGGGAAAATGGGAGGACTCGATTTCAAATGATTTAACAACTGTGTTGGCAGCACTAAATTTATTTATTGTCGCCTATGAAAATAGAAATTAGTTTATTTTGACTACAACTCCAAAAGTAGCACGGACAACAACCTGCTGTGTATGTGTGAAAATAATTATTTCTATATATACAAATGTATTCTATTTCTGACAGGTTGTAGTCGGTAGCCTGCTATCGTGTATGTGTTTAATGCATAAGATTGTTAAAATTTCTAATATTGAAATCACATCGATTTAGTCATGACCAGTATGTCAAGGAACGAGGTCAAGTCACATAAGCCGAATACACCGAATATTGCGTTTATATGATCTTCTGTGGAAGTGGGAAATCAGATTGACGTACTTTATCTTATCAAATTAATATATTGAATATAACATTACGAAATACAACACTCTTTAAAACTCCATGATAATGACATACAAGCTGGTAGCATGTCGTTACTTTAAGACCATTCTGAAGTAGGAATCTACTAATAATTAAGAATATTCTGGTGAAATATAAAATATCATTTCAATAATTATTGCAAAGTGTTCAACATTGTATTGAGATGTAGTGTTTCCGACAATGGCATACGTTACGCATGACAATCAATTTGTGTAAATATTAATCATACGCACAGGTTTACCACAATGGACTTGATGGCATTTGCACAAGTCAACTTTCCTCATATTCTGCCGCGTTTTCTTTTTAAAATTGCTTCGCAACTCCTTTCGCATGCCATATCATAAAAGTGTAAGTATTAGAATTGTGTTACTTAATCTGTGTTCATACGAGTCATGTTTTACTGACATGATAGCGACTTTGTAGGCGAGAGGGGAGAAGGGAAAAGTAAGGAGTACTCATGCGTATGTACTGTCAGTACGTTTTGCTTTCTCATTCGTAAAGCACACAACTATATGTACATGTCGTCAACAAGACATGAATTGTGTGAACACGAATGCAAGTTCAAAGAAGAAAATGTAAGAATCTTGTCAATAAGACATGACACGTATGAATACAGACTAACAAAAAAAGTTTTATTTTAATCATTTTAATTATTTACGTACAAATTATGTAATTTTTGTGCCCTCCAAAAGAGAATTGGAGGGTATATTCACTTCGTTATATCCCTCTAAGACTTATGCGGTCCATATTATATATATTTTCTTGATCAGTGATGAAATGTAAGATGATCTAGCCGTGTCCGTCCTTTCGGGCAAAAGGGAAAAAAGTTCGTCTAAGAAGAACTAAACCAAACTCTAAAAACAGCATAATATTTAATTTTTTTTTTTGTTATTTTGTTAAGCAAATGATATCTTTTTATTGTATTGTATTGTATGTTGAAATACTTTACAAAGTAAATTTGCAAAGTATTTGGTGCACAGATGCCGACGGAGTGACTTAGACTATATGCCGGCGATGTTATTAACCCGTATTTTCTTCCGTTACTGTGACTGACTGTACACGACCTATGCCTTCACATAGGAAGTAGCAACGTAGTTAACCACGGAATATTCCTCAGAAGAACTGTAAAACTATACAGTTATCTGAGGTGTTGAAACTAACTAGTGCGAGTGAGACGCAAAACTCTCGAAAGAGAGTAAACAATCAGTGGTCTGGCTGCACTTAAAAGATAACTGCCAACGAGGCTTGATGTTAACTGACTCAGAGCTGCTTTGCGACTGATCTTTTTATTATGTATGAATTTCTAATTTAATAGTGAACTTTTATTTATGTAAATTGTATTACAGGATGTTAATTTTCTCAACAGTCTATAAGTTCAAATCTGCGAAACTGCAAATTATTTTTTATTTTTATTTAATATATTGTTAATTTTCTCAACGGGCTTAAGTTCGAATCTGCAAGACTGCAAACCATTTTTTATTATTTTTTTTATTAATAAATGAATTTGTTCAAATTCTATTTTATTAATTTATATTAAGATTGGAATATTAAGAATATTTTTCATAGTCATTAAACCAGCAGAACGGATCAGTACTGATTTCGAGGCCGCTACGCCATCTCATCAGCGTTCTTTGTTCAATTTTTCCACTTTTGCAAGTGGTGCTAGTTAGTAGGAATATCAACTATTTAACCAATATTTTAACGAAAATTGAATATGAGAAGTTATCACATTCATATTTTTAAGTTATTACCTTTTTGGTTAGTACGAAATTCCCCAACCCTGACAATTAATATTCCCAATATTCCATGTATTTCTTTCGCTTTTTCCAGAGCCATCGGCTGCTGATAACTAAAGCTTCTTTGTTATTTATGTTCAAGTAATTGAATTTTAGTTAACAAATTACAATGAACATGTAAACAAGTGGGCGTGCCCTCGCAATGTTTTAAATTATGTATGAATTTCTATATTAATAGTGAACTTTTATTTATTAACAGGATGTTAATTTTCTCAACAGGCTATATTTTAATGTCAAAGAAGGTCCAACGCGTTAAACTTGGAGCCATAAAATAAAAAAATTATTTTTGGACTCCGCTCCAAAAATAGTGTAAAAATTTAACAAATTGTTTTACTTAAGCGTACATTCCTTAAAAATAAAATTTTTAATCTTTAATGGCGAAACTGAGACGTAACCTGGTACTACTCTACCCTACCCCCTCCTTCCCCTTTGCCCCCTAAATGACCCTATCAAAATAAAAAAAATTAAATAAATTTTACATATAATTATTCCGAACATATATTCTAGAAGTTTTATGCCAAAGGTGAAATGTCTCCCCCCACAGCCCAGAGGCCCCGACAAAATACAGTTTTAATACCCTCCAAAAAGAATTGGACCACATAATGTATTCTTGATCAGTGGTGAAGTCTGAGACGATATAGCAATGCACATACGTTCATCTGTGAAAACATGGTATAGTCTATTTTCGACCCCACCCCCTTTAGTGGGCGTTGACATACGATATTATATGCAAAAATAGTGTAAATATTGAACAATGTTTATTCCTTAAGATTATAAAAAGCTGAGATGTCCTCTGCTCTTGCAGAGGTGAAACGTCTCCCTCACGCTCCTTCCCGGAATGACTCTGTCAAAATAGGGATTTAAAATTGGGTACAGAGATGTCTTAAAGGAACTCTGTCCCAACAGGTTAAACACTTTAAATTTACTTCATAAATATTTGGAGGGTATTTCAGATTCGACCCGGTCGAATATAACGTTCTTGCTTGTTTTTACATATTTTCAAGATTTAAGTGCCAAAATTTGTTAGACCCAAATTGTCTCTTTTCTTTATTATTTATTATTAAATGTTTGCCATTTAAATAGTTTTATTTAAACACATTTTTGAGTTGTTCGCTATTTATGATTTTTAATATCAACCTCATTGTTGCAATCACTTTGTTCGTATCAGCTTCCTGTATTATTCAAACTTTTAAAATGTTTTTTAAAACAATCAACCATCCACGAAAAACTAATGCAACAGTAGTCGTGCACTACACACGCAACCAATTTTAGTTGAGCTTAACATACGAGAAGAAGTGATGAGCACACAAAATGTTTGTGTTTTTGTACAAACTCCTGTACGTGAATGGCCCAATTTACACCATGAATTATAATTCATGAATATTTTTTAACTTTCTTTCAAAACATCTTCTAAAATCCTCTAGCATTTATACGTTGATTTCTAATTCATGTATATTTATATTTCAGGGTTGATTTTTTAGCTTGCTATCGCTTAATTTTCTTTGTTTGATCATTCTTATTTTAGCATTAGTGATTTATATACAATAAAATATAATATAATATAAAATAAAAACTATTGTACGATGACGGAAAAAATATTGGAAAATTTTTTCATTAGTAATTTTTTTCACTTTTTAATAAAACCACATGTAGATATGATGTATTCACTTTGAAAGACGAAAAAGAATAAAACAAAACAAGAAGAACGAAAAGTAGTGCAAAAGGCAATACAAAAAACTTCATGAAAAACAGAAATCGTGCAGTTTTTTCTACACCTACTTCGTCTCTACACCGCTCACCTACAAACAAAAACAGCATGAATAAAATTCATGAATAAAATTCATGGTGTAAATTGGGCCAATGTATGCATTTGGAAGCCAATGAATGATATTTTTGTTTGTAGTGCTTTTTGCCAAAGCAAAAAATAATATTTAGTCAGGCTGTATATCTGCATGTGTGTGTGTGTGTGTGTGCCAAAGTGTTTATATGTTGTTGCTTTGCTGTTAAGCTTTAGTGCAAATTTTCCCTTTCACAGTTTTTATCCTCTGACACTGGCTGGTTGTTCTGACTATAAATGTTTTCAGTTAGTAAAATATCGCACACACATCGATGTAGATGCAACTGCATGCCTGCATACAGTGGCCATTGTGCGAATGTGTTTATTCTTGTTTATTTTAAACCGTTCAGTTTTTTTTTGCTTCTTTTTTTTTCATTGAACATGTGTGTAAAAGAGATTTTATGATGTTAAAGCATCATTGCTTTAACAACATTTGTAAATAACGAAACTGAAACACACACTCATACATTTATATATATTTAAAAAAAAGCAGATAAAACTACTTATACACAAGCAAACAGTTTATAGCAAAAAAGGAAATCCTCAAATATTTGTTAAAATTTTCATGAATTAAATATTGTTGCATATCAGCGTAAAAAGCAGAACCAGTCAAATGTTTACGAACAGTGTGATGACGGCCTATAAAAATTAATTTATGCCATATTGGCAGTAGGCTTGTACCGAATTCTTTCATTAGCTCGTTTTTGACAAGAACCTATGATCAAACCCATTTAAATTACATACATTGGTTTGATTAAAGGTTCTTGTCAAAAAAGAGCTAATGAAAGAGTTCGGTACAAGTCTAATTGGCAGCTAACTGGAAGACAAAAGTCAGGGCGCGATGCAAGAAAATCGTAACTATTTACAGCTACATTGTTAATTTTATCAACGGGCTTAAGTTCCAATCTGCAAGACTGCAAACCATTTTTTATTATTTTTTATTAATAAATGAATTTGTTCAAATTCTATTTATTATTTTTTATATTAAGATTGGAATATTAAGAATATTTTCAATAATCATCAAACCAGCAGAACGGATCAGTACTGATTTCGAGGCCGCTACGCCATCTCATCAGCGTTCTTTGTTCAATTTTTCCACTTTTGCAAGTGGTGCTAGTGAGTAGGAATATCAACTATTTAACCAATATTTTAACGAAAATTGAATATGAGAAGTTCTCACATTCATATTTTTAAGTTATCACCTTTTTGGTTAGTACGAAATTCCCCAACCCTGACGATTAATATTCCCAATATTCCATGTATCTCTTTCGCTTTTTCCAGAGCCATCGGCTGCTGATTGCTAAAGCTTCTTTGTTATTTATGTTCAAGTAATTGAATTTTAGTTGTCAATTTACAATGAACAAGTGCGCGTTCCCCCGCAATGTTTTTTAAATTATGTATGAATTTTTATTAGTCGAACTTTCTTATGTAAATTGTTAATTTTATCAAAAGGAAAAAATATTCTTAATATTCCAATCTTGATATAAATTAATAAAAATAGAATTTGAACAAATTCATTTATTAATAAAATATAATAAAAAATTGTTTGCAGTCTTGCAGATTCGAACTTAAGCCCGTTGATAAAATTAACAATTTACATAAGAAAGTTCGACTAATAAAAATGCATACATAATTTATTTACAGCTACATTTTAATGGGTGTGAAAATAAATTTAAATTCATATTAGCGTAGACACAAACCTAAACTTGTACCAAATCTATTCTGCAGTTAATCACTTAACAGTTGGAGTATGATTTTGATTAAATTCATTTGGATTTCAAAAAGTTGTCATATTGTACAAAAATTAATTTAAAAAAAAATATTATCCCGTACAGGATTTTCGCCATTGTGTAATAATGGCGTTGGGTACACATATGCCACTATATACAAATTGTGGCCCTGGGAGCCAGAAAAGGTACTTCCACAATGAGAAATAATCCTCACCCATCCGCATTTTTTTGCAATGTCCGAAAACCTCTCGAAGAAAATATATATATTTATTTTTCAAATTAGTTTTTTCTCAATGTCTTATATTTTCAATACATCCCGTAAGTATTTATTTACTAAGTATCTCTTAGGCCACAATTTTTTTACACTAGTTTAAGTAGCAATGAGATATTGGTTTCCAAATAAATTTAATTTTACTGCAACTGTTAAGTCTTTAACAGGGTTCTGTTAACTGCATAATATGTCTGGTACAACCTTCGGTTTGCATCTTCGCTAATATAAATTTAAATTTACCTTCACACACATCTGATTCAATCATTTTAAATAAGGCAAAATCTAATACTACAATTTACAATATAGATATAAAAATGTGAAAGAGTGTCTCAGTAGGAAAGTACTTTTCTAATACAGGGTGGCTCAGAAAGACCGAAGTGTTGTGAACTCCTTATAACTTTTTTATTATAATTTTTTTTCTTTTCTTTTCAGTATTTTGTAAAGAAGACTTGGACAATTTATAATGGAGCAATACACAACTGAACAACGTGCCCAAGTCGTTGAAATTTACTTTTCAAATCAACGATCCATTGTGTTGACTCAGCGTGCATACCGTCGTTTCGAGTAGAAGCAATTTTAATTGGCCTACGCGTTCCCCGGATTTAACCGCTCCAGACTGTTTCCTTTGGGGTTATTTAATAGGGAAAGTTTGTGTTAATAAGCCTAGGACTATTGAGGAATTAAAAACCAATATTCGAGACGAAATTAACAACACAACGCCGGAAGTTTTGCGAAAGGTCATGAAAGGTCGCACACAATGGCCACCACTTGCGGGATATCATTTTTAATAACTAGTCTAAAAATATTCCCAATAAATTTACTGTATTTAAAAAACAAAAAATTAAAAAAATATGTCTTAAATAAAAAGTTATAAGGAATACACACCACTTCGGTCTTTCTGAGCCACCCTGTATAATGCTAATGTTTTTTTGTGGATATGGCAACTCTGAAATTTAGCACCCTTCAAAAGTGTTGTATTCATTTGGGCCGAATTTTAATTTATAAGGAAAAATTAAAAATTTATTTTAGAGATTATTTTATGTACCAGAAAAAAGTTTCTATTGTTTTATCCTGGAATTAGTATTTTGAGTTTGCTTGTTTTAATATTAAAAGAGTTTCATTCTTGCGAAAATTCAGAAAACGAGGCATGAGGGAAATTGTCGAGGCTACAACATGGGGAATTAAAGTGCATTACAATTGGATTGATACAGTTCTCGTAAGCATTAATAAATTTTGTATAAATAAAAACTTATTCAATTATGCCACCTAATAAGTGGGGGCAATCAAAATACACGTGAGTACAGACGATGAAAGTGTAGTGGCTTTCGAAAACATCTGCTCTATCCTGTAAGCTGTATAGTTTAAACTGATGTTTAGTTTCACTTGTGCCTTGGAATATTTTCCATATCTTTCTAAACTTGAAGCAAATTTTCAAACAATCAGCTATCCATCTTAATTGAATTTAATATAAAACAAGTTTAATTAACAAAAACCAATTAAAAATTTATTTTAGCTGGTTGCTTTTATACATCAAAAATAAGCTTAAATTTACCAGCTCTGTGTTTCTGAATACGTGTGGGAAGGTCAATTCCGAATTTTATATTGCAGAACTTTAAAAGGACTCTTTAACATGATAATATAGTGCTGTTAGGCGTGAAAAATCTAAAGATATTTATTTCAAATAGAATAATGGTCACTTTTTTGGACCAAACTGAAAAAAAATTTAAGAGAACAGGTATTCAGATCTATAGCTTTTATAAGACAATAACAATTTGGTATAGCTATTCAGCTGAGATTCTATTTCATAACATACAAAAATTTAAAAAAGCCTATCGCGGATTAACTAGTTTCCTGGGAAAACGGGATAACATGAGCGCCTAAAAATTATTTTATTTTATAGCTCTTATGGTCCTCTGTTGCATCCAATTGCCAGAACCCGTAACAATTAGATTTTTAATAAAGAAATTTAGATTTTTTGTGAAACTTCATATTCCGAATTTCTTTCTTCTGGATGAATTTCTGAAAAGTGGAAATCTTCATCTAACGGGTTATCGGTAAGACACAGCCACATCGCTGTGAAAAAATTCATGAGGAAGGTGATGGCCAGGGCTGCCAGAAATGCCGAAATTTCAATTTGCCGATTTTACTCCTAAGAATGCCGACTTTTTAATAATAGTGTGGTAACATTATTATATAATTATTCTTTTTTGAATTATGTATGAATTTTTATTAGTCGAACTTTCTTATGTAAATTGTTAATTTTATCAACGGGCTTAAGTTCGAATCTGCTAGACTGCAAACCATTTTTTATTATTTTATTAATAAATAAATTGGTTCAAATTCTATTTTATTAATTTATATTAAGATTGGAATATTAAGAATATTTTTCAATAATCATCAAACCAGCAGAACGGATCAGTACTGATTTCGAGGCCGCTACGCCATCTAATAATAAAAATGGTTTGCAGTCTTGCAGATTCGAACTTAAGCCCGTTGTAAAATTAACAAATTATTCTTTTTTGTTTTGGTTACATTGTTCAAAGAATATGCAACAAAAATCACAAATCTGTTTTACTAAGAAGTAAAGAGGACAACCATAACAAGTGTTTTGTTGTAAGATTTCTCACAATCGTACATACAGACATACATATTTACATGTATGATACGAAGTGGTAGCACGTAGATATTAAAAAAAGTTATTTGAAATGTCAAGCTTAATAGTAAAATAACAATTCAATTGCCTTTTTTTGTTGTAGGTGTGAACGAAATTCCGATGTTCCTTAGAAAATAAAACTTTAGAAAGAATTCCTTATTAAATTCTTCTGCTTTCTTGACCTCTTTTTCATTATTATTGTATTCTGATATTTTTAAGCTTAAGGTCTCGTTATTTTCCTGAAGAATTAATTAATTAATAATAATTAATTTCCTGAAGAAGTCACAAAAAGGAGTGACGAAATATTGAAATTAAAAATTAAACTAAAATAAAGAGACCTTAAGCTTAAATATATCAGAATACAATAGGAATTCCTTATTCTAAAGATTATTTGAAAATGAAAAATTCTAATTGCATCGAAATAAATAACAATTTAATAAAAATGTCAAAATCAGATATTTATGATTGATTTATAAAAACCATATTATTTCCAATTGTTTTTCAGAATTTTTTAATTATATTTAAGAATTTTGTTGAAAAATTTGAGAATTTACAGTTGCATATTAGATAATATTTTAAATTTTTTAATTGTATTTTGGAACTCCTCTTTTAGAAGCTAGAGTTAATTTTTAGGAAATTCTGAAATATACATAATAGCAAAATTCTGAAATACTATTGGAAAAGACGTATATATTTTAATTTAATTATTTTATACTGGTTTAGGGCTACACGTTCAATATATATTGAACGCGATCCAGTATCGCGATATTTATTGAACGTATAGCATATCGCAGAATGGCCTAAAATATGAAATCCAGATCGTGGATCGCAGATCGCGTTATAAATATTGAACGTGTAGCATTTTCATGATATTATATCGCGATACGTTAACCCTTAATAGCCTACTGGTCCCGCTAGGAACCAACCAGGCATTTGTTAAATTTTTCAGGTAAATAGAAATTGCGAAGCAAGTTGTAGAGTAAAATATGTTTAGAATTGCAAGTTTTATAACACTGACTTTTTTTTCGGTCAAAAGAAAAAATCAGGCTATTAAGGGTTAATAAGAAGTGAAATAAATCAAATAAAATAAAAGACGCAGTGCAAAAAATTTAACAAATAAAAAGTAAAAAAGTTTATTAAATTTGTGTAAAGTTTGTTTTAAAAGGGTAATGGCAGAAGATAGCGAAAGCGAGTGGAATCGGAATTGAGGACCGAATAAATTATTTTGAAAGACTTCATTTTTAATTTGGAGGCATTGCCGGAGTTGTGGGACTCGTCGGCTAAAGCTTTTTTTTGGTTTTCTCGCGACATTTTTGTAATAAATGATCCGCACAGCACAAAAATAACGTAAATACTGACGCGATAAATATTGAACATGTAGCATACGCTCGTGATTCATCAATCCATTAAAATGGATCGCAATCCAAATATCACAATTGAACGTGTAGCAGTGCCCTTATAAAAAGCAAGTTGATCTTTTGTAGTTATTGTAAGTAAAAGTGATTCTAAACGAATAAATTATAAATCGTTTCTTTTAAATTGTTCTTAAAAATAATTTTAAACGTTGTGAGGTGAAAATTTATTGATCTATACTCGTACAACATGTAATATTAAGTATAATTTTTAATAAACTATATTGAATTGTTTTTGTTTTATTTAATAAAAAAATTTGTATATGTAAAAATAAGTTTTTTATTTAATGCCGATTTTAAGAAATGAAAGTGCCGATAATGCCGATTTTTTTTTTGGAAAATTGCTGATTTTTCACCAAAACTTTCAGGCAGCCCTGGTGATAATCCATAAAGGCCATTTCAGGATATTTTTTTCCAAATAATCAAAAAAATTTCAAACCATTTTTAAACGAAAAAAGATTTCGTTTATATTTTTAAACGAAAAGGCTCAGCTCAACATTTTCTTCGCTCCACTGTATGCTGTTGCACTTATGAAAAACTATATTTTTTTCTATTTCAAAAAACTTTTTATATGCCAGGTACAACAAGCATTGTTTTTTGTTGTAATTCTGTGATATAAATTAAATACAATGGCGGCTTTTATTTGAATAACTACACGTTTTTCAGTTGTACGTACTAAATGTCGGCATACACACACCCGTTTGTATTCATATGCCTGTTGTATTTCATATGTATGCGTGTAAATATTTTAATTCTTAAATGTTCTTTTTTCACAATTTATTTGAATAAAATATGCACACAGTCAATTTTACTTATATTCGTTCGAATGATCAGAAAAAAGTAGTTAAAGAACGGCGCAACACTCGCCGATATACATTTTTTTTTCTATTTTTTTTTCATAAATATTTGTTAATCTGTTTGTTTTATTAAAGCCGTGACTTGTTTATTTTTGCTTAAATATTAGTATTAAGTTGTTGTTTTTGTTGTTGTTGTTGTCACAATATCAATAAAAAAAATGCATTGTTTTTATTGCCTAAAAGGTCGGCTGGCATATTTAAATCTGCACTATAAAAGAGTTTTATTTCAATTTGTTTCATGTTTTTTTTTTCTTTTTTAATATGTAATTGCATTTCAACATTTATAAGGACTGAACGTGCATTTTGAATTATAAATAATTGGAAATTAATAGACATGAATGTTTTAACCAGCAAAAGCTTTGAAATACACACAACGGCAGCTCTGAGGGGCTGCTGGACAAATTTTATATTTGCAAATAGATAAATTTTAATCATTTTATTATACCCTTTACAAAAAAGTGAAAGGGTATTTATAGGTTTGCCATTCCGTGTGTAATTTCCTCAATATTAATGAGGGACCCCATAGAGCATATATATTCTGGATGACGATCCGTCTGATGTAGATGAAATAGGTCTTCCCAATCAGACAGAAAAGCTAGAAACTTCGTTCTTGGACTGATGGATTGGAAATGAACTTTACAGAGTACAATTATTAGAAATTGTGTATTTTAAGTCCAAACTGGTCTCTACCCGATGACACTCTGGATCGGATTCCAGCCCACGACCTGAAGTCTCGCACCCATTACAGCTGATTTATCCCGCGCATTATCTACCCTTCAAGTTTTCCTCGGAGCATAAGCAGCAGTAGCAGCAGTAGTAGGCTTAAATGGCATGCCCTAAATATGGAACTTTACGAATTTGCTTCCCATGACGAAGTTGACGTTTTGTTGTAAGTTTCTTGCATGTCTACGAAACACCAAACAGTTTACTATTCAAAATTTTCAAATTATTCGCAAATAAAATTTGCTAATGCCACGTTTTGGCTAAGTGTTTTATTTGAAATGTGTTTTACAACATTTGGCCCCCTTGATTTTTTTCTTTTTCCCTGTGTTGGAAAGATCCACCCCAGAAACGCTCTTGACCACTAGAAATTCAAAATATTAAAGTAATTTTAATAATGTAAGCGAAGTGTAGGGCCTAATACGGTCTTCACCCCAAGAAAAAAGTTCTAGCTACGCCAATGCCCTTGAAAGGATAGAGTTCTAACACAATTAAGGATATACAAACTAAAACGGTGAGTAATTTCAAGGACATAGAAAAAACTGTACATCAAAACTGTTTGGAGGATCGGAAAAAATTCTAGCACAAATGCATTATATCTGAAATGGACTACTCTAAAAGGGACCAAACAAAAGCTGAGGAATAAATAAATATTTTTTGAAAAAAAAAATTAAATTACAACTTATGTTCTTAGCAGAAACGTACTCTACTCGTAGAATATCATCTGCCTTATTCATAAGAAAATATATCTGCTTTTTAAAGGGTTTATAAAACAAATTTTCTATGGAAATCTGTTTTATAAACCTTTTATAAATCAAAAATATTTTTTATGAATAAGGCCTCATGTCGCGTGTACTTTACACAATAATTGGTTCCCCGTAGCCTAGAGAAATCTTCGAAACGGCAAACTCTAGTCACAAGAGAGCGAAACAACAAAAATGACACTTAACGAGATTTTTGGTTAGCAAGCAGACCTAAAGAAAGTTATTCAAACACAGACAGAATAAAAATAGTAGGAATAAAAAATTCTGTACTTTTTAATTAACAAAATAACTCCATATCACCGAGAAAAAATATATTTTTACATGCTAAAGATTTAAAAAATATATGTACGTCCCGATATTCGCTTTTATTTATTTATTACTTTTGCTTTTGTACTCCTTTATTAATCTTTGACCAGTTTCACTTTAATGTGTTGCAAAATATAATTGTTACATTCATCTATATTTGAAACTCTTAAATGCTAATGGATTTTAGTAATTCTCGTTTACTGCGTGGGTTTTTCCCTATAAGCATAAATATAGGTACATATATAAATATTTTTTTTTTGCGCAAAGCTAAATCAAAGCTTCAAACTGTATCACATTGTGTATCAAGCATGACGCATAAGCGCCTCTGTGGTTGACAGCCTACCAGTCCGAAAAGCATGAGTGAAATTCCTTCTGTAGGTCCTGTGTATTTTTCCGCATACAAGCAAATCGTTCCGCAGGTTGTATTTTAGTGAGAAACATTAAAGAAAGGAATCATTAAGATACAAATTTTTTATTCAGACTCCACTTCGAAGCTGCAAATTATTATTTTTTTAATGTTTATTAAATTCAAAATATTTTTTAATAGTAGAATATTCCGACAGAATGGGTTCAATTCCTTCCTTGCAAATCGCTCCGCTGATTGTAAATTAGCCTGAGATATAAAAAAAAAAAAAATTTATACAGACTCAAGTTCAAATCTGCATATAATTTTTCTAAAAATTTTTATTAAATTCAAAACATTTTATTTAGAGTAGAATATTTAGAATATTTTTATAATCATCAAAAAATTGACATTCATGTTTAAAATAGAATCATATTAATTTGATATGATATTCGTGACCGACAAACGAACAACAATTCGAAGTGTAACGAAATTGTTGAATAAAACTGTTAATCATTTTGTACATGAACTTTTTCTCGTCGATTGTGATATTCAAAGCAATGGAAAAGAAAAAGAAACGCAACTGAACGCGGCAAACGTTGAATTTGCAGCAGCGCATTGTTTACATTGCGGCTAAAACTTATGCGATTTGTAATTTTACTTTAAATTTCTTTCCTTCCTTCCCTCAAACACAATACACTTTGAGCATTTCACTTCCTTTTCTTCTTGGCTCCTTTTGTCTTAACTTAAAGCAGTAAAAATCCAATTTAGTTGCAAGTAAAATATTTGAGTTTCGCTTAAAATTTACTGCATATTATAAGAAACATTTTCAAATTGTTTCAAATGAAAACAAGGAAAAACGTTGAAAATCACTGAGAGAAAAAAACCGAAACATTTAAGGGTAAATGAACATCTACTCGCACTTCGTAGTGTAGAAAAAAGGAAAAAGGCGAAATCAGTTTGTAAGAAAAATGTGTGTATTTTTTTAAGCTAAATTTTCAATTATATTCTTATCATGCATGCAATTGTGCAAATATAGAAAAGCACATCCGTATACGATAAGAATATCTGAACAACTTTTTGCCGGACTAAAAGAAGCGATTTGGAACACACGAGCTTCAGCCTGTTATATAGGCATTGATACATGAAATCAAAAATATTTTTTATTGTGGCTTTAGTTTTTGCACCAGTTGATCGTAAAGAGGTGCAGGATTTCCACGTAATGGACGGACAGAGCCACAATTCTTTCTACCGCTGATGAATCAATAAATGCGGATCTTCTTCCACATTCTCATTTAAATCACATTCCTTATTGCAGTTCGAGGGAAGACTTGCTCAAGTGCACCATAAATATTACGGAATCTTCTGCAGGTGGCATGAATCAATGACTGATTTTCAATGTAATTCCTTGTAATTGTTAGAGTTATTCAAGTGTCAATGTGTTCACAACGATTTTCCTGATCTTAATTTAGTCGGAGTGTGATAGTTCTTTTAATGTCTAATCCATTCGATATATCGAACTTTAAAAACATACTTTATATATTATTCGAAAATTAGTATCACCCTGCACACACTAGCCCACACCAGCATCACCCTATAAGGTTTTAGATCGCATGAGATTTCTCTAAACATCCCGAACTATCCTGAATTTCACTAGGCTTATTCTGCCTCGTCCCACCCATCCTTGGCATCAGTCTTCATCATTCCAGTCATCACTAGTATTCATTGCCCAACTTTCCCCATCCCTAACAATACCCTTCATCTTTCCTACATGTTCCTAGCATCGTTCCACATCATCCTAGCCATTACCTCCTGAACACCATCAGTATCACCACGCATCATCTTAAGGATCCCTACAGATCCCTAAGAATCACCCTACACTGGCCTAAAATAATATTAAACAAAAAGAATATTTTAGAATATAATTTATTTTATTTTTTAAGCTTTTGTTTTTTGTTTTTGTTTTTGGTTTTTTGCTTTGAATCTTTTAATAATTTATTTTGTTGTATGATCCCCATATTTTATTCTATTATTATTATTCATGCATTGGCCTTGTCACAACGGATTGTCCTTTTGGGTTTCGGAAGTGAAATTAAGAAGTAAGAACGTTATATTCCACCGGGTCGAATCTCTTAAATACCCTCCAAATATTTAGTAAATGAAAACTAAATATTTGTTGAATTAAGATTCTATAGGCTAATTGTTCGAAATTTTAATTTAAATCTCAGAAAGACATGATAAATATTCCAAGGCACAAAGGCAAGTCAAAATTCTTACTACATACAAATTTAAGCTATGGCTTGAGCTACCAATAACAAAAATTGGAAAACGTTCACATGTACTTAAGTATAAAATTCAAACCAAAAAAGTTTGACTTAGGTATGATGAAACAAAAAATTCAGAAAAATGGGACATTAAGAAAAATAATCAAACGGTAACACGGGTATTAAAACAATAACATGTTAACATCAGGTTGATACAGTTCTCGGATTCTTTTTCACAATAAAATTTGTGTAAATAGGAACTGTTATCAAATTCAACTAAGCCACCTAATAAGTGGTGACAAACACAATACACATGAGCAGTGCTGATGAAAGGGTTGTGGCTTTCGAAAACAGCTATTATGCTCTGCTGTGTAAGTTGAATAACAAAAACTGATGTTGACTTGCCTTTGTGCCTTGGAATATTTATCATGTCTTTCTGAGATTTAAATTAAAATTTCGAATAATTAGCCTATAGAATATTAATTCAATTTAATATAGCAATATAAAAATGTTCGTTAAAATTCTTACTACATACTAAATATTTGTTGTTATTTGAATCTTTTAATAATTTTCCATTGCCTTGTATCTATGAAGTCCAATACATATGTATATGTAAACACATGTCCTCAATAAATTCCACAAATTTAAATTAATACAGTCGTTTCCCATGGCTGAGACAACTTACGTTATTTATGCAGTTAATATTTTCTACCAACGCGCACAAAAAGGGACGGAGATAAATTAAAAATGTTTAACCTGCTGGGGCGGAGTTCCTTTAAGACATTTTTGTGCCCAATTTTAAAACTCGACTTGGACTGTGTCAATCCGGGAAATGATGCGAAGGAAACATATCCCCTGAGCCCTAAAAACTTAAAAAGTAAATTTTTGGGGTAATTAAGACCAGAAAAAAAATTTTTGATAGGCTCATTTAGGGGACAAAAAATTGTTAGAAATTTAATTATTATGGAATTTAGGCTAAAGGAATACAATTTGTTAAATATTTTCACTATTTTTCCATGTTATATGTGACTTCAACGCCCACTAAATGGGGCGGGGTCCAAAAATTAATTTTTCTAATTTTCTGGCTCCAAGGTCAACGCTTTAAAATATCTTTGACATAAAAATACATCTGTATGTAGTAAGTATTTTCACGAACATTTATATTGCTATATTAAATTGAATTAAGATTCATAGGCTAATTGTTCGAAATTTTAATTTAAATCTCAGAAAGACATGATAAATCTTCCAAGGCACAAAGGAAAGTCAACATCAGTTTTTGTTATTCAACTTACACAGCAGAGCAGAACAGCTGTTTTCGAAAGACGCAACCCTTTCATCATCAGTGCTCATGTGTATTGTGTTTGTCACCACTTATTAGGTGGCTTAGTTGAATACGATAACAGTTCCTATTTACACAAATTTTATTGTGAAAAAGGATAGGATAAGATGTGTGGTGTCGTGGGACACCGGCTAGGAACCAAGGCCCTCATTATAAAAATATTAATTTTAAGTTCTATTCGAGGTATAAAGAAAATCATTATTTGGGTATACATTTTTTATTATGATTTTTTTTCGCCAACCAACGAAAATACAGAATCAATTTTTTTCCCAAACGAAATTGAATTCTGTCACGGCACGACTGCGTATGATTAATATTTGTTTGTATGCAATCGTATTACTCATACGTCTTAAACATTGATTTAGAAACAAAACAAGTAAAAGTGCTATATTCGGCTGTGCCGAATCTTAAATACCCTTCACAGATTTAATTCTTCTTTATTTCTTGCTAAAAAAGGAAGTAGATTTAATAAAAAATCTTAATTTTTAAACTTTTTGGTCACTTTCATGTACCATAAAATATTTTATTTGTTCAACCCTAGAGTCGAAATTTTGACTTTTTAAGATTTTAATACCTATTTTGTTCTTCCTGAATTATAAAATGGTTTGAATTAGCTAAAACAACAACGTCAATTGCCTATTTGGTTACTTATATATATGGGCATTTCCATTTTGGCGTTACGTTACTTTTGTACGACGATATGTTGAAAAAAACTTTAAAAACCATAATTTAAAAAAGTATTTTTCTCACATTAGAGAAGTGATTGGATAGCTCTATATTCAGCCAAAAAATGGAAATAGTTGAGCCTAAGAATTTCAAGATATACTCCAAAAAGTGACCTGGCGTTACGTTACAAAAAACGGAAGTGCGATTTGACTTTGATAACAAAATTGTTGAACTCTGCGAATTGGGCAAGTATTTTTAATCAAATTTTTTTTGATAGGTTTTGGACCAATATACATTTATTTTCCAAGTTATAAATTGAACAAATCTTTTTTCCTTTTTTTTTCTTTTATGAAAATTGGTCTGGCGTTACGTTACTGGCGTTACATTACTAAAATTTCCACTTTATTATATTATGTTAAAAAAATGCGAAAAAGACATAAATATTAGAAAATTATATAAAAACTACAAAATACTAAATTTATTTTTTGCATTTGTTTTATGATTAAATATGTTTGTAGCAACAGTTTTGCATTAAGAGTATTATTATGAAATTGCTTTTAGGAATGTTAATTATAAAGAGAAAATGCCCTTGAAGTTAAGAAACACTTACAAAAACGGGAACTTCAAACTTGTAGCTCAGTATTTCACCATCCCAACAAAAGAAAGCTTTGAGCTCCTAAATTTAATTTATTTTAGAAATTTCTCTTTTATAATACATTAGGAAAAAATCTGTTTGTTAACTTTTAATTTTTCGATCAAGGTGGACTTTTTTCTGGAAATGCCCATATTTCAATTTCCCAACCCTGGAAACGAAATTTAAATTTTTTTACCAATGCAACTCTTAATGAGGCATGAAATAGTTTTATTTAAGAAAAACTTAATATTTGTAACCGTTTTGGTCACTTTCATGTACTACAAAATATTGCAGTTATCCACCTCTGGAATCTAAATTTAGATTCTTTTAATTTTGGATACCAATTTTGTTTTTTCTGAACTAAAACATAGTTTTGATTAGTAAAAAACCGACGTTAGTTGCCTTTTTGGTTACATTTATGTATAAAAAAATATTTAAATTTTCCAGCCCTGGAAGCGAAATTTTAATTTTTTTTACCAATCCTAGTCCTCATTAGGTCGTTTTATTTAAGAAAAACTTGAAATTTTTAACCATTTTAGTCACTTTCATGTACTATTAAATATTGCACTTGTCCATCCCTGGATTCGAAATTTAATTTTTAATTTTTGAGTTTTTGATACCAAATTTGTTCTCCCTAAATTATAAGACAGGTTAGTTACCAAAAAAAAACAACATCAGTTGCCTGTTTGATTACTTTCACGTATAAAAAAAATGCAATATCCCACCCCTGGAAGCAAAATTAGAAAAAATTTTTTTGCCAATGTAAATCTTCATGACGTATAAGGAGGTTTTGTTAAAGAAAAACTTAAAGTTTTTAAAAATTTTAGTTACTACATGTACTACAAAAAACTGAATGTGCCGAAAAAAAAATTTTAATTTCCCATCCCTGGAAAAAAGTTTTATTTTTTTAATTTTTAATAGACCATTGGGGCTTCCCAAAGCACGAAATAGGTTTAATTTACAAACAACCAAAAAAATAATTGGTTTTTGATACTAATTTTGATTCAAGAAATAGGTGTAAGCTTCCGAGCTCTGGAACCGTACTTTCTGAATTTCAATACCACTCTATAAAAATGCATTTCCAATCTAACGGTCCAAGAACAAAGCCTCTAGCTCTTTTGGGGGCTTGGGAAAACCGATTTCACGTACAGACAGACGGACATCTCTAAATCGTTATCGCTACTCATAAGGATCTAGAATATATATACTTTATGGGGTCCTATATTGATATCGAAGAAATTACACACGGAATGACAAACCTATATATACCCTTTCACTTTTTTATGAAGGGTATAAAAATCGTACGTTACGGACGTTTTTTCCCGGTTAGGGTAACCCTCCGCATCGTCCCATAAGGAACTTCGTTCCCATCAAAATTTAACTTAATGTTTAAATTGAAATATAAAACCAAACGGCCAGTTATCGTCATGAACGTTATCATGAGGGTTATCATACGACCCATAGTGATCCCAATTCATGGTAAAGCTTCTTTCAGCATCATTTTCGAAAAACCACGTCCCACTGGCATCCACAGATCATAATTCGTACCAAATAATAGTTAATTTTTTCACATGCAATACCTTTTTTCAATCACTTGTGGATTCTCTGAGCCCCATATGCAACAATTTTGCGATCGGCTTTACGAATGGTCGGCTTGGTTTGGCTATTGTGTGAAGTGGACTTTATATGGATGAAGGCTCAATTCCAGAATGCGTCATAATGGTCCACAAGATAATACCAATTGCTAACACAAGCGATATTTTTGATGGATGCACAGGCCTCACCACATCTGTAACGTCATCAGTCATGACGACTAGAATCTTCCGCCAAGTGGCCATGTTTTAACCACTACATTCTTAGTAAATTTTAACTATTTTTACAAACTCTTCGTTTGTTAAGCGATTCATATTCCTCAATAAGGAAATTTTTCACAAATTAAATGACACTTCAGATGACAGATATTGAACAGCTGACAGCCTTGCCAGACCGTTGGTTTTAAGACCATTGAATATATAACATTTTAGTATATGGTTTTTAGGTGTGGATCGCTTAAATAAACAATTTAGTAGCTTCTAATAATTAAATGCTACATCTCTAAGATATTAGTAGTAGCTCGAAGCTTTTTGAATATACCCGCTGCAGCATTGGATATACTACGGGTGCAAATATATTATTGCCGCTTTATCTATCAAAAAGCCAAACGAATATTTTTAAATTTTCTTTGAAATATTTAAATATAATAGCATTTTACAAAACTACCAACATTTGTGTAAAGGTTTTTTTTTAACAAAATCTACACAAACAACAACAAACGGCAGCAACGCTAAACTAAACGAAGAGTTCTGTCATTCAAATCTGTCACAAGACAAATTTCTACAGAGAGTTTTAGTGATTGGTTTCAGTGCGCATTGCGAAGTTGTAAACGGATGGTTCTCCAACCAGCAGCTTTCAAAAATGTTTTGTTGCTTTTCTGATAGCTGCTGCTTGCATTGTTGCATCCACATATGCAGCCAGTGTATGAGCTGTTCAAATTCAAATGTTGTTCTCTAACAAGTATCAGTCTGTCTTGCATAATGCGGCTGCATTTGTTTGTGTGTGCAAGCACAGTATATGATACTTTTTATTTTATTCCAAAAAAAAGAAGGTATAAATATCTTCAATCACTTCAGTGCAGCTGGCAAACAATAAGTTCAACTCGAATTTAATCTATCACTTGTCAATGTCAATTCACATGCTGGGAAATGCTCATACAAATTCGTTTTTCATGGACTTGCATTCACAGTCAGTGTCTGTTGTTTGTTATTGTTGCATTTGTTGCACTGCTTTATTGTTTTATTGGCTGCAAAAAAGACACAAGATCAACACACTTGGTTACTGCCAATATGTTTCTCTTATATATTATTGCAATTACAATGTTCACACTGTTGTTAGCAGCAAATGTATTGTTTGATTGTTTTTATTCCTCCAATTGGATTTTCATAGATTAGAAAATAAATTTACAAATTGTTTTTTGTTTCAAAAAATCACATGCTTGATCAAATAAGTAAATTGAAAAAGAAATAGGAGTTATATATTGTTATTGAATACTCAACATTTTGTTTTTGTTGCACATGTACAGGGAACACTTTAGTATAGGAATCAGTTTCTGGGTGTCCTTTCGGTCATATTATAGGGCTAAGTCAACGCCATATGGGTATACCTTATGTTCACTAAGTAAACCATAATGACAAGGTTGATCGTCAAAGGGTTAATTTAATCGATTAATTATAGGTTACTTTTTTATTGATAGGTTAACTGATTAATAAAGCTTTTTTTATAAATTAAATAATTTCAATAAATAAAAATTTATAAATTATTCATTATTTGGACTTTAGCAGTACAGTCGACTCTGCTTTACTGGAAATAACCAAAACCCAATTTTTTCAGTTATCCGATTTTTTCTCTAAAACGTAGTTCGGATAATAGAAATTTGTTACAGTTAAGCGTACTGCTTAAAATCTGTAAAACAATATTTTTAAATCAAATATCTAGCCACTTTCATCGACAATTTAATAGAAAAAAGAGCGAAAAGGACAAAAATATTTGGGCATTTACTTTTTTAGCGGACAAAACATGAACTATTTTTTCAGCCTTAAGTTATGCAATTGATTCGATGTCATTGTTTATTTTTTCAATAAAGCGAAGTAAGTTTCATACAAAAAGTAGTTGTGGGCTTGCTTTTGGTTTTCAAAAATACGATATTTTCAGTAAAACGATGTTTCGCTAAAGCGAAGTGAATAAGACTAGCTGCATTTAAAATCAGTGCGGAGATTTGTACCGCTTTCAGTAATCCGGGGTTTTTCAGTAAATCGTGTTGCGCTAAAGCGGTTTCGACTGTAAATAACTAAAACCAATAACAACAATTATTGAATTAAGAGAAGAAAACAAAAAAGAATTCATAAATATTTAAGACATATTAATATTAATTAAATAATCAACTTTGAGAACATTTTATTCGTTAGTTCACTGGTTATAAAATAATGTTTTAGAAAAATAACACTGTGGAACAAATTCAGGTTAGCAAAAGTTAGGTCGATCCTGAGAGTGAGGGGTGAAAATAGAGGCTAAATTAGAAGACCCGTGTCGCGGCGTTTGTTTGTGTTAGTTCTCATTTTTTTTAATCGACCTTCGATCGGGTATACATTTTTTATTATGATTTTTTTCGCCGACCAACGAAAATACAGAATCAATTTTGTTCCCAAACGAAATTGAATTCTGTCACCGCACGGCTGCGTATGATTAATATTTGTTTGTATGGAAACGTATTACTCATACGTCATAAACATTGATTTAGAATCGAAGGTCGTTTAACTAACACAAACAATCGCCGCGACACGGGTCTTCTAATTTAGCCTCTATTTTCACCCCTCACTCTCAGAATCGACCCAACTTTTGCTAACCTGAATTTGTTCCACAGTGTAATTTAGCTCAAACGTTTAGGATTAAAGAGACTTTTTTATTTCATTTTCATTTAACATGACTTGGAAAAAATTGTTACACTTGTAGATCCTAGAGAATTCGAAAGCCATCCATAAATGTAATAATTAATTTCTCACTCCTTTACTGGATTTCTCTAGTCATTTAAAGTCCTCCAATACGCCATTATGTCCTGTTTTATATTATTTTCTTTTCACACTACAAAAAAGAATTGGAGGGTATATTCACTTTGTCATTCCATGCGTAACGCAGCGATATATCCCTCTAAGACCCCATAAGGAATATATATTCTTGATCAGTGATGAAATCTAAGACGATCTGAGCATGTCCGTCCGTCCGTCTGGGGAAATCACGATCCCTGAAAGCCAGATCCCTGAAATTTGGCACAAATATATCTTGAAGGATAGAACAGGTCAAGTTCGTAAATAGGCTGAATCATGCCAGAGAGAAAAAAGTCCCCCTAAGAAGAACTAAACCAACCTCTAAAAACAGCATAATTTTTAAAGTCTTTTGGTAATTGTATTAAGAGAAGATATATTTTTATGTCAAAGAAGGTTGATCGCGCTAATTTTGGAGCTATGAAAACAAAAATATTAATTTTTGGGCCCTGCCCCTTTACGTGGGGGGTATGCAAAAATAGTGTAAACATTCTTAAGCTTTTATGACGCAGCTGAGACGTAACCTGATCCTCCTATGACATATCCCCCTTCTCCCTCTTTGCCCACCAAATGACCCTATCAAGAAAAAAAAGTTACACTTAATTATCCCAGAAAGTTATTACTAGTATTTTATGACAAATGGGAATTGTCTCCCTCACGCCCCTTGCCAATTCGACTCCGACAAAATACACCTAATTCTGTTTTTACGCGCTAGATATGTTCCTCGAAAAGTCGCGTAAAAAAATACAGAGTATGCATATTACATGAGGGTTGGTTCCTCGTATGAAATATCAGGTAAAATAAGATAAATAACTCAAATTCATGTTGCACACTTATTACATTTTTTACACACTTATTTTATTTAAACAAAAAAATTATAAAACTTAAATTATTTTTTAATCAGTATCACTTTCAGATAATCGCCTTCGTTCACGTAAGACATCACTTTCATCGCTAGAAATATTTTCGAAATCATGCTCAGCTGCTGCTGATGGTTCAGTGATTTTGGTCACAAATTGACTTCCGGTCTTTATAAGGCTCTTATGTAATGCACGATTTGTCTGTTTGCTTACACTCTTTCTTTCAACTAAATTTATTTGAAATAAAGAAGAAAAATCCCCATTTTTATTGTGTTGTTTTTCATACCACACGATTTATAGTGCTGCCAACTATTTGCTTAATTTAAAATCCTCCAAATCCACTGCAAACAACGTTTTTCAGGTAAAAATACATACATTTTTAGGTAAGAACAGAATGAAATATTTATTTGGAAACGCGTTAAATAAAATTTGCGTATAAAAGGCTCGCGTAAAAACCGAATTAGGTGTACAGTTTTAATGCCTTCCAAACAGAATTGGACCCCATAAAGTAATTATATTCTTGATCAGTGATGAAGGCTAAGACGATCTAGCAATGCCCATTCGTCCGCCTGTGTAAAACACGATATAGTGTATTTTTGGACCTAGCCTCCTTTAGTGGGCGTTGGAGTTACACACTATATGAAAAAATAGTGTAAATATTTAACAGATTGTATTCCTTAAGTATACATTGCTTAAAAATTTAGTTTATAGGCGTTTACGACGAATGCAAAATGTTATTTGATCTTCCCCTGCCCGTCCCCACCTTTACCATCTTAATCACCTTATAAAAAAATTGTTTTTCTACACTTAACTCCACCGAAAATTTAGTTTTTAAGTTTTTACGATTTAGTTGAGATGTCTCCCCCACGGCCTTTCTTGGAGTGACTCTCTATAGAGTATTAAAATTGCGCACAGAAATGTCTTATAGCAAATGTGACCCAGGAGATTAAACATTCTTTACTTATCTCGGTCCCTTTTTGGGCACGTTGATTGCTTTTAACACGTAAATTGCTTTTATGCTGACGGGGAAAGGTGTCTCAGACATGCTCCTCCCAACAGATTGGAGTCGGGCGTATTAAAATACCATAAAAATGTAAATAGTAATAAGAATAAAAATAGAGTTTTTATCTCTCATAAGCACAAGATACATTTCACCAAAAATTAACTGGCATTCAGGACCCATGAATATATTGATATATAAATCATTTCTACTCAGAGAACTTTGAACTTTTTAATATTGTATCCAGGAACTGTCTGCAGTACAAAACGTTTCAACAACTGTGGGTGCTGTTGGCTGAAATAGTAGAACACGAGACTATGAAGCGGAGGGTCCTGAGTTCAACCCTGCGCTGAGTCATGAAATAGTGTGTTGAATTCTTCTGATCCGCGTTAGTGCGTGGTTGTGTTGGTTGTTGTCAGCCTGTTTCAATGATGAAGGCATAGTCACTGGTCACTGAACATAATTGGCAGCGACTGACACGGCAATGTACTTAAAGCAGAGTAACAGCACCACCCACCTTCGTCGGCCCAGTAGCAAAAATTAGCCGGCGAAGTAAAAGGTTGAAATAGCTACAAAAAACTGTCTATCTTCTCATCTTTCCTAATCTGTCCCTTCAATACTATCCCCTCGTTTTCAGTTCCGGCGCAATGCATTGCATATATAGGGGTCATCCCCTGAGTGCTGGTCCTACTCCTAAAAAAAATATACGAAGTCGATTCCGTTTCTGAACAGAATTGAATTCTGTGACACGGCTGATAGTTTGGCTTAGGATAAGCGTTCTTTAAGCAGTTTCAGATTTTGCTTATAAAATCGAATCTGAAACAGACATTGGGAATGTACTCCCACACCATAAAACAGGCTTAGGAGCATCTGCATATTTCATTTTAAAAATACTGATATAATGAGCCAGACATCATAACTCTCAGCTGAACTTTAATAAGTTAAAACTTAAGTTTGAAGGCGTTCAAGTAAACTTCTTCTCCATTTCTTACAAGTACTTCACAGACCACGAACTAAATTTCTTCAATGTGCAGCTCATATTGCCCAATAATAAACCACAATTTTTGTTAGCGTGTGTGTGTTCAATACAACTTAAATTAACTCCTTTTAAATTTATCTTTACAGTACAGAAAAATATTGGTAAATAATAGTGCAATCGCAGAGAAAAAAATTTTAAAATTGAACTGACTGCTAAACGTTTGGAAAAAGAAAACACAATTTAAACGCCCCATGCATACAACAGCAACTTCCATTTACTTCGATAAGTATTCACCAAAAGAAACGGTTGGATTGTGTAAAACATACAAAAACAAAAACACACATTTTGTTGTTTTACAAAGTGTTAAAGACGCCCATACCATTTCTGCACCGTAGGACTGCAGGCTAAGTTGCACAATTGTTCGGTTTTTAATAAGAAATCCAACCTATTTGGGTGCTAATGGGATCGGTTGTACAGGGTGTCCGCCGGGTAGGTATACAACTTTTTTTTGCCGCCATTTTGGTAAACATTAGTCTTGACAGTTCATATTTGGCAGTCGTGAAGTAGACACGTGGCAAATTTATTATTGAAAAATATTCGATAAACCAACGTTTTTTAATCGGTTTACAATGGAATTACTGCGAGACCGCTTTCCACTATAAGTTATCTCAAGAAATGCTGATGTTGATTGACCTCCACGGTCGCCTGATTTGACAGCTCCGGACTACTTTTTGTTGGGATATCCGAAAAACAAGGTTTATGCAAACAAACCAGAAACGCTTGAGCAACTCCAGCAAAATATTCGCGATGAAATTAAGGAAATACCGCGTGAAATGTGTGAGAATGTAATGCAAAATGTGCTCAAAAGGACCCGCATTTTTGTGAGGCTAACAGAGGCGGGCATTTATCTGATATTGTATTCCATAAATAATTGCCGACATTAAATAAAACATTTATCTATATGAGATCCATTCCCTTTCTTTTAATCATTGTAAACAACAAAGTAGCATACCTTCCCGGCGGACACCCTGTTTAAACTGACAAGTCCTCAATAGGAATGGAAATCAAAACCACGACTTCCGTTCTAAAGCTACAGCATCACAACCACCCACAACGTCTTGTTTTAGCATTATATTTCCAATTACATAGGGATTCACTGAATAATTGAAAAGGTTACAATTGTTATTATTGTTCCTTCTGCTACTCCTGGGAATATGATTTACAACGAGGTTTCGCCGCTATTAATGTTTCCAGATTAACCATGGAGCCCTACATTTATCAAATGAACAAAACACCATATTTTACAAGTTATCAATGGAGCTTTAGTAGAGCTTACAATTTCCTTTTAATTCAAATTTTAATACCACGGTAACGTGTGCAAGTTGTGGAAATTTTTAATCAAAATAATAATTCTATTCGTCAAACCCATGGTGCACTTTTTCTATTTTATGGCGTACATAATCGTCCTTCAGAGCGGACAAGAGATCATTTCGGATCACATTTACTGTTACCTTTAAAGTCCCGTGAGACAACAAACAGTGCGCAGTGAAGAAGCTGTAGCCGCTGGACAGGAATGCATCGAATTGATCCTAATCAATCAATTCGTCGCCGTTGTCAGCAACTGCGGTTGTATCCTTCCACTTTATTCAAAATATTTTTAGTTGTTGAAAATTGGTATTCCAGATTTCGTCTTCTAAACACCAGCCGTGGCTGCCACATGGCAGAAATCAATTTTAATCAATAATTTCATAAAATCTCCTTTCCAGCAAAGCCCGTTTCATTGATATTAAAAATATATTTCCTAAATTATGTATGAATTTTTATTAGTCGAACTTTCTTATGTAAATTGTTAATTTTTTCCAACGGGCTTAAGTTCGAATCTGCATGACTGCAAATGATTTTTTATTATTTTATTAATAAATGAATTCGTTCAAATTCTATTTATTATTTTTTATATTAAGATTGGAATATTAAGAATATTTTCAATAATCATCAAACCAGCAGAACGGATCAGTACTGATTTCGAGGCCGCTACGCCATCTCATCAGCGTTCTTTGTTCAATTTTTCCACTTTTTGCAAGTGGTGCTAGTTAGTAGGAATATCAACTATTTAACCAATATTTTAACGAAAATTGAATATGAGAAGTGCCCACATTCATATTTTCAAGTTATTACCTTTTTGGATAGTAATCAATATAAAAATAATCAGTCTTAATATAAAATATAATAAATAGAATTTGAACAAATTCATTTATTAATAATATAATAAAAAATCATTTACAGTCATGCAGATTCGAACTTTAGCCCGTTGGAAAAAATTAACAAAATATATTTCCTTATTTTATTATGATTTGAACTGGTGACACTCTATAAAAAACAACCTATAGCTACTGTAGAAAATATTTATTTCCTGGCAAAGTATAGAATAAAATGGGTACAATAAATTCAGACCCTATTAATAATGAGAACGTTATATTCGACCGAGTCGAATCTTAAATATCCTTCAAATATTTAATAAATAAATTAAAAATGTTTAACCTGTTGAGTCAAAATTACTTTAAAACATTTTTGTGCCCAATTTTAAAACAATTGGGGTATTCACACTGTAGTCATAAAGTCATGTGCTAAAATAATAGCACTAAATATATGACTAGTGTGAACAACCCGTCATAACTTAGTGTGCTTTTTCAAACATCGATCAGCTGATAAGAAAACAACACATTTGGAATTAGATGTTATCAAAGCAAAAAAAAAAATGAAAAATGAGAAAAAAATGAGAAATGATGATTCCAACTGTGCGATTCCTTCTTTTTGTGTTGAAAGTTTGTCGCAGAATTTCCTTTAAAGTGGACAGAATCATCAGAAATATCTTACAAAATTATTTGTCATGAAATTCTACTAAGAAATAAATTGCGTCGATTTGATGTCGTACAATTTCCAAAATAAATAATGGTTCCATTTAAAAATAATATACGATAATTTTCTGTCAGATATGATATTGAAAAAGGTTGTCTGCAATCGCACGATTTCAAACCGATACGATTAACAAACCGGAGGCGTATACCTTATGAGGTAGAAACGACAGCGAACAAAGTTGTTACGCATGTTTGTTAAGCAAATGATTTATTTTTAAACCCTCAAAAAAAGAATATGGAGGGTATATTCACTTTGTCATTCAGTTTGTAACGGAACCCATAAAGTATATATATTCTTGATCAGTGATGAAATCTAAGACGATCTGAGCATGTGCGTCCGTCCGTCCGTCTGGGGAAATAACGATTCAGTCCAAACGAAAAGAGTCAGACTCTTGAAACTTGGTACTAATACATATATCTTGAAGAATAGCAGAGGTTAAGTTCGGAGTCGGGCAAGAGGGAAAATAGTTCCCCTAAGAAGAACTAAACCAACCTCTAAAAAACAACGTAATTTTTAAAGTTTTTTTTGGAATTTTGTTAAGCAAATGATATATTTTTATGTCAAAGAAGGTCCAACGCGAGCCATAAAAAAAATAAAAATGATTTTTGGACACCGCTCTCTTTAGTGGGCGTTGACGTACGATATTATATGCAAATATAGCTGAGATGTTTTCTGCTCTTCCAAAGGCGAAAAATCTCTCCCACGGCACTTCCCGGAACGGCTCTGTCCAAATAGAGATTTAAAATTGGGTACAGAGATGTCTGAAAGGAACTCTGTCCCACCAAGTTAAACATTTTAAATTTACTTAAGAAATATTTGTAGGGTATTTAAGATAATACAGGGTGGCTCAGAAAGACCGAAGTGGTGTGAATTCCTTATAACTTTTTTAATATATTTTTTTTCTTTTCTTTTCAGTATTTTGTAAAGAAGACTTGGACAATTTATAATGGAGCAATACACAACTGAACAACGTGCCCAAATCGTTGAAATTTACTTTTCAAATCAACGGTCCATTGTGTTGACTCTGCGCGCATACCGTCGTCAATTTAATGTGCGGGTTGCTCCCTCTCAGTCAACAATAAACCGTCTGGTTGCAAATTTTCGACAACAAGGAGCAGTAAGGAACCTTCCTGGTTCCGGCAGACTACGAACTGTCCACACGTTTGACAATATTCAAGTGGTACAGGAGAGTATTCGGGAGGATCCAGAAACATCAACCAGGAGACGTTCGACGCAACTTGGCAACTCAAGAGGGTCGCTGCAGCGAATTTCGCATACCATAAGAATGTTTCCATACAAAATTCAACTTGGCCAAGAATTGAAACCGACAGATTTACGCGACATCTTTGGTGAAAGAATAATTTCGCGTAGAAGCAATTTTAATTGGCCTCCGCGTTCCCCGGATTTAACCGCTCCAGACTGTTTCCTTTGGGGTTATTTAAAAGGGAAAGTTTATGTTAATAAGCCTAGGACTATTGAGGAATTAAAAACCAATATTCGAGACGAAATTAACATCATGACACCGGAAGTTTTGCGAAAGGTCATGGAAAATGTGTTGGAAAGAGCACATTTGTGCGAAGCAGAAAATGGCCACCACTTGCGGGATATCATTTTTAATAACTAGTCTAAAAATATTCCTTATAAATTTACTGTATTTAAAAAAACAAAAAATTAAAAAAAAAATATGTCTTAAATAAAAAGTTATAAGGAATTGACACCACTTCGGTCTTTCTTTAACTTTTACTTCACCGCCTATTTTTTTCAGGGCTGTTCCCCTGCCTCTTAGTACATGACAGTGTCAATCATTATGCATTTATAGTGATAATGATGATGATTAACAATGTTTTAGATATAATACGAAACGTAAGTTACAGTGTTGTCAGATAATTTTTTTTCTTCCCCCCAAAAAAATTTAGAAACCTAGATGCTACACATTTTCTTAAAAAACGCCCTAAAGCAGAAAAGTTTAAGTAGTAATTTGCTTTCATCATTCTTATCTCTATTAAATTTGAATTGAGGTACTATCATTCTTACGCGAAAAGCACGAAAACACCCAAATTTTTGTTTTATTTTTTTATAAAAAGCCCCAAAACAAATATATCTGCAATCTTTCTTTCTTTTGTAAGAGACGGCTTGAGGAAGTTTGTTACGGGTACATGCACTTCTTTTGTTTGGAATGCAAATCCAATATGTTGTTTTTGTATTTTGTTGTGCAATAAGGTCTCCTGTTAGCCACCATAATGCTTTTACAATATTTGCATAAAGCTTTGTAGTTGTCTCCCTGGACAGGGCTTAACCAATCTGAAATTTAATTTTGCATTTATTGTGTTTAGAATTTTATTTAAAGGTATTTAAACTGCTGATCTGCTTCCCACTCCTTTTTATATTTTTGTTTATATATGTTATCCTTTTTTGGATAAATTGTAAAGATGAACAACTTTTTAAAATTTATATTTTGCAGTTCAAGGAAAACCAACAAAATTGATTTAACGAGAAAAATGTTTTAATGTTTGTATTTGCGAGATTACAATATCTTAGACATGCTCAGTTGTTAAATTATGTACTATTATGTACCAAACTATAAATTCGAAAATCCCCTAAAAATCCGCCAAATAAAATTTTCTTACCCCCAAATTTCCCCCTAAAGAATATTAACCCCTAAATCTGCCCCTAAATAGAAAAAACCCCTATATATATGGGGAAACCCCCTAATCTGACAACACTGGTAAGTTACAAAAGGAGTCAAATAAATATCGTACGGATAGCCAGAGAAAAATTTAGCTCTCCCTTCAACGATATTTCAACTCCCAGACAATCCAGTCAAGCATTCTGTAACAGTACCCACTGTGCATTATATTGTTTAAGTCCTCACAAACAAAAATACTTGTGTTGCAGTCAGTCACCCAGCCAGCATATTTTTCTTTTTCTTCTTTTTCCCCTTCGTTGGCAGCCACAATGCTGTTTTGTAAAATACCACGTAGTATCAATGTAATCACCGGATAAGCTAACAAGTTACTAGGATTTGCACATGATGGTTGCAAACGGAACCGAAAACAGAGAAGGCAACTTAAACAAAAAACAGCAAATAATAATAATAATAATAATACTCGTAATAACTGGCAAAGGAACTCCAGGACAAGTTGTTGTTGCTAAGAAGGAACGCTACTTATCATCTGTACGAGGCGAGTGCAGGCAACAAATCATTGAATACCAAAAACCAAAAACAAACTAAACCAAACTCGAGGAAGTTATTTTAAGTGTAAGTAAGTAAGTAAGTGAAGTACGAAAGTGAATAAGCGAGTGAGTGGAGTAAGTAAACACTTTAGTTTTTAAGTAGAGTTAAAAGAAATAAGCTTTTTTGTATCATCTTAGCATTTAAGCTGAAAGTATTTGTGGAAATTGTTGCAGCAACAGAGGAAATGGTCTTCCTTCTGCCGTTGCGGCATCATACACATGGCAGACGAAACGACGAATCCTTTTGTAAATAAGACTAAAATCTAAAACTATTTATTTGCTGAGTGTCTTTTCTTTAAGGGGTTTTCTTGGAATCTATTTTCTACTGTTTTTGTTGTTGTTGTTGTTGTTGTTGTTGTGTTCTATTTGCTGCTTGCATGTACGTGAGCAACAAACCGTTGCAAAGTAGTAAATGTTGCTAGAATTCGTATTAACGTTGCAATATGCAAAAATAAATTGGATGATGTGTAGATGGTTGAACTAATTTTGCACTATCGCTGTTTGTCATCTACTGGCATCCTTTACATGCACACACACACACACACACACACTCACTCACATGCACTCATATAAATACTTCGTCAAGTGCTTATCTTTTATATGTGAGCAAGTAAACATTTGTAAGTATGTGTCTTTATAAATAAGATCATGCAAGTTGATCCTTTTTTTGCGGGGTGAATAAGTAAATCAATTTTAGAGTGGAAAGAAACGTGTGCTTTTGTCACGCATGGTTTGAAATATAAGCAAAAAAAAGTTTAATTGGGGATTTAGTTTTAGTTGAGGTATTCAATCCATGCATTTAAAGATAAGAAGTCAAATGATTTTATTTGAGGAAAATAAAAGTTATTGATGTAAATTTCTATAAAAGAATATTATGGCATGGAAGTTGAATTTAGAGCTTTTATACATTTGGAGATCTGGGGGGTTACTCTGTATTGCGATGCGAACGGAATTTCTTTCCCATTTCAATGTAAATAGCATACAAATGCGTTCAGTTTTTCATTCGCATCGCATTACAGAGTAGCCCCCCTGGGCGGCTTTTCAGGGAAAATAATTTTTTTACTTCCCGCTTAGAAAATTAAAATTTTTCAAACTGTCGGGATGTTACTGATTTTACTCTGTTTTAAAAAAAATTAGTTTTCCCCAGACCAGCACGTTGTTAATTCCTAGGAACTTTCCTGACTACTATTGAGATGCCGTCACTTTGTCTGTATGTGTGTGTATGTGTGCTTATCAGGTACAAGTCGGCAGATCCTTTCAAAAATCATAGCAGAAAATTAAAATAAAATTATTAGAATTTAAAATTAGCGGGAAATTGCAGGAATGGCTTTTAGGGTTATTTATTTTCCATATATTGTTTAACACTTTACTCGAAAATTTTAATACAAGTTATTAGCCCAATGCCTTTTCATTATTTTCCATTTTAAGGAATATTGGTTTCCCGAATGGCCTGCATTAACTCCAGTGAAATGCGCTTAGAAACTTTTTTAGGAAAAAAAACTCAACACGAATTAAAGTAAAGTAAAAGGGCTATATTCGGCTGTGCCGAATCTTAAATACCCTTCACAGATGTAATTCTTCTTTCTTTCTTGCTAAAATAGGAAGTAGGTTTAATTAAAAGATGTAACATAGTTTTACTTGACAAAAAAAATTAAATTTTTAAACTTTTTGGTCACTTTCATGTACCATAAAATATTTTATTTGTTCAACCCCGGAAATTTTGATTTTTTAAGATTTTAATACCAATTTTGTTCTTCCTGAATTATGAATTAGTTTTAATTAGCAAAAACAACAGCGTCAATTGCCTATTTGGTTACTTTTATATATTTCAATATCCCAACCCTGGAAACGAAATTTAAATTTTTTTACCAATGCAACTCTTAATGAAGCATGAAATAGTTTTATTTACGAAAAACTTAATATTTGTAACCATTTTGGTCCCTTTCATGTACCACAAATTATTGCAGTTATCCAACTCTGGAATCTAAATTTTTATTTATTTTTTTAATTTCTTATACCAATTTTGTTCATCCTGAACAAAAAAATAGTTTTAATTAGTAAAAAACCGACGTTCGTTGCCTTTTTGGTTACTTTTATGTATAAAAAAAATTTCAATTTCCCATCCCTGGAAGCGAAATTAATTTTTTTTTTGCCAATCCTAGTCTTCATTAGGTATAAAGTGGTTATATTTAAGAAAAACTTAAAATGTGCAACCATTTGGTCACTTTCATGTACTACAATATATTGCATGTACCAAAAAACTTTAAACTTCCCAAACCAGAAAGTGAAATTTTAATTTTTTTGTTTTATTTTTAACCAACGCAACTCCTCATGAGGAATAAAGTAATATTATTTAAGAAAAATTTACAATTTTCAACTATAAAATGGACTTGTCCATCTCTGGATTCGAAATTTTGATTTTTTTGGAAATTTTTGATACCAATTTTGTTCTTCCTAAAATAAAAAATAGTTTTAGATAGCAAAAAAACGTCAATTGCATTTTTGGTTACTTTTGTGTTTAAAAAAAATTTCAATTTACCACCCCTGGTAAAACCCTGGAAGCGAAATTTTAATTTTTTTTATCAATGCAAATCTTTATGAGGTATAAGGTAGCTTTGTTTAAGAAAAACTGAAATTTTGTAACCAGTCTGGTACTACAAAATATTGCATGTACCAAATAAAACTTTAATTTTCCCAACCCTGGAAGCGACATTTTAATTTTTTGTCAGTGCAACGCTTCATGAGGTATAAAGTAATTTTTTTTAAGAAAAATTTAAAATTTTTAACCATTTTGGTCACTTGCATGAACTTTTATATATTGCACTTGTGCATCCCTGGATTCGAAATTTTATTTTTGATTTTATGATACCAATTTTGCTCTTCCTAAATTACAAGACAGGCTTTGTTAGGAAAAAACAAAAAAAAACACATCATTTGCCTGTTTGATTACTTTCATGTATAAAAAAAATGCAATTTCCCACCTCTGGAAGCAAAATTTGATATAATAAGTTACTGCATGTACTACAAAATACGGAATGGGCCGAAAAAAAATTTTTTTAATTTTCCATCCCTGCAAAACATTTTTTATTTTTTTAATTTTTAATAGACCATTGAGGCTTCCCAAAGCAAAAAATAGTTTTAATTTACAAACATTAAAAAAAAATAATTGATTTTTTGCATAAATTTTGCGTCGAGAAATAGGTGTAAGCTTCCCAGCTTTGGAACCATACATCGGATCTTTCTGAATTTCAATAGAACCCAATTTAAGTTCATTTCCAATCCAACGGTCCAAGAACGAAGTCCCTAGCTCTTCTGGGGGCTTGGGAAAACTGTTCACGTACAGACAGACGGACATCGCTCAATCGTCATCGCTATTCATAAGGATCCAGAATATATATACTTTATGGGGTCCCATGAGCATATCGAAGATATTACACACGGAATGACAAACCTATAGGTATATACCCTTTCACTTTTTTGTGAAGGGTATAAAAAATTAGTGTTAAAAATTATTTTAATTTTGCTGTTTCCCCCACTTTAATTATTTAGAAAAATTAAGGGGATAAATTTAAATGTTTAACAAAATTCAAATACAACAAGTAAAAGCTCTACATTCGGCTGTGCCAAATCTTAAATACTCTTCACTGATTTTACTATTAATTTATTGCCAAACAAAATTTTGTAATTTTGTTACTTAAATTTTTAAGGAAAAATTTAAAAACAGTTTTTTTTTGTAACTCTGAGAGAGGATTCTCTTTGATTTGTCTTGAATTCTCAATACCAATTCTATTCATTCTAAAGTATAAAATATGTTTAAGTCACAGAAAAAACCAAAATCTGTAATCGATTTGGTTACTTTTATGTATCGAAAAAAAGTCTTCAATGTTCCAATCCTGGAGACAATTTTTTTTACAGTTTTAATACCAATTTTTTTCTCCCTAAAGCACAAAATATTCTTTTAAAACTAAACAAAAACAAAAATTTGTACTATCCAACTTCGTATTAGGACTTTTGATTTTTTAGGTTTAATTCACCAAAAAAAAACAAAATTAGGATCTTATATTTCCACTTGCATGCAGCAAAAAAATTTCAATTTTCCAATCCTGGTATAACATTTTTATTATCTTTGGATCTTTTTTTCACGAATTTAGTTCTTCCTAAAGTATGAAAAAGGTTTAATTAAAAATTAGTGACTTTTTTGATTATTTTTATGTACCAAAAATATGTCCTTTCTCCAACCCTGGATTAAAAGTTTGAAAATTTCCTTTATTTTTAATATCAATTCGATTCTTACTGAAATAAAAAATTCAAATTAGGAACCTTTTTGGTCACTTTTATGCACCTTAAAATATTTTAATTGTCCAACCCTGGAATCGAAATTTTGATTTCTTTAAATATTAATTTTAATTTTATTGTTCCTAAATTGTAATATAGGTTATTATTATTATATTATTATTATATGAGGCCATAAGCACCGCGGCCCAAAGGATCTTTTGTGCAGCCCAAGTGTTCACTGATGTAGATTGAGGCTGCGAATAAAGCCAATTACTCTACCCGGTGAGATATCGTACACCTCCCTTGGAGTCATGAAATTGCCTCCGAAGAACCTCCTCCTGCACGACGCCGCCGCCGGACAGTCACAGAGAACGTGCTCCGGTGTCTCCTCCTCTGCTCCGCAGAGTCTACACACTTTGGTCTCAGAATTGCCCATGGCAAACTGGTGTCGTCTGAGACCGCAGTGTCCGGTAAACCAACCTGTTAATAATCTAATGTCATTCTTGTCCATCAGCATTAATTTTTGGGATTTGTTACGAGATAACGTAATGAAACATTTTGCCTGTCTTAGGCCGTGAAGGGCTTTCCAGTGGCGATTAAACTCCACCCGAGCCCAGGTATCATTCTGTTCCTTGACATATCCTCCTGAGATACTAAAGAAGGGTTCTGGTCCTATGAATCTACGATGGGCTCCTCTATTCGCCACACAGTCAGCCCGTTCTGGCGAATAGGTTAAATTAGCAAAACAAAAAATTACATACTTGTACAATAGTACAAAAAAATTTATTTCCCATCCCTGGAATAAAAACATTTATTTTCTTCTTTTTTAGTACAAATTTGATTCTTCCCAAAGTATCAAATGGGTTTAATTAACGAAAAACCAAAAATTAATTGGTTTTTGCTAGTCAATTTTGCGTCTTTTGGATTTTTCTGAATTTCAATACCACTTTATTTAAGTTCATTTCTAATCCATCAGTCTAAGAATGAAGACTCTAGCTCTTCTTGGGGCTTGAGAAACCCGTTTCACGTACAGACAGACGGACAGATGAATATCGTTCATTCGTCATCGCTGTTCATAAGAATACAGAATATATATACTTTATGGGGTCCCATATTAATGTGAGGGAAATTATATACGGAATGATATACCCTTTCACTTTTTTATGAGGCTGCTGTTGATTGAAGTACTTAACACAAGACTATGAAGCTGAGTATTTCTGGCGGAAATATTGGCTTTAAGGGAGGCAGCTAGGTTACTAATTGACAGGGGCGTTCAGGGTAGAGTCGGCATCTTTGTCGACAGCCAGGCAGCACTCCTGTCTCTGAGGTCGTTCACTACTTCTTCTACCTTGGTAACTCAATGCAGGGAGCTTCTATCCAGATTGGGATATCAGACTGACACAACCCTCATCTGGGTTCCCTCAAATTGTAACTTCCCTGGAAACGAACAGGCGGACGAGCTAGCTAGAGCTGGGTCTGCTATGGACGTCTCCACCGCTTTATCGGTGGTCATGCCGTATGGCGCTATAAGATGCGGCATTCAGAGTCATTACCGGCAGAAGGCTGCAGACAGATGGCGCAAGCGGGACACGTGTAGGGTGGCCAGAAGTATGTGGCCCTGCTATAACGACAGGAGGACAGCACAGCTGATCAATAGGAACCGTAGGGACATCTCAAGACTCGTCGCAGTAGTGACGGGGCACTGGGCAATAGGCAGACATGCTGGTAGGATAGGTCTCTCCTATAATGCATTCTGTCGCAGCTACCGAGATCAGGGCAAGGAAGAGACAGATTATCACTTCCTTTGTGAATGCCCGGCATTGCACCATACGAGACACAGAATCTTAGGCAACAGTATAATATCCGACATTTCGGAGCTATCAGGTATAGGCCTAGGTGACCTTATTAGATTCCTTGATGCGACAGGTTGGACCTAGCATCCATCGCTATATCCGGGATCTGGATTCGGTTCTACCCAGGTTGACACTGACGAGTGGAGTGGTCTTTCAAAACGGGATCTTACTTGAGATCCTACTGGAATGATTGTGGGTTACAGGCAGCTACGTATACCAACCAACCAACCAACCACGAGGCCGAGAACCCTTGAGTTCGATTTCGCGTTCAGTCATTAATATTGTGGGAGAATTTTTCTGATCTGCATTAGTGCATGGCTGTGGGGATTGTCATCACACTGGCGCTGAATAACAGAGTAACAGTATCCTCCTTTGTCGCCCCTGCAGCAAAAATTAGCCGGCGAAGTAAAATGCTGAAATAGCTGTACACAAATTCTCTATATGTGACCTTCTCCGAGAAAAGAGACCAAGTGTGTGAAAATTAAGTTTTGAGAAAAACCCATTTAAAGTTTCATAACGCATTATCACTTTGAACACACCTTCAGTTGGGATGACGTTTTTATGGGGTAAATAAATTTTTATCAGAAATCTAACTCATTCCATCTTATTCTACACCCTTTTAGCTACCAAAAACCACTCTTAAGTCCAAACCCGTCTTTTGACACACTAGGTCCCTTTTCTCGGAGAAGGTCACATATAGGGGTCATTCTCTGAGTGCTAGTCCTACTAAAACAAAAAGCACATAAAGACCGCAGCAAGTGGCTAGATCTTAGTCCAAGCAGAAATGTTCGTTCTTCTATAGCACTAGCTCGTATCCAAAGTCTCTACCAGCAGCTCCTGTCTTCAAACCATAGCCACTATATGAACTCCATAAAGACTCTCATTCAATATCCGGCCAACCAATGAGGAGGAAACAATGTCTGCCACACGACATTATATGAATGTACGTGCAGAAGCAGACTATAATCATAGAGCACGATGCTGCCAGCACATAAAACAAAATCGGTCGTGCTCTATTTAGCGAACATCATTGCTTTACTTCTCTAGAAGGCGTGTTAATATTGAGGATGTTACACACGGAATGACAAACTTATTTATTCCCTTCCATTATTTTCTTTTTTTTTTTGTACCCTCCAAAAAAAAATTTGGAGGGTATATTCACTTTGTTATTCCATTTGTAATGCATCGAAATATCCATCTCAGACCCCATAAAGTATATATATTCTTGATCAGTGATGAAATCTAAGATGATCTGAGCATGTCCGTTCGTCCGTCTGTGGAAATCACAATTCAGTCCAAACGATAAGAGCTAGACTCTTGAAATTTGGTATAAATATATTTTGAAGCTTAGAGCAGGTTAAGTTCGGAGATGGGCTATATCGGGCAAGGGGGAAAAAAGTTCCCCTAAGAAGAACTAAACCAACCCAGAAAAAACAACATAATTTTTAAAGGTTTTTGGTTATTTTGTTAAGCAAATTATATATTTTTATGTCAAATATGGTCCAACGCCTTACACTTGGAGCCATTAAATAAAATAAAAACATTTTTTGACCCCGTCCACTTCAGTGGGCGTTATTATAGGCAAAAATAGCATAAAAATTTAACAAATTGTTTTACTTAAGCCTACATTCCTTAAAAATAACACTTTTAAGCTTTAATGACGAAGCTGAGACAAAACCTGGTACTACTCTGCCCTACCCCTTCCTTCCCCTTCGCCCCCTAAATGACCCTACCAAAAAAAATTTTTTTTTTTAATTTTGTATATAATCATCCCAAGCATTTATCTTTAGAGTTTTATGACAGCCGATTTCTGCCCTACTTCCCCCCCCCCCTCCACCTCTTCCTTTACTCCCTAAATGACCCTACCAAAAAAAAAAATTTTTTAAATTTTGTTTATAATCATCCCAAGCATTTATCTTTAGAGTTTTATGTTTGCCGATTTCTGCCCTACCCCCCCCCCCCCCTCTTCCTTTGCCCCCTAAATGACCCTACCAAAAAAAATTTTTTTTTTAATTTTGTATATAATCATCCCAAGCATTTATCTTTAGAATTTTATGACTGCCTGTTGCTGCCCTACCCCCTCCTCCCCCTTTTCCCGCTAAATGACCCTATTAAAAATAACTAAACATTTTTTTTTATTTTGTGTATAATCATCCCAAGTATTTATTTTTACAGTTTTATGTGTACCTGTTTCTGCCCTACCCCCTCTCCCCCTTTGCCCTCTAAATGACCCTATCAAAAAAAAGAAATTTTAATTTTGTATATAATTATCCCAAGCATTTATTTTTACAGTTTTATGACGAAGGTGAAATGTTTCCCCCACAGCCCTTGCCAGAGCGACCCCGCCAAAATACAGTCTTTATACACTCCAAAGAGAATTAGACCCTATAAAGTAAATATGTATATTTGTGATCAGTGATGAAGTCTAAGACGGTCTAGCAATGCCCATACGTTCGTCTGTGCAAAACATGATATTGTCTATTTTTGAACCCCGCCCCCTTTAGTGGGCGTTGGCATTCGATATTATATAGAGGAACTCTGTCCCACCATGTTAAACATTTTCACCGGTATTCATAAAAAAATAAGACGTATTTGAAATCTGTTTTAAGAAAATTTTGTATGAAAAAATTTGATTAAAATACATTTCAGACTCATTTTAAATTTTATGAATACCGGGGCTTAAATTTACTTACTAAATATTTGGAGGGTATTTAAGATTCGACCCGGTCGAATATAACGTTTTTACTTGTTATTTTTTTGTGAAGGGTATAAAACTGTAAACTAGTCAAGCGGTTAAGAGGTAGTAAACATAATTATATGCTATATTAAATTGAATTAAGATTCATAGGCTAATTGTTCGAAATTTGTTTTTAAATATCAGAAAGACATGATAAATAATCCAATGCACAAAGGAAAGTCAACATCAGTTTTATTACTTTACTTACTACTTTACTTACACAGCAGAGCAGAACAGCTGTTTTCGAAAGACGCAACCCTTTCGTCAGCAGTGCTCATGTGTATTGTGCTTGTCACCACTTATTAGGTGGCTTAACTGAATTTGATAACAGTTCATTTTTACACAAATTTTATTGTGAAAAAGAATCCGAGAACTGTATCAACCTGATGTTAACATGTTAATGTTTTAATACCCGTGTTACCGTTTGATTATTTTTCTTCATGTCCCATTTTTCTGAATTTTTTGTTCCATCATACCTAAGTCAAACTTTTTTGGTTTGAATTGAAAAATTTAAAAATTTTCAAGCATTCACACATCGCACTTCTAATCGTGGTGTATATAAACAGAATATCTAAACTATACAATACATAATACTTTGTTTGTATGTCATTAGCTTTTACACTAAACTGTTTCTGTAGGCTTCAACCTAATTTCGAATAACAAAATATCTGTGCTTATACATAAACTCACAAGAACGAATTGAGAATTACACAAGCAAAAGCATAAGCTTTGAAATTTATAGAATACATAACAAACAAAGTTTTATGCGACAATAATCCATTTTTACTTGGCCACAAGTAAAAAAGCAAACAAAACATTGTGTTTAATAAATTAACTGAGACAATATCTCAAATAAATTACAATATTAATACACAATTTTATATAAAGACTCAAACAAAAGTTAATTTTCCATTTGTTATTCAAATCAGTATCCGCGAACTCAATTAACCACAAAAAGAAATTTATAATAATCACAATTATTTGTGAACAAACGATAAATATCTATTTCGTTACAGAAAAAATCACATCAGCCGTTTTTTTTGTTTTCATTCGAAAATGAAATAAATAATTTGCAAAAACTCAATTTCATAAACTGGCGATAGATTAAAGCGATTGCACATGATACGAATTCTCTAATAAATATAATAGAATACAGACAAATAACATTTTCAATACATTCTCATTTGCTGACATTTCCAGTGTGTTTATTTTTTAATAAAATCATAATTCTACAAATTGTTTTAAATTCTGCATAAAACTATTAGGTTCTAGTGCAATTGCTAGTATTTGTTAAATATTGATTTCAATGCCTACAGTTATTTGAAAATAATTAAAAATACGAACCAAAAAAAAAAAAAATATGTGAAAAACATGAATGCGATAAATAAAAAAAAAATTGCAAACTAAATATCATTTACAGAATTTTTTCCACTTATTTTAGTAAATAACCATCAGCACACGGGCTGATTTGAGCATTTTTATTCTATAACATTTTGTGCTTAAATTTATTTCGTTTAGCAAACGGCTAAAAACAGTTTTTGCCATCACAATTGCAATACCTTCCACGAGTCCCCAACATAAACATTGGCAGCAGTGGCCACTGACCAAACTGATAGATGTTTTTATTTTCCCGCGTACGAAATGTAATTTCATTTAAAATTTTTTCAGACTATGCAAGTCAGCCATCACCTCTTTTTCTATTTGACATGATGCTTTAGGAAAATCCTGTAAAAATGCATTCATACGAAGTTTCATTCATTTATTTTGTTATATAAATCTGTAATATGTATTTATTTACTTTATGCAAGCCTAAGTAAATGGAAACAAATATATTTTGTAATCTATTAAAGCTTCAAGTCTGTACTTAAACCCTGTGCTTTTCATTTTAATGGCGAACATTTTATTACTGCTGTAGAAACTGAGTGCCAACAGTAACAACGAACTAAAGATCAATGAAGCTAGGAAACTATGTATATAGCAAGTGGGCAAATCTGAGGTTAGGAACAGAGTACTTCAAAATCACGATTTTTCTTGATTTTGTTCAGCACGCAAATTTTTGTTCATTGTAAATATTAAAGAAAAATTCAATGATGATTAAAAATCATTTCATTCTGATGTATACATCAAATTCTGATTATGAGTAAATTAACAAAAGCATTTTATGAGCAAGATCGCACAGGCAAGAGAAGGGCTTGCAGTAAATTCATCGTGTCCAAACGCTCTTATTCTCATTAATTCACACAACATGTTTTAACCGACCGTCTGTGTGACTTAAGCAATATGATATACGAACAATGCAAACAACATAACCAATTCAACACTGATACATGAGTGGAGGTACAGGTTTAGTATTTATTTGAATTTGTTCATCAAAAACAAAGTTAAAGGGAATACACATGGGCAAATGCACGGTGGTTTATGGGACTTTTTTCTTTACAAAATTGAAACAAATGAGAATGTGTGCACAAGTTTGATCATTTGTTTGTTTTTTATTGTTAAACATGTGCCCGATTAAGAGAACAAATTTAGTTGAATTACATACGCCGAAATACACATGCAAATATGACAAAAGGGAAAAAAATTTTTTTAAGTCAAATTTCGAAGAAAGTTTACACCTTGTCGCCTCGGCGTAAGGGAAAAAATATAATACGGTCCATATTAAGTGAAATAATTATGGAAAACGAATAAGTACTGGAGGGCTACTTATGCTGCAGAAAATTTGTGCTTCTCAATATTAGCTTAATAAGAAATACAAATTAAATAACACAAAAAAACACCACTGTAAAGGAGAACAAATAAAAATAAACCAAAATAATAATAATTATTTTTTTGCAATATCGAACTGCAAATAAAATTAATATTTTCTTACAAAAATTTCCTATTTTCTCATAAACAACACGAATAGACATCATAAACCACTGTAAATTAAAATAAAAACCAAGCGTGCCTTTGTTGATAGGAATGATTTCTTGCTTTTAATGTTGATCAAATTTTTAAGCGTTGAGCGGAATAGACAAGTACACAAGTTGACAAGTTTGATTCGACCTATGATGAAAATAAGCAAGTGTTCAACCTGCAAGTGGTTCGATTGCCTTAAAATTAACAACGCATATAAAAGCTTGAGCAAGTTTGATTAATGTTTTTATTCCTAGCTTAAAAAAGATTATTGTTGTGAGTAAGCCGATGTGTATAGCATCAGAACCAACAAAGAGTCATATGTTCGGTTGATTTAAAATCAACAACAAAAGAGAGTGTGCGGGCAAGTTTGATCATTTGCAAATAAAAGACAAGTTTTTTGTGCCTTTGTTATTGTTGAACGGTTTTTTAATCAACAAGTGAAGTTCTCTGGTTAGGAAGTAAATTGGCTTAGGGACACATTTCTTTTTGACAAACTCATTTTTTTATTTTTTTTATTAGGACCGGCATTCAGGGGATGACCCCTACTTATGCGTACATTGTGCTGGAACTAGGAAAATTGGTTGTGGGAAGGAGGATAAAGGGAGTAGTGTCTATGGACATTCGATTTGAATTTATCCATGCTATATACGGCAAGAAAGACTTCCGCAGGGAGTTTATTCCACATACGGGCAAAGAATGAATTTTCCCTATAATGCGTAGTGCGGTTCACTGATAAATCCACGACATATAGGTGTGATCGCAGTGTTGAGCGTAGAAAAGTGCGCGTTTCGGGAAAGAGATGCCTGACTTCGGTGGAACAAAACCCATTATAGTAACGATTTAAACAGTGAAAGGCACCCCACATTGCGTCGATGCTCAAGTGAGTCAATAGAGTTGGCTACCCTACTGTCTCCGATGAGTTTCTTCGCTCTCTCCTGTACGCGGTCGAGTAACTTCAAAATAGACTTTGAAGCACCGGCCCATACATGAGAGTTGTATTCCATCTTTGGTCGGATGTAAGCGGTATAAATAGTAAGGAGATGAGATGGGGTGAAGTATGTCTTACACGGCCTTAAAAAACCGAGGCACTTGAACGCTTCTTTTGAAACATGAAAAATGTGTTGTGTCCAGCGAACGTCATACTGGATTTTCATGCCAAGAACATCAAGAGCTTCTGATTCCTCAATATCTAATACCACCCATGTTTACAGATGAAGCAGAGTGATCGGGATTGCGTCAGTGTGTTAGCAAGCAGCATTAAGTCTTACGGGCATTGAAATTTATCCTGTTTCTGTGACCCCATTCGACAATCCTATTGAGGTCACCGTTTAGCGCAACATTCATATTGTGCCTCATCGCCCCGATCTCAGACGATTTCGGTCTATTATTGAAAGCAAATGAATGGCAAAGGCTGCTATCATCTGCAAAAGAGTATATAGGGGTTAAAGTTTGACATAGAAGGTCATTTAGGAATATAAGAAATAGTGTAGGAGAAAGAACAGAGCCTTGCGGTACCCCAGAGTTGATCTTATACTCGTCTGATGAAATCCCGTCTATAACAACTCTTATAGCACGATTTCTGAGAAAGCTCGATATAAATCGAGAGAAGACGTCACCCACATCAAAAGCCATAAGTTTCGACAAAAGTGCTCCGTGCCACACTCTGTCGAATGCTTTAGAAATATCCAGAGCCACTACCATACTCTCGCCGAAGTGGTGGATAGATTGGCACCACTTTTCCGAAAGGAAAGCCAATGGGTCCCCCATAGAGCGGCCCCTACGGAAGCCATATTGGCGGTCGTTAAGTAAGCTATTAGACTCTAGATATTTCACTAGGTGGAAATTCACCATGCTTTCCATCACCTTGGAAAGCGCAGAACAAAAAACGATTGGGCGGTAGTTTTTTGGGTTGTTGGCCTCTCCCTTTTTAGGGATTGGCGTTACATTCCGCAACCTTCCAGCACGGGGGAAATTCGCCTGTATGGTAAATAGTGCTGAAAAGGGTTGCCAGAGGACGAGCTAACGTCGATATTGATACCGACGTAAAGTAGAAATATGGGAATTAATAACGAAGTATGATTTTGGGTAAATGTCAACCTCTAGCACGTCGCCAGGCGTCCGTTTTCTGTACAAATTTTTCAAACACATTTTGCAATAAAGATTCACATATCTCGTGAATGCAACGTCGGATGTCATCTTTCAGAGCGTCAGATGTGTATGGGTTGTTCACGTAAGTCCGGTCTTTCAAATGGCTCTAGAAAAAACAAATTTAGCGGCGTTAAATTACAATAAGAGCGAGGCGCCTTATTGACATCGCCAAATCGGGAAACTACGCGACCGGGAAATTTCTCATGCAATAACTGAATTGTTTGGCCGGTTGTGTGGCTTGTGGCATCGTCTTGCTGAAACCAAAGGCCACTGATGGCAACATTAGCCAATTGTGGCTACAAAAAATCGGTAGGCATGGTTTGGTAGCGCAGGGAGTTCACGGTGGCGGCGTTTCCTCGCTCATTTTAGAAAATATAGAGAACGATGATACCGCCTGACCACAAACCGCGCCATACGGTCACTTTCTTTGGATTGAATGGTTTTTCGAGGACTGTTTGTGGTTTTTGTGAACCCCTTATGAGACAATTTTGTTTGTTTACATAAACGCGGAATTGAAAATGGGTTTCATCACTCTAGATTTTTTTGTTGAAAATTGCATTGTTTTCGTTCATATTTTTAAACAGCCAATTCAAAAACTTTCCACGCAAACAATGGTCCACCGACATTAATTCTTGAAAATTTTCCAATTTTTTACTAAAAAAAATTTCAAAGGATTGGCAGCTAAATTCTTGACATTTCATCATTTGGCAGCCAATTCACTTCCTGACCTAAAAACCTGCACTTATCTGAATATTGCAGGCATCAAGTAATCTCCCTAGCTTAAATATATAAAGGGTGTTTTTTTTTAAGTTTTATTTCTTTTACACTCTGTTTTCTGACAGCTGTTTTGACAGTTTAAAGTGACGTCTCTACTCAGTATTGTTTGGCAAATCATCATGAACAGGTTAACTCCAGAACAACGCTTCCAAATCGTGGGAATTTATTTTCAAAAACAGTGTTCAATTAAAAATGTTTATCCGCTTTTTTACCGCAAAATTCTCTTCAGTGATGAGGCGCATTTTTGGTTGAATGGATATGTCAACAAGCAAAATTGCCGTATTTGGAGCAAAGATTATCCACAGGCCGTTCAAGAATTACCAATGCATCCCGATAAATGTACTGTTTGGTGCGGTCTATGGGCTGGTGGAATCATCGCTCCTTATTTCTTTAAAAATGAGGAAGGACGACGCGTTACCGTGAATGGAAATCGATACAGAATCATGATCAATGAATTTTTGGTGCCAAAACTTCAAGATATGGATGTAAACGAAATGTGCTTTCAACAGGATGGTGCCACTTGTCCTACGGGGCGGGCGAAACAATGGACTTATTGAAAGAACATTTCAACGACAACATTATTTCGAGAAATGGACCGGTGAATTGGCCTCCGCGTTCGTGTGATTGGACGCCACTCGATTATTTTTTGTGGGGATACCTGAAATCATTGGTTTACGTGGATAAACCAGCAACGGTTGACGCTTTGGAAACCAGTATTCAACGTGTCATTGCTGAAATACGCCCTCAAAGGCTTGAGAAGGTGGTCGAAAATTGGACCTCCAGAATGACCTTTGTGCAAAATAGTCGTGGTGGCCATATGCCCGAAATTATATTTAAATGTTAAATGACAAGAAATTATCTACCAAATAAAAAGTTTTTTTTGGCCATTTCATAATTTGAAGAAGATATCCTCTGGATGGATATCTTCTTCAGGATAACAATTGATAATAATTTAATTTAAGTAACAATATTGAGGCCTGTTTTATAAAATAATAACATTAAAAAATTTTTATATATATATTTTTCAATTATTATCCTGAAGAAGATATAGATATATTGAAAAATAATTAAAAAGAAGCTTTTTGAAATTATTATTTTATAAAAAAGTTCTCAAGTTTAGTATTATTACTTAAACTATTGCTATTGACATTAATCACATTATGAATATGACCCCTGAAGCCTGATAACATCAATATGTCGTACTTTTCGTTAAAGTGATCTATGTTACCAAAAATAGTTCCTGGCTTCCAAAATAAATTTTTATTTGAGTCATTCTTACTGCATTCAAAATGTCAAATCTTTTTGGCATGATGTTCATATTCTAGAAGTAAAATTTTATTTAATATGCTGAGCCGAAGGCCTTGGACTTTGAATGATCGCATTATTCTTTCATTAATAGCTTCACAAATGAGATCGCATTGCCGATTATGTTTTCTATTAATAAATCATCATATCGCACCCTAAATACAAAAGGGTCACAACTCAAAATACTAAAATTTTCAGGAGAGACACAACAAGTTCATCGTGCAGAAGCAACACACTTAACATATAAATAGACAACAAATTTTTCCAATTAAAGAAGATAGTGATGTGAGAGAAATTTTTGCAGTATTTAGATTAGAGATGTGTACTCTGAATTAATTTATGGAAAAAAGTCAGTTTTGGAAAATTTTCAGTTGTGACCCTTTTGTATTTAGGGTGCGATATGTTTTGTGGCATGCAACATTGCCAAGGCATAATATAATTTTTTTCCAGCTGCTTCAAATTTATTATGATTAAAATGAATCGTACTCACAGGAATTCTCATTCCCAGAGCAAATTATTGTAGTGAATATTTTGGGAGTAAAATTTTCTATTGTGAATTGTTTGGGAGCAATAGATTCTATTCTGACCTATTTATCAGTGTTTTATAATATTTTTTTTTTAAGAAAAATATATTTATATATATTAATAGTTTTATATATTTATTGTTATACTAACAGAGGAGAAAAAAAATCATATTAATTTTGCAAAATAATTCAAGAGGGTAAATATGGGCAACTCCATACCTGTTGAGGTTGTGAATTCGGTACCAAAAACTTCTTTTATGAGAAGCATTCACAATAGAAAATCAAAAATTTTGCGAATTTTTTCATGGGATGCGGTTCACTTTCGACTTGGATCGACATCGTTGATTCGTTCGTTTGTAGAGAAAAATCTGTAATCAAACATGTATAATTTAATTGAGTTTGATCATATGATCCACACAAGTCTATTGTGATTGTACGCTTTTCGTTGTCGATGTCAAATAAAGTTTGAAATTTCAATGATATTGTGAATGGGGAAATTAGCGGTCACTTGAGGAAAGACTGCTATGAATAGAAAAATTATTATTTTGTAAAACACAATTTGTTTCAATGAAATATTATAAAAAATATCCTGTAATAAAAAAAACGAGTTTTCTTAATTTCAATTTTAAAAATTACAATTTTGCTGATCACTAGTTGTAACAATTCATCTGTACAAACTATTTAAAAATATGAATATTGCACTAGGAAACTTGCAAATCATGTGGTGTGAGTCCAATTCAACATCCCCTGTTTGTGCCAGCATGCTTGACTAGTTTGGCCAGTTAATATTTGATCATTATGAAAACTTAAAGCACTCTCATTTGAATGAGCAGCCTTCCATTTATTTATTTCAAATCAACGCGAAACCCTATTGTATATCTTAAATCGTACTTGAAACAAAAATAGTCTGATGCCATTTCGTTTAGCTTGTACTGAATAATAAATTCCTGTTGTTCAACTAATCCAATTATGAAAAAATCTGCAATACATACGAGTATCATCAGAGTATTCGTGGAATACCTACAAAACGTTAATCACTGCAGTTCATGCTCGCATTACATGAAATGCAAATGTCGAATATTAAAAGTCGAAAATCGCTAAAAGCCGCAAAAACCTAAATACAATTCACAGCCATAGACAAAATGAGACTCAAATCGAACATTTTAAATGAGTAAATCAATGGTGGCGAAAGGCATAAGCCAAAGAGTAGTGAACAGTTTTCTGTGTCTGTGCGTGCGTGTGTGTGTGTGTGTGTGCGCGCTGCAATCAAAAAGTCAGCAAATAAATCGAAATGTCAATGAGAAGGGCTTGAGTTAAATTTGAAATACCCTGTAGTTAATGAGGGCTACTCTTATGTAGTCATTTGGCTTATGAGTTTAAAATATATTTTATTACACCGGGCAACGAAATAATTTCAAGAATTTCTTTACGGCATCTGATAGCCACTCTGTACATATTTTATGATCCTCTATTATCCAAAAAAAAGTCGAAGTTTGAAATTACACTCAAGATAATTTTATTTTTTTTTTAAGTTTTACACTGATTTCACCAATTTATCTTTAATACATATTCATTACAACCCTGGAATAACATTCTTTATCCTTCTGATTTTGAATACTAATTTATTCTTTCCAAAATATAGAATATATGTTGGCTTACCAAAGAAAAAAAAAATTGATTTTACTCAGTTACTTTAACCCTCTAACCGGCAAGACCCTAAAATTGATCGGAGGAAGCCCATGTTTTTTTTACAGAATATATAGTCAAAACAACCTTTAGTTTTAATTTTGAAGTGGAGAAAACATTCTGGACGAGCACTAGCTAAAAAATCTTGAAGACCGTCTATAGACGGTCTTGCCGGTTTGCATATAATAAAACATCACAGGTGAATTTTATTTATAAAAAGAAATTTATTGAGAAAAAAGTAGCACAATAGATGTTATTTTCGATAGAAACAATTTTTATCGATCTGACCGCATAAGTGAATTTCGCATTTGGAACAGACGACTTGGGTGTCAGATTTCTTACAATGTTTGTACCTTTTTTTTGGCTTTTCTGTCCACCCAAACAGGAAAATGATCGAGACCATCGAACCGAACATCAGCAACTTGATGAACAGCTCTTTTCCCAACACTTGATATCCCAGGCTGTGGTGATAAAGGCTCATCGAGATTTTGAGCAGATGGTCGCCCTACAGGTCGTTTATTTTTGAAGGAAACGAGTCCAGCAGCTATTTCGTCACGTAAATTTGGAAGCTGTAAAACTAGTTCTTCATTGTTGGAAGCATTGGCCTTCTCGGCTTGCAAACGTTTGTACAAAATGAATGCATTTGTAGAGGCCATGTCCCCAAAATGGTAGAACAACCTAATCATAATGTTACGAGTCTTAGCTCGAATATGGTATCGACCCATGAGATCTACTCCACCCATGTGAGCATTGTATTCTCGGATGATTTAAGGGCAGTTGATTTCGATGAACTTCTTTTGCTTTCTGTCATACCGAGGAGCCTGTGATTGTTGTTCATCAGGATTGGTTCTGTCGAAACTGTGCTATGGAAGGATAACATTTGTTATCCTTCCATAGCACAGTATTCACATCGACTCCATGGATTGAAGTCATGTATTCTACACAAAATCCTCTGCGCTCTCTACACAACTATCGATGAACTTCAGTATTTGTTCATCAGACATTTGCTCCAAATTTATGTTGTTCTTATATGGACGTTTAGTAAAGTCCATCTTTAACACAATAGCAAAATAAAAGTTTGTAAATAATAGAACAATAAGCAAACAATAATGTTTTTATGAGCAAGAGGTGAAAACAACAATGAAAAAAAAGGGGAAATTTTTGTATACACAAACCGGCAAGACCGTCTACAGACCGTCTTCAGTATTACGTTTTGAAACGCAATATTTTTATTTTTGTTACTTCAAATACATAATAAAACTCAAATATAATATGTTATTTACTTACCGTACAATTTTGAAGTCGATCGCGTTATTCTAAATGGGTTTTTTAATAGTTGCGAAAAATTAAATTTGCGAAATAGTTTTTGATGCTAAATTGTTGACTTTTTGCACTTGACTGATCACAGCTAGGAAACGCCGTATTAGAATGTGTTGGGAAGTATAGCAAATGTAAAAAAGTGTTCTCTAAAGACAGTTTTCACTATGTTGAAGCGCAAAAATGTGTAATACAGTATTGGAGCACAAAAATCGAAGACCGTCTTGATACGGTCCTATCGGTTAGAGGGTTAATATCACAAAAAAAATTTAGTTTTCCAGCTCTGGAGCTGCCTTTTTGACTTTTCTGATCTCTACTTCCAAAGAATTTCCTTCAAAAACATCAAACATGTTTAATATATAAAGATAAAGAAAAAATTTGTTTAAGTTGGTTACTTTTGTGTACTAAAAAAAGCATCAATTGTCCAATCCTGGAATCGCCTTTCTGATTTTGTTGAATTTTTAATACCAATTTTATTCTTCTTGAAAATGGGCTCAACTTACAAAAAAAAAAGCAATTAAAAACGTTATATTCGACCGGGTCGAATCTTAAATACCCTCCAAATATTTAGAAAATAAAAGCTCTATCTTTTTTTTTTTTAAGAGTAGGACCAGCACTCAGGGGATGACCCCTACATATGCAATGCATTGCGCCGGAACTGAAAACAAGGGGATAGTATATATTCTTATTAAAGTTTAAATTTTTATGGTATTTAACTGAATTACACACGAAAACAAATCTATTTTAATAGGGTCGTTTCCAAAGGGTTGGGAGGAGCATGACTGAGATACCTTTCCGTCAGCATAAAAACTCACGTATTAATATTTTATACCAACGTACAAAAAAAGGAACTGAGATAAGTTTAAAATGTTTGAACTGCTGGATCACATATCCTTTGAGACATTTCTGTGCATAATTTTAAAACTATAGAGAGTCACTCCGGGGAAGGTCGTGGGGGAGACATCTCACCTAAATCGTAAAAACTTAAAAACAAAATTTTCGGAGTAGTTAAATGCAGCGAAAAAATTTGTTTGATATGGTCATTTAGGTGGCCAAGGGTTAGTTCAGGAGAAGATCAGAGAATATGTTACCTTCGTCGTAAAAGTTTATAAATCTTGGTTTTTAAGGAATCTTGACTTAAACAATACAATTTTTTAAATAAATTTTTGCACTATTTTTCTATGTAAAATGTAAATTCAACGGGCATTGCTAGATCGTCTTAGACTTCCTCACTGATCAAGAATATATATACTTTATGGGGCCCAATTTTTTTTGGAGATTATTAAAAGTGTACTTCGTCGGGGTCGCTTTTGCAAGTGCTTTGAGGGAGGCATCTCACCTTTGCCATAAAACACTGAAAAGTTAATTTTTTGGGGTTATTAAGTGTAAAACAAAATTTATTGGCACTATCAAAGCCAATTAGGCACTAGGCTTAGTCATGAAAGATTTAAAACTTAATTTTTAAGGAATTTAGGCTTAACCTTCGCCTTACCAATATCCACCATTTCGGTTTTATTTCTTTAATAACTTGGTTAATTTTGCTCCAATCGAAGAGAAATTTTGACTCACTGGACAAATTTTTTTGTACTTTTAGAATTTATCAAAAATATTATAAATTTTTTTTTTAAAAGAGTTTTTAAAATTGTGTCAATTTTATTGCATGGTTTACCAATACCCACCCGGGTGGGTATGAAACCATTTATTATAAAAACTGATTAATAGAAATTTTTTGCTAATAAAAACATTTAATTTAAGTATGTTGAAGAGCCTTGATGACATTTTTCAAATTTTGTTTGACTGAGAATGCATTTAAATGTATCAACCCTGGACATATTTTTAGATATTGGATTAGGGCCCATATAAAGGTTTCATGAATAATACTGATCGATCGTCGGCGATTTTTGATTGGCGCCTCCTTATACCATTTCACATCGTCTTTAGTCTCGTAATACAAAGAACTCGCACATGATTCATCATTATCATCACAATCACTTTCAACGGTCACCTCTACTTCGCCAAGCTCCTGTTCTATATCAGAATCGTCAGCATCTCCATTAGGCATATAATCCTGGTCTTCATCATCATCACCACACAAATTCTCAGTACCATCGAAATCTAACTCAGTGTCAATCAGTCCAAGAAAATACTTTTCTCTCTTTTCATGAGACAGTCTTTAGTAACACAAGTTACAATAATTATTTTTACTTTGAAAGTAAAAATAGTGATTATAAAATACTTACATATTGAAAATTATTTTCACTACTCACATCAAAAAACTTTGCGACCATTTTCCAACGTTCTTCCATAACAACTAAATTGTATATTATAACAAAAATCTTCCTTGCTATGCTGACATTTCACAACACATATAAATACCTAAGTTATCGTTACAAAGCTTTGTAGCAGAAGCTTCAGAGGAGCAGATCACTGACTCCTCAATGCTCTTTTCGTAAAGTTGCTGAGCTATAAAAAAAAGTAATTACAGTAGTCGCTCGGTTATATGAACTAATTCAAACTGTTCACTAAATGGAGAAGTTCACTAAATCGAGAGAATAAAAAATAAGTAATTCATATGACTTTTATTAAATTAAGTTTTTATTTTTAATGTTTTGTAATAATTAAGGAACATGAAAGAAGTCGGTTATATTTTTTTGTACTTGTTTTGCTTCAAGAGATTTTGCCTTGTCCCTGCATTTGCGCAATACCAAAATATCATTAATATCAGATATAATATTTTCACTCTAAGCAATAACTTTATTGAAGTTTTTCGATTGCCTCCGTTTTGCCTTCCCTATCATCAGAAGCATTTGTACAGGGCAGGAATGTAAGACGTGCTTTTTCGGTTTTTCTTCCAGGTGCAGTTTTTTCACTTCTTAAAACGTATGTTTTGTCTGGAAGCAGTTTCCAAAATAAGGCAGTTTTGTCCGCTTTGTAAATTTCATCATGCATTGTGTTCTACTTTTAAAGAATGGAGTTCTTTTCTAAAAGGTTCTACAAACTCCGGATAGGACGATAATTTTTCGCCGGATATCTATAAAAACCGTATACCAAATCGTCGCTTAAATTTCTGCAGCCACCCATCCCTTGCAGTAATAGAACTTTTTTCTTTCAATTGGTCGTTTAAATATTTTGCTTTTGTTGATTGAACCAACGATATAGCTTCGCCTCCTCCAACGACATTTCAGCTTCTCTCAATGTTCTCCTTTTAATGTTTCCTTCACTTTTTGCAGTCACTTCCAAAATCGGATTTTTATTTTTCTTAATAGCACAAATTGTTGACTTGGCCACGTCATATCTGTGTGCAAGAGAAGTAACGCGTGCACCTTTATCCAAAATGTCACTTTTTTCAGATAACGTTAACACCTTGCGCTTCATCTTCGATGCACTATGTAACAAACACTAAAGACTTCAAAAAGCTTTTTTGTATTCGTACGCACACGCTTATCTCGGGGAAGAACCGATTTTTAATATGTAAGATAATCACTCAACAACTCAACACTCAAAACATTAGCAAAATCAACAGTTTGAGGTTTTTCACTTATTTCGGGGAAGAACATACTTCCAATAAGACAAACATTTAAAAAATACTAACGGTTGCAAGCTGTTCACATAATAGAGATAGGCTGTGTTCACTCTTTAGAACCCCATGTGTTTAAATTTTGTTGTTCATTATTCTGGATGTTCACTATTCTGGATGTGCATATAACCGAGCGGCTACTGTATTTGGCGATCATCTATGAACTTGGAAAATAATGCAAGATTTTAGAAATTCTACTTGGGAAAAATAACAGACACGTTCATATTTCAGTTGCGATTCCCTTAGAAGCGCTGATCCCTGGAAACAGTAAGACATGAAGGACCCATTTCTGTGATTAACTTTAAAAACGAAAAGCTGACTTCTCATAAGTTTAATAGCTATATTTCTGATAATATAGCATCCACTTTAATCAGTAATATATATAGCATCCACCGCACATGAGTACATGCATAAAACTTCAGTACCACCCGGGTGGGTATTGGTAGACGATGTATATAAAAATCTTTGGAAAGGCGAAGGTTAAATTATACTATTTTTCAACACCCACTAAAGAAGGTGGACTTCAAGATTGCATTTTTATTATATTTTGGCTGCAAGTTTAATACTTTGCACCTTCTTTCATATAAAAATATATCATTTGCTTAACAAAATTACAAAAAAACAAGTAAAAACGTTATATTCGACCGGGTCGAATCTTAAATACCCTCCAAATATTTAGTAAGTGAATTTAAAATGTTTAATTTGGTGGAACAGAGTTCCTTTATATAGTATCGTACGTCAATGCCCACTAAAGGGAGCGGGGTTCAAAAATAGGAAATATCATGTTTTCCACAGACGAACGTATGGACATTGCTAGACCGTCTTAGACTTCATCACTGATCAAAGGTCATTTAGTGGGCAAAGGGGGAGGAGGGGGCAGGGCAGAAATCGGCAGTCATTAAGCTCTAAAAATAAATGCTTGGGATGATTATATACAAAATTTAAAAAAATTTTTTTTTTTTTGGTAGGGTCATTTAGAGGGTGAAGGGGGAAAAAGGGGTAGGGCAGATTAATACCAGGTTACGTCTCAGCTTCGTCATTAAGGCTTAAAAATGTTATTTTGAAGGAATGCAGGCTTAAGTAAAACAATTTGTTAAATTTTTATGCTATTTTTGCATATAATAACGCCCACTAAAGTGGGCGGGGTCCACAAATACTTTTTTTTATATTATGGCTCCAGTTTAAGGCGTTGGACCGTATTTGACATAAAAATATATCATTTGCTTAACAAAATAACCAAAAAACTTTAAAAATTATGTTGTTTTTTCTGGGTTGGTTTAGTTCTTCTTAGGGGAACTTTTTTCCCTCTTGCCCGATTTAGCCCATCTTCGAACTTAACCTGCTCTAAGTTATAAAATATATTTATGCCAAATTTCAAGAGTCTAGCTCTTTTCGTTTGGACTGTATCGTGATTTCCACAGACGGACGGACATGCTCAGTTCGTCTTAGATTTCATCACTGATCAAGAATATATATACTTTATGGGGTCTGAGATGGATATTTCGATGCGTTACAAACGGAATGACAAAGTGAATATCCCCTCCAAATTCTTTTTTGGAGGGTATAAAAAAACTTAAAAAATTATGTTGTTTTCTAGAGGTTGGCTTAGTTCTTCTTAGGGTAACTTTTGCCCTCTGGCCGGATTCAGCCCATTTACGAACTTGACTTGTACTATCCTTCAAAATCTATTTGCACCGATTTTCAAGGGTCTGGCTCTTTTCGTTTGGACTATATCGTGGTTTCCTAGATTTCATCACTGATGAAGAATATATATATCTTCAGATGATAAAGTAATATGTTTGCTGACTTTTTTGCATCAACCTATTCATCGTCTATGTTTAGCAATATCGAGCAGTATTCTTACCATATCCCTGAATCAGTGAATTTTAATGTAACCCGTATTGAGCAGCAAACTGTTTTGACTTATATGAGAAATCTAAAGCTATCGTATGTTCCCGGTCCTGATGGTATTCCCAGTAGTATTTTAAAGTACTGTCCTCATTTACTATGCACTCCGTTGACCTATTTATTCAACAAATCACTCAAATTGAGTTATTTTCCTCCAATTTGGAAGAAATCGTTCATCATTCCGCTATTCAAATCTGGATCTAAAGCTGATATATCCAATTATAGAGGTATAGCTAAAATGAACGCTATATCAAAGTTGTTTGAGCAACTCTTATGCGATACATTGTCTTATCAAGCAACGTCTAGCCTTTCTTCTGCGCAGCATGGTTTCTGTAAAGGTCGATCAACTATTACGAATCTCTTAGAATTAACAACGAATCTCTTAGAATTAACAACAAACAGATGCCATCTATTTTGATTTTAGTAAGGCCTTTGATAAGGTGAATCACAACTTACTCATTCATAAGCTTGATCGAATTGGATTTGGAACGTCTCTAATAAAATGGATTGAATCTTATTTGAAGAACAGAATGCAGTGTGTCAAGTTCCGCAATATGCTCTCTACTGATATAAATGTTATATCAGGTGTGCCTCAGGGTAGTCATCTCGGCCCACTTTTATTTACTTTATTCATTAATGATCTTCCCTCCGTTGTTGATGAAAACTCAAATATACTAATGAATGCAGATGACGTAAAGTTATTCTTATCGCTTGATTCTATTAACCAACAGTTGCGTCTCCAAGCTGACATTACATTTACACTTAACCACTTGGTGCGCTAATAATTTAATGGACCTAAATGTGAAAAAGTGCAAATGCATGATTTTCTCAAGAACAACTCCAATCAATGGACTCTATAAAATGAATAATGCTGTTCTTGACCTAGTGGATTCATTTAATGACTTGGGAGTTATTTTAGATAAAAAACTGGACTTTAGGTGCCATATAACTTCGACGATTAACAAAGCTACTGGTGTTCTGGGCTTTATTAAACGCTAGGCTAAGGAGTTCTCTGGCCCTTACACAACCAAGATGTTATTTACTACTTTAGTTCACCCAATACTTGAATACGGATCTGTTGTATGGGACCCACAATATCTTTCACATTCAAATAAAATAGAGTCAGTACAAGTTGCAATTCTTATTATTTTGTCTTCGTGGTCTTGCTTGGAACTCTAATATAAGATTACCATCTTACGAGAGACGCCTAGGACTTATTAAGCTTCCTCCAACCTTAAGGAGCCGTCGGCAAATGCTAAATGTTACCTTTCTGCTGAAATTAATAAACGGCTGCGTCACATCTCAATTTCTCCTGAGCAAAATAAACTTGAATATACCCAATCGTCCAACAAGGTATTATAGCTTCTTGAGAATTAAGTTTTACACTACAAACTATAGTAACTTCGATCCCTTTCGGAGAATTTGCAATGATTTCAATAGACTTTACCCTTGTATCGATTTCAACAAAAGTATTGATGTCGTAAAAAATGATATAATTTTATGTCTTAACTCTTTACAAAATTGATTATAAATAAATGTTTAATTTGTTAAATCGACATTTCTTAAAGCCATACTTTTGGTTTTTGTTGTAATTTGTCTTGTTACTATAGTAAAACAAAGCTTTATCGATTCCATTTATATTTATATGTATGTACTAATCATTTCTGAAACATTGTTATATTTTAATTGTATCAGTCTGTAAGGATTAATCCATAGACTAAATAAATAAATAAATACTAATAAATAAAATATACATATATATATATATATATATATATATATATATATATATATATATATAATATGTATATGTATATATATATATATATATATATATATATATTATATATATATATATATATATATATATATACATATATATATAGTATATATATATATATATATATATATATATATATATATATATATATATATACTTTATGTGGTCTTAGAGGGATCTTTCTTTTTTTGGAGGGTATAAAAACAAAAATTAGTCTGATGTGGAGGTCCAATTTTCTATGACTTTTTCTAATATTTATGGAATATTGGAAAATCCAAGTGGCCACTTGTTTCAGGCATATCGGCGTAACCTAGCGGCTTCGCACATCCCCACAGAAATGGTCTAGACCTTGATCGCACATACAATGGCCCAGAGAGCTGCTACAAAGAGTCTAAATAAAACGAAAAGAACTAGCGGGTGAAATTTATTTTAAGATATTTCGGTTGTGCAAATGTAATAGACAGTTTTCGAATCGTTGCCAAATCTCTTATATTTTTCAAATAAAAATATTGTGCTGATTTAGTTTCAGCTGTTGAGGCTGTTCCATTGTCTACCACAACTAATGAAGATGATTCAAATTTCGAGGATGATGATGATGATGATGATGCCGATGATGATGATGCCGCTGCTACTGACGAATATAACAAAACCATACAGCAGATTTTAAATATTGATGAATCCGTTCAAGTTGATAATTGTAAGTGGAATGTTGTTTTCTGTCTGTTTTTTTTTTTTGTTGTTGCGATAACGATGACTATGATCGACATGTATTCAACATTTTACAAGGATTTCACTGTTTAGCTAAATGATGCATGAAAATAGGGTGTCAATGTGTTATGAAATATACTGTCGTGTATGGAACAGCGAGTTATCCACTGACTGTTTGACTTGGTGTCCATTCATGTTGTTCTCGGTTGTTTAGGGCATTAATATATTTTTTTAATGTTCATTTGTTCATTATAAAAGGAAATAGTATTAAAATGAAAGTTAAGGGTTACAAATAAAAGCGAACGTTTTGTTCATAAATCCGAAGCACTGTTTGACATTTAGCAAGAAAGTGGCTTAAAGTCTATAGATTTGAATAGATTAATAATTTATTCACTTTTGAGTTCTGACTTAAAAAAGTCAAGGATTCGAAAGTGAGTGCATTTTTCAATAGCAGTAAAAGTGCTGGGTTTGCTAAACTCTGAACACCTCTTTAAGGTGTTCACTACGAAAAGTTGTCGGTCAATTAAGAAATAGTTTTATTTTGTTTAATTAATTTGTTCATTTTATATATATTGCGAAAATCTTAGAAGCGTTAGATACGACTATAAAAGTGCTTACATTCTAATTGAGCTTGAAGGAATTATTAGAAATTAGACCAGCATTTTGATGATTCAATTAAAAATATAAGAAATTAATTTAATAAGAGGCAAATTTAACTTTTAATTAAATATTATTAGTGCACTGAGCTCGGTAAAGCTGGATTCACCCATTGTTTCGGAACAAAAAATTTGTTCCGAAACAATTTTAGTTTTTTGAGAGTTTGTTCTGAAACGATTCACCCACTTCGAACAATTGTTCTTGAAAAACAAGGGTACCATATGAGATATTTTTGTAAACGATGCGTATTAGTTTTTCAATTAGGCAGCACAGTAGCAGATGAATGCAACTTGCTTGTTTTCTTGGCGTCACACTCATATATTTTATTGTGTAATAAACAAATTGTAAATTAAAAAATCTTAATAAAATAAAAATTTAATTTTATTAAGATTGTATTGTATTATAAAGATGTTCATATAATATGATGTGGCATCTCTGCTCAACTTTACTTAAAAATTTAAAGTAGCTGGCATCACAGTTGAAATGTTTCAGAACAAAAATTAAAATTAAACCAATTCATGTTCCGAACCAAGTTAACACTCTCAAAAAGAGAGACGTCAAACTACATATAAAAAAAATTGTTTCGGAACAAATTTTTTGTTCCGAAACAAAGGGTGAATCCAGCTTAACATTTCCTTTTAGTGAACAGACTTTTTGGAACGACTTTAGCGTATTCAGACATATACCTTAATTGAGCTTACCGCAATAAATGGCATTAATGAGCTCAATTGTTCAGATAAAATTTCAATTAATTATTGTACAATAAATATGAAATTGTTTTAATATTGAGTAAAATTACAAATGCAGCACTGCCAAAAAGTGTGTTTAGTGAGCAAACACAACTCTCTGAACAAAGTTAGTAGAGACTTAGTACCTAAAATACGGAAAAAGTGAAAAATCATTAACAAGATGTGTCGAATATGTTGAAGTTAAGTTATTGCTATTAAATTTATTAATTAGAAAATTAAAAAAAAAAATAAATAAAAAATTATGCCAGAGTTGAATTTGAGGTCTTCATGAATTTGACAAATTTTTACTTTTAGTTGTCAGACGTTAATTAAACTGACTAAATTTTATATATGTGAACAGGATAATGATGGCAATAAAGTGAATATGCTTGATCAGACATATCGCACCCTAAATACAAAACTGACTTTTTTCCATAAATTTATTAAGAGTACACATCTCTAAGTACTGCAAAAATTCCTCTCACATCATTATCTTCTTTAACTGGAAAAATACAGTTATGTCTATTTATATGTTAAGTGTGTTGCTTCTGCACGATGAACCTCTTTTTGTCTCTCCTGAAAATTTTAATATTTTGAGTTGTGACCCTTTTGTATTTAGGGTGCGATATGTACCGTATACATTTATATTTTTTTGAAATTATTAATTTTATTTTTAAGATACAAGTTTTTTATTCAGACTCAAGTTTAAACCTGCAAATTATTTTTTTTAAATTTTTTTTTATTAAATTTAAATTACTTTTTATTAAGAGCGGAATAGACAAAATATTTTTATAATCAACAAACTAAGCTGAATGGGTCAGTACCGATATTCAGGCCGCTACGCCATCTAATCAGCATTCCTTGTTCAACTTTTTCCGCTTTACACGATGGTACTAGTCATTAATAAAATACCAACTATTTAATCGATTTAATAGAAAATGAGGACTTCTTTTTTTTTAGCACGAAACTACCCAACCCTGATGATTGGACTTAAGTTACAAAAAAGCTTTTCATCTCAGTGGACGATGGCTCCGGAAAAATAAAAGAACAAATGAAATATTTGCAATAACAATCATCATGATTATATTATTTTATTGTCGATTTTTAATTATCCGTTTTTTTAGCTTTGGGCCACTTTTTTATAAAAGAATTAAAAAAATTCAATTTAAATTTTTTTAAAATTTGTTTTTTAATTATTCAATTTTTATGTAAAGAAATCGCAAAATATAAAACATAAATTTTTTTGTTATAATTTTTTTAAAAAAATATTGTTATATCAATCTTAATTACAATTATTGACCTGAAGAAGATATCCAGAGAATATGGAAATATCGGATAATAAAAATTCGGTACTTTGCTCGAATAGAAAGGACACCCATTTTGAGAAAACAATTTTATGATGCGCGCACACGTAGTGTCCGTGGTAATTTGACAGAGCAGATCGGCACGTAGCTTAAACAAAATGGCCGTTATCAGCTGTCGAAGTTCGGAAGCACCTCATATAAAGGGTGCTTTTATAAGAGCTTGCTGATTTGAAATTTAAATAAAACACATGCCAAATTATGAAATGGCCAAAATAATTTTTTTATTTGGTAGATAATTTCTTGTCATTTAACATTTAAATATAATTTCGGGCATATGGCCACCACGACTACTTTGCGCAAAGGTCATTCTGGAGGTCCAATTTTCGACCACATTTCCAAGCATTTGAGGGCGTATTTCAGCAATGACCCGTTGAATACTGGTTTCCAAAGCGTCAATCGTTGCTGGTTTATCCACGTAAACGAATGATTTCAGGTATCCCCACAAAAAATAATCGAGTGGCGTCAAATCACACGAATGCGGAGGCCAATTCACCGGTCCATTTCTCGAAATAATGTTGTCGTTGAAATGTTCTTTCAATAAGTCCATTGTTTCGCCCGCATTGTTTCGCACAAGTGGCACCATCCTGTTGAAACCACATTTCGTTTACATCCATATCTTGAAGTTTCGGCACCAAAAATTCATTGATCATGATTCTGTATCGATTTCCATTCACGGTAACGCGTCGTCCTTCCTCATTTTTAAAGAAATAAGGACCGATGATTCCACCAGCCCATAGACCGCACCAAACAGTACATTTATCGGGATGCATTGGTAATTCTTGAACGGCGTGTGGATTATCTTTGCTCCAAATACGGCAATTTTGCTTGTTGGCATATCCATTCAACCAAAAATGCGCCTCATCACGAAGAGAATTTTGCGGTAAAAAAGCGGATAAAAATTTTTAATTGAACACTGTTTTTGAAAATAAATTTCCACGATTTGGAAGCGTTGTTCTGGAGTTAACCTGTTCATGATGATTTGCCAAACAATATTGAGTAGAGACGTCACTTTAAACTGTCAAAACAGCTGTCAGACAACAGAGTGATTCGTATAAAAAAAATTTCATAAAAAACACCCTTTATAAAACTAGTATAAAGAAAATTCTCCAAAATCTCTGTTAAACAGAACAATAGTTGTCGACTTTAATATAATTATAAAAAAATTACAAAAACAAACTGGATTTCAAATAAGAAATCTATTAACAACTAATTGAATAATTTTTTGCTAATATTTTTACTGATATTAACAGCAATATTTTGTATTTCTAATAAACAAATTTTCGTTACATGATTTATATTGTAGAAATTAAAAAAACTATGATTTATTTTTGTTCCTATATAAAGTCCAGGAATTTTTGCATGTTGTTGCAAAAGCAGGTCAAAGACCATCTACCAAATGAAAGTAGTTTCAAGATTTTATAGATATAAATATAAATAAAATACTCACTTTTTATGTCAATATTAGAATCGTTATACAAATATATATGTCTAACATAGCGGACATCTATAGATGGTCACCATGATTGCAACTCACCTGAAAATAAGCAAACAAAAATATTAGTTAACGCTGCAGTCACACTATCAAGTTTCTCTTTCAAGATTTTTACACTTACTGCTTGTCAAAATTCACAAAATTTGAAAGCTGTGACGTAGGCTGCACGCAATTTCAAAGCAAGTTTTCAGCAAGATGTCATCAAAACAACACTGATAGCAGAATATTTTTAAATAAGAATGCAAATTTGGAAGAAAAAACTGCAATCAGCTGTTTTCTTGACTGTAACTTGAAACACTCAATTTGAACGAAAATTTGAAAGCAAACTCTCAGCAAGTTTTAAAAGTATGACTGTATTGGTAAAAAAAAGAGAGAAATTTTAAAATTTGAATGAAAACTTGATCGTGTGACACCCAAGTAAGATATTATTTATAAAAAAAACTTAACACCACAATCTAAATACAGTGCAGTCAAATTCGTATAAATTAAATTGAAAAAGTTGCTAAATTAATATTGAATATTTTTAAAATCGTTTATTCGACATATTGTTTCAATTAATTTTTTTTTTTTGGAATTAGGTTAAAGTCTACTGATGATTTGGTGTAAGAACCAATGAAACGCAGGCATATAGACATCTTGACCACATAACAAACAATAAGCACTATTTAATATTGAATATTTTTGCTTATTAATTTGGGCCGATTTCCAAGCACTTTTTACAGCAGGGTTCTTTTCTTTTGGGCCTAGGAATATTTATCATATCTTTCGGAATTTAAGGTGAATTTTCAAGCACTTAGCCATAGAATTTAATATAGCAATACATATAAATTTCAGCTACTTGCCTAGACCCAACAACAAAAATGAAAACCTATATTAAAGTGAATTAAGATTCTATAGGCTAATTGTTCGAAATTTAATTTAAATCTCAGAAAGACATGATAAATATTCCAAGGCACAAAGGCAAGTCAACATCAGTTTTATTCAACTTACACAGCATAGCAGAACAGCTGTTTTCGACAGACGCAACCCTTTCACCATCAGTGCTCATGTGTATTGTGTTTGTCACCACTTATTAGGTGGCTTAGTTGAATGTGATAACAGTTCCTATTTACACAAATTTTATTGTGAAAAAGAATACGGGAACTGTATCAACCTGATGCTAACATGTTATTGTTATAACGCCCGTGTTACTGTTTGATTATTTTTCTTCATGTCCCATTTTTCTGAATTTTTTGTTCCATCATACCTAAGTCAAACTTTTTTGGTTTGAAGTTTTATACTTAAGTACATGTGAACCGTTCAAGTGTATTTTAGTATAAAAGAATTCAAACCATTATACTTAGGTATAATGGAACAAAAAATTCCGAAAATGGGGCATAAAAAAAATTCAGAAAATGGCAACACAGATATTAAAAAAAGTGTGTTACCATCGGTTTGATACAGTCCTCGTATGCGATTTCCTAATAAAATTTTTATAAATAAAAACTTTTGGCATATTCAATTAAGTCACCTAATAAGTGGGGACAAACAAAAACTTACATGAGTATTGATGATTAAGGTGTAGCGGCTTTCGAAAACAGCAGTTCTGCTCTACTGTATAAGTTGAATAATTAAAAACTGCTGTTGACTTTCCGTTGTGAATTTAAAACAAATTTTCGAACAATTAGCCGTATAATTTAATATAAAGGGTGTTTTTTTATGGAGTGACACAAATTTAAATCATAATGAAACAAGAATATATTTTTAATATTAACGAAACAGGATTTAGTGGAAATAAAATTTTATAAAATTTATGTTTAAACATGACTTCTGCCATGTAGCCGACACGACTGGCGCATAGAAGGTGCAATCTGGAATTTTCAACAACTAAAAAAATTGTCCATACAGTGGAAGGATACAACCGCAGTTGCTGAGATCGGCGACGAATTGATTGATTAGGATAATATACAATGCTTTCCTGTACAGCGGCGCACAGTGGGATTTTTTGGAAATTATCGATATCGATAACTATGGCTTGATAGTTTATAGTGTCAAAAAAGTTTAGGACATCATTAGCATTCGTTTAATGTCAGAACGACGCACAGTGGGATTTTTTATACAATAAGTCATTTATTCCAAACATAAAATTTAGAAATGTAATGATGCAGTTTTGTAGAAAACTGATGAGTATGAAGAATCCATAAATTGTATTCCAAAAAAAAACTTTTATTTGTTTTTAAAATAATGAGGTAAAAAGTCACATGTAAATTTTGGTTCAAAATATTGAAAACTGTTTACGCACTTCTATGAGTGTTTATACGTAAGATAATTTTATTGCTCTTATTTAAATAGTGATTTTTTTCAAATATAGCCTTTTTTGTGTATTTGTAAAAAGAAGTTATAAAGTTCGCCCACATGGTTTAAAAGATGTGATAGAATAAAATTTGTTCCATAATGTGCCGTGTGCAAACTTCCTTGGAAGAAAAAAAGGGTTGCTCGGTCGTGCTAGGTGCTCCCGCTATAATAAAATGAAAGGTAAGACTCCATATTATCAATAAAAAAAAAAAAGTTTAAATAACTAATAATCTTTTATAAAATCATAAAATTTTTCTCCAAATAAATGAAATTTTTAATTTTAAAACATTACAAAAAGTAATTAGTTTTGGTAAAGAAACCTTGGGCGTGGCCAATTTTAATGAAACTTTATTTTATTCTTAATTCAGGTAATAAAAGGCTTTGCCAAATTTCAAAAACTTTGGCCAAAAATAAATTTTGGGTTCTATGGGCGGTGGGAAGTAGGGGTGTGGTCAATTTTAATGAAACTTTACATTTTTCTAACCAAAGGCTCAGAGCAAAATTTCAACATTCTACGAGCACTCCTTATATTTTTTGCCAAACATTGTATGAACGAATCCCTCTGTTTGCGGCGTCTCACGGAATGCGCATTATCAGTAACAGTAAATGTGGTCCGAAAACGATCTATTGTTCTTCGAATTAGATGCTCTGAAGGACGATTATGTACGCCATAAAATGGAAGAAGTGCCCCATGACTTGGACGAATAGAACAATTATTTTGATTAAAAATTTCAACAATTTGCACGCGTTGCTCTGACGTTTGACACTCGAAAAAAGCGCGTTTTAAAAGTCTGGTGTTATTCCTTCGCGAGGAGAACGAACAAAACGAAGAATTCTTCTTACTCTATGTGAAATCTAACGTTCTTGCATAAAAATATGTTTTCAATGCAAAATTCACACATAATTTTGTTTTTTGTTGTTGGTGGTGTTGTTATATGTCTTATGGTGTGAATACTTATTTTCAAACATTAACACCCACTTATGTTACGTGCACACACAAGTCCACGCGAACACAAAAAACACACATACAATAGACAACAACAGCATCCATAAAATAATAAAAGTAAATCTTGATAAGAATTTTTTATGTGTCGTATGTCTTGAGAAAAAAATGTTTAAAGTATTTATGAACTCCTTTGACATTCTGTTTTGAAAGGAGACGAACGATATTCATTCCAAGCACGATATTCCTGTTTATGAAAGAAATACTTGAATCCCTTTTATTTTATTTTATTTTATTTCATTTTTATTTTTAAGTAGAGTAGCTGATTAAAACTGAGAGATTTTTTCTTAACGTTATTTAAAATTGATGGCAATAAGGCACAATCGAATCATATAAAGTATATTAATGTGTAATAGATTTAATGCACTCGTACTGCTCATACAATTTAATATTCTCTTACATTTCACAGTGTTTTGTTGAGAAATATATCAAAATATACATTAAGGTTTTGTTACTTGAGTACCCGTCTTTATTTGGCAATATAAAAAGCGTGTTTTTTATAGAGGCAAAAATACTTAAGTTGGCAACACTTGTTTAGCTGGCGGCCTGTTTTGCCAGCTGTCAAGGGATTTACGCTTAGTTTGGTTTGACATCTCAACATGAATAGACTGATGCCTGAACAATACTTCCAAATTCGGTGAATGCGTCCAAAAAAAGATTGCTTTTGATTCCGATTTTCATAAAAGAATTTTGTTTAACGATGAAGCCTCACTTTTGTTTGAATGGATACGTCAATAAACAAAACAGCCCTATTTGGAGTGACGATAATGTTCAAGTGTAAGTTGAGACGCCGTTACATCAAGAAGAACTGACTGTTTGGAGTGCTTTATGGACTGATGGAATCAATGGTCCGTACTTTCTTAAAAAAATGCTGGTCCGAACGTTACAGTCAATGGTGACCGCCATAAAGCCATAATTACTGACTTTTTCTATGAAATGGCTATTAAAAGCAAAAGCGAAGTGATTTTAACAAGATGGCGCAACATGTCACATACATCGCGCCACAATTGATTTATTGAAGGAAATGTTTGTTAACCGTAAAGTTTCCTGTTTCGTACCACTTGGAAGACAACATTGGCCGCGTTCTTGCCAATATACAAGTGCATGAAAGTGACCAAAATATTTACATATATTAAGTTTTTCTTAAATAAAACTATTTCATGCTTCATTAAGAATTGCATTGTTAAAAAAAAAACAAAAAAAATTAAAATTTCGTTTCCAGGTTTGGAAAAATTAAATTTTTTTTGGTACATGCAATATTTTGTAGTACATGTAATAACCAAAATGGTTGCAAAATTCGAGTTTTTCTTAAACAAAACTAATTTATACCTCATGAAGATTTGCATTGATAAAGAAAATTTAAAAAATTTAAATTTCGCTTCCAGGGTTGGGAAATTGAAAATTTTTTTATACATAAAAGTAACCAAAAAGGCAATTGACGTTGTTTTTTTACTAATTAAAACTATTTTTTAGTTCAGGAAAAACAAAATTGGTATCAAAAATTAAAAAAAAAATGAAAAATTTTGATTCCAGAGTTGGATAACTGCAATATTTTGTGGTATATAAAAATGTCCTAAATGGTTACAAATATTAAGTTTTTCTTAAATAAAACTATTTCATGCCTCATTAAGGGATGCATTGGTAAAAACAAATTAATTTCGTTTCCAGGGTTGGGAAACTGAAATATTTTGTCTGCATAAAAGTAACCAAAAAGGCAATTTACGTTGTTGTTTTTGCTAACTAAAACTGTTTTATAATTCAGGAGGAACAAAATAGGTATTAAAATCTTAAAAAAAGTATCTAAATTTTGACTCCAGGGTTGGACAAATGATATATTTTATGGTACATGAAAGTGACCACAAAGTTTGAAAATTTTAGTTTTTTTGTCAAGTAAAACTATGTTACACCTCACTCAGAATTGTATTGGTAAAAAAATAAAAATTCGCTTCCCCAGTTGGAAAATCGAAATATTTTTGGTACATGAAAGTACTCACATAAATTCCCAATTTTGGGTTTTTCAGTGAATTAAAGCTGATTTAAGAATTAAATTGGTATTAAAAATTTTAAAAACTAAAAATTCGGTTCCAGGGTTGGAAAATCGAAATTTTCTAGTACATAAAATTAGCCATATAAGTTTCTAATTTTGGTTTTTTGTGGATGAAATCTTTTTTATACTTCGGGAAGAGTTCAATTGGTATTAAAAAACAAAAAAATTCAAAATCCAATTTCGTGGATGGAATATCGACATTTTTTATTCATAAAAGTAAGCATATAATTTGCTATTTTTCATTTTTATGATGAATTATACCTACTTTATATATCAGCAAGAAATAAATTGGTATTAAGAACCAAAAAAATCTAAAAGACGATTCTACTGTTGGACAATTAGAACTTTTTGGGGGACATGAAACGTATTTTGTCTTTTTGTTTTTAAATTAAACGTATTTAAAATTTTTGAAATATTAGAAATAAGAAATTAGAAATAAGAAAATTAGATAAAAGAAAAGCCAAACATTTAGCTTCCTAGCCGAAAAATTTAAACGAAAAGAATTACATCTGTGAAAGGTATTTAAGATTCGGCACAGCCGACTTACTTGTTTTTTAAATCAGGTTGACTGCGACGATGAAGGTTCGATTGAGTACTCAGCCAAGTCGTGGGCAAATTTGAGGTTAGGAAGTAAATTGGCTTAAAACCAAATTGACTGGCAGGCATCGCTCATTCATTTTCGCTATATATAAGGATCCAGAATATATATATATATAATGCAAATCTTCATGACGTATAAAGAGGTTTTGTTAAAGAAAAACTTATAATTTTTAACAATTTTAATTACTACATGTACTACAAAATACGGAATGGGCCGAAAAAAATTTTTAATTTTCCATCCCTGAAAAAAATTTTTTTATTATTTTAGTTTTAAATAGACCATTGAGGATTCCCAGAGCAAGAAATAGGTTTAATTTACAAACATTAAAAAAAATTGATTTTTAGTATAAATTTTGCGTCGAGATATACATAGGTGTAAGCTTCCCAGCTCTGGAACTTCGGATCTTTATGAATTTCAATAGCACTCTATTTAAGTTCATTTCCAATCCAACGGTCCAAGAACGAAGTCTCTAGCTCTTTTGGGGGCTTGGGAAAACCGATTTCATGTACAGGCAGACGGACAGACGGACATCGCTCGGAATGAAATCATCGCTATTCATAAGGATCCACAATATGTACTTTATAGGGTCCCATATTAATATCGAGGAAATTACACACGGAATGACGCACCCATATATACCCTTTCACTTTTTTGGGAAGGGTATAAAAACTGATGTTGACTTTCCTGTGTGTCTTTCATTCGCCACGCGTGAATTCCGCGTGGTACGAAAAATCACGACATTTGCACATTTCTAGTCCTTATACAGCACAAAAAACACCTGATATCTACGAAGTTAAATAATATTCGGGCAAGTCACAGATTAAGTTTTCGTTCGGAAAAGGAATTGATTCCATATTTTGATCCCTCAGAAAATAAAGAAAGAAACAATTTTTCTGAATGAAATCTTTTGTACTTTCAGCGGCTAATTCTGTTTATGATATTAAAAATGATTTTATTATAAAAAATTGTTTCGTTTATCGTTTTCAGTAGAATAATTAATCGCAGTTTTCTACAATTTCCATACAGACTGATTTTCTTTCAACTCTAAATGTTTTCGTTCGTTGGAATGAATACAATGAATCAAGAATGATAAAATAAAGATTACGCCTTGCGCATGATTTACCGTTTGATGACGTAGTAGCCCCCTCGAGAAGGTTACCAAGTCTGTATCATATGAGAAATTTATAATTTCTTACAAAAAATTTATGTATTTTGTAATAGTTGGCAGCCCTGTAATTAATTTACTCAGAGAGTTTTAAAAAAAGTATTTCATCGGTGCTTAATAAACAACGAATTTCGTGTCATATTTTATAATAAATACATATAAAAAATATTAAAATAATTAAAATTATAAAAAAGTGTTTAAATTTGGTTGTTTAAAAGCTGCAAAACTAAGAAAAAAATAATAAAGTGAAGAGATAAGAAAGAGAGCAAATATGAAATGTGCAGTGGGCAAATGCAAACAAAGTAACAGCAAAAAAACAAGTGAGAAATTATGTTAAAGCCTAATATTTTGACTATTTTTAATAAAACGTTTGTGTTTTCAAAAAGCTGTATCGTTTTACAATTTTCCAAAAGATGAAGCTCGAAGGAAGTTATGGGTAATCTTTTGCAAAAGAGTGAAGCCTGTAAATGTGGATAAAGAAATAATTTGTGCTTTACATTTCAAGCAAGAGGATTTTGAAAGAAACTTGAAATTTGATATGGGTAAGTTAAAACAAAATTAATTCTTGCAGTACATTACTAAGGCGTTATGAATAGGATTTAGCAAACGGCGTGCAAAAATATTAAAATCCCATGCAGTTCCCTCTTTAGACACTAGTGCTATTGAAATTGAAACGACAACTGCTAATGAAACTGAAGTTGCAAGAAGAAAAATTGGTCACGGAAAATGCTCCACGGCCGACTGATCTTGAAGATCTTGAAAAAGAAGATGGCCTCCAAACTTACAATAAAACTTTGGAAATGAAAATGTACATTTTTTAACATTAAGCAAATATTTATTTGAGTCGTTTTTAGAGATGCACTTCTCAAGGAAAATTTTAGGCTGAAAATAGCAAAAAGTCAGTGTGATGTCATTATAAAAAATTTATCATGTCGTATTCAGAAATTAACTGCCTATTTCTCATTGTCGAATGAATTCTTTCTTTCGTATAAATACATTTGAAACAAAAACAATTTATAAAATTTTGTTTTTGTTTTAAGTATATTCATACGAAAGAAAGAATTCATTCGACAATGAGAAATAGGCATTAAGCTTTGCAAACGTTAATCTTGAGAAGGCCTTGAGACGTTTGCTCTCCATAAAAAATTTTCTTTTTGAAAACTATATTTTATTTGCAGCAATAGTGAAATATTGTATTAAAAGTAATGAAAATCTATATATGGAATTATTATAAAGAATTTGTTTGCTTTCAAAAAATTTAGGTAGAAAAATAACAATTTGTCCCACTGTCATGTTTTTACAATAACATAATAGTTCTCCAACTGAATTTTATTAGCCAATCAGAGCACATGTTGAGTGACGTCAGAGCTCCATCATGCGCAGAAACGTATTTTTATTTCAGCTTGTTGGCGTAATCTTTATTTTATCATTCTTGCAATGAATCAAGTACTAAAACAGTTTTCCAATTCCAAGGCTGGGCAAATTTGAGGTTATGGAGTAAATTGGCTTAAAAAACACACTTTTTTACAAATTCAATTTCAGTTAAACCAAAATAAAGTAGAAATATGGGATGTTGGGCAAACGTCCATGTCTAGGAAGTCGGCAGACGACCGCTCTTTCCACAAACTTTTGAACCACATTTTGCAGCAAAGCTTCGCTTATCTCATTAATGCAGCGCCGAATGTCATATTTCAGAGCGTCAGGTGTTTGTTCACGTAAACCAGGTCTTTTATGTGGCTCCAAAGAAAATAATCTAACGGCGTTAAATCACAAGAACGAGGAGGCCAATTAACACCGCCGAATCGAAAAATTACGCGACCGGGAAATTTCTCATGCCATAACTGAATTGTTTGGCCGGATGGGTGGCTTGTGGCACCGTCTTGCAAAAATCAAAGGTCAGTGATGTCAACATTAGCCAATTGTAGCCACAAAAAATTGGCTATCATGGTTTGGTAGAAAAATATAAGATCATTTTAGAAAAATATAAGATCCGATGATGCCGCCTGACCACAAACCGCACCACATGGTCACTTTATTTGGATGTAATGGACTGTTTGTTTATTTTGTGAGCTCCATATGTGACAATTCTGTTCGTTTAAATAGCAGCCTAATTGAAATGTCTCTTGTCACTATTAGATATGATTTTGTTGAAAAATGCTTTCCATTCGTTTAGTTTTGCAAACAACCCATTCACAGACGTGTGGAACTCTTATAAAACCACTGTGCCGTCTATTGCTTGAGTAGCTGTTAAGACATGACCTGACTAGCCAGTGGATTAAACCAACTGTGGAAAGAATATATATTCTTAATGTCCAGTTTGTTTATTAAATAAAAGTTTATTCTATCATTTCTTTTCAACTCCTTTATGGTCTTTGGAAAGCAGCAGTTCTTTATGCGTTTTAAAAGCCGAGATATTTGTATACGATACACCTTTTGTTGCTAAACTGAAATGACCGGTTGAGAAAAAGTTACAAATCCATTTTATATACTTTTATTGGCTGTTGTTGTTGTTGTGCCAAACAAACAACTTAATAAACCTTAACACAGAATACATACAACAACAACAACACAGGCCCAACACATACACCCTCTCACATAAAAGGGATACGTGGAAACAGGAAAATTAAATCACACCAGCATAATAATATCCGCTGTGCGGGAACTTGCCTGCAAAACAAACTTTTTTTGTCAATCCAGCAGTCTTCCACGTCTGATCTAAATGAGTGAGTGTGTGTGCAAGAAAAGTTTTCCTTTTATCACTGCATGTACTCGTATGTGTATTTAATGTTTCCTTTATTAAATAATCTATTTATTTTTTATTTTAATTTAAATGTTATTTGCTTTTGTATATATTCTAAAGCCTTTTGTTACGTAAATTATGTTGAAGGCAGTAATAAACTTATTCTTGTTTGTGCTTTTAATACAAATCCTTTGTCTGCTTTTTGACTATCGGCAGATTTGCAAGTCCTGAAGTGTTTTACTGATATTTTTGACACATTTTGATTGATATTCGAAATCACTTTTATGGCATTTTATGTCTTTAATTAAGTATGTAAATGATTTCATTGTATTATTTTTCATTCAAAAGTTTTATGTTCAATTGCAGAAATTACTGACTCGTCCTGGACGGTTTAGCACATATACAACCGATGAAAATATTAAAAAAGTTATGAAAATTGTTATGGAAAATCGTCAAATGTGTGTCGGCATATCACTTGGCTGGGCATAAACTGTTAATTTTTGACTACAAACAACACCGTAATCATGTTTAAGCCACCGCAATATAGGAAATATTAACCCTTTTTTGGCCAAAAGAAAATAAAATTATCCCCATATTTATAAAATTTTAAACAGGTTTTGAAATGTATTTTATTAAAAACAATTTCATAGAAAATTTTCTTGAAATTGATTTTAAACACATATAATTTTTTTTATCAATATCACTGTGCAACAGTGAAAAAAGTGCATGTTCCTGACTATATATTTTTTTTCTTTTTTTTTATCTTGTACCAGAACTCAGGGGATGACCCCTATATATGCAATGCATTGCGCCGGAACTGAAAACGTGGTAACAGATTAGGAGAGAAGAGAAGATAGACAGTTGTTTTTGTAGCTTTTTCAACCTTTTACTTCGCCGGCTAATTTTTGCTACAGGGCTGACGAAGGTGAGTGCTGTTACTCTTCTTTTTAGTACATGATAGTGTCAGTCGCCGACCACTTATGTTCAGTGACCAGTGACTATGCCTTCATCATGCTGATCAGAAGAATTCAGCACAATATTTCATATACATATATGCGTTCGATTCTACTATGAAATTGTAGTACAACCCTATACTCAGTTTGGCCAATTTGGTGACTCTTTTTTATGGGCCTCCAAAGTTTCCCAATATTACCATGATGCCCAAAAAAAAAGTGTCTTCAGTTTTTGCCAAATACCTAATCAGCGCTTAAAACTATCGCTTAACTGTGTTTGGTAAAAATGTAGCCAAGAGAAGTTTGAATATTTTTGCCAAAACAAATACTTTATTAAATTATTCTCCAAAAAATTTAGTTTTATTATAAAATTATAAAATTTGAGTTAAAAATTTAAATTTGTAGGCACAAGGGAGTCTTTATGACCTATTTTTGGTATCTAGACGCGTTCAGATTAAATTGGTGTGTTCACAAAAGTTGTTCAGCTTTACCGTGACTACAATTTTCCCAAATATAGTGCTCGAAAAATCAGGATTTCCTAAAAGTTATGGTCAAAAAATTAAAAAAAAATTTTTATTCTTCAACTTTTTTTCAAAAAAACTCTAAGATAAAATACATTTTTGTCATAAAAAATATTCAACCTACTCTTGACTACATTTTTGCCAAACATGGTTAAGCGATATTTTTAAGTGCTGATTAGATATTTGGCAAAAACTGAAGACACCTTTTTTTTGGGCATAATGATAATATTGCGAAACTTTGGAGGCCCATACTCAGTTTGGAGGCCAAACTGAGTATAGAGTTTTAATAGAATTTAATAGTAGAATCGAACCCATATAGTCACGTCCTTACACTTCTTGTCTAAAATTAAAAAAAAATTCAAATTAATATTTTTTTAGCTGTTTCCCATCACAAATTCAAGTGCACAGAAAAAGACATGAACGCCGTGCTACAAAAACATTTCGTACATGCTAAGGACCGGATAACTAAGAGAAAACATCCAAATTAAATTTAGTTTATAAAAATGATGATGAATACCACTATTATTATTATTTGTTTTTATAAAATCTATTCCTTTTTTTACTGTATTTTTTTACTAAACTTGATTATATTGTTTTTTTTTATATAGTTTAATAATAAATTAATTTTTATAATTTCATTTATTATTTAATTTAATAATAATTTTATTTATAATATAACTTAATTTATATACATAATTTTAATAAACTGATAGGCTAATTACTTAGTAATTTAAATCGAAAAATATTTCTCTTTGTAATCGATTACAAGTATGACAGAAAAAAGGGTTAAAAAGTCGCAAACGATCCGAAATACGACTAAAAAGCGACTCATAAATGATTCCCAAACGATTAGAAATCGGAATGAAAAATGAGTCGAAAAAGACTCTCAAACGATAAAAATACGACTAAAAAATGAGTCGAAAATAGTTAGAAATACGAATAATAAATGACTCGAAAAAGACTCGCCAATCATTCAAAATATGAGTCATAAATGAGTCAAAGCTGATCAGAAAAGCGGGTAATAAAAGACTCCTCAAGAAGAGTCGCGGGTAGGGCACCATCTTCTGCCGAGGAAACAATCATTTACGGTCAGAAAATGAGCACATATATGCCTATTTTAATCGCGCAGAGGAGTCATAAATGACTCGAATATGATCAATTTTTTCATAAAATGCTTGCAGGGTACCCAGCTAGCAATTGGGAGATTGTTTATGATAATATCAGCAAACTGAGTCTTTTAGGATGATCAAAATCTGATTAATCAGTTTGGTGATCTAAAAAAGTTTACAAAAAGACTCCTAGAAACGCATAGAAAGCGACTAGTTTAAAAAAGCAAAAACAAATCTTACAAAATGTGTGTGGTCATAATATGATAATAATAATATGAAAAATCAGAAAATCAGAAAATCGAGTCAGA